>CM048657.1:30830596-32040925 GCA_026401315.1 Dysphania ambrosioides | reverse complement strand
TTTATGATCACTCACACAGTTTTTCATTGTTGTAAAAGGAAAGAATGGTATATGTAGTTTAATTTCAGTTGTTTTTTCCTCTATTGCTACTGCATGAATTTGCATTATCTTGTTTGGGTGTTACCTCCTTCAGCTATTGGATCTAGGCTCTCATGAAAGCATTTTGTTAATCTCCTATACAAATAGGGTGACAAGCATGGATATTTTTTTTATAGTTACTTTTTATCATTCATTTTTTTTATCCTATATCTTTGATATCACCTCAAGGAATTCATGGAGATTAGTAATGATCCTGGGATAATTTCAATGTTTTTCTCCCCATTGCGTTCTTCTTATTTTCATTTTTCAATTCTGATGTTTGGTGATTCATTTGTGATTCCATGACTTCAATAGCGTGTTGTGATACATTTGAGTATCTATCATGCAGGACGTGGAAAACTCCCTTCTGAGCGTCTGCCTTCTCTTAGGTTGGAACTTTTGCAATTTCTGCTGCAGGATTCTGGTGGCCCAAAGTCACAGACAGGTGCAAGCTTAACTTCCACCGGAGCTTACCTGAACTTGCATTATCTACTGGAGTTGGACACAGAGGCTACATTAGATGTTTTAAAGATATCATTTGTGGAAGATGAAAATTTCAAGTTGAATAAATCACTGCTTGATTCTTCAACTGTTGACAATACCAAAGATAATAACTCTATTTCTGGTGATCAGGATATGCTGATTCAGAAAGTTGTTGATGCTCTAGTTATCGTTCTAGATATAGATATTTCTCAGTCTGTCAGATCTGCTGGCAATGATGATACTGGTGTGGTAGTATGGCCTTCAAAGAAAGATATAAGTCAACTCATTGAGTTTGTGGCAAATTATGTTGCATCTAAAAGAGCTAATGTAACAAAGAGTGTGTTGAGCCAAATATTGGAGTACTTCACTTCAGAGAATCATCTTGGACTAAATGACTGCGAACAGAAAGATGAATATAAGAAAAGAAGGGAGAAAAAAGTACTTGCTCTACTGGATGCAGTTCCTCCAACAGAGTGGAATGCATCCTATGTATTGCATTTGTGTGAAAAATCACAATTTCACCAGGTGCTCATATGCTTTGTGTTCATTTAATGTGGATGCTAAGGGAAAAAAGAAAATTGTTATAGACATTACAATTTTAAAAAACAACTGTTTAGCTTGTTTTGCTGACTTTTTTCTCTGTTTGTCAGGTCTGTGGATTAATCCACTCCATCAGACATAATTACCTTGCTGCTTTGGATTGCTATATGAAAGATGTGGATGAACCAGTGCATGCATTTTCATTTATTGATGGCGTACTGCGGCAATCAAGTGAAACTGAGTCTGTTGCTTTCAAATCAGCAGTCGTTTCTCGGATTCCAGAGCTAGTTACCTTGAGCAGGTACACATAAGAATATTTATCTTGAGTTTCTCTTTTTATTTTGCAGAAGCATGTGAAAAGCTTTAGTTCTTGTGAAGTGGAATCTGTGTATTTCTGCATGGCATTTCACTAAGTGCTTTTATTTTATATGGTAAAAAATGTCATTTGTTTGCTTTTTATTCTAAAAAAGGGAAAAAAAACAACTTTTGTTTTTTCTACTTATTAGTTCTTGTTCTGGCATTTTCAGAGAATGCACATTTTGCATGGTGATATATCACTTAAACAACGAATGGGGACATCTTTTCTCTGACCTCCGATCAACTCCAAGAATCCTCTTCCTTTACCTTAAAACACTTTTTGAAGTTTATCATTCAGGCACCCTCGACTTCTCTTGTGTTAGGGTGGACAATATTCTTGATGATTCCTGGGGCAGACAAAATGATGGCAAATCTACTCTGGATGTTTACCAAGAAAGAATTTCTGAATTTCCGAAAATTATACAAAATAAGCCCATTGAAGTGAATGATGACCTCATTGAACTATATCTTGAGGTGAGCCTGACCTCATATGTTATGAGGTGTATTTTTGTGCGTGCGTGTGTGTGTGTGTGGGGGTGTTGGGATGTGTGTTAAGGAATTCGTTGATTAAAAGTGTGAGCTTGCTGTTCTTGTTTTGTTCTTTAAGTTTTGTACTCTAGTGAGGTGCTTTGATGCGAGTTTTGTACTAGATTTTTCCTTGTCTCAATAACTAGAATTCTTTCCCGACATGAATTGTCTGTTTCGGTTTTGCTAAGTATCATTTACTACCCAACTGTTTCCACAGAGTCTTTCCCTGCATCTACAGACTGTTCAGTATTTTTGAAATTAACTTCAGCACTATTGTTTCCATAAGACATTTGGTCATGCTAGTGGTTTAATTACCAAAGCTTCAATTTTATTTTTTCTTTTACAGCTGTTATGTCAGTATGAACCAGATTCAGTTCTCAAGTTTCTAGACACTTTTGAAAATTATAGAGTTGATCGCTGTTTACTATTGTGCCAAAAATATGAGATCGTTGATGCTGCTGCGTTTCTTTTAGAAAGGGTGGGAGATGTTGGGAGTGCTCTCCTGCTTACCCTCTCTGGACTCAACAATAAATTCATCATGCTAGGCTCGGCGGTGGGACGTGCATTTTCAGCCATGGATGTAGGAAAAGATTCACATATGGAATGCTTTGCTGCTACTTCAGGGTTGAAAGAGGTGGTTAGATTTTGTATCTTCGTAAAAGAGTGTGCTTTACTGTTTTGAATGTTACGAGATGTTTATGTGATATCTTTTACCTCCTCGCAGGTACAAAATGTTAAACGTATACTGCATGCATGTATTGGTCTTTGCCAGCGCAATTCGTCTCGTTTGGATCCGGAAGAGTCTGAATCACTCTGGTTCCATCTTCTTGACTCGTAAGTTTTGCATCCTATTGTCTGTATCCTCTCACTATTTTTTGGTTTTATGAATGCTCCCGTCAAGGATTCATTTTGGCATGTGGTTTGTGGATTTGACCAAGTACTACAGCAAGGTAAATAAGATAATTTCTTAAATCATACGAGAGAAAATTAAATGGCACTAGATAAGTGCTTAATGTGGCTTGCTTTCCTGTTCCTAGGTTATTTAACAAATTCCTCTAGCTAATTGTAAAGGTGGAGATGGGATTTATACTATGTATATGAACATTGAACAATCAACGTGCCAGTTGGAGAGATTACTGTAGCTTTTCTGCACATCTGTAGCAGTAAGTGTATTACAGAGGAGACACATCTGGGTGGGAACTGATTTACTTAGAATGCATGCACTGAAAAATTCTCGAAAATTGTGAAACATTTCCTCAAAATCTTAGCTATGCACATATGTTTCCTCTTGCTGTACTTAAAAGAACATATATTTTTTTTTTGTGAAATATAGATAAAGTAACACCTCTTGAATCTTGATTTGCAAGGACCACCACTCTTAATTCCCTTTCTCCGATTCTTTTCTTATCAACTCCAGTTACCAAAGATCTCCTGTGGCAGGGTCTTTGAGAGCAAGTGACAAATAATGAACAAAGATCAACAGTGAAAGGTGATTGCATTTTTTTGCCCAAGTTGAGGAAGATTTGGACTGAAAGTTTTAGCACAAGTTAATAGTGTAACAGAAAGAGGGGGAAGAGAGACTTAGGGATGTGGTATGTTAGAGTGGAGCTTATTGGATGAGAGGCTGAGGGAAGAGATAGTGCATGTATTATTTTAGATTGGGGTTGGTGGGTATTTGAGACTTAAAAGCTAGGAGAGAGAGGAGAAGAATCAACGTAATAAGCGAATGAAAATTCTAGGAGATCAGAATAACTTAATCGTTTGGGCCATGGTCCATCACCATCTCTGTTTGTGTTATTGTGTTTATATTTTTGCGTGTTATTTTACCTACATTTTCCTCTCCCTGTCTGATTTCCGTTTCTGTATAAAGCAATTAATCATGGTGAAATGGTTGGATAGAACTTGTGTTTTTCTCATATTGCTTCAAGCTGAACTTTATTGTTTATTGTACGTGAAGCATCTCATTGATGGTGAAATGTGGCTTTTATTTTAGGGGATGTTGATTTAATAAATGAATGAGATCCCAATTTTTCTGAATTAGCCTCATGTGCTATCTGCTTATTAATTATTTTACCTTTGCTTTCAGGTTTTGTAGACCTTTACTTGTTTCTCAAGGTAACTCTGAGTATGGCATGCTAACTCAGTCTCCAAACTCTAAAGATGATTTGGAAGTTAATCCTATCACATGGTCAGTTTACAAGATCCAAAAATGTACTCCGATCCTGAAGGGGTTATTTTCACAATTTGTCAAGGACATTGTTGAGGGGATGATAGGATATGTTAACCTTCCGTCTATCATGGAAAAACTCCTGTCAGATAATGGAAATCAGGAATTTGGTGATTTTAAACTGACCATAATGGGAATGCTAGGAACATATAACTTTGAAAGGAGGATTTTGGTATGTATATTTTCCATTTTCTGTATATTCCTCGGCTTTTGAATACTTGTGTATGTGGCTGTACTGGAGATGTTTACTTTACAATTATTAAAATTCTCAGGGAAAATGGACATTTGTACTGTAAAGCATAAATTGGTACGAGACTGTGCATTGTTGATGATTATTACATTTTGATTTTGGCTGTAGAATTTTTTTTCCCCATCAGTTCTTACTGCTAGTCTTAAGTATGTGCCATAATTAGGGAGTGAGCACCTGGTGAACAGAGAAAACTAGCTTCCTTGTCCCCAGTGGCTTAAACCCCCATTTTTTGCGCTGAAGGATTGATAGCTGCTACGTTTGAATCTTTCTGAGTATTTAGTCCTTTACTATAGGGGGTGGAAGTTGACAGTCCTGAGTCCTGACACACATATTAAACATGTGACTATTGTATTTTTCAATGAAGTAATCTTTGTTATTGATGCTGTGTTGCTTTATAGTTTCAAATATACTTATCAAAATTATTGAAAATGCTTTTTTTAGGATACTGCCAAAAGCTTGATAGAGGATGATACATTCTACACCATGAACCTACTCAAGAAAGAAGCTTCTAAGGGTCATGCCCCTCGAAGTCTTCAGTGCTGTATATGTAACTGTTCCTTCAAGAGTTCTTCCAGTTCTGGAATCCGGGTGTTCAATTGTGGTCATGCAAGCCATATACTATGCAATGTTCAGGAGAATGTTACGGCAAGTCGAAGTCCCTCCGGTGGATGTCCAGTATGTGTGCACAAAAAGAAGATTCAAAAAGCTAAAGGAAAGATCGCAGAGCAAGGGTTAGTGAGTGCTTCACCTTCTACATCACGGCGAGCACAGGGGACAAGTATTCTTCACCCACATGAACTCGATGTATTTGAAAACTCCTCTGGCACTCAAGTTTCAAGAGTACGTGATTTGTCCCTTTTCTACTTTGCTTTGAGTCTACCTCTTTCTTTATAATTATTCTGGTATAAATGATGATATTCAAGTTACGAAAATGAAATGGAGCTATTCTGTGCTGACACCAGTGACTGTCAAGAAGACCATGAAATTGCACGTATAAACCTTAACAATATGAAAATCCCAAAACAATTACAGCTGCCATTAAATTTTATTTTCCAGTTTGCTCCTTATACCCACATAGGAATCATTAATTTCATTAACTAACCTCAATAAAAAGTTTTTCAACCATGCAACTTGTGTTTTTTTTGGCATAGAAATTTCTACCTCAAAGAATTTGTGATAAATTTGCTGAATTGATGCTGTACAACTTGAAAACCAGTTGCTGTTGCTAATCTGACCCTGATATTGCTCAGTATGAACCACAACAAATCCAAGATTTCTGTACTTACAGTTACCATTAGAGTTGATATGATATCACAATCCCATATTGTTCCTATGCCCATCCCGGAATAAACCTCTCTAAAAAGCTCCACAATCATGCATTGCTCTTGGTGGAAACTTCCTGTTTTTTCAATTAATTTGTGATAAATTAACCTAACTTGAAACTTAAACTAACTAGCTCATTCCCCTTTAACCTAACTTGAAACTTAAACTAACTAGCTCATGCCCCTTTTTTGTGAAGGGGGCTCTTATTGAGTTGATTAAGTTAATAATTCCGAAGGGTAAAAATTTCCTTGATTGGAGTCTGAGATTAAACTTCAGTAATCACTGTATCAGGCTAAGATAGCTCATCAAATAGAAGTTACTGTTATAGGACTCATCCTTGTACAAACTATTGTCATCTAAACCTCTATTACCTCTTGATCCACTTGCACTTCAAAAAAATCATCCTCTTGGATAGTTGTCAGCTACTAAAAAATTTCCAGTCCTTTCTACACCTTTTGTGGCTGTTGTGAACTTGTGATCCATCTCAAGTCATCTCTTTTCTCTAATAATTACACTAGCCCTCAAATATAGTACTTATGGTTATGTAATTTCTTTAGTGAATAATTGGTTTACCGGCACTCCAACTAAGCTAATCTTATCATCCTGTATTGCAGTTTGAGATCTTGAATAGTCTTCAGAAGAACCAGAGTTTGATCCCAATTGATACCATGCCTCAGTTGAGGTTAGCACCACCAGCTGTTTATCACGAGAAAGTAAACAACAGAAATCATTTTCCATCTGGGACAAGTAGAGAAGGTTTGATGGATGCTGAGAAAATGAGTAAACATAGGCAACTCCGAGATCTCAAAGTCAAAGGCTCATCAGTTAGGTTCCCACTTAAGTCAAAAATATTTGGTAAGTTTGTTTATGTTCATTCCTATCTTTACATGTTTGGCTATTGGATTAAGCTCCTAATGCATGAAGGTTTTTGTGCTACAGGCAAGGAGAAGACTCGTGTAAACTAACCATGCTTCAGCTGTTGGGAATCCAGGCAGTACATTCCACAGATCAATTATTAGCATTTCACAAATAAATATCCCCTTTTGCTTAGCTCATTTTGTTGAGTCCCCTTTCCCTTGCACACTTTTCGTTGCAGTTTTAGCTCTCCGGATTAATGTAGCTTGTATATAGCTGAGCAAGTTAGTTGAAAGCTTTATAATTTCCTCGGTGAAGATTCTTGTGGAGTGGTGGACTTCTGTAACCATGCTTTCTGGTGAATGTTTAAGATCATGATTCATGTTGTCTTGCAAATAGACTTGGGCTTATCATTCTTGTGGAAGCCCAGTTTCTGCGGCATTCCCTCCGCCCTTGAACAGATATGGGGTTTTAACGGACTTTTTAAAGTTTCTAGTTGAGGTTCTCCCGAGATTCAGCAACACGTGGTGCCTATTCTTTTTTAATCAGAAACCTTCAAAACAGGTTTGAGATAATTTTGACATTGTAATATCTAACGATATACAAACACCCCAAGCTTAGTTCCAAGAATCCTACTTAATCTAAGAACATATTCTTTGTCATCTTTAATTAACACTATGATAGAATTCTGAACTTCTACACTTTTTGTTAGAAACGGGAACCCATGCCATAAAGGAGATGGCCGAGCTAATATGTAGTACACGCTTTCTGGTTGGGAAGGGTCTCTGTCCTTTTCACTTCTTATTACTCTTTTCGTTTGCTTTTTCTAACATTTCTAGTAGGTGGTTTAGCCGCTTTTAAAATGGGTTTTAAAAGCAACATTAGTAGGAAAGCAAGAACAAGTTAGCTGCAGGAGCCTTTTGTTTTTGCTAAACAGTTTGCTTGTTCAGTTCAATTTAGTGGGGCTCTAGCAAGATTAGAATAATAAAAGTTAGGTAACAATAGCGTAATATTGCTGTTAAACTTAAAAGCGCTCTCTAAGCCTAATACAGAGCCCTTCCATTAGTATTAGTTATTAAGTAGTTAAGGATTTGTGTAGCGTCAGTCGTTAGCTTCTTGCTTTCCGTCTGTTAAGAGAATGGTATTATTTCGGATTTTGTCTTTAAAAGAATCCTTCTTATCGATCAGAATGAGGTAAAAGACCTATAAATAAATCCCCAGATCAGCCATAGGAGTACTCCGGGAAAACCAGGGCAACAAATGTCGCATACGACAATGCAGCCCGTTTTCATTTCGTGGAAAGGGCTGTAGGTGATAGCATCATTCAAAGGCTAATTCCGACCTTGGCGGACTAATCAAAGCATTACCTTAAAACGTCATTAAGGCACATAAACCTATTCAGCTACCCTAGCATCTCCTTAAAGCTCCAATTATGAAGGGAATAACTTCCAATCAAAGCGGAACATCACTGTATCTGTTATTTGAGTTAAACAACGCACAGATCGGATAAAATATGCAATCAAGTGATCAGCATAACCAGATGGATATAATCTGGATGGGCCAAAAACTACTAGATTACGTTGTATTCAAAATAAGAAACTCCACAAAGTACCAGCAATAACAAAACCTCATTATGTTCTGAGCTTCCAAATTACACAAAAATTTAACAAAAATCTCTTGAAAAATAATACTACCGACACAATACTAATAAGCTAATGATTGAAGAGACAGACGAGCGAGGGGCCTAGTCGAACAAGCTGAATCCCATGTCATCGTCACTTTCTTCCTTCTCCTCAACCTGGAAAGATAGAATTTCAAATACATTGGCCTAAATTTTACAGTACATGCAGAAAACTAATGCCCAAAGAGAAATAAATATATACCTTCTCTTCTTTCTTCTCCTCAGCAGCAGGAGCAGCAGCACCCCCACCTCCTCCAGCAACAGCAGCAACTGGAGCACCACCTCCACCAGCACCAACATTCATGATAAGGTCCTCAACACTCCTCTTCTCAAGAAGCTTGGCAAACAAACTTGCCCAGTAAGACTCGCATTCAACACCAGCTGCTTTAACAAGGGTGGAAATCTTCTCAGCCTACAAATGTTTATAATTGTCAGGAGCAGATAGAGGTATAAATTGCCAATACACAAACCAACACACAGCTGCTAATCAAATTCTAAACGAGGATTGCCGGTTAATCAAGAGCCACTACAACTACATACAACAAAAGAGATATAGCCTTCAACACCACCACATTAACCACATAAGCGTAATTCACAACCAAGTATTACTGATACTAAAAAACCTTAAGCACTAAATCAAACCATCTTCGCGATTACACAAGAGAACTACCCATAGAAACTTGTATAATCCAAAAGTGATGACAAAATGGTAATGAAATGAACAGTGCATTCTCGACAAAATTATAAATTACAAACATATGTAGACTAATCTTACAAGACTACACTAAAGAACACAAAACATAGGATAATCATCGTAACACCGAAAAACCTACTTAGTCACTTTCTCATGTATAAAAAGCTGAAAGACTTGGCAACATATCGGGTTCGCAGCTCCTATACACACTGACGTAGCTTAAAAGGTCCTCAACAAATCAAAGAAATGCCGGAACGATATCCGTATATCGTCAATCCAGAATCACACAATGCTACAGCAACCAATTTCTATCATCCAAATAATTTATTGAATCTTATGTTTGACCACAAATAGTATTGATCATTCAAATTTGATCTCATTAACTAGTTACGACAAATTGAAACCAATAAATACAACTAAATAAAAGGATCTAATTAGGTCAACTACGAATAATCTAAAGCAATCAACATTTCAAAACTAAGGTTACATAAACTATACAATAAAGCATTATTTAAGAATGAGCACGTTAAATCTAAAAGTTCATCAATTAAAATAATAGAGAAAATTACAGTGACGGCGACTTCATCGTCGTGAAGGATGAGAGCGGCGTAAGTGCAAGCGAGTTCTCCGACCGACATTGTTTAGCAACCAGAACTAACACAAAAATCTCTGGAAAATTGAATTCACAAAATCAGAGAAAACATCAATCAATCACATAAATAGAAGATTCAGAAGGAAGGAATGGAGGAACTGAGGAGGCAGAGGGTGCGTGGAAGTTACCGAAGGGAAGGAGAGTGGTCTCTCTGGTAGAACGCGGCTACGATGCGAGGGGAAGCAGCTAGGGTTTTTATGTCAACTGAGGAAAGTGCATATTTATAAGGCAGATTTCAGGGTTTTGTGAAATGTCGTCTCCTTATCTCCTTGCTGTTCTGGACTTTAGGGTTAGGCCCATTTTCTAAATCATCAGGCCCGCTTTTAAGTTTTTGTTAACTCTTCAATTAACAAACTTTTTTTTTGAAAATTTATTCAACAACACAACTTCTAACTTTTTTCAACCTTATGTGAAAGTAGCAACTAGTAACTCTATTTTTTTCACCTTTTTGAACTTAATAAAAAAAATAGCAATTCTCATAATCATTGGCTTCATAAGTTATCCTTTTTCAAGTGGAGTTGTTTAGTAGTGAAAAATAACTCTACAATAATTAGAAGACAGTTGAAATATAGGTTCATTAACTCATTATGCGCACAAAAAGAGCTACAAATATATTAATAGCGAGTATATTGCTTGTTAAGATCATTGAGAACTTTTTTTATTTCCGAATGATCCTTGAGAATTGATTTTAGAGAAACAAGTTTCCTTGAATCAACAATACTTTAGGAAAATTCGCGCCGAATATCTTGACGGTGTTAAACATCCACAATTGACACAAAATTGATTATTATCTCCAATAAATGAACAACTAGATTTTAGTAAATGTAATTAAAATAGAAATAGACGACTATAATGTCTACTCTATTTTTTTAATTATTGCTCTCAAATTTTGATAGTATACTAAATTTTCTTATTTTTCGAGAGAATTCACACAATTAATATTATTAATACAATGGTATCTAGTTTTGCACTTTATGCAATCTAACTATTCGATTAAGATTTTTTGGGGAGCCGTACAGAATTTTGGGTTTTAAAGCTATATTGATATCAACTAACTTAATTAATTAAAGTCTTAAGGTAGTACACAAGATCCATATCAAATCCCATTTATATCAATTATTTTCTTACCACTTGGTTTTTTTTTTAAAAAAAAATAATCATATTGATCAACCTTCCCTCCTTTCAAATAGGACTGCTGAAATATTATAATTGCTTTGATAAAATTGATTACATTGAATTACTGAAGGTCTGAAGGAGCACATCATTCTTCTACACTCGTCATTTTGTGAATGAGCTTCAAAACTTTAGGTTGCAAGAGAACAAGATGTTATAGAAATTTCTGGCGTGAGAGAAGAACAAAAAAGAATAACATTTTCACTGGACAGAATTCTGACATCATATCTTCTCAAGGATGGAAGCATATACCACAAAACCAGATCCAATTCTAAAGTCAAAACGGAGGACCTAGCACAAATGTAGATTCATCAATCCTCAAGGCACTGAGGCAGCATTCTTGCAAGTCTCGTCACTCTCATGTGTACAACGGCAAGGTTCAACAACCTTCTAAGGCTACCATACTAAAAGTTCTAGCTCTCTAACGCAGGCAAAGGTTGTCGACAACAACACGTATAGCCTGCCTACGAAGCAACCAAGGATCCTCAACAAAGTTGCACAGCCTAATAGAGTACTATGTCCCCATGATATTTAAGTACAAAACAAAGCTCCGTAGCATTTGCCACAACATTGCTTCAAAAGTCTATCACAGCCACGTTACATCTCCTGGTAAAAGTCAGTCGAGTAAATCCTCAGCAACGCAGGCCCTGCTGAAGAACAGACAAATATTTAAGGAACATAGAACAATTTCATTCATCTGCAAATACAGCAAGATAGTAAAAACTTAAGAAACCGTAATAACAAAGGAATTCATCAACATATGTGAAATTAAGCATGTTTACAAACTAAAGTTGTTCAAACGACAGTAACATGACTCATTCATCAAGAACACTTCTCCTTGCCCATTTTCCAACCAATAAATTGCATAAAAGCAGCTTTTACACCAGCCTACAGAAGATATAGGAAGCTCTTGATTCAGTATTCATCTAGAACATTCAAACCCAAAGTATCGAGGAGAGGTGGCCTATCTGTCATTCTGTCCATTTGAATTGGATTTAGCAGTCCAATAATATGACAAACTTTCTACTAGCTTTCTTAGCACGCTTCTTCTTATGGTACTGCAGCGCTGAGCAAGCATTCATTAAATTATGATATTTAGCATTGTTTATTACATTTTCCGGCCCAAAGCTTTGTCATTCTTTGCACAGAAAAACAATTACATCATGAAGTCTTTGACACGTCCTCTTCAGTTCTCACTGTAATTCTTTGCCATTTCTTCTCAGTTTTATCATCATATTTCACCTCAGCTGTGTCATTTCTTTCAAGTGCTCAAATTGGTATTTTACCTTGGAAATTAGACATTTGGCTAGCGTGGCGAAGCAGACCTTGACCCAGACCTACGATTGAAGGAGAACAAGTAAGAAGTGGGAAATGCATAACAGAACAAAAGATTTATCTGTGGCTAGTGTAAAAATCGAAATGCAATACATTGTTGGCTCTGCAGGGGGTGCTGATGTAGATCTTGGAGCAGGTCTGATTACACATATAATCATGTCATTCTTTGTAGACACCAAGCAATAAACATGATAAGCAACAAGGAAAGCAAAAAGACCAGAATCGCCAAAGTATTGTCAGCATGTTACCTTGGACTCTTTTCTACACTTCTGCTTCTATCCCGGATAGGGCTTCTGCACCTTGGTGGACTACCCTCATGCGCTTTTATCTGTCAAATACACATTTCAGAAAAATTGGGAATAGTGTTGAAGATTAACTATGCCACTCAAGATTACCACTGTTTCAAATCCCATTGATTATTCTTTTTGTCATAAAAAAAACCTAAACTAATTGCCCAAATCCCAATCACAAATTCTATCAGGAAAGATTAAAAAAAAAAAAAAACAAGCACAAGACATCAGCCATTGTCAACAGCAATTTTTTCTTATTTCTCTTAGAAACCATGCCAAACTTTGATTTCTGTTTGTATGACCTGATGGGAAAGAGGAAAATCTAAATGTCAAGGAAATATACCCGAATGAAGGATCTTGAGAAAGGGTTACAAAATTCAGTGTCATCCAGTTTCCGGATCTGCTTATAAAAAATCTAAGTTAAAAATAAAGCGTCATTCTTTGATAACAACAAAATACAAAAAATTCTTGACTCTTGATACTTACAGCATATTGCATGTCCTCATAATTAGTGTAGTCAACCAATCCCATCATACCTGAAACATCGGTGCAAATGGTAGTCATCAATAAAAACACTCAACAAAAATAGAAAAATTGAGGAAGAGAATCATACAAGACATTATGGTACACAAGTTTGATTACGAGTGAAGCATGTTACATGCAGAAAACAGTTTGAATATAATAATGAGAAACAATGTGGTAAGCATCAAGGCACAGAACATCATATATTCGAATACTGATGTATAACCCCCTTGGTCATCTTCTACGTCATTCATGATTAAAATTAATAACAAGTGAGTCAGGAATCGTGGAGTAAAGGAATTTGAAAAGAAACTACATTACATAAACAAGAATTTGGTCACAGGATCAAGGTACAGAACGCTAAATATACGACTACTATCAAGGGACAGAATGTTAAATATACTGAAATTACAACATGCCCAAGTTGCATTTAAGAGTTAAGACAATCCAAGAGGTTACTCTTCAGGCCTATTTAGGAAACCTCAACATTGAGGGTTCATACAATCATACCTTTACCATCACGGAAAACTTGGGCAAAGCAGACATCCCCAGCCTTACGCATATGATCCTACAAGACGAAATAACAATGAGAACGTATGACGGCATAACATTAAGTTTTATACAGAAAATATTTGAATTCACGTACCTTGAGATCTTGCCATGAAGCTGAAGGTGGCAATCCACGCACAATAACTGCATTGAGAGCAGAAAAATATTTTAGCCATCAAAATATCAGAGAGAAATAGCAAAGGATCAAAGAAAGATAAAACAGAATAGATACACAAATGCCTCAGACCTTGTGGCCTTGGTAGATGCGACAATGAGATGGGTCTATAACCTTCCTGTAGGCACTAGGTTTTACGCTACATGGGTACACCATTACCATAGGCTCACGTCTAAATTACACAAAATGTCCAAGCTTTCCATTCACATACTATGCTGCTATCACATAACCACCGAACAACCCATATAAAGTACAGAAAGCAAATCTCTAATAAGGCCCAAATGATTGGGTGTACCTCGAAACTCAGCACGCCGAGAAGTACCATAACGCACACCTCCACCCCCTCCACCACCATCACCATGTTGACCCACAGAGGACTTGCCCCTACCACCATGAGCTAGCTCAACCTGTATAACAAGCTACTTAATATACTGAATACATAGCAGCAAGTAAATTATGTACGAGTATTAAGTGGCATATACCCTCAGAAGACAACCATCAAAGTTATAGCCATCACGACCCCTGATTGCATTGTGAGCATCCCTAGGATCCTCAAACTACCAAATAGAAAATCATAGAATCAATGGTGTAGTGAGCTAAGGATACATCTAAGGTATAAATTTGAATGCTAACATTGGGCAAGCCCACAATAGGCTAAGGTGTAAGCCATTTGTTGACAGATTATTTCAAACTGCATATAGAGCTATGGAGTATGTCCAGATGAAAGGTATACCTCCACAAAGGAATAGCCAGGTGGGCGTGGAGGAAGCTTCATTTCAATATCTACGATGCGACCATACTGCAGTAAGAGAATTCTTTTTTCTCAGATTTCAGAATAATACTAAATGCAAAAAAGTTATGCAGCACAAGTTAAATAAAGAAATTCAGTATCCCTAAAAGAAAAATACAGAAAGAAGTAATAAAGTTTTGTTTGCAGAACTGCCAACGTACTTAACATGCTAGAACTTCTCTTTATCCAAAAGCACAATGAAGACTAACAAGAAGTAACATTCGATGCAAAATAGAAGAAGCAAGAGCTATATGCAAGAATAAATTGAACATGCTAGGCATCAACATATGGTTGGAGGAGCAATTTAGGTATCTGTTAAAAAAGGCTTGAGGATGATTTTTAGGAGAGTAATAGGTCTACTCGTTAAGAAAATCGGGTAGGGGGGAAATTGTGTAGAATGATATTGAGTGAAATGTTAATCCTCGATTCCTCGAAAAAGCTTAAAGATCATTTTATTTAATGTAATTTCAGTTTATTAATCAAAGCACTTCTTCCTGTATACTCTGCCATAAATTGTGCTTAGGCTATGTTGGTTCTTCGCACAACACTGATAGAAAATGAGGAAATTTAACCTTGCAAGTCCCAGCTTAAAAGAAAGTCAGCCAGTGAGCAAACAGAGACCTCCACACATTACCATCAAGGTATACAATAGCAATGTTCACTCATTTCAGCATTTGAATAGGACAGGCCATGCTGTGATCATACCATTATAACAATAGGTGCTCTCAAAATTTGGAACATCATGCAAGAATCAGTTCATTTTAACCACTTGGATAAACTGACTATCAGAATTATACAAATACATGATCCAAAGATCAACAAAATTCTTAAAGATTCAACCCAAAGAAAACTTAGCAAAAATGCATAGCCTTGAGAGTAAAGGATCTATCTCTTAAACCAAGCACACTGCTTTGGCCCCTCAGTCACTACTGTATATATATAAAGAAAAACACACATTATTTCAAAGCACTTGGCTACAACTCCACAATTCCGAATATATATCAGTTCAATATAAAAACTGAACCTTGTAAAATAGATCTTCAAGCTCCCACTCCTTTATATCCAGGGGAAGATTGCCAACATAAATAGTGCGGGAGGCATGGCCAGCCATATCTGCAACGTCAATCTAGCAGCAAGTTTACTGCATACAAAATAAGGACTAGTTAATGAGGATATAGGTACTTATCAAACAACACTCATAGTAATCACCAAACAAAATTTAGTTATTTCTTCTACGAGTAGCCTCAACAGAAACCACAGGAAACGGAAAACCCCAAACAGTTAGATGGATCATGGAGCAATCCTTGAAGTGTGTACACAAGCTTCACCGTTCATTCTTCCAAAATGCTCCAGGATTAATATCAAATCATATAAAATTGACCCCCCATTCTCTTCCTGATTCATGCAGAGGCAAAGAAGATCTTCTAAGCATGAGTAACAATCTCCATTACCAAAGACATCCAGAAAAAGCACACTGAACTATCCCTCTGTCCTCCCACATCCCTACACATGTTGCTCCTATTTGTCCAAGCTTCTTTCATCTATCATGAGGAAAGCTTGAGTCATCAAATGAGACAATTTGGATTATAGGTTATGCCTTTATTATCAGTTATTTATTGCTTCATTATCGGGCTGAGGTGTTGTATTTGCTTGTGAATATTAATTTATGATCAGATGCAGATTAAGTATAGGAGACAAATAACAGATACAGGAACTCAAGAGTATCAGTCATTGTATGAATTTGGTTTTACAAAGGAGATATTGATGATATTAAGAGATCGAATTATCCTACCCCTAACTGTTAAATGTTTAGCATAATTTAATGAAGCAACTCCCCTCTACTTCGGTTTGCATTTTTTTCTCACCCCGCAACTTGATGAGGGAGTATTTGGGATAAGAAGTGCAAATGATTATTGAACTAGACATAGTAATCTGTACGTTATATCAGCAATACTTTTCCAAGCCACGCTATGACAAGGCAAAACAGGGTCAGGCAAGAATTTGAAAATCTTAAACCTTATCCCGCTTTTAATGTATGTCACCAACCAGGCAACCACAAATCATATCATCTTCTTTCGTTAGAGATATGCATAAGGGTATCGAGGGAAATGTTTACCCTATGTCAAGTCAAGGAGGAGGTGTAAGTCATCGACTCAAGCTAAAATTCAATTTAAAAGTTTCAACAGCAGCTAAAAAGCTTCTCATCAAGCCTCATTGTTGTTGACTAAGCAACAACTACATTATTCTTACAATAAGACCATTAAAATGTTCCGTTAAGGAAAAAATATCCTTAGGTCGCAAATTCCACAATATTTTGATAGGCAAACAACATCCAAGAAAACAGAACAAAACTTGCTACTTTACAAGCACACAAATTATAGCATAAAATTCGAATCTATAAGTTTGTGAATTGTCACAATATTTCCGTGAAGAAATTCATTCCAACTTCATAGGACGACAAGAAACACTAATCGAGGGTCTAAATCACCTTTAGCCATTGTCAACTTAAAATACTCCATGAACTTAATTGTAAACTTAGTACACAGGTGATTCTGAGCATGTGCAACGGAACAATTTGAGGAGCCTTAAAATTCAGATATATTTATATTAGTTTTGTGTAATAATTTAAAAATAAACTTAGAGTAGTAGTTTGAATACTTATATTCTACTGTTTCAAGTTCAAGTTTTTACTCCAATAATTTTCTTATAAATTTTTATATTAAATAAATATTGGGTATTTAGTGCCTCATAAATAACACGCAATTCTTATCCCACCTCAAACAGCAGTCATTTCCAAATCTTTTTTTAAAAAAAATATTTTGAGGATAGAGGTCATGTCATTCCATCCTTTCCCAACAAGAAAGATAATCCATCTAGAAGGTGCTAATGTTGAATCTATGAATCTACCCTGAAATTCATACTCATTGACCAATTTTGTTTAGGATGCAACCACGATCAACACCCACATAAACAACTCGGAAGATCATCCATAGTTCCAACATTTCCCAAGTATTTTATTAAACCCCGCCAATTTCAAATTCACAAGATAAAAAAAATCAGGAAACATTGCTACTACTGTTCACGATAACAACAACAACAAATCAACAAACGGACAAGTATTTTAAAAAATAAAATCGAAGAAAAAGAGAGGATAATGATCTAGTAGATGAAGTTACTTGTCTGTATCCAGGAGCCAAAATGGTGTAGTCTTATGCTGGAAATGCAGGGTACGTTAAATCTTCTTTCAGAAATAGTAGATGATAATGATGTTGTTCAGGTATTGCAGCAGAAAGCAGAGCAGAGAAGAGAGGTACACATGAAAAGGGAAAGCCCTAATGAAAATGAAGTGAAAAGAGGAAGAGGGGATTGACTGGAATACTGGATACTTGAGATGAGCTTTCAAGTTTGCTAGTGCTGCGACGTGGCTTCACCCAACTAGATGCTCATTCGAAGGCTGTACTCCGACGTGGCTTCCTTGTCTCGAGATGGGAGTTTTATTTTTCGGAACTGGGGAAGACTGTCAACACTGCAGAGTACAGTCTATAAAGATTGAACATATGATAAAATTATGGTTGTGTGGTGGATGAACTAATTAATTGTTTTTAAGTATAATCGAGTGACTTAAACTTGTAACATACATTTGCAAAAATTATTGTATTCATATTAAGTACTTAATAGGTTTCATGTATAATAACTTAAAAGTATATGTAGTTGTGCATTTGAGTGTATAATATAAGCACTCATATTGATAGGTTTTATATACATGCATAATAATATCTAAAAAAAATTGAAATTAAAAATACAACATTTGACCTATCTATAGCTGGGGCAGCACGGCTTAGTCCTATCTATATCGACTGATGTGTCGTGCTTCTCGAGTTAGACGAGGTTGGGCAGTTGTCGACCTAGCCGGGCCACTAGTCATTCTGCAGGTATTTTAGTTCTTCTGGTCGTTCATATTATGGTAACCAATATATGCAATTAACTCATTCCATTTATTAACCTACTACTCTGGGCATGGGAATATCTCAAGGTCTGTCGTCCAATAATACCTACACGACGCAGACGAGCTGAGGAGGGACAGGATGTCCACATATTTGTCCAGCCGGGCCAGGCTTCAGATGGAGAGCCTTATGATACGAGATGGTTGGTCGATCGTATTACTTGCGCTCATCTCACGATTGGGGTGAACTCTTTGCGAGACTTATTAGGCCAGATGACAGATGACCAAGTAACATTCCAACTCTTCTCTCATTCGTATATGTGTTCTATGTAAATTTATTTTCAATATCTAACGTTTTTATGTCATTTTTGAATAGGTGTATGGGATTCGTATCCCGAGGACGAAGGTGAGGAGGACGAGTGGCGTGTTATTGTGCTGCTCGTATGTTTTGAGTGCATCAAGTTCCATTTGTCGATGTGAGTGATGCGGCATTATGGATCGCGTTAGGTCATACTACCTCCAGGTGACACAAGCAAGGACTTACACAAGGTGGACCGACTTGGGAAGGTTGGAGTCGTTTAGATGAACCAGCATCAACAGTACATTGACTCGTGGGATAGGCGTCTACAATACGTTGTACAGGTCAATCCATTCGAGGGAGCTATAGACTACTTCGATCCATACATGGTATGATATCGACGTATCACTAGGAGTTTTATTAGCCCTTTTTTTCAGCCGCCTAGATCACATTTCTCGCCTGCATCAGTGTCGTTACACATTATAGTAAGAATTCTAGCCATATTAATTACTTGTTCATTTATATATAGTATGCAACTAACTTCATTTGTATTCCTTTTTTTATCATGTACACTAAGGAGCTGCTACATATTTGTGACTACATTCACGATTCTTGAGCCATGTGTCCTCCCATGGAAAATCACGTGTACGACCTATCGGCCTCGTCCAGGACAGTATGGAGAAGATATGACATCCTCACCGACTTTGGTCGTACCCATTACAGACGACTCGCGACGCATCCACCCCCTCCATACCCTTGACTGAGCCAGAGACCCTTACTATTGAGATGCCTAGTCAACATTGGTCAATCTTCGTCATCGGTTTACACATCTCTAGAGGCCCCATTTGTGCACCATCTACAATGGACCCAACAGACTCAGAGTCATTTTCAGAGCTCCTATTGTCATTTGGACATCATTTTCGAGGAGCAAACTCCGGGTCCAGAATCTTTGGGGCTTATTTACTGTTTCATTATGTTATTTTATGTTATATTAACCTATGTATTCAATTCAAAGCTTATTAGTGAATTTCAAACATTATTAATTTCAATATTTAATTTCGAGTTATGATTGTATTTCGATTTGTGTTTGTGTTTATTTTTATGTTGTTATTTGAGTTTGTGTTGAAGAGTTGACGTTTTGATATTGGCGGCGAATTTGAAGATTGATGGAAAGTTGGTGTTGATGTTGTGTTTGAAGATATGTATATGATTTTGTGTTTGAACATATTTAGGTTTGTGTTTGAAAATATTTAGGTTTGTGTTGATGGCGTTGTAGGGATAAAAAAATAAAGAAAAAAAACATTTAGAAAATCATTGCCCTAGGCAACATTTTTTGTCATAATTAAATCGTTGCCTAGGCAATGTTTTTAGTCAAGTCAAAAACATTGCCCTGGGCAACGGTTTTCTTTGGCCCAGTTTCAGCCAACTCTAATGTAACTTCATGCAAATTGTCGTTTGGAGCAACAATTTGCCTTTAGATAAAATGTTGCCCAAGACAACGATTTTTGTCAAAACCAAAAGTAGCTTATTTTTTAAATTGGTTTGGAAATCGGCTTATTTTTTAAATTAGTTTGGGAACCGACTTATTTCTCCAAATATTTAAAAAAAAAAAAGCTTAAAAAAATTCCCTCTAATATCTGTCAAAAAAATTTCCTTCATCTCGTAATAGTGTGGTTCTAGACTTCTAGATGATATAGGCCTTTCACTTAATCAGACGATGTACTTCGTCTGACTATATGCTTTGTTTTGTCCCGTCTAGAATGCAGTTGACTATACGGCCACTTGTTAAGTTATCAAAAATCAATTTAATAAAGAGTATAAGGGTCGAAAAGACAATTTATGAGAAAACATAAATTAGCAGCCAGCAGGTAATCAACACAGGCAATATCCGAAAGAATTATTATTAACACTTCCTCTTGGTGTAATGCAAAATCCTTTTTCTCAACATATATCTATATTATAATATATGCGTGTCCAAACTATTATTTCGAATTAACTTAATAATATTTTCTTTTATTATTGTTCACGCAATAGGCTAATATATATGAGCATTTCATGGACGTAGCTTAAAAATTCCGATTGTTTAAAGTACCCCAGGCTATTTATAAATGGACAAACAGTCAAATCACAATTATATACTCCCTATGTTTGAGGTTTAATAACATTTTAGATTAGTAAGAATTTAGGCGAGGTTGCTTTAGTTGGATTTATATAGGCCTTATTGTTTGCTTTTTTTTATTTTTAATTTGATGTGTATTTTGTGACCACTCTCAAAATGTCACATGACATGGAAAGTTGATTGAGAGAATGGTGATAAACTTTTTTTCTCATTGATGGGATGAGTGTTGGAAAAAAAAAATTCATCTATAAAGTTAGACAAAGTAGTTAGAAAGGGATGAGAAAATTTATTGTCCATTAATAAGAGTGGTTACAAAGTATAAGAAAAGAAAGGTTGAAATTGCACTCATTAGTCATTGCTAATTCGCTATCAAAGTTGTTACGAAGTACATATTCTTCATAATAATAATTTGACTTTGGATTCTGAGCAATTTCCTAAACTACTTACTCTTAGCACAATAGTCAACTATAGAAAGAAAATTTAAGTACTCGTAAAAGTTTATTCTTCGTATACAACATTTTTCACGTGTTTAAAATGGTAGTCAATCATTCCATTATTACTCAAAATTTGGGTCATACAATACTTAAAAATTTCAAGAATCAGCAAAAAATGGATCATCATATTCCCGATCTATTGGTTCAAATAAAAGTGTCCATATTCATCCAAAAAAAATGTAAAGAAGGAATCAGCACTATGTGCAAAAATCTATTGGAAATTTGTAGTTTATCCATTATGAAAATGTGTGGCTTGCAGATGTGTTGTTTTGCCTATTCCCTAGTCCCTATAGCTAGAGGTGGCCAATGGGCCGTTTCAGCCCAGTCTAGCCCCAACATGGCCAGCCTCCTAGCCCGCACAACCCGACCCACTAACAAATCAGGCTTGGCCCAGTTCGGCCCGCTAAAAAGTGGCCTGATTTCGAATCCTTTTTTCCCAACCTTGACCCTATTCGATTTGGCCCACCAAAAAAATTCGATTAAGCCCCGAACTGGTTCGGCCCAGCCTTATTTGGCCCGCCTAAATCTTTTAATTTTGAAATTTTAGTTTATTTAAATGTAGTTTAGTTTATATAATTGTTAGCTTAGTTGAATATTAATTAATTTATACGAAAGTTAGTTGACTTGCATATAGTTTAATTTATTTGAATATACTTTAGCTTAATTCCTATGAATCAATGAATATTAGTTTAGTTAAATATAATTTAGTTTATAATAATGTTAGTTTAGTTTATAGTAACGTTAGTTTAGTTTATAATAATGTTATTTTAGTTTATAATAATGTTAGTTTAGTTTATATGAATCAATAAATGTTAGTATAGTTAAATTTAGGTTAGTTTATATGACTCAATGAATATTAGTTTAGTTATATGAATATTAGTTTAATTGAGTATAGTTTACTTTTTATGAATGTTAGTTTAGTTGAACATAGTTTAGTTTATAAAAATCAATGAATGTTAGTTTAGCTGAATATAATTTAGTTTATTCATTATATAAATCAATAAATATTAGTTTAGTTTAATATAGTTTAGTTTATATGAATAATGTAAGTTTAGCTAAATATAGTTTAGTTTGTCTGAATCAATGAATATTGATGACTTTCGTTGTAAACTTTTATATTCGACTAATCACATTCATTTTTCATTTCTTTTGTCGATATTTTTCATTTTTCATTACATATTTACATAAATTACATATAATCACGAAAAGACATAATCATATTCGATTTTTATAAACTAAATTATATTCAACTAAACTATGTGATTCGTGAATATAAACGTTTAATTACTTTCGAAATAATTCATTTCTTCTAATTTTAAAAGTCACTATGTGAAATTCAGTTTGATTCGGTTCATGATTTGGTTCGATTCAATTTGTGATTCGATTTTCAATTTGTTACGATTCCAATTCCTCGACCCCGACCCCAACTCCAAGCCCAGACCGAGCCGCCCCTCTGATCGGTCCGGTCCCAGTCCGCCATCTCCAGGCCCGGTGGCTAACCCGGATCAACCCGAGTATAGACCTGTTCAAATGAGAGGGGCCTCATTAAAGGTCCTTTATCGGACAATTTGTAAAGGGTCTAATCAATAATTGGCCTAATAGGTCGGTCTCTTAAATGATCATATTTTATTCGGTCTTTAATGAGTTAAGTCGGATCAACAATGACCATTAGTTTCCAAGACTATTAAACGATATCAGGTAATGAATTATTTTTACTTATTTGTCGATTGTCCACTATCAACTATTGGAGGTGATACATATAAACTATCACCCTCTATAGATAAAAATTGTACTCTCTTTGGACGGTCTGTCTCGACTCGACCCGTTATGTATCTCCTTTGGACCGACTCGGCCCGATTTGTTCAGAATATTCTTTGGCCCGACCTGTTTTGCATGTGACCTATCACAACCTTGACCCGAGCCAATGCACAAGTTTATTGTAGCATATGTTAAACATTGTTAACAAATAATTATAGATCGTCTACAATTTAAGGATGTAATTTCATTTTCGGCTAACTCCCAAATTCCTTATTTCTTTCACTTTCTTATTTCCCTCGTACCTAGCCTCAATCGCCATCACCAACGTCCACCCGCCGCTGCTCCATTAATGTCTTATTAAAGGTGTCAAAAATGTTCGATGAATCGTCACACCATTATGAAATTCGATAATTAAACTCCATGTTGGGGGCATCTTCCACACAAGCTACCCATTTATTAATTTTTTTAGAAAAATATTAATTGAAGAATTTTTTGTTTAATAATTATTTAGAAAAATGCTTAATATTTACAATGTTTGTGAAGATTGGTAGAGACAAAGTGGAGAACAATTGGTCTAGTTTTTCTTTAATGAAAAGTCAATAATAACATAGAAAATGCAATAACATGGTCAATATGATATATTATTAAAATGCAATAGTTGTTATAGGAAAGAAGATCGAAAAATGGAAATAACTTTGAAGATGAACAAGAAGAGGAAAGCTTGGTAATGTTTATTTATAATTAAGGTATGCGAGCGCCTAATTCGTGAGTGTTGGCCTAATTCTCTCATTCATTAAGGAAAAGGAAAAGGAAGGGACAAATTCGTTTTTGTAGGGACAATTTGATATTTATTGGGTAATATGCCGTAGATACTTCAAAAATGAAAGCAACAAGAAACTTCACGTACAAGTCATGACTCATGGCTGCCTCGGTTCGGTTCCTAAATCCATCGACCATCCTTTACGTTCAAACTTGCTATGATAAAGATGAACCACTCGTTTGTTGTTAGATCACACTGCATCTAAACCACAAATCAAAAAATATTGAAACTTGAAAGAAAGTCAACGCGTGTCATAATTTTAGCCAAAGATCCAACTAACCTCCTTCAAGTTAACTAATACGGGGTATCCTAATAACTCCAACCCCCAAGATGCAAAATCAGCAAGACACGTGCATCAATGTTGACCCCACAAACTTTTATTACATACTGTGACTTGTGAGATACGCGAGAAAACATAGCGTGGATTATGTGTTCCATCTATGAATATATGTGTTAATTTTAATTTTTAGAAGTGTATTGAATCAATTTCATGTATGCTTAAATTAGTTTACAATATCTTGGTATGATATTTTTCTATATCATTTTTGAACTAGTAAAGTTTGTATTTGATAAACTTAGATTTGATTACATTTGTCATTTTTCTTCATGAGTGTGGATTACTCATTCTTATTCTTTTTCACCAATTTTAAGGTATCGTTTTGTATCCTGAACTGATTTGAATCTTGTTAATATAACACTCTCAACAATAACATGTATATTTACGAGAGCATGAATTTCTAGCAAGTATAGGAGCCTCTTAACCAACTTTCCTTGATTTGCTTGACTAGTTCTAATCAAGTTCGTCTGTTGCAAAGGACTCCTCTTTTTCACGATTATTCTTGCCTAAATTTTTCCATAACTGAATGGGCTAGATTTTAGAGGGAGTATACTAAGCACCTATATTTTCGGATGTTGGGATCCTGAGTTGTTTAGGTGTGGCATTCGAGTTCTTATCGCTTGTTTATGACGGTAGATTTTTATCCTAACATCAGTGCTAATCTAAAATGGGTCAAATTCAGTATTCTTTTTTAATAGGTTATATGATTAACCCATTGATTACAAATTACCCCTTCGATTCCTATAAACTTTTTTGTGACATTCACTAAATATTTAAAAAATGAAATTTCACTCATCCCACTCACATAATGTACACCTATCCATTAACTCTATTTCTATCTTAAAATTATTTGATGAGCCTTCTCTTTACTATATAAAGTTTAAGTACTGATTTTATTCATATTTCTCAACTATCAACCTAAAAATTTACCCATCTTACTAAAATTATTAATATACGCCTAGGTGACAAAATCTACAACAGTAAATTAATTGTTTGCGTAGGAACTACGAAGGCAGGGAGTGCAACCTAGGAAATACTAGAATTTCTTACCTACTTCAGTTTAGTTTTTAATAAATCAGAGATGAAAAGCATGTGTTATTGAAAATCAAAATTAGTGATCAGGAATAAGACAACTCAGCATGAACCAACCAGAAACCAATGGCGGCACCGCTTTTGATTTCTCCCCCTAATTTCTTTGCTCTCTTTCTATCTCCTCAGCAGATATTTTCTAGTCATTAGCGGCTCAAATCAAAAGATAGACTACCCTCTCCCTTCTTCCTTCAAAACTCCCTACCTTTTTTTTTATTTTATTACAGTAATACAATTTTTGACAAAAATCATATTCCTGACTTACATCAAGAATTAGCAGAAGAAGATCATTTCCAATCCACTACTAGATATTTCTAGAAGTTTTCTTCTGAAACCCCCCAAAAAAGAAACGTAAAAAAAAAGATAAAAAAGGATGAATGTAGGGTGAAGCGAAGCGAAAAAGTGAGAAACTAAGAAGAATGGAAAATGAAGGGTTTGTAGGTAGATTTTATGGGTATTTCGTGGAAGACAAAGGGGGTGGTTGATTTTTGATTTATTGTTCTTAATTTTTTTTTAAAAAATTTAAAAATATTTGAGGGGTAAATGGGGGATTTGGAAGGCATGGAGGTAGTAGTGATGGAGGTGGAGGATAATGAGGAGAAGTCAGAAGAGGAGTTGAAATGGGAGAGTATATTACCAAGAATGGTGCTTCGAGTTCTTCTTGTTGAAGCTGATGATTCTACTCGTCAAATCATTGGCGCCCTTCTTCGCAAATACAATTACAAAGGTGATAGACTCATTATTTATTGATTTATTAATTAGTCTTAATTAAATCATTTCTTGTTTATTGAATGTTTGTGATTTTGGAGATGGGTTTATGATTTTTTTGAAAAATCGCTTAATTTGCTGAGAGATTGATCAAGGGAATATGATGATAATGCTTTGTGTTTCGAAAGTTTGAGTTGAAGTTTAACTCTGATTTGTTGTTAAGGGCGCGATTACAGGGAGTAACTGAAGTTTATTAGTGAAATTTAGAATGAATATTAACAATGAGCTTTGATGTTAGTTGACGAACCGGAGTCCCATAGGAATACCAATTGACAATGAGAGGACACTTATAAGTTTGTTGGGTTGATGGACACTTACGGGAGAGGGTGAAGTGGAAGGGTAGATTTTTTGAACTTTTTTTTGGAATTATAAACTGGAACAAAGATAATTAAAGGAACTAAACATGAGAGAATTTAGTGTGGAAACCTTCGTCCAACTCTAAAGAAGGGAAGGACCACTGAGTCCACGATTCGACCAGAGATTTTAACTCTTTTCACTATATGGGCAAACCTGAGACAATATTCTCTTAATTCAAATTCCACTTAGAACTACTTTGAGTTCTCTTTTCTCTTATCCGCTCTCTCTCTTTTCGATAACAGGGAAAAATACAACTAGCTAGGTTGTCATTCATACTTTTGTTACCAGTGAAGCGTGGGTATGAAAATTTTAGAGGACTAAATCCAGGGAATCAATTTTAAAGCAAAAAGCAAATCCTTTGGAGAGTGTTTAGCAGCTTACTAAGTTCAATGTAGGCTATAGGCTATAGCAAAGTAAAATACAAGATATTATTTCCTGAATCATTTTTTTTTTCAAAACCCTTTTGTTAGTTGCCTTAGTTTAGATAAATCCGGTTATTTGCCTTTCCATACACAACCTTATACTTACACACAAAGCCTAATGCATGCTTCTACATAAGACTTTATGAACTCCATGGTTATAAGCCTCCCCCCGAGAAGTTATATTTCGAATTCCTCTGGAACTCCAACCCTCATCGTCTTGAACTTTGACTCAAGCTCCATAAATGACACAATTTGATTTTTGCATGATTTCATATAGCTTGGCACTAGACAATTAACTTAACTTACTATAGTTTAGGCACGGTGACATTTCACGCTCTTACTCCGGAACTTGTTTCTGGGCCTTCTCCTAACTTAAGATAAACATGTATTAAATGTGTCTAGGTTGTCATCACCAAAACACTAACCAAATGTTAAATGGAACAACAATATTCCCTTTTTTTTAGTGATGACAAGCATGCAAACTTTAAAAGAAAAATGAATCATAAGCAATAAGCAAAACAAATTGACTTAGAGAAAAAAAAAGACAAAACTTAATTTAAACCTAGTGGTATTTTGCTTCTTCTAAATAAAAATACAACGCAAACAACAAGCCATGTTATTAAGAAATAGGATTAATTAGAATGTAATGCGAGCAGGGTACTAAATATGACAAGGTTCTAAACACACAAGTATAGAGGCACGAGCACATCAATAGAGATCAAGCACAATCCATAAGTAGTTAAGCATAAAAGCAGAGTGCACCTATTACTATACCTAAAAAAAGATACTAAGTTCCAAACATTTAGTCTATAACTAAACATAACCAAAGGATTTATTCATGGGGAGGCTAGGGAATCCGACTTAGTCGGTTGTGGACTCGGTTTCAATGACTTCAAATGCGACCTCAGCTATACGCTGAAAGATAGTCTTGTGGTCCGCACGAGGTGTGAGTATGATTGGTCACGGTGGTGGTCAATTGATCTATGTCAATGAGCTTCCTCTCTACTCCATCAGCCATTAAGTTGCCAAACGATACAAAGCTCATTCTTCCGAACAAGGTGGGAGTATAGGAAGTGGTAGTTCCAGTTGACTGGAACTTCCTCATCAAACTTTAGTGCTCCCTTAGGAACTTCCTCCTCAACTCATACCATATTATCATCCAAGATCATCTCTGTCCCTTTTCCTTCTTCCTCCTCTTCATTATCTTCATCCTTCCTGGTCATATCAATGAAAATAGGAGTACAAAAAACCTTAAATTGCATTTCCACCTTCATACCCCTCCTCTTGGTTGTTTCTACTATACTTCTCTTCTCCACGACTTTCTTAGCCGCAAACTTTCTTCAAGGGTCTCATTTCCATAACCTCCTTGGCCCTCTTTCTCTTTCTTCCTCTACCTCTTCTTCTTCTTCTTCTTCTTCAGTTCTTCCCTTCCTTCTCTTCTTCTTCGTCAACCTTTTCTAATGCACTTCCCTCTTCTTCAATCTTGCATATACCCTTCTCTTTTACTAAACTTCGGGTTTACCATTGATTACCTTGCTTCCAAATAAACATGGAGGATTCTTAAAGGTATTGGTATGACTTTAACGTAGGGGATGCGTAAACTTCTAAATTCACTACAAAGCTCTCAGCTCATTAACAATCCATAACCCACTGTCCACTTAGGGATACAATGATTAGTGTTGAATCATCAGGGAGGGTAAATTGACCTTCAAAATGTGAGCTAGACAAAAGATGATGGTTGAATTAAGCAATTTAGCTTCATTGCGTTCTTGGGTTCTCGGAATAATACCCCTCCACACTTGGTTAAACATCACTTTCACCATCGGACTATCGGAGTGAATTTACGCAATTTGGTTGTGGAAGAGCTTTTCGGGTTCTCCAATAAACCGCACAATAGGCTCCACATCCACATTACCTACACTCACATTTGTTCGATGTTTCAATTAGGCACAAATATCTTCATTTGGCACTACAAACAGTTTGGACAAATAATCCTCTATAAAACAAATTTCCACCCCCTTGACCACACTCTCCAAAGGTATCACTCTGCTATACTCTGTTTGACAATGCTTGATGTAGAGAAGGTAGAATCTTTGCGTAGTAGTGGTTGTAAAATCTCTAGATAGGAGCAGAACTTTCGTATTTGTAGTACTAGAATCTTTATGTAGTAAGTGTAGCAGGCTAGCAGCAACTGTTGTTGTCTTTATGTTGTTTTCGTAACAATAACAGCAGCTGCGGCTGTAGCTGTAGATACTTTATGTAGTAGTGGTAGTAGTACTGATATAATCTTGACGTTTTAGTGGTATAAGGCTATATTGCACTTTGTGTGTTAGAAGTGTTAGCATCCCCTGTGTCCTTTGGCTATACCATGGACTTTAGTTTTAATTTGTTGTGTGGTCACTTAGAAGGGTTAGCATCCCTTGACACATCCTTTGGCTATACCATGGACCTTAGTTTTAATTTGTTGTGTGGTCACTCAATATTTGTTGTGTTATTAATAACTTAATAAGGTTATTCAACTTAGTTTAGTAACTATGTTGTAATGTTTATCATCTGCTATCAGCCTTTAAAACCTCTTCTATCTGTCCTCCTTTGTCTCCTGCCCATTTTTTTTAGCTTAAAACTTATCTGTTCTTAGCTGAATTAATTTGTTTTTCTTTGTTTGACATTATGGTCCTTTCTTGTTTATGGTAACTTTTGATAGCACATAATGGGCTCTTATTCTGTTTGGCTTTGCAGTTGCTGCTATTTCTGACGGATTGAAGGCGTGGGAAATCCTTAAGCGCCGACATAGTAATATAGACCTCATATTGACTGAACTGGATTTGCCATCTATATCTGGATATGCACTTCTCACATTAATCATGGAACACGATGGTTGCAAAGATATACCTGTTATAAGTGTGTCTGTCTCTCAATTGAATTACTTTTGTGCTTCTATTGAGCAATTTCACCCCTTCAAGGCAATTAAATAATTTTTTTTCCTGATCATGCAGTTATGTCATCACAGGACTCAATTAGTATGGTGTTGAAGTGTTTATTAAAGGGGGCAGCTGACTTTCTTGTAAAGCCCGTCAGGAAAAATGAACTGAAAAATCTGTGGCGTCATGTCTGGAGGAGGCTTGCTGTATTATCTTAGCTTTCATGCATTTTTTGTATCTTATTATGGTGATTTTCTTATGTTGGTTCTGACTTTTTGTTGCTCTATCTTTAACAGAACAATGCAGGACATAACCCTCAAAACATAACTGCTGGACAATATAAAACTGAGGCCACAATTGAGAACATTCCATCAACTGATCACTCTGGTGATTATGTCTCTTCCAGTCGGGAAAGTAGTGGGTTCAGTGAAAAAGCTACTGATGCCCAAGTGAGTACCACCATATGTTTGCTACACTGCAGATATATCTTGTTATTTTTAGTTTTGGTTCTGGTGTGAGGGCTATAGCATCACAACTTCACCATTGAACCAACTCTAATCGTGCCTTGGATTACCCTGCCTAAAGTTCATAATTTCATATGGATAAAATTGATCTGTTTTCCACTATAAAATATAATTGGACATGCAGTAGACCTGGATATGACTGAACCCGACTCTAATTAATTGATACATCACCCATATTTGACCCAAATCAAACAGACTCAAACCAAACCCTATCACAATGACACATTCACCCCCTTAAAATTAGCTTCCATGCGATCAATTATGTTTGTAATTCTCTAAGCTTTTGTTCAACACTAGCGTCAATATATCCATGAGTTTGTGATGAGTTGATATGTGAGTGAGGTTGATTTGATTGAGAATTTTAATTCCAGCTCAGGTTAGCTTCACAAAGTTAAATGTAGAGGCTGCACATTATGCTTCATTTACAAAGCTTTTTCACTATATGTTTACATGAGAGCTGATAGGGCATGCATTTAAAATTTGTAGGGCCTCCCACAGGTTAAAATAAGGGAAGATACTTTAGTCAACCACGAAGAAGGGCAACATCTAGCTAAGAATGTGAAGGGGGAGGAGGGTTTGTCCCTCCATACCAATGTCATAGATGGTATGTTTAAGTTATTTACTTCAATAGGTGAAAAATGGGTCACTGATGATGTCTAAGATGGCTTTCTAACATCAGGATCTCTTCATCACATTGTTGCAGACAATAAAGATGGATTAGGATCTGGTGTTCAACCGCCAAAAGAAGTAAATGTCTCAACTGCTCTAATTGATGAAGATGGGTCCAGCACTGGTATAGCAACTGATGATGGAAGAGATTGCCCAGGAAATCATACATATAGAGCTGATATTGTTGGCCAAGAACTTCATCAACCTTCAACTGAAGCTGTTGACTTGATTGGCAGAATAAATAAACTAGGAGGCACAGCAGGGCAAGCAAGTTCCAGCGGAGAGCTTGATGGACTCAGTTCTACTTCTGCACTAGACCTTTCTTTAAAAAGACCTCTCGACTCAGCGACCAAAGAGGGACTGGAGAAGCAAATACTAAATCATTCTAGTGCCTCTGCCTTCACATGGTGAGTTACTGCTTCATGCCGTTTTTTCCCCCTATTTGTTCTTGGTTTGAAGATTCATTGTGAAAGTTGGGAAAAAATCATATCCTTAGAATATGTTAGAGGAAATTGTGCTTTACAGGTTCCTAATGGACATTACGTCATTCTGATGAGGAAATTATCTCAGATTTGGGGGACTTATCTTAGGATGATAGATAATTATTTTGGATTTATCTGGGATAGTGTGATTTTATATGATATGAATGACGGAGTTGCTTATATAGAAAGATTTATTGTTTGTGACAATGATGATTTTAGTAATCTAGTTGTGGAAGGCCTTACTTTAGCAACAGGTCCCTCCACTTTCTGAACCTAACACCCAAATGGAGGAACTGCATTCTCTTACTTCCTCTCCCTTGTTCGTCCAAACTATTATTTCTGTTGGTAGAGATATACTTACAAAGACTCATAGGTATAAAACTTGTAACTCCTTTATAGTTGTTTAAATATTTAATTCGTATAAATTTCTTTCTTGGACATACATGTCAAACTCTGTGTGCTCGTGTTTTGTATTTGTGGACTATGGACTCCATGCTCCCACAAAAAGCTAAAGAAAAAAAACACTCTGTACTCATTGTATTTGACCTAAGTTCCAGTTAGATTCAAATGTTTATTATTCTTTGTCCTGCAGAATCCCAGATGTTTTGAATAGCATATATGACGTGGTCAAGTAGAAAGGTATCTTGCACTGACATTTAAGTTTCAGTGCTAAAAGCAGCTATATTTATAATCAGTACATGATGCTTATGAGGATTTGATGACTGATTGCTGGCATATATGTTCTAGGGTAACTTTGATAATTTTCCATGAATATAATCAATTACAACAATTATTCTATTCAGGTATAGCAGTACTAAGAAGCCTTGGACCTCCTTCCCGTCATCAAATGGTGAACTGCCGAAAATCAAAGTTGTTTCCGATTCTCCTCTATTGTCGAAACCATTCAGCAGCAATTGGGAAAATAAACCCAATATTCTTGTTGTTCAATCTGCACATTGTGATCCAGTTTCCCCTCACCATCAGATTGGGTCTGTTCCTCTACCGGGGCTTGCAATTGACAGTGATGTTTGGACAAGCTATGGAGCTGTATTTCAGCCAATATTTAGCCCATACTCAGGCCCGGCTGCTAGATGTCTGAACTCAGCCTTGCAAAGAGAGGAGTCACCTCTTCTGACAAGCCATTTACTGCATTCTGATCCAGGGACTCATAGCTCTATTCAAGGGTGTAGCCAAGCTGGGGATGAGCTCAAAACTAGGGAATCAATTGAGCGACCTGGGTACAGCAGCTCTCAAGTTGTGGATCCAAGTGGCAGTAGTACTCTGTATAATGATTCTGGTAGTGAAAACAAGTTAAGTGCACAAGGAAGTGCATCTGAAATTACTGATGTCAATGCTACTGCTTCTGGCATTAAGGGATCAAGCTTTGTTGAGGAGAGTGATGGTTGCAAACCCTACATCCATGATCAGTTCAAGTCGCAAATGAGTATTCACTCCGCTGAACGAGAAGCAGCTCTTGCCAAGTTCCGGCAAAAACGGAAAGGTCGATGCTTTGAGAAAAAGGTGCGCTAAGATCAGGTGACAAATATTTGTACTGTAGGACTTAGCGTTTACTTGTCTATATGGGTATCAATTTCTATCAGGGTAATACCTTGAGAAACTGACTGGCCTACTCAATCAAAATCACCCGGCCCAAGCAAAACTATTCCCCATAACACGACCAGATTTCAACCTGACCCACCTGAACTGCATCATCTGAAATTTTGAATTGAATTGGCACAAATCGTACTTGCTAGCACATCTAGCGTACCATATGTCCAAATGTCGTGAATTTGCCGTTGGTTACATATCCTTATTTTCAATGTCAAATGATGAATTATGGTTACAACGGTTAAAATTAACCGGAAACAGGAGTTTGGTTTCTGACTAAGGATTTGATTGTAAATGCAGGTGCGGTATCAGAGTAGGAAAAAACTGGCAGAGCAACGGCCTAGGGTGAAAGGACAATTTGTTCGCCAAGTCCCGAGTGATCAAGTGCTGGCTGATGACAAACCATAAGTTTGAAGTTTAACAGACTCTTATTTACCTCTATTCCTTAACCTGGTCACGTCAGGGGGGGGATAAAACAAAAGACATCAATTCTCTAGAAATTATTAATGATGTGGATACATGTAGCCTGTAGGAACTTAGGAATATGAAAAAGTTAGTTTGTGGCAGCTGGAATGTGAAAATGCTTTTCATCTGAAGATTCTGTTACTTGCATTTGTATTTTATCTACTATTTGACTGAGAGTGGTCTTGTAAGCTCAGTCCGACGAACTTTGTCGGCCAGTCCCTTTGGATTAGGGCGAAAGCAAGGAAAATCCTCACTCCCAAGAACCGCCACTAGAGAGCGCTGAACCTATAAACTCAAGGTGTGCAACCCTTGCCAACTTCACCAAAAGCTACGAGCAACCAACCTATCTCTGGTTATTAGTATCTGAAACCGAAAATTTATCGAGTATTGATGAAGATTGTGTTTTACATAATATTGTCACAGGTTTAGGATATGTATTTTTTATGTAAATATTTGTTTTATCTCGCTATGTTTTCTAATACATTTAGAATTAGTATTGTTATAACCTTTCTACAAATCAATGCATAACACTCTTAAGGTAACAGAATTTGTTTGAAATCTAATATGATATTACAGTTTTCACAATTTTTTTTTTTAATTTTTCTTGTGTCACAGCTTCCGATTACAATTGCGATATTTGGTTGTCACCTTTCACCTCTTGGTTTAGTTCAAGCATCATCCTCATGCACCTATATTTCAAGTCTCAAGAGGCAACTCTTGAAACTTCTCGTCCGATAGCTAGCTACTTCCAGGTTGAGAGACTGCCTCGACGTGATCGTGAAGAAGTGTTTATATAATTACTATTTCACCAAATTTATAAGAATCCATCCTATACAAGGGCGCCACTGCTCCAAAATCCTGTGATAGATTGAAGGTATTTTCAAGATAACAAGGAAACAAGGGTGGTATAGTCAGTGTATCTTCAAAATAAATTTAATTGCAAGTTTTTGCTGATACGTATTTTGATACAGTGGGTACGATGATCCAACGAACCACTTAACTTCCTACTTTTGATGTAGCCTGTTCGTGTTTACTTCTCGAAGAAAGTCTCCGTGCTAATGATCATTCAATCCAGCAACAATACATTGATCACTAACGAACGGTTTCAGTGTGTAATCATTCTTTTATCATTGCTTAAAGTAATAAAAACTAGATTATTTGTTAAACCATGGCTAAGTCATTAATGATTGATTGTTGTCTTGGAATAGCTAGTCTGACCAAAAAAAAGTAGAACCAAGTGGGAAGAGATGCTTTTAGTCTGAAATTAGTTGGAGCAACAGGCCTACAGCTAGCTAGTCAATTAAGCATATGTTCTCCTCACAGGATTAATAGTTAATCTGTAGAAGTTTTGGACTTTTAGTGGTCTGCGCATGGACACTACTAGTGAGAATTTGAAGGATAGAAATGCAAAAAAAATGTAGCCACGTGTTTCTTTACATGCAGAAGCCGAGATGCGTCTCCATCCAATTGTCAGTTTTGCACCGTCCTGCTGGTTGCATGTTGTTTAATCCATCAAAATTTACTGTAATACCTGACTGATTAGCTTATTTTTCCTCTACCTAGTCGTTGAATAGTAAAATAACTGCTAGACAGCACAAATCATTTTGTTAGAGCAATATCTTCAAGTATTTATTGACTAACATTAAGACTCATATTTATCTCACGAGTCAAATGATCAGTTGGGCTCCTGTACAAAAACTTTTGTCTAATACATTCCTTATACCTTTAATTTGGAATTTTTATTTATTTATAAGCTTTTTTTTAAAAAAAAATTTGAAAAATAAGTCACGTTTAAAAGTAATTTAAAAAATAAGCTAATTTTGCTTCAGAGTTAAAACGTTGCCCAACGCAACGTTTTAGCATAAGCAAAATCGTTGCCCCATATAATGTTTTGCATGAAGCTGGAAATATGGGGTAAAGCTAGGTTAGTGAAAAACGAGGCAACATTTTTGGGCAAAATTTTTTTTTTAAAACGAGGCAACATTATTTTTTTTAAAACATTGCCCAAATTGACCAAAATATTGCCTTAGGCAACGCTTTTTCTGCCCCAATTTCACCCTTCTATTTTCAGCTTCATGCAAAACACGATTTTGCTCATGCTGAAATGTTGCCCGGGGCAACATTTTCATTCCAAATCTAAATTAGCTTATTTTTTAAATCACTTTATATGGTAGCTTATTTTTCAATTTTTTTTAAAAAGCTTATAAATAAAAATTTTTTTGTCTTAATTCTTAACACCCCCAACCCCCCAAAAAAAAAAAAAACAAAAAACAAAGATACCTAAGTACTTTCGTTGTGCCAGACATGCTTTAACCTTCCCCTTTAAAAAAGAGCAAGCTTCAATCTTCTACGCATATAAAGCATATGCCAACTTGAGATTTCACACCCACAGTTACACTCATTTCCACTACTTCATTTGCTTCGAATAGCTATTCCCCGAGCTTCTCTCTTCCCTACATTGCTCCATGTATCCAGGAGAAGACCGCGAGCCACCAAACCATCACCATCTCCCTAAAATGGAGGATGAAGATGAAGACGATGACGATAACGAAGATGACGACCACCACCACCACAACGAATATGATCCCCATCATCAAACACCATACCCTACTGCAGTAGGCCACCAACATCCACTACCTGCCACCCCACAACAGCCTCTTCAACCTCCAAAACCTTTATTCTCTCCTGGCTCTCGCCCTCCTTCCAAAAGACGTGCCACTCCATCTGCAACCCCTCCCCTGCCTCAACGCACCCCTCCTAACGCAACCCCTCCACCTCCTCAAGTTGTTACAATCCCTCCTCAACAACCCTTGCAACCACCCCAACCTCTCTTCCTTCCCACCTCCCCTCCTCCCAAACCCAGGGCCCCACCTCAGTACAATCACCGCCATGACGAAGACAACAAGAGACGTCAACTCTGTGCCGTGATCACCACCGTCCTTCTTCTCCTAGGCCTAACTGCCTTAATCTTATGGCTTCTCTACCGCCCTTCCAAACCCCGCTTCACCGCCATCTCCGCCGCCGTGTACTCCCTCAACACCACCACCTCGCCAGCCTTCATCGCCACCACCATTCAGATCACTGTCCTCACCCGCAACTCCAACAAGCGTACTTCTCTCTACTACGATCACCTAAACGTAGCGGTTCACTACCGCAACAGCCCCATCACACCGCCGGCCCCCCTCCCTCCGTTGCATCACCGTAAGCGAAGCACCGTGATGATGTCACCGGTGGTAGGTGGTGGCATACCGGTGGCTGTGCCACCTGAAGTGTTGGCGGGGCTAGCGGCAGATGAGGCGTACGGGGTGGTAGGGTTGAGTTGGGTGTTGGTTGGGAGGGTGAAGTACAGAGCAGGGTTGTTTAGGAGTGGGCATAGTAGGGTTTATGTAAGGTGTGATGTTATGGTAGGGTTTAGGAGTGGTGATGGTAGTAATCCAAATGGTCAAGTGCCTTTGCTTGGGAATCCTCCTTGCTTTGTTGATATTTGATGCACACATTTTTTTTTTCCTGCAAGACTTCCCCCTTTTTTTTTTTTTTTTTTTTTTTTTTGTTCTATTACTTAGTGAATTGTGAATGTTCAAGGCTCTACAAGACTACAAGTGTGTAATAAGTAGATCTTTAGCCAAATTTCAATAGTGCTTTGTAAAATTGTTAACGTTTCCATCATCATTTTCAAAATTACCTTCGCAAAACTACCTAAATTTTTCTGTTTTCTTGCAAAGCAAACAAATATATACGAAGGATCAGCAGAAATGTTGACAAGCAATCAATTTTCTCAACGATTCATACGGAAGAACTTAGCTTACCCATATTATGCATACTATATATGTATTGATCATGTTTAGTAACATATCCGGTTATATATAATACGTGGGAATGGGGAATTAAACTTTTAACTCCATTTATCTATTGAGTAGTACGTTGTTAAGTGTTAACCTTACAAAATAATACTTGGAGAAAAGAAGCAACGAAGTCTCACTATTAATCGACTATTCTAAATTTCTCTTATTTGGCCGGGATATATGTCTAGTACGCCAGAAAGATAGAAAACGAAGTCAGTCGTGTATGATAGTGATGGGAACATGGAAGAGGTTGTGGTGATTCATGAATAAAATCCAAGAGAAGTAAATGTGATCGGTGCATGAGTTGAAAGATGCGGACAAGCAAAGTTTTCGAGGAACCGATAATAGAGATACAGATTTTGTAGTTTATTTAAGTAGGTATCCATCCTCTTTGATAGACCTAACTCGTGTAAACACGCAACAAGTGTCCACTTACACTTGAAGATTATGTGCATCTTACTCGATCATCTAGTAGCTCGTCTCATTTTTAGTGAATACGAATTAGGTCGTGCATTGGGTTGGGTTAGGGCCGGGATGGGTCACATGCAAGACGAGCCAGACCGAGCAAAAAAAAGATGTAAAATGGGCTGAGTCAGGTCGGGTCAAAGAAGATACAAAATGGATTGAGTCGGGTCAGACCATTCAAAGAGAGTATATTTTTTATTGATAGAGGGTGGTAGTTTGTCTATATCACCTCCAATATTTGGCAGTGAATCATAGATAAGTAATTGAAAATAATTCATTACATAATAGTATTTAAAAGGCTTGGAACCCATTATTAACATAACTTGACCCATTAATTAAAAACCCAATTAAATATGACTCTTTAAAAAACCAACCCAATCAAACCCATAATTAATTAGACCCTTTTACAAACGAATCAGTAAAGAGCCATTAATAAGGCCCTCCCATTTAAACAAGTCTAGTTGTGCATGAATCTTTTTCTCTTTTTTGTAGAGATTGAGTGGATGAATTCCTTCAATTTGAAGGGTTAACTGGAATTATTTCCTCTAGGCTGATAAAGTGATAAATAATCACTTTTATCAAAAGAGCATCAATATGACACCCCAAAATATGAGAAAAAAAGAAAAAGATAAAGGAATCGATTTCTAGCTTTAGCTTAGAAGTTCATTGGCGCACCGTAGACTAAGATGCTTAAATTTCTCTTTAATGCCAAATAATAATGGATAAGGGCCTTAAGGTATGTATGATGTACCAAGAATTCAGGGTAAATGTTAGCTTCGATTGTGACACTTATGATGTACGAAGAATTCAGGGTAGATATTAGCTTCGATTGTGACACTTTGCAACCCTTAACTAATATTCTAAGTAGGAAAGACGATATTCATACTTTTTATGTGGTAGTTGACACAAAATTTTGAATAGTGAAATAAATATTGTTCACTCAAATTTTTCAAAAATTTTTATCCTTGTTTTGTTTATTGAGGATGAAAAAAGTACTCTTTTTTTTTTGTGTTATTTGATGATATGATATTGATATGTTTAGGAGAGATTTAGCCATGGAGCTAATAAATTAATGAATGATTTGGACATGTATAGTGCGTCAGGAATCAACTTTTAGTATACTTGAGTCTTGATTTTTTTAGAGTGGCAGCACATTATTAACATGGAGGAATCATATTCCTTTTATTGTATACTTTAAATAGAGTTATAGTGCACAACTACAAAGATATGAACACAGTTGTTGACTTTAATCGTGTTATTTATGGACGAATGTTGCAGTGACTTGTCTTGGTTTGGGTCCTTACAAGTCTGAGCTTGACATTCCCACTGGCTACTTTAATATTGGAATGTCATGAGCCAGTTGTGGCCCGGCCTGGCACACCGTATGTCGAGTGGGCTATGGAGTGTGCTCCAAACAATTACAAATACACTATTATTTATTATATTATTATTACTATTATTATTAAAATTGCTACTACTACTATAATTATTACTAATATTTCTAATGTTATTATAATTCTTATAATATAATTTAAATTATTTGAATTTTTTTAAATTTTATTAAGTAATTTTTTTTTCTAATATTGGGTCAATATGAGACATGACATAGCAAGAACATCAAGTATGTGGCCGTGCCAAATTATAGACCGAATTTTAGGAAATAGTATCACGAATATAGCTAAACCTGACCCATTCACCCATCAAGAGACTCGGCACAATCCGATACAACACGTGACCACCTACCTCTAACACTATGCGTGGGCATGTAGGCCATGTGAATATGTGATATAGTTATCGCAAAATTTACGATCGTCGACTTCATTCCATCATCCGTCGCATTATTGTAAGTGTTATTGCTATGTTGGCAAAAGGAAATTTTTGGTTTGCTAATCAAGGATACGTGCATAATCTGCATATCGACTTTAGTATGACAAAAATAATCTCTATAATATTTTTGGTAAATTACATGGTGAATTTAAAAGTATTGATCATAGTGTTACCTCTAAAATTGGGAGTTTAGCCCACAATAACAGTTATGCAGGCAAAGTTTGCGAGAAACATAATAAGTTGGTAGGTGAACTATGTGAGTGACATATATATATGCCAACCTTCATGCGAGTAACATACGAAGTACTCGCTACAGTGCTACTACGTAAATCGGTAAATGACACGTACACATAAGTGTATATTCATCAACTTCTGGTGCGCAGTACTTGTACGCCTTAACCGTACCGTTAAGCCTTAACGGTTATTGGAAAAAGCTAATCGTAACCGTACCGTTAAGAAACGATAACCGATAAAAGGTAACCGGTACGGTACGGTTAACGGTTAATCGTTTCATTCCATTTTTATACACTTGTACACCTAGTATTGTGAAATTATTTGTATGATTTCTTAGCTCATTTGGGTCTTCTACAATAGTAATAACACATATTTATATAAGGTATGATCATGTATAAAAAAAATTGTGATAATTATTCATGTTTTAGCCCCAAGTTTAGTTTTTTTTAAAAATAATAACAACGGTTAACCGTTACAAAAATTTCATAACCGTAATCCTAACCGTTTAGGTTAACGATTCGGTAACATTACCCTTAATTCTTAACGTTACGGTTAACGGTTACGGTTAGGGCTACACCATAGTACACCATTCAACTATTCAAGCATTTGCAAACATTTGAATTCAAAAGTTTAGTGAGTAAAGTTACCAATACCAAGTTGGATGATCTTAATTCTTAGGTAGGAAAACCCGACCCGTAGCAATGTACGACGCTACAAGCTTTACCAAGGGGCCCAAAACTTAAATAATTAGACAAGGCACTTGAACATAGATCCCCATCAATCCATCATAGTCTAGCACTAGTTCAAAACAACAAATATAAGATCCTAACGTGCTCACAACCTATAAGTCAAGTGTCCAACCCATGCTCTTGAGATTGACACCGACCAAAAGAAAACAAAAAATTCAAGTTAAACGTAATTAACTGTTACGTTGTTTTTATTCTCAAAATGATTAGAACACGCTTAATATCCGATATAACATCTTATATCATATTGGACTCATTTGTTTTTTAAGGAAATGAAACAAGCCTTTAAATAAGGTCCTATTGTTCGATGGGAATGGTTATGAGCATAGTAGATTTCAGGTCAAGTTTGATATAGCACGATTTGACTTGTTAGCATTCAATCGAGTAGTTTCGTCTTAGGCTGTAGGATGGGAGGTGGAGTGGCAAATTAAAGAAATAGGACAATTTTTCTCATTGATACATTGATGAGTAGTAATTTCAATAAGTTAGTGACATAAAATTAATTTGTAAAACTAACGGTCAAGATGTTTTATTTTTACCCTATATTGAGTTTACTTGAGTCAATTTTAACGAAACTTTTACATAGTCAAGTTTGAAGAGCTGGCAAATAGCTCAATCAATTAGCACGTATTCATATTCCGTATATGATCGAGCCTTGATAAAAATAAAAAAAATCTGAGGGAGTGAGGGTGTGTGGTTCGGTGACCCAATCTCACTTCACGAATAGACATGGCCAACGGGCCGGTCCGTGTGGGCTGGGCTAGGCTAGCCACCAGGCCGATCCGGGTAATTCGGGACAGGGATCGGACCGGCCCTGGGGGCGGGTCAATCCGGTTCTGGGCTGTGGTGATTTCGTACCGAATCGAAAATTGAATAATAAATCGAATCGAACCGAATCACGAATCGAATCAAACTAAATCACGAACCAAATCGAATTAAAACGAATTACATATAAACACATTTACAAATTAGAATAAAGAAAATATTTTGAATGTAATTAAACGTTTATAATGTATTCATAATGACATTTTTTATAAACTTTTAAATAAGGTCGTTTTTTATTTTTTTTCTTGATAATTATGTATTATTAAACTAATTACGTATATTCACCTAATTTCATATTCACGTATTATCAAACAAATTATTTATTATTAAACTAATTAACATAATTAGCTAATTACATATTTATTTATAATCCATTATCTTATTAAGTTTATTTTAATTAAACATGTTTTCAGGGTTGGGAAAAAAAAGGGCTTGCACTTAATTTAGGAAATCAAAATTTAATTAAATAATTAAATATTGATTTTCAAAATTAAGTTGTCTACGTATCCCGAAGGAATCAAAGCCCACTTAGTTCTGTTACGTATCTCGAGGGGTGCCTAGCCTAGCCAGGGACAGTCCCGAACCTCCTTCACCTATTGGGTTGTCGCTTGATTCGCTCATGTCCATCATCATCCAAGGATCGTCTTCGTTATTGTCCTCCTCCCTCAATCCTTGGGTCCTACGCTATTCCTGATCCCAATCTTTCTTACATACGTATATTTCTATGCTCTTCGGAGATAAGTGAGATCTCTTCTCGTCAAATATGCGTCTACCTGCACTACAAGAAGACTCAACAGTAATAGAGGAGGCGGGAATTGCAAGGATATCCTTTGCAATTCTCGCTAGAACGGGAAATTGCCTTTCAAGATGAAGAAGATGAAGAAGCCGATGTTTTAATTTTTTAAAAATTCTACTAAGTACTGGCATGAATCGCGTACCGGAACTTCCACTAGACAACGATAAATTTGGGGAAGGTGCATAAATAGAAGCATAATAATCATATAAACTAGATAAAATATTTTTATATTTTTCTATATAGGCATTGATGTCGTATTGTAAACCTATAGTGTTAAGTAAAATTCTAACACGTTTTCTAAACCCATAGTCTTAACCCTGTGATTAAGAATAGCAGTTATACCATATATGATGAGGAATTCACTAAAGTACGAGTACCATTTACTTAGCATACTAGTAATTACATCACTAATTTGGGTGATGTTGAAATGCTCGCTAAGAGTGTTAACTACGCTAACACTGTTATATAACTAAATGAATGTTAGAGTCGTAAACATAAGAGAAAATTTTGGTTGCATTGTCAAATGCTGCTAAAATATCACGAATGTAAATTTCGGTATTCCAATGAAAATCGGTAATAAGTTCATTAGGAGTCGCTCGGATTTCGTTATAAATACTGGTCAAAACCTCATGGTATTTAATGACACCATTTAACAGTCTATATGTTGAGTTCCAACGGGTCGGTGTATCGAGACACCATTGTCTCTTCTTAAGGCCTCTTTCCTTACATAAGGTCATATACTTTCTTCTAATCGATGCGGTGATTTTAATCCATTTGATTTCACTCCTAATGGGGTTAAGCAAGTCTCTTAACTCAGCTAAACCTTCTTGAACCGAGAGGTTCATAATATGAGCACAACAACGAACACGTAAAAGCTCTTCACTGTTCAACAACTTTAAGCTAGGTTATGATATTAAATAATCTATACATTTTGTGTTTGCTGAAACATTATCTAAGGAAAGGAAAACACTTTATCAAGCAAGTGAAAGGTCATAAGACATTTTATTATCCTTACCTTAAGGTTGTAACCGGTATGTCTCTCCTCCATAGCTTCAAAGAAAATGATACGTTTTTTAATGTACCACTCATCATCTATCCAATGGGAGGTTACACAAAGAAAAGGTTCACCGAAACAAGAGGTCCATGTATCACTAGTAAGACTAATACGACCGTTAAAAGTGCGAAATATTTCTATTAAATTATTTCTATATTTGTAATAAGCAATTTGGATATAACGTTTAAGTGTGTTAATAGGGACACGTCTATAAGCGAATTGTAAAGAGGTTCTAGTGAAATGTTCGAAGTTCGGACTCTCACCATGGCTAAACGGTAATTTATCCGCAATTACAAAGTTAGTCATTTCATCAATCATCCTATCTCTGTTATACATAAAAGGCATACCTCCTTCGGGAATGGAACCCACATATCTGTGTACTTGTGTTTGACTTGACTCTTATACTGTGCCTGCGGATTCAGCTGCTTCCAGGTTTATTCTGTGTACTCCGGTCAAGTGACGGGATAATGTCCCCGTCCTATAACCGGTCTTCCATGAATAAGAAGTTATTGACTTCTTCCCTTGTTTCATGCATATCAAGCAATAACACATGAATTTCTTCCCTTTGGAAGTAGCGTCGGTTATTGGAACCTTTTCGGAATAAGCCATACATGTGAAGATTTCTTTCTACAGTGAGTAGACTCGGGTACTCCACCTTCATCATCATCTCCACCTTCACCTTCACCTTCACCTTCATTTCATATCAAGTTAAGCCAAAAACTACCATTATCAGCTCATTAAATAACTAATTAACATAATCAACCTAATATAACATAATCAAATCATGTAACTAATCTAATACAACTAATCAATTTAACTTAAACATTATCAACTAATCTAACATAACTAATCTTAACATAACATAATCAACTAATCTAACTAACCTAATCAATTTAACTTCAATATTATCAAATAATTAAACATCGACAACTTAATATAACATAATCAAGTAATCTAACATAACTAACCAATTTAACTAATCTTAACATAACATAATAAAGTAATCTAACATAACTAATCAATTTAACTAATATTAACATAACATAATTAACTAATCTAACATAATTAATTAATTTAACAAATTTTAACATAACATAATCAATTACTCGAACATAACTAATCAATTTAACTAATCTTAACATAACATAAAAAAAAAAAAAACTAACATAACTAATCTTAACATAACATAATAAGCTAATCTAGCATAACTAATTAATTTAACTAACCTTAACATAACATACTCAAGTAATCTAACATAACTAATCAATTTAACTAATCTTAAGATAACATAATCAAGTAAACTAACATAACTAATCTTAACATAACATAATCAACTAATCTAACATAACTAATCAATTAATTAAAAGTTTAAGAGTTACCTTGAGCAGCAGAAGGAGGCGGACGCATTTCCGAAGTTGGAGTTTGAGGAACTTGAACAGCAGGAGTACCGAAAATTTGTTGCTCCAAGTCATGAGCAAAATCCGCGGTATCTTCGTACGAGCTGCTAACGCTGAGTCTACGTCTTGAAGCTATTTTTTTTATGAAATGTAGTAGTAAATAAGTAAATTAAGAATAATAAAACAACTAATTAAGATAACAAATGAAAATTAAGAGAGTAATTAAGAAGAAAATCAGTATTAATAAGTAAGCTAATTGTATTTAGTAGTAATTGAGAGATTGAGAGTGAATTTGTGAGGAATGAAACCGAATTCATCGGTTTATATAGGGGTGGCATCAACGACTATTTTAACGGTCATTTTGCAACGGGCTTAGCGGGCTAGGCCGGGCCGACCCGAATGAGCGGGGCAGTCCGGTTCGAATGGGTGGGTCGAATTGAATTTTTTCACGAATCGAATTAAATAGGGTCAAGGTTGAAAATTCGGAATTCATATTCAGCCCACTAAGAAACCGGGACTTGACTTGGCCCGATCCCTCTACAGGCTAGTCTGGGCCGGGCTTGGGGCTGAACCGGCCCACTGGCCATCTTGTTCACGAGTCGTTGTAAGTTTTGTTAGTCTTGTTACCCTCTGTTCTGCCACTCGATAATCGAATATCCGACCCCAATTGCAGATTCAACCCAAAAAAACAAAATCAGGGTTCAGCTTATTCTGCAAGTCTGACTTCGGAAATTTTAATAGCTTGTAGAATTGGTATTACTGCATTTACAATTTCAATAATTATAATTGATATCATAAAAATGTCTTAATCGTTGAAGTTTCATTTCATGCCTGGTTTGAATGATTCTTGATTTTAGGTAGAATTATTCATGTTTTTATTAATATTGATTTTCAAGTACTTATCCTCCCAATCTCGCCTTTATTATGTTTATTTCGCTTGCATAGATTTGTATTTTGTGGGTGTTTCTTAAGTTTGCTTCTTTTTTTCATAAGGTTTGATGGGTTTGCTTTATATTCGAAATTATTTCATTGAAATCCCCTCTTTAGTTGATTGCATTTTAGGGTTTGTGCTTTAGATTTGTGTATTTCTGTTTAGTTTTCAATCGATATTGTTGAGAAGTATATGGTTTACTATAATGGGATTTTTGTGATTGCCAAGAATAATGAATAGAAATTCTTCCCAAAAGATAAGGGTATCGTTATCTATGCCATCAAAGTAGCTTTACATGTGACATATCCCACCTCTATCTTCCCTTTATAATCCATGCTCAATTGTTCCCTCATAATATCTTCTTGATTCACCGGCCGGCGTAGGGCACCATTTATAGCCTCTACGTAGTTCGTCTGGTTTATTTTTCATTGTTGAATTTGTCTGGTTAACAATGTGCCAGATTGATTTGGATCATCAAAGTGTCCGTTGTACATCCTTTTATTTTTTTGAAATTGTTTTCCTTTATTTTATGAATGAACCGATTCCTTTGCCCCATATTGAATCTTTGTGATATGATTTCTATGTATTAATTTTTTATTTTAGTTTGTTATTTTCAGCTGTCATCATTGCTTGGTTGTTGAATAGATTCTTTAATACAATTAAGTTACAAGTCTTCACAGTTTAGACACCAAGGTATCGTTCACCCTCCTGTGATCCTCTATTTTCTATTATGTTTTTCAAGTTTTCTATTTTGTTTTGCTTTAAGGCAGCTATAGATATGTGTAATTTTGTATTTTTTTTTAATCCTCTGTTATGTGTGTTATTTACCCTGATAAATGCTGTGTACGTGTATTTTTTTTTTTGGACAGAGACTTATCCAGACTAATATTGTTGGGTCTAAGGAGCAGAATAAATATTTAGGGGGTAACATCCTCTTTAGCAGTGGAAAGAAATCATTGTGCTGAGTTTTAACATGGGTTTCAATTTTTTTCCCTTTGTTTTACGATAGCCTCCTCCTTATTTTCGTATCTCCCTGCTATGATATAGAACCAGGGCCTTTTATTGACCCCCTTGCCTTGTTGGCGCCCAGTTTTGTTCTCTTTTGATTGTGCCTAATGAGGCTTTCTTTGGCAATGATCAGGAATTCCTGCGTTCTCAGATCTTTTTTTCATTGTTTTGAAAGTATCCAATAAACAAATTTTTGGGAAAGAAAGCCAAAAAGGAGAAGAGTGGACACATGTTTTGAATTCAAATTGCACCCTTAGGCTTAGGGTGCACATAGTAGCTTCTAAAACTGAAAATCTGATGAGACTGTTTTCCATTGCATGGTATGATGGTATCTCCTTGTTTGGGGATGTACTTTTATGCTGGCTCAGTCCATTTTACTGATTTAGAGTGAGGTAAGGATTGTAATGTTTGCCCTGGATCCTTGCAGGCATCCCTAAACCAAAAAATAAAACAATCTAGATCTATAAGCTGAACCTTAAGAATCATGCTATTAGATTTAATTCTCGGCTGGTCAGCTCTTAAAATAATATTGTCGGGATTTTTCTTTGGGGAGGATTTGGTGTTAGTCATAGTAGAATACCTATGAACTGTGTTGTCTATTTAAGGATAATAAGGTTCTTGGGAAAGACTACTGTTTGATGATCAGTAGAAAACATATACCTAGCTATAGTATAGGAGAAGTGTAACTTGAGCAGCAACAAACTTTGAAGATAATTTTTAAGGGCACATTATTTTCATATAAACTTGAGAATGGTTCTGACATCATTTTCGTTTGTGAAAAATAAAAATTACTTCACGAACATAACTAACCAAGGATCTATACCAGTCTGATTTAGGACATCTATGAGTAAAAGTGGTTTGATGTACAACCAATTTCAACATGTACTGGGTGATTTCACTCATGTTAGAATCTGATTGTTTGTCAATTCCATCCTATACAGTGGTTGGAGACACTCAATTACTTAATGAACTTGCAGTAGGTAAGAACATAGTGTGTAAACTGCTGATGTAAATAGCATATTTAGACAAGGTACTGGTTTTTGAGTTTGTTTGTTGTAATTTTCATGACCTCTCATGGAATTCCACTTCCCTGGCCCTTGGTCCAGCATCTAAAGTTAGTGGTGGTGGCCTTATGGGTAATGATTGGAGTTTTTTTTCCCTTCTGTCTTCAATCTAATGAAGATTTCCACTTAGTATGTAAAGGTTTTGTTGTCTGGCTCTCTTCCTTCTTGGCACCCTTTACTTGGCTTCTGCTGTTCACCTTTTAGATTGAGGTTGCCATTATTTTTGTCTAACAACTTAAGACACTTTCGATTTGTTTTATTGATTTTTGAATCAGTTATGCATTCTAATATGTCACTATAATTGTCCTCGATTTTCAATATTTTTTTTTTATTTCAGATGGAAGCAAATAATAACCATGATAACCACATTGTTGAAATCCAAAAAGAACCTTTTCTTTATAAGAGGCACTTTGGAGGTGGAAATAAATTTTGTGGGGAAGTACATTGTGAATTTGAAAGTACGGGAACAAACTCAGCAGATGCGGCAGAGAGATCAGCGTCCATGCAGAAGCTTCTTATTGCTGTTGCTATGTGTGTTATATTCATGACCATAGAAGTTATTGGTGGGATCAAAGCCAATAGTCTGTCCATTCTAACTGATGCTGCTCATTTACTCTCAGATGTTGCAGCCTTTGCTATCTCTTTGTTTTCATTGTGGGCTGCTGGCTGGGAATCTACTCCTCGACAATCTTATGGATTTCTCAGGGTTGAGATATTGGGTGCCCTGGTCTCCATTCAGCTTATATGGCTTCTTGCTGGTATTCTGGTGTTTGAGGCTGTTCAAAGGCTCATACATGAGACTGGCGAGGTTAATGGCTTTCTTATGTTCGTTGTTTCTGCCTTTGGTCTAGTGGTGAACATAATAATGGCTCTTGTTTTGGGCCATGATCATGCGCATGGGCATGGGCATGGGCATGGACACGGACATGGGCATGAGCATGATCATAAAGAGCACAGTCATAGTCATACCCACAGCCACGGAGTGATAGTGACCCAAAGTCCCCGTCATCAGAACACAGAAGAGGAGCATCTCCATTGTCATGAGCATGATCATGCAGAGCCACTTCTAGAGAATTCTCATGGTGACAATGAACACAACCAAAAGGGAGGGAATGGGAAGAAGAAGAGAAATATAAATATTCAAGGTGCCTATTTGCACGTCCTTGGTGATTCAATCCAGAGTGTTGGTGTTATGATTGGAGGAGGAATTATATGGTACAAACCAGAATGGAAGATAGTTGATTTGATATGCACCTTAGTCTTTTCAGTCGTTGTTTTGTGGACGACTATCAAAATGCTGAGAGATATACTTGAAGTCCTTATGGAAAGCACACCTAGAGAGATCGATGCAACCAAGCTTCAAACAGGATTGCTAAAGATGGAAGAAGTAGTAGCTGTCCATGAGCTGCATATATGGGCAATTACGTTGGGAAAGATTTTACTTGCTTGCCATGTCAAAGTTACTCCACAAGCAGATGCAGATTTGGTATTGGACAAGGTGATAGAATACATAAGGAAGGAGTATAATATCAGCCATGTTACTATTCAAATAGAACGTTAACCGCTCATTGATGTTCTCAAAATTACCCTTTCAGTTAATAGTTTCTTTGTTTCGTAAATAGTTGTTTAGCAAGATGTAGCCTTTCTCTAGTTATTAGAAAAATCTGCTATGTTTGCTGGCTATTGTACATGCTAATATGCTATTGATAGACTTATGGTCCTCCCTTTTTCTGGAAGGATACCTCATTTTAGTTGTCCAACAAATGAATGAGAAACTCTTTTCTTTGCTGATGTCTACTATATTGTCTTTGATATACATTGGCATTGTAATCAATCTGGCAATCCCTCTGTGGTGCTTGTTTATTATGAATATAAGCTGCTGGCTGCTAGGAAAGGAAGAGTCAACTGCTTTTGTATATTTCACTTGCATCATACCCATTGATCTGTGGGACCTACAGCAGCTAGTCTGACGTTCATTCTGATAAGAGTGCTCCATATCAGGTACCCCCTATTCAGTTATCAGTCACAGTTAATATGATCTCTTTTTCTTTTTCATTTTTATGCTTGGATGGTAGCTTAATGGCGGAAGGTCTGTTTGGCATTGTTTAAACAAAAATCCAGGGGCTACCATCAATCTGTTTGAGATGCTGCATCTTAAAAATCTAATTTTACATTTTTCACAGAACGCATGTTTGATCTAGATTGCTTAATATTACTCTCAGCATCTCAGGAGCTGGAATGTGTGAAATTTCTGTAATGCTTTGTGGTTGAGAAAATTTTCCTAGTCACTAAAAGTTATCATTGTAGTTTACTGGCCTACAACTTAAGATCAAATGTGCTAGTTTTGGTCCTTATCTATATCTCCATTTTGATAAGTTTGTGATAATTGAAGGGCTAGGTATATTTCTTCTTACATATGCTCATCCTTTCTTTGCTCTTTGTACAGCAAACGAACAAGGCCATGCTCATTCTCGACCGAATAAAGAGGATAAGAACCTAACGGATACACCTGAAATCACACCCTCTTGGATAGAGGATAAGATATGTTAAACCCCCCCCCCCCCCCCCCCCCCCCCCTTTTCAAGATATATCTGCCTTGCTTGAAATGATTCTGGTTTAAATGCATTGTCACTTATCTTTGTGGTAGATGGACATTTTAGTGTCATTGTCAAGGGATCAAAAGGGGAGGGGAAAAACATCTCTTACATATACAATTTGTTTCCCTTCTCAAGGAGGGGTCCAGAGTTAAAACTCTTGTAGATTAGCTCAAAATCAAAATACATGCCTGGTTTAGTAGGACAGCTAATAGTAGTTCTTATTATCAGCCTCGGCCCACTGTCTGACTTGACAAAGATCAGCTAACGACATGGCCATTGACTTCTGATGAACTTGAACTTCTGCCACCTACCTAGTCTAAATTTAAGAGTAGTCCCTTTTGGGCTGACCTAAAGAGTAGAATAAGTAAACATTAGAAAATTAATGCCCATATTGCCGTAGTTTTTATTCATATTTCAATTTTACCTAAACAGATTAGCCCTAAGCTCACACAGTACGTCACACCATTTTGTATCATAGTTTTGCTTAGCTGATTTTCCTGAGGGAACAGATAACATTTATGTAATTTCCAAGGTACGCTTGTAAAAAATGTGTTCAGTGCTTAGGATTTTGCATTTGTTTTTGCTGTTAAATTTGTTTTTAAAGTCGTTTTCATACTGACAGCTACCAAAGTTTATCCCTCTTCCATCTGCCGGAGAACATGCACCGACAATTGTTCACCAACATGGACTGCCAATGGGAAAGTAACGAGTTTTGGGGTGTGGGATGTATAAGGGTTGTTTAGCTGGGTGTAAGAAATGGATGTTCAGGATAGTAGTTATCAAGATGAAAGAGATGAGTGGAAGTGATTAAAGACCTGCCTTATAAGACACTGTTGTCTATGTATGCGCATTCCTGCAACATGTAGCTGATGCTGACGCTGACGCTGACGCTGGTGGGGGCTGATAGTAACCTGGGTTTTTGGAGCACTTATAATAAAATAAAATAACAAATTTATTGATGAAGTTATGTCCTTTAAATGGTTTGTTTTATTAGGCTTTCTTAGGGGAATCCTAGATTGCTATAATCATCTTTGACTTGGATAGTTACACTATTAGCATACTAACTTAAGTCGACTTTTTAATTTTGTATCTTTTCTGAATGTCAAAAAAAAAAAAAAAAAACCTATGTCGAGTTTGATTTGACGATTTGTCAATTTCTCTTTGGACAAAAATTAATTATGTTTTTCCAGATAAAATTTTCGAGTTTAAAATTCTATAGAAATTCAGATAAGAGTGATTGGGTGTGTGTTTTTTTCTTTTCTTTTTCTTCTAAGAATTATGGATGTTAGGAGGCAGGAGGTTGCGTTTGTCATTCTTTAAAAGGCTACTCGCCCCCTCTATTTCTTTTTTATAATTATTATCATGGATCGTAGTTTTCATATTTATGGATTTTCATGTCGAGATCTTTAGGCAAACGGATCAACTTTGAAAGTGCCTGGGTTTTTCACTGTAAAGTCTGTAATAGTGCCAAATACTATTTGACTAAACACCAAAATACCTGGTTTTTAACTAATTATTGAAAAATATGTTTTTACAAAAAGTATTATATATACATGATACACATTAACCTAATTTTATCGTGTCCTCAATAAAAGTGAATCATCAATGTAACAAAGGTTACCTCTTAACATAAGATATGTCAATCTTTATCAACTCTTAAGAGTAACTTTTGTTATTTTAAGGAGTCACTTTTAGTAGAGACACGATAATTGTATGTATATAATTTTCGTGTATGTTTTAAATGATCTGATGATAGGTCAAAATCTTTCAGTTGACTTTTTAGATGATGTCAATTTGTGATGCATCGTACCCTCAGTGTGAGGACTGGATTGTTCTGTAATTCCATTGCGTAGCAAGGTCAAAGTTTAGCGGCGAACTTTAACAATTACTTCAACAGGAGAAGAACTAATGCTTATTAGTATAACACCCATGTAATTTCGTGGTTTTAAAAAAGTTTATTTAGTTAGGTTGATACAAGTTAAATGTTTACATTATTTTGAATAATTAATTTTAAAAATCTTTCATTAAAATTGAACACACTTAAGAAGTACTCTATCCGATTGACCCTTCAAAAAATTAATGATAATACAGTTTGAAACTAAAAATATATGTTTTATGAGGTACGGATTAATATTTTACGACACAATGTTAGAAAAAATCCAATTGTAATCTACTAATTTCATCGAGATATTATTTTATCCGCTTGACTCGTGTATTTACCTTTAGTAATATTCTTATACATTAAATTTGTAATTTAAGTTTAAAATATTCGACCAAAAGGTACTTATATTAAGAATTAGGAAAATAAAGTATGTGTGTGAAGCATTAAATTAGGAACATATAGATTTATTTTATTTACAAAGGATATGGTTCTTAGATTGAAAATATACTTTAGGAAACATATACTTAAAAAAAATTGAATCAATTTTGATATTTTTACGTCTTATAATCGAAGATAACCAAAATATAATAAAAGAAAAAACTCTAAAACAAAATTATAAGAATTAGGCTTTAAGAAATCTATAATCAATATCTCAATAAATGATAAGTGATAAATTATGGTCAAATATATATTAGAAATGGTTTTCTTTAATTGTTGCGTTTCTTTTAGCTGAAATAAAAGTACAAATGATTTGATAGTACCTAGTATCGGGATCTATACGAAAGTGAACAGTAACATGCCCATTCACCAGTGAGAATAGAGATGTTGTCTTTCTTCTTCTTCTCGTCCGGATAAATGAAAGCTTTATGACATTGTGGCAGCCATTAATCCAAGTTTTGAAGGTCCCATCTACTTGTTTCAATTCCCCTTCCGACATCATTATTTGAAGTGAAGCCCACTTTGTAAGTTATTTCCGTTTTATCCCTAATTTTTTGTCTCATTTGACTTTTCACAGTTATGACTTAAAACGCTTCTATCTCCAAATCGATAAGATATAAATTTATGAAAAAAATTTGATATAAAAAAATTACACCGAAAAGCATCAAACAAAATCTTATTTAAATATATTATTTCTTATTATATAATGAAAATTTATCGACAAACTTTTTAAACTATAACTTCGTAAATAAAAATAGAACGTAACTTTTGGCTGTTACCTTTTTTCTTATTTTGTGTTTTTGCCATGTGATTGAGAATAGCAACAAAATTTTATTCAAAAAATAGAATAGCAACAAAATCAAGAGAAATTATTGAAGTAGAAATTCAAGTTTGTATGATATGTGTTCAGAAGGGTGCAATCATGATATTAGTGAGTAGTTAGACCTGTGCATTGAGTCAGGTTAGATCGGGATGAGTCACATGCAAAATGGGGCGGGCTGGGTCAAAGAAGATGCAAAACAAGCCGAGTCGAATTGGGTCAAAAAAGATACAAAACGGGTCGAGTCGGGTAGGGTCGGTCCAAATAGAGTATAGTTCTATCTATGGAGAGAGATAAACTATATGTATTGCCTCCAATCTTCGACAGTAGACCATTAGCAAGCAAGTGGAAGACATTTATTATCTGATAGTGGTTAAAATATTTGATATTATGGCCCATTATTGACCTGATCTCACTCATTAAATACCCAATAAAACATAACCCTTTAAAAAACGATCAAATTAAGTCTACAATTAATTATATCTTTTATGGGTTACTCCCATTTAAACAAATCTATTAGTGAGTAAATTTCTTAAGGCATCTTCTTTGGGGTATAGTGTTATGCTTAGTTGTACTACGTTAATACACACTCCCGTATTTGATTATTATGAATCACTACTCTAATTTAAAACTCCGATGTGGCTGTTTCCCACGATTAATTGTTGATGCAGTTTTTATTCTTTTTAATGTTATTTTTGGATTGTTGCATGTCAAAATTCCAATCGAGATATAATACTCCATACTATATATTTGTAATTTGCTACATTCAACTTGAAGTTTTCTTTCCTTTTTTTGGTCATGGTGTGTTATCTCTATGGTTTGCCTAAAGAGGTGATAGCTGATTATATAATAGATTTTAATTAGGTTGTCATTACTAATCTTTTTGTAAGGTATAGTCGCTCCTATTAGTGATCTAATAATGTCTTGTATAGTTCAATCCTCTCTTTTTTGTTTTACACAAGATTTGATCCTCGATAACCCTTAAGGTGGGAGTTTTCCTCCCACTTGAACATCGGTTAATTTTTTTTAATAGAACTGTGCCAAACAATAGATGATGATGACGATGTATTTAGAACAATTAACAAACAATATACATTGGTGAATTCACGTTATACTAAGTATGAATTTAGAAGTGTAATTTTTTTTAATATATATATATATATATATATATATATATATATATATATATATATATATATATATATATATATATATATATATATATATATATATATATATATATATAGATATATATATTGGTTTAGAACATTGAGTTCATTGGTTTAGAACACTGAGTTCACTGGTTTATAACATTATGTTCATTGGTTTAAAACATTGAGTTCACTGGTTTAGAACACTGAGTTCACTGGTTTATAACATTATGTACAATTGTTTAAAACATTGAGTTCACTGGTTTAGAACATTATGTTCATTGGTTTAGAACACTGAGTTCACTGGTTTATAACATTATGTTCATTGGTTTAGAACATTGAATTCATTGGTTTTGAATATTATGTTCAATGGTTTAGAACATTATGTTCATTGGTTTAGAACATTATATTCACCAGTTTGGAACATTATGTTCACTAAAGAATATTTAGTCCATTGACGTATTATTGAAATTAAAGAATATTTAGTGCATTTCCCATTTCGTATAGGTTTAGAACATTATATTCACTAGTTTAGAACATTATGTTCACCAATTTAGAACATGATGTTCATTTGTTTAGAACTAGGGAAGACGAAATGTGGAACAACAATGGTGGGTTTTGAAGAAGACGAAGTAACTCACGCTACTTACGCAAAAATGACAACAACAATGGAAATGGCGGAAGAAGACGAAATGGAGGAATTGTTGAAATGTTGAAGAGAAACCAAATGACGGTAGAAGACGAAAGGATTTTGAAGAAGTGATGTGGGTTTCCTTATACCGAAGTGTCAGTTACATTTTTGAACCAACTTCTTTTTGTCAGTTTTTGGGTTAATTACGAATTTGCCATTATGTTCAGTTAAATGCCATCTGATAGATCTGTCAATGTGTGTGGTGTTAGATTAGTTCTCACCCACAAAAGAGTTCTCATATTAGGGGGGTTTCTCACATGAACTCACCCCTATATATATATATATATATATATATATATATATATATATATATATATATATATATATATATATATATATACTTACTTACTTAATCCTAGATAACTTTATCTCAAACACACATGGGCTGGATTTCACCACCCAAGAATGAGACCCAACCACCACATCATCTTCAACCCCATAAATACTCATTTATGGGCAAGGGACAATGGGGCTTTTTTAAAATCAAACACATTGATTACACACAACTCATTCTGAAAGCAAAACATCTCCTTCTTCTTAGACAAATACGGATATTATCTGAAACCTTCTAATTACTACACATTTAAGAGACTTTCTCTTGAGATTCTTAGTCCAACTGTTGACTTTAAGCATCGAAGTGGATTTCCTCGAAATACCACCCTCGACTCCCCGAGGCAGATAACCTTGTTTATCGTGTAGACTGTTAGTCAAAAAGGTATGTGGAGCTCAACTTAAGAGAATCCCCACCAATCATCTCTATGTTCGTTACTTGGACTTTAAGTAAGGTTTTTACTCCCTCAGACTAAAACATAGTGTATATGATTTGTACATGAAATTTGATGTGCATCACTATTCACTAAGGAGTACGTATGTGTGTGTGCATATATATATATATATATATATATATATATATATATATATATATATATATATATATATATATATATATAGTTTTAGTCTTAGTTTGTAGTCCTATGTAATTAGGATTAAATTATAGCATCTCACATATGATGAGAAATGGAAAGAGACATCATTAAAAGAGGAATCCATAATAACACCGAAAAAGACGTTCTTCCTAATGTTGCTATATAATCCGTAGTTTCCCTGAATTCATGGATGATAGTATACTCGTCAAAAATAGTATAATGCAATAGCACATCCATTGTGATGTTATGTATTTCCCACGGTATTATTCACTAAGGAGTTCATGATTCCATCATCCTCTAATACAAACATGCTGGGCTCAACGAAGCTACTCCAAATTAGAATAAGGTTTTGAAGCGTCTAAATAAAGGAAATGATGTATGGAGTATACATAACTTAGTTGGAAAAGTGGATTTTAGCAAGAAAATAGCAAAAAGAAAAGGTGACGGGTAAGATAGGAAACTCGAACAAATTGATCAAATCTGTAAAAGATTAACCAACACTCCCTTCAAAATACCACCATCTTACCCATGGGAGTACTAATATTGAAGGGTCCTTCATGCAAATAGAGGATTTGATCAAATGCAAGGCCGAGCTAGATACACATGCTTAGTACCCAAGCATTATAATTGAACAAACTCTGTCGCTTATTTGTACGCCTTAGAAACTTATTTTATGAGATGATGGAACAAAAAGTAGGTCTAAAAAGTTGTAAATGTAATCAGTGAATACAACCCTCAACCCTGTCATATTTAACAAACTGGTTATCCAGTCCATGAAGATGGAGAGCGTAGAGTAGCTCTAGACAGAGAAAGCAAGAAGCCCTAGACTTTAAAAAGAGAGACTAGAGAAGAAATGAGTCCCCACAACTCGCTGTCCCCGGTGCTGGACAAATCTGCCACGCCAATAATGCTGAAGGGGGACCTTTGCAGACCAGACAAGTTTACCTTTCTCATCTCACTCCCTTCCTCTTTTCTCTGCTAACCCTTCACCAACTGTTTCAGACTCCTCAAAATGTATCTTCCCATCTTCTTCCTCCTCCTCTCCTCTTCATCTCTGCTACATACCTCTTTCACTTCACTACTCTTACTTTAATCTTCACTCCTCCCATTTCTTTATCGTTTCCAAGTCCTTTTTTTTTTTTATTGTGTGTGTAATTTTCTGTGCAAAATAGTCCTCAATTTACACTACTATATTGGGAAGGTCACATTTATATAATACTATTGCATTACACTAGTAAGAATGTTGGTTTTCTAGGACAAAGCAGACCAAACATAAAACAAAATTGAAGGGCATGCAATTTCTAGAGTGAGATTTATTTGAGAGAGGAGGAGGAGGAGGAGGTGGAGTAATATAATCATCGAAGGTTGGGTTATTTATTGCAAAACTGTACTTAGGGGTTTCACCAAACCCACCAATTTGGCTATAATGGAGAAGCTCCAAGGTCCCATTAATCCTTGTGTATGTTTTTTTCTCTCCTCTCCCACTTAGTAATTTCTTCCCTTTTTTGGAGTACGCATTACTATTGCTTACTTTTTATGCCATCTTCAAAGATGTAGACTTGTTGCATTTACTCCTCCCTTCCTCATTTCATCTACCTTAATTCTTTTGCATTTATTGCTTCCTAGTAACTGTTATTTTATCTTCCTTGAAAATGGAAATTCTCTGCCTTTATTCCCTGTTAATTCTATGACACCCTTATTTATTTCTTCCTCACTGTGTTTTTTTTTTTTTTTTGTAAAACTGAATCAGTTAATTGCAGAAGATTTGGAAGTGGGTTGGTTAGAAGAATTCATAAGCAGCAGAACATCAGGCTTGAAATTTGAAGATCCTTACAACTATTATTCTGAAGAACAAGGAGTACGAAATTATGGCGCTGATGTCGCACATTATACACTTCCAACTTTAGAAGACAAGATCCCATTTTTGCAGATGCTTCAAACTGTTGAGCATCATCAACAGCAACAGCAGCAACAACAACCATTCATGCAATTTGAACCAGCAAACTTTCAGTTTCTCCTAAGACTGCAACAACAACTAGCTGAGAGTTGTGTTACCACTAATCTCGACACTAATCACAATATTAACATTAATGGGAACTGTAATGACATGATTAGTATGGACTTGCACTCTCCTGGGGTGAAATCTGAGATAACTGATGCTCATCAAATTGGAGAAAAAGCTGTTGAGAAATGTAATAGTAGTAGCAGATCTAAGAGAACACAAATGTTGAAGACATCAACTTCTTGTTCAACACCAAAAGAGAAAAGGAAGAGGAAGAGATCAACAAGACCAGCTAAGAACAAAGAAGAAGTTGAGACTCAAAGAATGACTCATATTGCTGTAGAACGCAACCGACGCCGCCAGATGAATGAGCATCTTAGTGCCCTCCGTTCTCTCATGCCTCCTTCCTATGTTCAAAGGGTCAGTTCTTCCATGCTCTCCATTTCACAATTTTTTTCTTTTTCTTTTTCTTCTATTTATTTTTAGTTGCAATCCTTTGTTTTAAAATTTTTTTTTTTGAGAAGGGTGTTTTAGATTTTTTTTTTAATATCTAAATGAATTATATAGGTGAAAATTTCTCTGAAAGAGCCCATTTTTTTTAATTAAACGATAAAAAAAAAATGTTGCACGACACTAATTAAGAAATATTCTTGTTAATTAAAACCCATTTCTTATTAATTAGTAAATACCAAAAGTCCAAAATATATGGAATTTGTTATTAGATTTTTTTGGATTGAGTGTATGAATGGGTAATGTTATTAATATGGAAATAAGGGTAATAAAAGTACTGGTTATAACTTTTGTTTTTTGTTTAAAAAAAAATTGCAGGGAGACCAGGCATCAATTATAGGAGGAGCAATAGATTTTGTAAAGGAACTGGAGCAGATGCTTCAATCTCTTCAAGCTCAGAAAAGAACGAGGCAATGTGAAGAAAACGGCGACGTTTCAGTCAGCTCTTCCTCCACATCTTCCTCATGTAATTTGCATGTTAGCAATATGTTATTGGGATCACCTTCAAGATCTTCATTTAACCAACAGTTAAGGAATCCGCTCCATTCCAATGAAGAAGGGAATGGGAATGCCGGAGAGGGTATCAAGAAAAGTAACGAGGAATACAGTGCAGAGAAGAAGTCATCTTTAGCCGATATCGAAGTAGTAGTAATTCAGAATCATGTCAACTTAAAAATTAAATGTCAAAGAAGACCTGGTCAACTCGTTAGAGCCATTGTTGCATTTGAAGAATTGAGGCTAACTGTTCTCCATCTCAACATCACTTCCATGCATAGCTTAGTCCATTACTCTTTTAATCTTAAGGTACATTACCTTTCTCATTTCATTTTATTAGTATTATCAATTTTGTTTTTTGTCATGGAAATTCAACGATTGTTATTGAGATATGTGAATGTGGCCCTCGTGTTTGTATAGTTAGTCTGTTTTGAGCAATTTATCTGCGTGTCAGGTCGAATGGCTTAGACTTAGAGTTGAGATTTTCTGTCCTATTTTCTGTCTTATTATGTATGTTGTTGATTTTCCCCTTGATGTGTTATCCCTTTAAAAACTAGGCTAGCCATTCAAATAATGAAATAAATGGTACTTCCGTACTTGATTAGTTGAGCTTGGTTTCATGTGAAGAAGTAAATCAAAGTAGTATGGTGTACAGTGGTCTCACTTGGAAGTCTTATACTCATCCACCTCCATCCCTAATAATTAGGCAATTAGCTTGACTCCATATCAAATGATTTGTGATTCAGTGCACTTTGTTTTTAGCTATTCCTTCCTTTGTCCTACAAGAAAGTCTTATTTAACTTTCACGGTCTCCAAAATAGGAATTTAAACGCGTTTCTATCTCTAGTTTTGTAAGTCAAAAAGTTATAAAAATTAATATTTAAAATTTTTTTTTATTGAGATGCATCTAACAAGAAGAGAATTATGCAATAGGTTTTCACTTGTCATTTAATAATCTTTTTTTCTTGCTTACTTGAATGCAGATAGAAGAAGATTGTGAACTAGGAACAGCAGATGACGTGGCCAGAGTAGTGCATCAAATTTTCAGCTTGATCAATCTCACCTAAACTAAGTACAATGAAGTGTAATTTTAGGTTTTAGTGTGATCAATTATTTTGGAATATAGTTTAGTTTAGAAGAAAAATAGGGAACAAAGTGCACCCAAACATGTTGTCCTAATTGTTTCCTCTACCAAAAAGGCTGCAGAGGATAGAACTATGAGAAGAAGCAAATGTTATTTTTACTTGGCTCATAGAAAATAAAAGTTCCCTTATTTTGTTGTAATTATTTTCATTTTAATTCTGAGTTTAATTAGATAAATTTTCTCTAATTTTGAGATGGATTAGGAGGGACCCATCTAAGATTTGCAAAAAAGTTTGATTTTTCTCTTTTAATCCTATGATTACAAACGGAATGATGCTTCTCTTTTTGTATTGACTTTCGAGAGTTCTCCATTTCTTTTCTCATCATGCTAGATAGTAGATAGTCCCTATGCTTGTCTCCCTCAAAAGGCATCAAGATTTTCCAAACAACTCACAAACAAATTCATACCCAAAACTAAAACTAAACTAAAATAAAATAAAATAAAGCTGTTTTTATAATTATTCGAGTTTTTGGCCTTTTTGTTTTGTTTTTTCCTCTGCCTTTTCCATCCTTTTTGGTGTTTAATTTTCAGGGTTGACCCTACAACAATGTATAGTCCCTTTCCTTGTGTTAGTCGTAGAATTACTTACTAATTTTTCCGTTGAAGATGTACAATTCTTTTAACCCAAGTTGTAATTCACTTGGCCCGTGGCCCATGATCTTGTGGGATAATTACCCAATTTAAGCGTTTAGGAAACTGATTTTTTACTAATATTACTGCGTCCCCTTAAGATTACTCCATTTTAACCAAAAAAACTTTCATAAAAATGATCAAACGAAACAATCTTTTAAAGGTGGAGGGAGTCAAATATAAAATATTTATAGTAATATTCCTTATAGATTGATCATTGATAATTTTTATATAAAATCATAACCCTTGCTAGTTATTTTATAAAATGATTTTGATTTTCCCTTCTTTATTACAAATTTTCAATTATGAACAAATATATTCCAATAATTTAAGTTAAGGCATACGAGAGGAGAAAAATAAAAGAAAAAAAGGAAACGTAAAATATGCTAAAATAATGGAGTGTCATGAAAAAAGAGAGTCAAAAGGGTCAAGGGAGGCAAGTTAATGATGGGATAGGAAGTCAAAGGAGTGAAAGAGGAAGCTAGAGAGTAGAGGATGGGAAGGGACCTGAACACATATGCCTGACTTCTGATAGAGGAAGAGCAGCCATCCCCATGTGCAGTTTGCATGCCGCAGTGTATCCCGCCACGTCTTGTCAGATTTTAACACCCCCCCCCCCCCCCCCCCCCCCCCCCCACTCCCACTTCTTTTAACCGCAGTAAGTAATTCACTTTTGATTGGTTAACCATCAGGTTTTACATAAAACATTTTCACCATGATAACCCCCTAATTTAATGACAGAATATGCTTCCGTTAATTACCATTCGCCAAGTTCATCCCTATGATTCGTAGTCGTCTCCAGAGTACTCCGTATATGGTGTGCACAGAGTATAACTGGGCTATGGAGTACACAATATCCTTTATGTTTACAAAGAATATAAAGAAAACATCATACTCAAAAATATTTAATTCTAAAATGATGGATTTTGCATGGTTTAATCCCTAAAAGGCGAGTTTGTGATGTAATTATATGAATTTTGAAAAAACGTTGAAATAAATGTCTAAATTATGATATTATAATATACATGATAATCACATTAAGTTATATCCTGACCGAATTCAAAATTTATCCTAAATAATCACATTTTAAGGTATACAATATATCGTTTTCAATATATTTTCAAATAATTTACGAGATAAAAAAAGTATAAAATACCTCATAGTTTCATATAGAATGAAAGCACCCATTGTCTCAAATTCAATTTTCAAAGGCCTTAGAAAAAACTTTAAAACTTAGTTTTGATAATGGGTTGGAAGGTATTTATAGCCAACTTATATAGTTCCAATCGCACATGGAGCCTATTATAACCCCAGAAGACTCATAAACAAGTATATAAAGGCGTTCCTTCATCGGGTCCATGACTGACAAAATGACCAATTGTTGAAGGTGTAATACACTTGTTTTGAGTCATTTTTTAAAAAATTCTAAAGTTGTCATAATGTTACAAGAAATCTCATAGGCGTATTTGAAGATGTTTGGAAATTAGTGCCTTATATTTGGTCTTAAAAGGCATGAAAATGAGCTAATGACTCAATTATTAGAAATAAAAATCAATTGAAATGAGTGCTTAAAGACAAAGTAGGTCGTTCTAAATTATTCCTAAGGTCGAATATGATCTTGTAAAACTCATGGTAAATATGTCAAGTTGATCTTTTCCTAGATCCAAAATTGTCTAAAATAACGGAATTTTAAAACTTTTACTACATCGTTTTGGTCCATTTGATTTTCACAGTATTCAAGACACAACTTACAACTTTTTATCTCTAAATCCTTAGGACAAAAAATTATTAAAATTTGATATTCTAAAAAATTACATTTGAGATGCATCCAAATATTAAGGAACGAAAGGAGTAAAAGACTCTAACATGCTTCATATTGACTCTTCTAGAAATAGAAAAACTAGCTTGAATTGGTATATATATATATATATATATATATATATATATATATATATATATATATATATATATATATATATATATATGGAAGAGATCTAATAATAAGGGTGCTTAAAATAAAAAAAGAATAAGAAGATATCTTGGCCATTCAAATGGTAAGATCTAACGCTAGAAATTTCACGTAAAAAAATATAGTTACTATAACAATAAAAAATAGTCACTATAATAATAAAAAGAGTTATTATAATAATAAAAAGAGTCATTATAAGTAAAAAAAATTATTTGGTCACTATGAGTACGTAAATTATCATATGTTAGATTTAAGAGATGAAGAGCCAAGATGTTTTCTCATCCTTCTCATTTTAAGTATTTTTCTTATTTTAACTTTTATATATATATATATATATATATGTATATATGTATATATGTATATATGTATATATCGGCAAGAATCATACTTGATAGCTGATGTTTCTAAATTCTAAACGGATTAAAATCAAGTCTCGAAAGATTAAAGTGACATACAGAGGACATCATATACAGATATACTTCCACACTAGCTTAGTAAAGTGTAGTCAATGTATCTGAAAAATTTGAAAGGTTTTTCCCAATATGAAAATTCATTATTATAGTAAAATGTAGTTGAAAAAATTACTGCGTTCCGCTGCGTTCCGCATTTAAAATATACTGAAGTTATCAAAATTGTAAAAAATAAAGATTGAAAATTAGTGATGAACTTAGTAAATGGTAAATAACGGATGGCAATTCTGTCAAAAAAGCAGTGGTCATCATGGTGAGAATGTTTCATGTAAAAACTGATGATAAGCAAGTATAAATAGAATATTTCTACTTTCATATGGATACAATAAACAATATTAAGAAAAATTAAAATTATTGAGACATGTAACCTAACAAAATAATAAAGTCATAAGACAATAGTACAAGGTATAAAAAGTAACGTGTAAGTTTATATTTCTTAAATAATAAGCTCAAGAGAGTATACAGTAATATCTACTGTTGAAGGTCCCAAAGACATGGCACAAACAACTGAACAAGAGCATCTCTAAGGAAGAGCCGACATATTTCCAGCAATCTGTTCAAAGCTACAACCTTGACCGCAGTAAGTTTTAGGGAATATTTGTCCAAAGTTCTCGTCTTTCAGTATCAAACACTACACTGTCTCAAAGTTTGGCCATGGATTTATCGATTACCATCATCTTCAAGGTTGTTGATCCGGATTATTTATACTTGTTATTCATCTGATCGATGAAAAGCCTAGTTACTTTTTATTTGAGGTAGCCTTGATAGATGCTCAGTTATTGTATTAATAATTCCTAGATTAGATGACTGTCACATTACAAGAGTACGTATGTACTTGATTGAGTTGATTAATTATTACACCTAATTAAATGTCCACGAACTCTTTTTGTCAGAGGATCGTGTACAAATAGAATCATATGTAGTTTGCTATATATTAGATGTGAATATGCGATCATTGCTCCTCATTGGGTAAGATTTAGGAACGGCCAAAATTTTGTATTTTTGTCCCTTTTTTCCCCTTAGAATGTAGATTATTTTCGGATAGGGTTTAATTTTGGTTTATAATATTATATGTGAGTTGTCCAAAACACAAATTCTTTTTTTTAAAAAAACTTTGAATCGAATTAGGGGAGATCTTTTGGTGTAAAATTTCTACCCAAAACTTTCACTTTTAGGCCATTGAACCGCGCCCATTGATAACCTCTAATGTATACTTCTTCTGTCTCTTTATTTTTACTCTATCTCTCTTTATGACATTAAAGTTTAAAAAATATGACTAAAGATCGTCAACATGTTATAAGAAATAATATATTCAAGTGATATTTTGTTAGATATATATCAATATAAGTTTTTATAATATCAAGTTTTCATAATTTTATCTTACGGATTTGGAGATAAAAACATTTTAAGTCGTATATTAGATATCGTAAAAAATCAAATAAAAAAAATTTGAAGAGAGGTTGTATCTCTTGACAATAAAATAGGAAAGTCTAAATAAGAGCCTTATAGTTATGAAAATTCCACTAGGGTGAACAAAATTATTGACCATTCTCTTCATTAAGACATAGGCTAAAGTATAGGGTCACTTAAAAAACAATAGAGTAATTATTAGTACTTTCTAATACGTGGAATCTTTAAAATATAAGGCTATCATATAGAATATCCCTAAATAATACTTGCGTTTATTTTCTAGCATCAAATTAGTTTGTGGAAGCCGCCGTAGCAAGCTTACTTGAGTGATTTAGTGTCTTTGCTCGGTAACATTACTCAAAAACTACCTAATTTAACTTTTCGCAGTCTACAATACACGAATCTAAACGTTTTTATCTCCAAATCCGTAAGGTATAAAATTATAAAAACTTAAAATACTAAAAATATATATTGAGATGCATCCAACAAGATCTCATTTAAATATATTATTTCTTATAATATGATGAGAATTTATAGTCAAATTTTTTGAATTTTGACTCTATATATAAAAATGGGATAATCTTTGAGTGACAGATGAAATACTTGACTAATATTTGCTTTGGCAGCGGTCTGAGTGTCTGACGGATCTGCACGATTTCAATTCCCTTAATTTTCAATTGTGTAAGATTTAGCCTCGATCAAGGGTGATCATAAAGCCATACTGCATACTTTGATCGACCACTTTATGTGGTTCCTATTACTAATTAATTAAAGCTAGATTAGTTATAAATCTAATAATAATGAAATACTCGAGTATATTACAGTAGACACCATATTCATTATGTAATTCACTGAATGTACACGATAATTTCGCATGCATACTATGTAATTCCGTATCCTAAAAATTTCCAGCAAAAGTATGGTCCAAGGATAGTAAACGCACGCTTCGTGCCTTCATGGAACTGAACCTGCTGTAGTGCTGCCAATTGCCAAATAGCCGTTGACTATTTTGCTTTAATTGGCCCTATATGATGAAATTATATACCTGCTCTGTCAAACCAGTCATCATATTCCAATGCATTATAGCCATAGGTCACACAACTCACACTTTTCCCCTCTCGTTTTTCCCACTATGAGAACTTGCATATTACTGTCCTTGTTACTTGTTAGTGTGTATGCCTTAGACATCGAAACATTTTTTGAGTTTTTTTTTTAAATCTTTGGAATTGAGATCTCTTTAGTTCATAGAAATAATTTAAGTAATTGGATTCGTAAGTACTTGTATCACTTTGATTGTGACAAGAAAAAAGTATATCTTCAACTTATAGGTTGAACCTAATGAGTTAAATCAGGTCCCTATTGATATATTAGGTTAGTTAACAAGTTTCAAGAAATTTTTTAAATGCATTTCAAAAAATAGTGTTCTATCTCATATAGAAAAACTCACGTATATATGCATGATGTATTTATAGAGCATGTGACCAAGAAAAGAAAAAGAAAGTGTCTCCTCTTACTCCTTTTTATCAAAAATCAAATAATTATCCTTTATTCTTTTTGAAGAATTTAAGATTAAACTTATTTAAGGAAAATAGCTAACCCCTAATTCTATTAGAACTAAGAAACGAAAACACCAGAAATCTAGGAATCTATCCCATAAGCTAATCTCTAAGAGAATATCCCATTAATTTAGGGATAACACACATAAAATATTATCTAATTATCCTAATATCCTTCCCCTCCCCTGCTGTGGGAGCACAAGGGTTACAGATGCCCAACTTGCGTAAGAAATAAAAATACACCTTCCCCAAAACTTTGGTAAAAACATATGCTAGCTGAATTGTAGTAGAAACTTATGATGGAGTAATTGTCCCATCGGTGATAGCATCTCTCACGAAATGACAGTCAGCTTTAATATATTTGGCCTGTTCATGAAAAACTGGATTTATTACAATATACAAAGCTGATTGACTATCAAAAAAGAGGTTCATACCTTTAGGATGTATGACTCCCGAGTCACCCAATAGCTTCTTTAACCATTTCAACTCACTCACATGTAGTGGCAGCAATAACACGATACTCAGCTTCTGCAGAAGAGCGAGAAACAATGTGTTGCTTCTTAGTCTTCCATGAAATAGGCGACAAACCCAAAATTACAAACCACCCACTCAAAGAGCAACGAGAAAGAGGGCAGCTTGCCCAATCCGAATCGCTCTACCCTTCTAATTGTAATGCACTGTCTGAACGGAGGAGAATACCTTGCCCGGGATCATTATTCAAATAGCACTACTTGTATGGTTGTGTCCTAATATCTGTCCTCGGTCCTTGCATGAACTGGGAAAGAATGTGTACGGAATATGCCAAGTCAGGACGTGTAACCCCTAGGTAAACAAGTCTGTCGATAAGATGACGATAGATCTTTGGATCCTGTAAAAAATCTCCTGTTGCGCGAGCTAGGTGATGATGTTGCTCCATGGGAAAGTCTATAGGTTTGGCATCACGCAAACCAACTTCCAAAATAATGTATGTGACATACATTTTTTGGCAAATGAAAAATCCTTGTTTACTCTGAGCCACTTCCAAACCTAAGAAATATTTCAAAGCACCTAGATCTTTCATTTTAAAACAGTGACCTAAATAAATTCTTAAACGTTGACATAACAGTCAAATTATTTACTACAATAATAATGTCATCAACATAGACCAATACATTCTGCACATTATCTATAGAAATTGTGAATAAGGAGTTTTCCGAATAGGATTGTTTAAATTCGTACTCTTTCAATGCCTTTGTCAACTTTGCAAATTAACATCTGATGCCTGCTTCAAGTCATACAATGACTTCTTCATCCTACAAACCATATCAAAAGTATCCTTACTAAAACTCGACGGTATTTTCATGTACAATTCTTTCTGTAAATCTCCATGAAGAAAGGCATTGTGAACATCCATATGATAAACATCCCAGTTTTTCACTGCCGCGACTGTTAGAAAAGTGTGCACAGTGATCATTTTCGCAACTAAAGCGAAAGTCTCATTGTAATCCAAGCCTTCAACCTGATGATGACTAAAAATCACTAGCCGAGCTTTAAGGCGTTGTAGAATGTCGTGCTCGACATAGGATGTCTTAAATAATATACCATTGGAAATAAAATAGTCTATCAGAGAATTAAATTCAATTCCATTATTACTTCGTACCACCTTGATATCTTGAAAAAAATTGTCTTTTAACCATAGCAACAAAATTAAGAAAAGAGGGCTTGACTTCCGTCTTATTACTAAGTAAATATGTCCAAATATCTTGTGAAAAATCATCAGCTATTACTAAAAAATAATGCGATCCCAAAGGTGATGGAGTCCTGTAGGGTCCCCACAAGTCTAAATGAACTAGTTTAAACAATTGACTAGCTTTATTTGTACTAACTGGAAAACTATTTATATGTTGCTTTGCACAATGACATACATCACAAGTCTTATTCTTATTATGTCTAATGGAGAAATTTTTCACATAAGGAAGATACTGTAAAACCTTTCCTAATGGGTGGCCCATTCGCTGATGCCATATTTTTGAGGAACAATCTACAGTGATCTTCATGGTTCTTGACTTGGGAACCCCTCGAAAATAATACAATCCATCTACACAATCACCCGCTCCAATCACCTTCCTCGTTGCTAGGTCCTGTATAACACAAGGTCTGTAAGTGAACTGTAAAGTACAATCCAATTCATCACATAATTGAGCAATAGAGATAAGATTGCAATTTAAGTGAGGGGCAAATAAAACATTGTTGACCTTCAATCCTCCGAGCAAGATCACCGAGCCGTTTTAGAAGCATTTGCAAAGGATCCATTTGGCAAACCCACCGGATATTGGGACATATTCGTAACATTTGAAAATGAAACAAATCAGATGTGACATGATTTGTAGCCCCTGTATCAAGAATCCACGCTTGCTTACCGTAAAGGTTGGGTTTGAATGAAGATAAATGGTCTAGGAGTTGCTGAATTTGCGCGGCTGTTACCCCAGCAAGTATAGTACCATCGGCCTTTGTGGGCGGTAGAGCTTGAAAAGTTTGAGTTGATGAAGTTCTTGTTTTATTTGCACGTGGAGGGGCCAACGAGGATGAGCCTCTACCACGTCCAGTCTGACAACCTACCCCCTTGGCGGCATATGATCCACCATGGTTTGAACCACGACCATCCCGAGGTTTGTCCCCCCACCAGTCGGGATATCCATGCAATTGAAAATATTCGGATTCCATATGCCCATTGCGGTTACAGTGGGTGCAATGCCTATCGTAATTGTTAGTTTTAGAGGCCTTGCCCATATTGTCCGTTGAAACTTTGAAGGCCAAGGTAGGAGAATTACACGTGTGAAGGTCATCACCAATAAGTCGCTAGGACTAAATAACCTGTTGATAAGCCTTATCAACGTTAAGGAGAGGATCTAGTGCCAATAACTGCCCCCGTAAAGGAGCAAACTTGTCATCCAATCCCAGGAGAAAGTGATGCAAGTAGTCTTCCTCTCGAAGGCGTTCAACCTAAGAGGGAATGTTACACGTGCATTTACCACAAGAATAAGCAGGAACCAAAATATAGGTTGTAAGTTCCTCCCATAATTTTGCTAAGCGCTGAAAGTACCCAGAGACAATCTCCTTATTCTCTTGTTTGCATGTACTGAGAGAGTACTTTAATTGACTTATTTGCGTGCCACTAATGACACAGTATCGATTCTTTAGATTAGTCCACAGGACTTGCGCATCATCGTAGGCACCCAATGAAGATCTAATGGAAGAGTCCAAAGTATTAGACAGCCAAGAGACCAACATAGAGTGCACAACGATTCAGTCGTCAAGTTTTACAGGATCACTTGGCTTACGCACCGAGCCGTCAATGAAACCAAACTTCTATTTGGCCTTCAACGAGGTTTTAATCGCCCTTGCCCATTCATCATAGTTGTCACCCTTAAGTTGAATGAGAGTGATAATGTTTTCGAGGGCATCACTAGAGCCCAAGTGGTAGACTAAGTCCACCATTGTTTTGGTAGTAGAAGGTTGTGGGTTGAGAGGGAGAAAGAAAAGAGAAAAAAGAAACTCAATGTCAAAACAATGGTTCTATTTCAAACTTCTATTAGAACTAAGAACCGAAACACTAAGAAATCTAGGAATATATACCATAGGCTAATCTCTAAGAGAAAATCACATTATTTTAGGGATAACACACATAAAAGATTATCTAATTATCCTAAAAAATTTTAAACAATTATTAACCTTTCCTATTTCAAACTTAAGTGTTGCACTTCGTATATTCTACCCCTAGTATCCCTAGAATCAAGCTATAAATATATCTTTTGTTTGCTATAGTTTGGTCATCTAGCACATCCCTTCAAAACAGCAATAGCTCAATGTTACCTAATTTATAAACTATATATAACTGAAGTAGTTTTAAGTACTGCCTCTGAATGCTTTGGCTCCACTTCATGCTACTGAGTCTTCTTTATTTTATTTTTTATATTTACAGAATGATGTAGGTTCGCTGCTTAGCTTCTATGAGGATGACAATTTTCATTTATAATGTAAGGGATACATGTCACATAATAGTTAGACATCAATTCATAGAACAAAAATGCCAATATTAAAAGCAGATCATGGGCTTATGGGCCTATGCCAATCATGCTAAGCTATTCAAGTGCAACTGAGCTAAATGGCACATAACCTAAAGCAAAGGATTTTTTACAAAAGATGCATCGTTTGATTTTGACTGAATTCAAGACTATCCATCCGTTGTTTAGTAAACTAAGCAGGAAAACACAATTACCACCAAATAAACCATTGTTTTACAAGACCCACTGACAAATCAAAGCAATTATCTCCTCTGCTCCACCCATGTATTTAGCACCTGAACGTTTTGTTTCGCAATGATGTCAATGTTTGGTATGTGTTGTTGTATATTTTGTGTGTTGGTATCATATGGTGGTGTTGATGACGGAGTGTTGTTGTGGCGTTTTGGTGGAGCTGTGGGATGGTATTGATGGTGGTAAATGGCTGGGATGTGACTGTTAGGCGAGGATAGTTGCAAGAGCAGCTTCCCTAATGAGCGCTAGTTGCTTCCCTGTTATGTGCTAACTGTTGTCTTGCGATTCAAATTTATCATATTTGAATTGTGATTGTTACTATTTGCTTATTTTTTTTTTGACAACTATGTGTTTATTTTGGTTATTGGCTATTTAAACTAGTTGAAATTTTATATATTAACTTCATTTGGTAAATTTCGAACCCATAAGTAACAGATCCCGACATTGCCACTAATCGCACTGAACAAAAGAATTATGCTTATTTAGCTATGAGCTTTACGGAAACTACTAAATTAGTAAATTTGAAGCAAGATTTGATAATCTTAAATTTTCAACGAAATGTTCAAAATCTTAGTGCATCTATCTTTTTCATTGACATAAGCGATAGCAGTGTAATGAAATTTATAAAACACATTAGTAAATAGTAATCACATCAGTTTCGGGCTTTTGGCTATTCACATAAAATTGTATTAGTAGCACCAACATACAACATCTTACTGGTCAAAATAACAAACTAGAAAAAGAATTCAACGTTCTTAAGTGGTAAGAGTACGAATAAAGGACATATTAATAAGATAATAAATTGAATACTTTGATGCGATGACTATGATACGAAGTTAGTGCAAATATTAAACGGAAAACGTCAGCGTAATTTTGATTAGAGTATGGAAACTTAAATCAAACACAACCAATTATTGGAGGTGATTAAGGTGTGGCCGTGTGATTAATAAGATTCATATAAGTGGAAACTTGAAGAGAAAAGACCTTATTAAATTAAGTTAATTATGAGGGAAAGGGGGGATTTGGGTGATTTAAATTAAACATCCCTAAATCTTGTCCTGAGTACGGATGGGATATCCAATTCGAAATTTCGGATTGAATATCCCTTCTCAAGAATTACCTGAAGATATATCCACATAAGGTGGTGGATATTTTATCACAAGTACAAAGTTCTTTTCAACGAATTCCAAGTGTCCATCAGCAAAGCTCTCACCCAATCAAACACCATAAAACTCCTATCCTAACAGCCATGTCACCATTATCCAGATTATTTTTCATTCGTGTGGCTCTGTCACTCTTTAGGAAATTAAACCCATTGAATCTCCACATTTTTTTTTTCTTCTAAAAAATCATCAAACACTTGGTTTTTTTTTTTTCCACCAGTCACTTGAAATTTTGATGACATTAAAGCAAGACTATTAAATAGTAATTTGTTTTCTTCCTTCCCCATTTTCCACTTAGCATTTTGTTTGTGTGGCCTATTAACCTTAGTAATTCAGGTTCATTCAATCAGCTACAGGGTCTAGGAGTGTTAAGCTAATAATGGCCACCACAGCAAATGCACTATCCCTCTCCTCTTCTTCCGTCCTCATCGACGCCAAGGCCGCTCATCGTCAACCGGCATCCAACTCTCCACAATGCGTCTCTCTCCCCACCCTCCCTCCGCTGCCTGTCCAATCCCAAAGCCGTGTCTCCAGGACTTCTGCTTACTGTATGTCACACCTTGTTCATAAATCTCATTCATCCATTATAAATTTGTTTGAACAATTATAGTACTTTATTTTTTACATTCAAGTCGACTTAAGTACTTTGAGATAGCTCTGTATTGTCTAGAGTACGTCCTACAAATAGGTGTTACTAGAAAATAAAGATACTAGGCTTTTCTAACTCATATGCTTAAGTATTAGATATAGATATTAATATATTAGATATACATATTATTATATTATATATATCGCTACTATTGTCTCACTCTAAAGTTTATGCAATATCGTCTGTTTATATTGGGCAATGACTTATAACGTGTTGATCGTATCACTAAGTTCAAGTCATCCCAACAAATAATATTTTTGAAATTCCACTGACATATTTTTAAATTAATGCCTAAAGTTTATACATTGTTAATAGTTTGGGTACAAATTAAATGTAGGCCGGAAGATTGCTAGGAGCGTTGTTACCCTTGCTACCGGGGAAGCCCCAGCAGCAACAGCACCAGCAGTCACCCCAGCACCAGCAGTCACCCCAACAACTGCTGATGAAGCTCCTGCAGCAGTTGACACATCAGAGCTTCTGAAAACTATCCAAGAGGCTGTAAGAAGTTCTGTTTTTCTTAGTTAAATTCACATTTGTTTCTGCTGCTCTTAGCATAAATTTGATTACAGATATTAGTATAGTTAGCAGTTGACATATTTTATGGGTGAATGAATGTACACAGTGGGACAAAGTTGAGGACAAGTATGCAGTGAGTTCACTAGCTGTAGCAGGGGGTGTTGCTCTATGGGGTTCTGCTGGCGTGATCTCTGTGAGACATCTCTTGCGTATTTATGCTTCTAGCTAGTTTTATGCTTTTGCCTCTTGCCAAATATAAATTTACTGAACACGTAGTCACAATTTATAAAGTATGTACTGGAGTACTGGACTACTTGCGGTACATACTGTTTATAAGACGCTTCTGATTGAATAATTGCAACCACTTTTGAGGCAAATCAACTGATAATTTCTGAGAAATGACCTATGTTTATTGGTTTCATCATACGTTTCCCTGCTATTGGATTGTAACAGGTAATTCCCCAGTATCAAAGAATGCACCAGATGATATGCTAATAATTGGATGAATAATTTGATTTTTTGCAGGCAATTGACAGGCTTCCTTTGTTTCCTGGCGTTTTTGAGCTTGTAGGCATCGGTTACACCGGGGTACTAACAACATCCATGAACTAATTTCTTTCATAAAACTACATAGTAACGCTACTACTATCATGTTTAATATGTACCGAGTTTTATTCTTGTGTTATTGATGATGCAGTGGTTTGCATACCGGAATTTAGTCTTCAAGCCTGACAGGTTAGATTTTGATCCGATCAAATCATGTTGATACCCTCAAACTCCTTGGCTAAATTCAATCAACTAACCAGCTAAACGACTATCTACAACGTGTTTCAGGGAAGCTTTGCTACAGAAAATCAAGGACACATACAAGGATATAATTGGAAGCAGCTGAATGATATCCAACAAGAAGTTAGCAGGAAACTTGGGGATACCTAAAAGAGTTGAACAGAGATTCTGCATTTGTTTGCACTTGAAAGGGAAAATCCTACTACTCTTTTGCACTCATATTCCTCTAACATTTATGTAAGTAAATTCTTGTAATTTACTCTCCTATACCCTCTCATCAGAACACAATCCTGTACCTATATAGTATATATTCTTCTCAAATCCTTTATGTTCCATGCCTTCAATTTCCTAGAGTAATGGAACTTCTTGTCCTCCTTTAATTCTTCATACTCATGTCTAGGGGCCACGTATTAAAGACTGATTGATTAGACTAAAGATTACGACAACACGTTTGTTTTTACTTGTTAATTATTCAAACTTTATTTTGCGAAATATTATTATTTTAAGATAAAGAAAATATAAGATTGAGACAAGATTTCGGCTGAAAAAGATAGATTACCCATTTATAATGTCAAGTACTATCTATGTTCGAAACGATAAATCAAAAGTTAGAATAGATTTTCTATTTTTAAAAGAAATGTAGTACTAAAATCTTCCAAAAAAACTGAATTGAAGCAGCCATAATTGAAGTTTCTTTAGTTGTCTCTAAATAAAGAGTACATAGAATTTTAGGCAGCAAACTTCAAATTTATGTGAAATTCTTACTATTATCAGTATTACGCATATTACATCGATCCGGTTGAAGATATACAGAGTACAAACAGTATCCGTCTAAGATTTCTCATGAAACACAAAAGCATAAAAGGTTCAAACTTGATTATTTGAGGTCATATAAAAATGGCACATCACATAATGTAGTGTAGGTTCCCAAAATCACTTGTAGAATTCCATAACCCAAAAGCCGTGAACAGAACAGTGGAAGTTGATGCCAGAAAAGCCAGCTCCTTTGGCTAGGGCCTCAAACTCCCTCTTGCTCCTCTCTTTCCCTCCTGGGTTTTGGGTCATCATTAGCAAGTCTACTTGGCTTATGGCTCGTGCAAAAGTTGTCGTCTCTGGCTCGTCTGGGATGATTGCCTCCACGACGATCACCTTCCCATCGTTTGGTATGGCCTTGTAGCAATTCTTCAACAACTTCAAGCAATGACTATCGCTCCAATCGTGGAGGATCCACTGCACGAAAACACATTACTAGTCAATTTCTCTGTGTATTGTCAATGTACTCGTAAATATAGTTATCAAACCACCTTTTGTTTTAACTCATTGAAGAAGCTAGATTTAATTTACTGATCATAACTCATTAATTTTTCGGAATCAATTATTGTTGTAATTGTCTCTCTCTCGTTTACATCATCACTCCAAACTGTTATTGGACGGTAAGCCTACCTTAAGAAAGATTGCATCTCCTTTAGGAACGCTTTCAAACATATCTCCACCAATATGCTCCACACCTACAAAATGTACAAATTACCATAAGTTAGTGTTTCTTGAAGTTGAGAGTATGAGAAAAATTAAGAGCATACGGAGTACTGGAGATCATGTTCATACCAGGGCATGGCGGGGCACTTTCGATGACATGAGGCAAGTCGAAGTTGATGCCTTTTATGGACGGATACTGAGAAGTGATGAAAGCAACAGAGTGGCCAAGTCCTCCACCTACATCGACGAGTTGGTGGACGTTGGAGTTCTCCAAACCCTTGTACTTCTTGAAAATCTTCTTCACAAAGATAATTGATTGAGCCATTGCCTTGTTGAAGACTTCATTGAACCTTGAATCCACACGTGGGTACTCAAATGCGTGCATTCCATGTACCATGTTGAATGGTATACCTCCATCTAACACAGCATCTTTAAGCTTGGTCCTAATTTACACAATTCATCATTCTAGTTATAGCTTGTATCCATGCTGACAGTTCTGTATTTTTTTTTTTTTTTTTACTATGTTAAGAATACAAATAAAAATGCGATTTTTATCTGATTTGGGTAGCATTTTCTTGAGGTAATACATGAGTTTTTAACTTTTGGAAAATTAAATAAGTAATAGTTTTGTTGTTTTGAAAGGGAGAAAGTTAATCCCCCAAATTCCTAAATATGGCATACACTTTGTAAAAAAATATGCATGTTACCGTAAATTATTATAATTACTCCCCGATTTTTTTTTCCTTTTCACTTACTTTTGCGTAATAAACTTAATTTTTAAATATGTTTAATTGTATGTTTGCAACAAATAAAAAAGTTGATATTTGAAATATATATATTGAGACGAATCTTTTAAAATTAAATAATTTTTTAATATAAATTATGAAAAATTTATAGTTAAAATTTAAGTATAAAATATAATTTCAAACAATAGGAAAAAAAAGACGTGGGAGCGTGATATTTACAATTCAAGAAGTCATCTTTACATGGATCATGCTGTTTAGGATCTTTCTCTATCAAATATGTTAGTTAATTATTACTGTGAGCAACTTTAATAAAATGGCTGAGTTGGTGAACAACCGAAGCCACCCAGCTGTGACTAGTGTATTATGTTCCCTGCACCTTCTAGAAAAGGCTAGACACGAAGTATTTAATCATTAAGGACAAACGTAAAAGAGTGATGCCAAACTAACTTTAGATAGTGGGGTTCATCATAAGGATTGCGTAGTAGATTTCCCTTTTGATTGGTTGGACTGTCGGAAAATAGAATTCAAGTAGAGGCGGAATACTACGTAGGACCCAAACGGTCAATTTCATAAATTCACGAGTAATTAAATACGGAGTAATTATCAAGTCGTTTGAGGGTTTCCTTCAAAAATGAAAAAGTAAAAGTTTGCTTGTAGCTTATCCGGTTTAATAATTATAGTTCTTCCTCATGACCTCATATGTCATTGTCATGATGGTATAAATTATGGTAAGTGTACTAATTTTTATTCCAAGTACGTAATTAGAGTACGTATTTAGCAGGATTTAAATAAATTATAATAAGAACAGATACATTTTTTTTCTTTGAAAAAGTATGTAGTACTCGTTTCGTTCTTCAAATATTGTCCTGTTGATTTTTTGCGATTTTCAAAACATGAATTTAAATGTTTTTATCTCCAAATTTGTAAGGCGATAAATTATGAAAATTTGATATTCTAAAAATTTACATTAAAACATATCTGATAAGATCTCATTTGAATATATTATTTCTTATAATATAACGAGAATTTATAGTTAAACTTGTAGCTTTTTTTATAGCTAAGGTTATGAAAATGGTAATTCCTTTTTTAGTTACTTATATCATATCCTACATCAAAGATTTGATGATAATTTTTTTTGAGAATTTTTTTTTTTGCAACTAATTTCTTGGCTCGTAGGTAATCACATGTATTATATGCGTAATAAAAATTACAACTCAAACTAATTATATTAATTTTAAGCGATTTCAGGTCATATAAGACGCATCTGTTAATATCATGGATTCACTTGAATCAATTAATATTTTGGAATTTTAATAGTAATATTAATATCTTAGTATGATATTAAAAATATTTTAAAAATATGTAAAATTTAATTTGCTTTGAAACCTATATAAAAAAATTAAATGAGATAGATTAATTTTTTTATAGCTAAAGTTATGAAAATGTTAATTCCTTTTCTAGCTAATGAGCAAATTAGATTTGATGGTAATTTTTAGGAGATGTTTTTTTTACAACTAATTTCTTGGCCTGATTTGATGGTTAGTTAATATTTAGGAATTTCAATAGTAATATTAATATCTTAGTATGATGCCATATTTTATTTAATTACAACGTCATAGCTTGTACTAGCTTCAAATTTTCACTGATAAAAAAGAGGGGAATGATTAACTAACCAGCTTTCAAGAAAGACCTTATCCGTAAACAACTTCAAGTTAGGAGCTAATGACACCCCATCTTCATCAGGGACATAAACCTTCGTCAAAGACGTCGGCTTGTACCGCCTTTCAACACCACCATCAGCAGTGGAGACAGTGGTACAACCAACAATATTGTAGGTGGCGAGAAGCCGAAGCATCCTATCCAGCATGGCGGGAGCTTCTGCGTTCTGAGCCTTAACCTGAGTTGATATCTCAGCAGGCAAGAGCCCGTCCGCTCCGGCTTGATCATGGATGACTTGGAGCACACCCAAATCAATGGCAGCATTAAGGACCATAGGAAGGGCACATGAGTTAGCTATCTGAACTCCATATGCATAGTTAGCTTCCTCTTCTTCATCACGACTCAATGATAGATCTTTACCATTGTTTGCATTGGGGAGTTCAGCTTTGGTTTCTGATGCCGGGGCCATATTTATCTTGGTTTTTGTTTAGTGTTTATCACAAGCTAGTATAAAGTAGGATTCTATTGTGTACGTAGTAGCTTAGCTTGATATGATCAAGTAAAGGAGTAGGAAAGGGTTTATATAAGTAACTAAGTAAGAGACTAGTAAAATATCAAACGATTATTGTTAGGTGTAAGTTGTCAAAAGTTGCTTCAAGTTGTAGCATCATGATACAGAGTAGAAAATAATGGATAACACCATGATATATATCATAATAATAAAAATAAGAATAAGAATTAAACTTAGTTGGTGTGATGATATAACACCTTATCCCATAAGCATGAGGTTAGAGGTTCGATTCCTTCCGTATGAATGGAACAAACTATTCGATCAGCCCCTACCGCTTTGGGACGAGAGATAAGTCTTCTGACAATCGGCTGGAGGAATACCTGGAAGACAAAAAAATAATAATAAGAATAAAAAAATTAGAAATATATGTTTCACCTACTCTGATCTTGCATTCTTTTCGTTGTTTAATGGTCAAATATTGATGACTAAACTATTAACAACGATGACAGAAACTAACTCTTCTACTTTCCACCAACCCACTTGCGCCAACTTAGCATTATTATGGCCACACACACTCTTTAGCTCCAAAACAAACGAAGCAACCTCCCAAGTCTCAAGCAACATCTTTTTAATGATTGAAAGTGTTTTACGGAGAAAAAAATTTCAATCGTTTTCAAGAATTTGTTGGCATTATATTGCTTGAAAGCGGGCACTAACTAATGCTCTATATGACTAAGAACCTAGGTTTAGCAGTATTGGTACCGTGTATTTAAAAAAGTTCGAACTCATTATACTTTACTGTCATACATTGATATTTGTTTCGATACAGTACCATTATACGTGATGCACACTACTAACGTGGTTTTCAATAATTGAATGAATTTTAGACTTTACAAGTCTAGTGGCGAACCGAAAGTCTGGCAAAGCTCTTTGAATGAGGTTGGTGAGCTACCCGGGCCGGCCGGCCACTTTGACTCATTAATAGGGGTGACAAACGGATCAGGTCGGGTTAGGTTCGTGTTCGGACCACCTTCTTTCGAGTCAGCTATCCCTCAACCCGAACCTAATTCATTTAAGTTTTCAGCCAACCAAAACCTAACCCATTTAATTTCGGGTCGGTTTCGTGTCAACCCATTTCGGGTTGGGTCTGTTTTGGATCGAGTTGAGTAAGTTTTTGTCGCCTCTGAGATGTGGTTATTCAATAGAGTGGTTGAAGAAAAAGAAAACTTTTATAGTTGAGATCAAACGACTAACAAGTTGACAGTGGTAGTTTGATTGTCTTTTAAGGTTTTAATTTGAGCTTGAGGTTTGGGCAGAGTGGTTGACTGTCCCAGTAAATTCTTTTAAATCTACTTAATATAGTTTGGTTATAAGGTCGAGTTCGGGTTGACTCCACATGATTTTGACCCAAAAATAATTTCGGGTTATGTGGGTCATTTTCGGGCTTGTCAACCTTTAACCTAACCCATTTAAGTTTTCATGTCGAAAATTTTAATCCTAACCCGCTATTTTCGGGTTGGGTTAGTGTCGGGTTTTCAAGTCGAGTCAGTTTTTGCCACCTCTACTTACTAATGGACCAATCTGGTGCCCACTTAAACATGATTAAAGGATAACCCTAACCCTCTTAAGTTTATTTTAATATATCCTTCAGTGAGTTTATATAATTTATCTTTTCTTATCTCATAGTCTAAAAGATTAACTAGCGATACTTAAGGACATATATGGAGCAGAAAATGGTATTTATTTGTTTTCCACGACAATTAATTTACTACTGTATTTTGGTAGTACAGTTGTTTGAGAGGTTTTCACATATTGAAGACCTACGCTTATGTAGCTCAGCTGCTATGATATGGTGATTGAGTCTTCCTTGATCAACCATTTTCTCTAGTTGTGATCAATGTTCATCCTAGGGGGTAAGTGTGCAAGTATAACTAGTTAACTATATAATTTTGAAGTGGTCCATATAGCAGTTGAAACTTTGTTCCATATACCCACTCTTGACACCTAATTTAATCTATCTTTTTTATTACTCAAAATATACGAATTGTCTAGTTGGTCTGCACTAAGAGGGCAAGTCGAAAACTTAAGACACATCACATATTGAGATAACATTTTAGCTCGATGATTAAGCCATATATAAACCTAATTATTAAGCCTAATAGTGCATTAGGGCTTAATCCGAATTTATTCCTCCAAAGATTAACCAAAATCACATTAATACCCTAAATATTGAATTTCATTTGGGTTACTTTTTCTTTTTTAAGTATCATTTAGGAAAGATTATGATTCATGCTTTTATTATTTAATTCATGTTTTTTTTATAATAGTATATTCATGTTCTCACTTTTATTTATAGCACTTAATCAAGATCGATATATAAAATCATGCTTAAATCAAATAATTATGAACAACCTCCTAGCTACCTTTTAATTTGATTAATTATGAAGTGTTCACCAATACTAGTTAGTATTTTTATGTGCATTAATTTTTATGTGCAATAATCATTTTTATTGTTTGTAAGCCAAGGTATATGTGACTTATGACTGAATTAGAGTAGAGCGAGCCACATATAGGTGGATTACGGCTTAAGGCTTAGTCCATTTCTCATCCCCTAATTCACTTTGGTGCGAGATATATTCAAGACTATTAACGGAGTTACATCTCGCAAAGATTCTTAACGGGATATATGGGATAAGAAAAGTCGTAATTGCTTTGTTTATAAAGTATAGAGAATCATGTAAAGTTGAACATAAGGGATTTAACTTTATTACACAAGTATACATTGCCATGACTTATGGGGTATATGGGATGAGAAAAGTCGCACATTATTAATTGTAAGAGAAAAAGTACATGTAATTGTTTTATTAATAAAGTATAGAGAATTATGTGAAGTTGAACATAAGGGATTTAACTTTATTACAAAAGTATACATTGCTATGACTTATGGGATAAGAAAAGTCGCACAATATTAATTGTAAGAGGAAAAGTACATCGTAATTGCTTTGTTTATAAAGTATAGAGAATCATGTGAAGTTGAACACAATGGATTTAACTTTATTATGCAAGTATACATTGCTATGACTTATGGGATAAGAAAAGTGGAACATTATTAATTGTAATAGAAAAAGTACATCGTAATTACTTTGTTTATAAAGTATAGAGAATCATATGAAGTTGAACATAAGGGATTTAACTTTATTATGCAAGTATATATTGCTATGACTTATGGGATGTATGGGATAAGAAAAGTTGCACATTATTAATTGTAAGAGAAAAATTACGTTGTAATTGCTTTGTTTATAAAGTATAGAAAATCATGTGAAGTTGAACTATTGCAAGTGTACAGTGCTATGACTTATGGGATAAGAAAAGTCGCACATTATTAACTGTAAGAGAAAAAGTACGTCGTAATTGCTTTCACTAGTAGAAAATCATTTAACTGCATCAGTGTAAATGTTACGGTTATATACAATTCGAAGCACTTAATGGTTTGAAATATACCTTAATACCAAGTGCTGCAGTTTTTTAAATAACCGCAGCACTTGAAACCACAAATGTTGCTGTTATTTGAAAAACCGCAGCATTAGTACCAAATGCTGCGGTTTTTTAATTAACCATAGCATTAGTATCAAATGCCGCGGCTTTTTTTAATTAAGCACAATATTAGTACCAAATGCTGTGTTTTTTAAATAACCTCAGTATTTGTGATTTCAAGTGCTGCGGTTATTTAAAAAACCGCAAGACTTTTAACTCACTATGTATACTCTTTTTCCAGCGCTTCCAATATCATTTCAAATACGAAAAAAACACGCATTTCCCTCTTTTCTAACTCTCAACTTCCCTAACACTAAATACACACAACACTTAGATCTCCAACTCCTAATCCCTCGTATTTCCTACCTATGACCCTAACTTCTTTCTAAAGTCCCCATTCATTCTTTCTCACGCAATTTGAAGCCTACTCCTCTCTCCCACTCGTGTCCTCATTCATTCTTCCTCACGCAATTTGAAGCCTACTCCTCTCTCACACTCGTTCCTCCACGAATATGGCGTAGTGAAGCGAGTTAAAGCTTACTCAGCTCATCTCTCTCATTTTGAAGAAGTATACATACTCTAAAGTGTTCGTATATGCCTTGAACCCTAGTATATATTTAAAAAAAATTCGTAATTTGTTAAAATTAGAGGTGATCAAATTGCGGGTCAGGTTTGGGCCGGGCTAAAAGATTGGTTTTCTACCCATTCTTCGGGTCGGATTTGGGCCGAGATTATATTCGGGCCTAAAGTTGTTGTCCATATCCCATATAAATCGGGTTTTGCAGGCTTCGCGGGTCTATTTTACTATGCTTTGAATTTGATCATCTAATTTGTGTCTATTCTTAAGAAGCCAAGATCTCTTACTGCCATTTAGTACACCAAGTCAAACCCACTTTCTTGATCCCTCACAGCACTTGCTAAAGCCTAAAGGACCCTCCAATTATACTCACATTACAACACAACAAGAGCAATGGAGCAGTACATAATCCTCCTACATACCCATAAAAGTATAAAACCCACTCAACCCATATTTTCAAGGGTAGACTGATAAAACTTATTAGCATTTGATTCATCTAAAACATGGGTCCAAGCACTCCACTCATTAATTTTATTGGATATATATATATATATATATATATATATATATATATATATATATATATATATATATATATATATATAGACGCTATTATAATTATTAATTACCGAAACCTAATGACATTGTTTTGAGGAATAATTAGCATGAACACGGCAGTATGCAACAAAATTTACCAACAAAATTTGCAACACCAACAACTAACATGGGGACAATATGGGGTACTCCGTATATCACTAAACGACCGTACAACAAATGAGATAAAAAAAAAGATGTGTCCAAGCTAACCTTAATGCCGTTTAAAATTTGAAATCTTTTAATTAAAATTCGGGCTAAGCGGGTCGGGTTTCGGGCTACGCATCACTACCCAAATCCATCCCAATAATTTTCGGGCCAAATTTGTCGTACCTAAACCCTATTTTTGGGCTAGTTTTTAATGCCCAAACCCGGACAATTTTCGGGTCGGGCCGGGCCAGCGGGCCGGACCAATGTTGATCAGGTCTAGTTAAAAATATTAATTTAAAGATGAAAAACTCTTGTGTGTTCAGATTTGCATGTTATATGTTATTTTTATGAAGGAATAACCCTTAAAAATCGAATTTCATAGATTATAAGGTGTTAGAGGCATTTTTGTAGAAAATAAGTGGACAAATCCCCCTTTATAGAATTTGCAGTCAATAAATCTCAAAAAATACCCAATTTAGACATATTATAAGCCCCATTCGAAGTCACGTAGTTAATTTTATGGCTTGTCAAAGATTTTTTTCAATATCTCAAATAAGACGTCACTGAGGCCACTAAGGGGCGACAAAGTTGTGTTGTACCTCTAAAAATAGGGGGTTTCAAAACAAAAATTTACGTCGTTTGGACTACCAGGCTAAGAGATATGCGTCTCTGAATTTTTCAAAACCTCGGAATACACCCGAAATCTATGAAAAATAAATTGATTGTTTGTTTTGAGTTTAAAATCTTGTAGATCACGATTTTGCGTGCCAATACAAGTGGTCATAATAGAATTTTGAATTTAAATGCTTCACGGTTGATCATTTTTTAACTTTTCTTATCTTTTATGACATATTATTTCTAACACATTATGCATGATATTCTGAGCTTAGATTATATTATGTTCTTGATTGAATGTGGTGTAATAGTGTATAACAATTAGATTTGCAAATATAATAATTTTGAGAGATATTAATTATTAATAATATATTATTACATGTAATTAGCACCTAAGATGACCTATTAAATTTTTTTTGATCTGAAAACCATCAATTGCTGCAGCTTTCTAATATAACCGCAACATTAATTTACATGTGCTGCGGTTATATTAGAAAATCGCAGGACATATAAATTTCAAAATTAAAAAAGTCAAAAAACCCATTATAAAAAACCGCATCATATATACCTAATAATTGTTGCAGTTTTTTCAAAAAACCGCAGCATATAATGATAAAAAAATTATTTTTTAAAATTTTTAAAAAAATATATGCTGTAGTTTTTCGGAAAAATCGCAACATTTGTTGTTTTATTGCTGCGTCTAAAAAACCGCAGCATTTGTTGTTTTTCCATGTGATTCGCGTATATGTGTTTCGTACCAATAACCGCAGCATTTAAAGCTAGAAAACCGCAGCATATAACATTTCTCTACTAGTGTTTGTTAATAAAGTATAGAGAATCATGTGAAGTTGAACATAAGGGATTTAACTTTATTACGCAAGGATACTTTGCTAAGACTTATGGGATATACGGGATAAGAAAAGTCGCACATTATTAATCGTAAGAGAAAAAGTACGTCGTAATTGCTTTGTTTATAAAGTATAGAGAATCATGTAAAGTTGAACATAAGGGATTTAGCTTTATTATACAAATATACATTGCTATGACTTATGGGATATATGGGATAAGAAAAGTCGCACATTATTAATCGTAAGAGAAAAAGTACGTCGTAATTACTTTGTTAATAAAGTATAAAGAATCATGTGAAGTTGAACATAAGGAATTTGACTTTATTTCATAAGTATATATTGCTATGACTTATGGGATATATGGGATAAGAAAAAGTCGCACAGTATTAATTGTAAGAGAAAAAGTACATCGTAATTGCTTTGTTTATAAAGTATAGAGAATCGTGTAAAGTTGAACATAAGGGATTTAGCTTTATTATGCAAGTATACATTGCTATGACTTATGAGATATATGGGATAAGAAAAGTCGTACATTATTAATTGTAAGAGAAATCCAACCAACTTCCTTAGCCAGCCAACATGATTAGTTAATTAAAGAGTTGACAAACTATCCAATCAAATGAGTATTGCTTTTTCCGTTAGGAAGAGTCTAAGTAGAGAGTACAAGTTTTTTTCTTCTTACTTGTTTCTTTAACACTTTGTGTATTTAATGGTATATTATGATTGAGTGTCTATATGCATGAATATGCTTGGCAAGTCTGGATTGAGTCAAATGGAACTTTTTTAGGAGAGAGTAAAAGTCAAATGTTTAACCTTATTCGTTGAGTTGAAAGGGCAACCCATTAAGCGTATAAGTTCTGTAATTCTTTTATGTACTTTGAGTTTCTTTATGGGCAGCATGTCTTGAATGAATCCTACTGTGTTTGTCCTACTTTCTGGAGTACCTTTCTTATGGTAATTGGGTAATTACACCCAATTGTAATGAGTAAAAGAGTAAATTCATGTCTTGTCTTATGGAAGCCATGATATCCACTTGGCTACTCCATTCTACTTCCTCGTCCTTCTCGAGGGGTTCCTTGCAGGAGCTCCATCGCTCCTCTTTTCGGTTTCTCTTTGGTCGTTGAGTCAAAATGGATACAAAGTAGACGTTCATTCAATCCAACACTTTACTAATACAACATGTTCAATGGCATCGGGTAAGTCGGAAGTTAATTTCTTTTATGTTAGGATTTTATGATGCTTTGGAAAAAAAAATGATAAAGAAAAAGAAGCCAACGAACCTGATGTAAGCAGTACTACCAGTGAACCTAGCAGTCTCCACAATCGAATCATTGGCAACATACATGACTCGTGGAAGGATGTCTTTAGCATCTCTTTGTTTCGTTAATGAATTATGAATTGAACCATTGCATTTGTTCATTTGCTGATGTATGCCTTGTAATATATGTACATTTTCAAGCATGCGCTTTTTTCTAGAGAGGTGTTGCCCCAGAGCTTATCACCTCCACTAAATATAACTGGTAAGCAACAAGAAACGAATGACCCTGTTGAGGAGAATAGGCAAGATGCATAGGAGAGCAATGACGCATCACAGAGGACCTCAACAGCAACACATAGTAATCAAAGCATGGATAAAGTTACATTACGAGAAGATAATTGCAAAGATATGCTGCTGACATTTATTCATGACAAAGAAAGCAGAAGACAAACAGAATAGGTTTAAAGTCATATAAGAGGTGTTTGGTGAATGGCAGAGAGAGCAGAGCGATCAACTCCAGCGCCCCAGAGCGAGAAAATGTTCCAAGTGATTGCGCCTTGATGGGGAGGCTTCAACTTGATGTCTGCTGATGCAAGCAATATCTGTAAGGGAAGCCTTTGCTCAGTACAAGTACGGAAGTACCCTCCAATTATCAGTTTATTTCATTTAGCTTATTTTCAGTCCAAAAAAGTTCTAGAGGCTTTTCGTGTTTGTACTGTAATAGAATACCTTGTTCTATTTCATTTCTCAGATGTTTGCAATCTACGTGAACAGACTCAAATCATTATGCTCATAAACTCTAGATCTCAAATTGAATTAACCCGTTCATGGTTTCTCATCAGTATGTAAATATCACACATTCCTCTGCTTCAGTGGCCCAGTATTATGCAACTGTCATTGACAAGGATTACTGCATATTCCCAACATAAGCAAGTGACACATCATTAATCTACTACTGAGCAGCAGGACTGTTGGAGGTATGTTTGTTGATGCCAGGGGAGAATATTTGAACAAGCTTCAGCATAAATATCCCATGCTTATTTACTATAAATTTTGTAAATATGTAGAAGTAAATACTTGGTCATAGTGCAGGTAATACACAGACGCATCTACACTAATGCAAGTCAAATGCAATGGATATTACTAAAAACATCCATACTTGTCAAGGAAAGTTACCTGTACACGTAACTATGCTAATATTTACACTCCAGATAAAGAATAGTCGTATGTACATGCTCTCTTAAAATTTAGTCTGATTTTAATATTTTATTAAGCTGCGGAGTATCACATAGCAAAAATTTATCTCGTGCAAGTAATATCGAACTTATGACTTCACAGCCTTTTCTTGTCATGGTTTTCGGAAATTATGTCAGCAGTCAGCCACCCATCGAAAGTGGTTCTAGAAGTTTCTGTACAGTTTCTTGTAATTACTCAAACTCAAAGCCAGGCAGCTGCTTCACATGAGGCTGGGACATCCGGGAATGATTCAGATGGTACTCTAAGCTCTTAATATATTTAAGGATTCGTTGCTTACAGTCTGGAGATAAACAAAATGGAGGACTCAGCTGCAATGATGGCGCTTCTGCGACAATGAACAAGAACAAATGCAGAGCTTTGGAGTACATCACTGCAGCACTATCTCGGTTCCCAACAAATTCATCGGCCTGAAAGAAATAGGAACAAGCGTCACCTCATCTTTATAACAAATTATGAAACATGGGATAACTTTGAATCATTAATAAGATATGTTTGCATACAGCCCCATCTTTCCCAGCAGCAATAGCTGTTTGAAATAAAATCTCCATAGCATCTGGCATCTCAGCAGCACCTGACACACTCACACAAGAAAGTAGACAGGGCAGAGTTAAGAATGCTAATAAAAGCCTCGAATTTGAAATCGAAACAGTTACATATGTTGGTTGATAATTGCATTTTATTATCTCAGGCAAGGCATCTTACCATCCACACCCTGTAGGTACTTGGACAGCTTCTCTGTTCCATCAAATGCATTAATAAAGCCTTGCTCAGCCCAGAGAGACACCGAGGAAAGGTTCGTGAAGTCAACGGGGTCTTTTGCTTTTGAGGAAGAGCTTGCAACTCCCTTATTTGATTCATTTGCTGAAGAACTCTCAGGTAAACCACTTTGTAACCAGGAGTTGCAAATTCTTAATGCTTTCTTCCATAGAGCCAAAACTACTAGTTCGACTGAAAAGGAATCCAGAAAGAAGCCTGCATTAAACTGTAACCAAGTGGTTTCCAAATATCAGTTACATTTTAAAATCACAATCTTTAAAAAGCCTAGGTTGCAATACATTTTGATCAATAAATGTATATTGAATTTTTTGTCACAAACATGCTATCCTTTAAATGGCATATTACAGAACATATGATTTGTAAGGTCACTTAATTACAATTAACAAGTCCACACTGATGTCCCATCAACATCAACTTATTGTGAAACTAGAGCAGAGTAAATGTCACAAAGAGAAGCAAGTATAATCAAGCTGCAAGACATAATTGGTGAAACATGAAAAGCCTGAATCTCACCTTATCCTGAGCAAGACCTGAAAGAACACCCACATGCTGGTGTATAAGTTGCAGCCTAGTTGAAGGATGTAGTATGGGTAGGTCCTGCACTTCCCTTGATGTGCAAGGAGAACCACTTGCAGTTAACAAGTTCAATTCACTTTGTAAAATATTGTCAGGGCCACCAACAAATTTGGGAGTCGTCAGTTCGTTATTCTCTGGCATGGTAGGCAACTGCTTGTCATTATTCTTTGGTGCTAAGTGACAAGCATTGGTAGCCAAACCTTCTTTCAGTGAAGTTCCAAGAGAAGAAGTGAGGATTTCCATTGATGCAAAATTAGAATGAACAAGAACATATTCTCCTTCAATAAAATCCAATGAAGAAGCAACTGGACAGAGAAGCAACTCAGTCAACTAAGTGAAATCAAGGGAATTATATTGACCAAGCTTCAGAAACTGACCTCGAGCCTGACTCAATGAGAGTGGGACATCCTCATCAGATTGCCTGATTTTGCCAGTTGAAATATTAGGCAAAACTCCAGAGACATCTCTACCATGGGATGTACTGCAATGATCCTTCCCAGATTCCCATTCCTCATTTATAGAACAACTTTGTTTTGCACTCTCTTCATGTGCCCTCACTTCATCTTCATGATGCACTTGAGGACCCATATCATCAGTTAGAACCAGAGATTCAACTCGAGAAATCTGAGAAGATAATTCAGCATTGACTTCAACCCTGCATATGATAAAAAGATTACACATCTCAGAATACAATGAACAGACAACAGGATTTAGTTGTGAATCTGAATTTGACAGAAGAACTGCAACAAACCTCTTCTAGTTGAATTAGATCATTAACAGAACAGCATTTCTAATTGTTTTCGACTACAAGAGGTAAGGCTGCAGGTATGTGAGCCTTCCCCTACCCTACCTCAGCAGAACTGATACAGAGATGTAATTTTTTCAAATTATTCCATGCTACTAAACTCTAGAAACAGGGGCTTAAGAAAATTACCTAGGACCCACCAAGAATTCGTGGTTAAAGAACTCCTCGAATGTCAGCCGTTCAACTGCAAGCACATGCCAACAATGCTAAATATAAGTCAAATTTTCCTCCTCAACCAACCCCCCCCTGAAAAGAAAAGAAAAAGAGCAACAGAAGACAACTTTGCCAAGTTGGTACAGAGAAATTTTTTCAAGAAAAAGGATGTAGATACGATTATATCTGCATCATATTTGGTTCAAAGGTATGTAAGTCACAACTATTGCATGGAGACAATTCCACCACATACAGATAAATTAAATCATAAAAGGAGAAGACCCATTAGGTTTTATGATTAGCTAAGATGGCAACAAGAATAATGAGATACGCCTATAGATATCTCAGGATCAGATCAGGATTAATTGATTAGCTTGCTGCTTATACAAAAATTGGAAGACCAATATCTACTTATAGCACTTCAAAGCACCAACAAAAAGGGATATATTTGCTTATCCTTCATCAGGTGTTATTATATACTTAAGATAATATATTTTCAAAAAATAAGTACCCAAGTGTGCACAAGAACCATCGTGTGCAGGTCCATCGCATGCACAAGGTCCTTTGTGAGAACATAAGAAATATAGCGACACAGTGCCTTATATATTCGGTTCCAAAGACCGTGAAAATAGACGTTCCGACTCTATAAGAGCCATATTAAGCATATGAAATCGGTTGAAATGTATTAGCGTCAAAGTAGATTATTTCAATAATTCTTATGGCCTAATATGACTATAAGATCCATGGTAAACATAAGAAGGTGTTTACTCATAGATCCACAACTGTCTTATTGAATTTTAAAAGTTATTGTACACAAATTTTGAGATATTATCGAAAAATCTGAGATTAAGGTACATGGTACCTCATAAGGTCATATAAGGAGATTTTAAACCAATCCTTGTCTTTCATTCGGTCTACAATTGCCTAAAAAAAGTTTAGTACCCAATTGTCGGAGTGTAGGGAATCTCTTGAAATAGAATTTTAGAATCAAAGTAGAGGGTCCCAATCAACCCTAGGGCCTAACATGTATTTGTAGCATGAAAAGCACAAGCAAAAAAACTTTGAGGATCAGGAAAATAACATGTCCTAAATTTTGAGCCTTGATGTGTCTTGCACTTGTTATGTACCAATATTTTATGCCTCATCAGCATAGGACAGAAGGCTATCCAAAGGTGTAGGGTACGATTAAAACTCACACAGATCTTTGCCAACTCCAAGTGAATGAGATTTGAGAGAACATAAAAAATGTAGATTCTTCTAAGAAAAGAAGACATTAGTCATGGCATAGGTCATACAATTCTCTCTACTGAAACTTTGTAGCGTATCCAAGTTTCTTTATATCTTCTAAGAAAACACAATGGATTGATAGATTGGCAAAACAAAAGCCCTGATATCATGAGTATTCACATTTCACCCTAGTAACTTTGATCTCCAGGAGAATCAGTGACCTTTTTCACCAAAATTTGACCAGATCAACAGATTTGCTATAGAATAAATCCACATTTTAGGTGAAAACCTAAGAATACTCTCCTTCCAATTCCATCATGGCTTTAAGGATGGAGACAACACTACAGCCTATTATAAGTCCTGCCTCAGCAGAGGAAACAAACAAGAGGACACAACAACAATACTTAATCTTTAAGCCTAAGAAAAAAAATCTATTAACTCCATGGTCAGGAATGCATTTCAAACAAATTAAACTAAATCATCTTACAGGCACTTCAAATCCCCTTATTTGAATTGCTCGTCCCAGCAGGCCAGCAATGTCCCCTGCTCATCCGCAAACATCATTGACAAAGCAGAGAGGATCCCACTCAGAACCAGTCTGTAAAGATTTCAGGTGTAAAGTCCCCATAGGTTCGAGGAAGTCAAATGTACATTTCTTTTCTTGACAAGACCAACAGTTTTACTCCTACATGACAAACTAATACAACCACCATGATGACTTCTGGTTGGCAAAGACAACATTGTGCTAATAAATATCTCTGTCGTTTCTGTCCTGTCTAAAATCTTGTTAAGGGATGCTAAAAAGAAACAGCTCAATGATTGGCTTTGTGCAAAGGTACCTGGATTTCGCCGCAAAAGGCTTCTGCAGAATGCCACATAGTCAGGATGCAGGGCATGCAGAGCATCCTCAGGAAATCGCAGTCCTGTGGATCTCAAAATATTCTGAAAAAGCTGTACACAGCAAAGAATTTCAAACTCAAACAAAATATAGCCAGGAGTATTGTATTTTGAGAATATAACCCTCACAGAGGTTATACACCCTCACAGAAGCAAGGAATCTATAAATGAGATAATGAAATATGTGTCATAGTAAGCAATAAAACCTGCAGCTGACTATTTCCATCAAATGGCGGTTTCCCAATCACCAACTGATAACATATTGCTCCAACACTCCATAAGTCAGCCTGAAAATATCAGATTATTAAATGAATTACAGAAATATCACGGGATTCAGCAACTTAAGGGTATTAGAATCACTTGCATACTTTTGCATCATATTTCTGGTTCTGAATTATCTCCGGAGCCATATAAAGTGGTGAACCACAAAGTGTCTCAGCCAAGCCTTGAGGAGTCAAATGTCTACAATATAAACACTTCCATGAAATAGGCAATACTAGAAATAATGAGCTGAACAAGGCAAACAATTACCAGAACACCAGGCAAACATGTCTCAACACTATCATCAACCAATAATAACTTTACACATCCAATACGCCAACTCTGACTGTCAGACAGCCAGCTAATATTTATTGTCTCATACCAAAAATATGGTCCATTCTATACTGGCAAAAGATATAGATCAAGCAAGAACCTTTAACTTGAGAAAGAGAGATTGCAACCTAAATTCTATAAATCTTCACCAACGAGGCAACAACTCACAAAAATCATTTAAGAACACTGATCAGAGGGGCCTCATTCCTCCTCCTCCTCCTCCTCCCCCCTCTTCTCCCATACCACCATCATCACCACAGACAATGTGCACAATGCACAACCATGCCCTCTTTATTGTTCATTCATGCACAATTGATTCCGTTATCTGCTTTGAGGGTTTATTGATACTCCATCATCCAACTCTAGGAAGCTCACTATGCCTTAACAAAAACAACCTATTCTGAATCCACTACAGAACCAAATATAACAACTTTACCCCTCAACAGACTCTTTAAAAGGATTGAGGAGCAAAAAATTAACCCCTCTGCCCCATACTGTCCGCAAGGGTTAGAACATCATCAAAGACTAAAATTGTCAACCAGCATATATTCATCTCTAAGGACCATTGGAACACACACTTTCCAATCATTATAAAGATTACATAAAAGGAATAGAAAAGTTCCAAGTCACTATCACAATAGATGTATTGGGACACAAATACTGTTGAACATCACAGGAGGAAGAAATTAAGGTAGAATTTGTTCTAAAGCTTGGACCTTTATTTTCTTCTTTCCTAATTTTTTTTTTCTGGGGGCTGATGGTGGGTCCTAAGCTGGTGCCTGAGTAGACTAACATTGATTATAAAAATATAAAAACTTCCCAATCAATATAGCAATATGATATAAGTTAGGTTGTGGATAAGAAAAGTTTCCTTAGTTAGAACACAATATAGATAATCCCAAAATGGAGTAAGGAAGTGTATATGAGCAATCATTGAAATCCATAGATTTGCCTAAACAGATAAACATCATATACCAACAAGAAGTAGGATTAAAGGAATGCAGCCAGTGATTTATGAGAATAGTTGCCAAAAAAGTAACAAGGTTTGTCATTTCTTCAAAAGTAATTATGATAAGTTAAACAGAGTAATCTTAGCTCTATTTGAGCTGGTACTGGAAGATGAGTTCCTAGGATCAGCAAAGACATTGACAAGTTTGTGAGGCAATGCAAATCTTGTGTCAGAGCAGTACCAAAAAGGGAACACAAGTCATACATAAACATGTGAAGAAAGAGAAGTCTCTCATTGAGAAAAAGAAGATATGTAATTATGCTTTCAAAACCTAAGTTTATCATCACAACATCCTACCTAGCAAAGCCAAAGTCACCAATCTTCAGCAACGGAGTTACACCCCTATCAGACAACAATAGATTCTGCAAGTTCAAAAAATTTGTGATTTCAGTATCAGAGCACTTAGGACTTGAAACAACGAAGGCATATATTATTAGGAAACGTTGGAGGCACAATTCAAACAACCAATAGAGCATTGCTGGTTATGGAATTCAATTGAATATGTTAAAGTATAAGCCTAGAAACATTTAGCTTCACCAAATCTAGCCATTGCATCATCTTAAATAATGGAAACTAGCAACCTCTAGCTAAAATAAGTCATTGCCACATATATTGCTTAAATTTTCTGACAAGTATCTGTAACATTTATGAATTGAGTTCCTAGGAAAATAATACCTGAGGTTTTAAATCTCTGTGAATAAGATTGTTCTCACGAAGCACTTGCAATCCTGCAGCTGGAAAAGTAACCAACATTTGAAATGAGAAGGAAAAAAACACTCCACAACAATATAGTTCAGTTCAACATCGACCGGGTCATAGGCAAGTATTAATAAGTCAATACCACAAATAGAACTTGAAAAATACACTCGTACAAAACAAGAAGTAACCTATAATGGTGAATTCAGTTGATCATTAACAAGCATTTGCTTGCAGCCATTTTGACGCTCATCCATTTCAAATACTATCTACTATTCTATTCTTTTAACTACTATTCCAACCCAAAATCGCCGAAAATCATAGTTTCAATTTCTATAAACGGATTAGCATAAAAACAAACCATGATATAATTCGAATTCCTATAGAAGACCCACATGACAAACTTAGTACCAAACCAAATTACGATCACAATGCCAAAATTCGAACCTTAATGTAACAATATATAAAACAAAGATTTCGAAAAACAGGAAAAAAAAAAAAGTTTACCCAGCTGCTTGATGAAGTGCCTAGCAATATCTTCAGACACTCTCCCATGTCTGTTAATGTAAGCTCCAAGGTCACCGCCATCACAGTATTCCAACACCAAGTAAATCCTTTCCTCTGTCTACGACGTCAAAATTACATCGTCAAATTACAAAACAAACATCAATTTTCACAAAAAGTATCAAAATTCGACAAACCTCAATAGCTTCAAAAAGGCGGATAATATTGGGATGAGAAATATTTCTAAGAATAGAAATCTCCTTCCTCAAATTATCATTGAAATGCTTCTTATCAATCTCTTTCATAGCAAAATCAGTACCCAGTTTAAGATGCCTTGACTTCCACACCACTGCAAAAGAACCCGACCCGATTTTCGGCCCGATTTCATAATTCCCAACTATGCGACGTCGTGCATTTCCTTCACCAAAATCCATCCCTTTTCTGGGTTAAATTTTTTTCTTCAAATACCCTTTTGAGATCAGTGACCAATCAACAACCCCATTTCTTCACTGCTTTAGTAGACTTTTTTGTTTTTATTTTTTTAATACATTTTTCCACTTTTTTATCTATGTAATTGCGATTTTAATAGAAAATAAGAGAAAGAAGAAGGCATACTGAAAAGCGGGAAAGGTGTTTGTTGGTGTTTTGTAGAGTTGCAAACAGAGGAGAGAGATTGGATAGCGGAGATGATGGAAGATTGGAAGGAAGTTGAGTTGAGTGTTGTGACTTGTGATTGCTTTTCTGAACCAATAAGATATATTTAGGAGTTTAAAAAGTTTACTTCTTTGAAACTTGTTGAACAAATTTCGGTGTGAATCTATTAAGAATTTTTAATGCAATTTACTAGGATTTTTCTGATATTGAGTCAATTATTTTGGAAGATAAAAGGAGGAGATTCGAATTTGCTTAGAAAACTCATGGTAGGTGACTTGAGTATCAAAATTATCACCATACATATTTTAAAATAAGTTATTAATAATTTAATATTAAAAAGATTTTGTGTGAACATAGATATAATAAGGTTAGTTTATCATTATATGCCCAATAAAAGTTATCCCTTAATACAATAAAATTAATCTCTCAATACAACAAAAAATCACCTCTATAATAAAATATATCGATTTCAATTGATAAAAACTAAGATATGTGCGAAAAAAGTAATGATGGATATATTGTACAAAAGTTAAAGCAACTTTTGTAAGGATAAGCGACTTTTGTAATGATTTTTCATAATTTTTGTATCCCTGCTTTGCTAAAGTTTTTTTGTTTTAATATATAGTTCGTTTTATTTGACTTGTTTTGTTTCATGTAAACTAATTTTATTTATTTTTGTTCGAACTTTTTTAAATAAATGAAATCACCAAGAATGATTCAAAATCGTGAGAGAAAAATTTAATAGTTATTTTATAAGTAAACAATATGTACCCTTTAGATTAGATGATGGACAGGTAGCCACAAAAATATATGTCAATTATAGTTAGCATTAAAAAATATATATGTAGTATAAATTTACAAGTAGGTTTACTTTATATTTTTCTTTTGATAGCGTGTTTTTAAGAATAGAACAATACAATAGTGGAACATTAAGAAAATTATTGATAATGCATCAATTTAATTAAAGACTATAAAAAAAAGACTAGTCTATAAAATAATAACACCTCTTTATGTACCAGTAGTTGTCCTGTATAGGCTTACAGCCTTGGAGGGTTGGATGGCATATAATTCAAAGGTAGGGTGTTATCAATTTTTAGTAGAGGTTTGGTACCATCAACAATGCATGGTATCACCAAGGACCAAAATCCGTCCGAGGCTACATAGAACAGGCAACCAAATGACCAAATCCACACATGTGAATGGACGAGCTTAGTACACAATGCCCCTTCTCCTAACGTGAATTATTTAAAATATAACATGCAGAATATCGTGCTAAGCTCTTCTAGTAATTACAGCATGATTTAAACGGAGTACTGTGTTTAAGTTTTGATAATCCTTAGTCACGAAGCATGGTATGAACGAAGTTATATATATATATATATATATATAGGCCAGTTAACAGCATAAACAGCCTCGTTCACAAGTTAGCATACATAATCATACAGGCAAATTTAAAAAAAAAAAAACAAAAAAATTAGAATGCCCATATTAGCTGTTTGTAAGCATATATGAGGCATACACACAAGATTTAAAAGGCTCCCTTCGTTACAACAGTCGTTCAGTCATCAGATCATGACGCTGTCTTAAATCTTGTGTTGGTGCCTCAAGAGAATACGTATTACAGCAGAGAACAATTGGTGAATGAACATTGAACTGAAATCCCTTAGTGTCCCCATAGAGCAAGGCAGCAAGCAATAGAAAAATTATTTGCCATGAGACAGCGACGCAAAATTGGGAATCCATGCCAACTGATACTATCATAGCTTGTTCGACCACCCAAAGATGCTGTCTTGAGAACCACACAGGAAGTCCTGCAGCAGGTAAATGGGTAGATAAAATATTGTGACATGAAAAATTCTCTGCCAAGCTGAAATAGTGCAATACAGCAATCGGATGAATCAGGTAACTTACTGTCAGCTCAAACTCAGGTGGGGTATCAAGTTGTATGCTTTCAAGATCATATGATGTATAATAGCTTCCATCATTCAAGTCATTCAGGCTGATGCTATCGTCAAGTGGAACACAAGAACTAAATATTTCCTTGCAAAGCAACGAGTCATCGTTGTCATTCAAGTCAGGGTCTTGAGCCTGAGACTCCTCTGCCAGGTATTCAGGGTCTAGGGCCTCAGATTCTATCTTTGTACATTTTGTATTCTGATACAGAAGAACATTACATGCACTAATTAGAATCAATAAGTGAATGGGGAGCTGTTGTGATAAATAAAATATAGACTCCGTGAGAGAAACAGTTCACATAAAAATTTTATGCCATAATTTCATAGGAGAGTTCCTGCATACACAAGTTTATGACAGTGTGCATCATATGTAACAGGGAATTTGAAAATCATAGCTGAGCAACTGAAAAAGAAAGAATGAGAAAAAAGCAATTTTCATGTAAATACAACTCAATAGAGTTAACTGACTATGAAAATCATTCACCAGTAGTCAAGTTGTATGATCAAGATAGACCTAGAGCAATTATTTCAGATAAAAGATTCATAAAATTCATAATCACTAACAGGTGCTACTAACCTCAGTAGCAACCAGCACGAAATCATCCAAAGCATTATCACACAGGGCAGAACTTCCTCTAGGAGGATTGGGTGTAAGAATCTTAGGGGTTTTAGGACAATATGGAGTAGCCGCAGCACTGAAATCTTCTACATTAGTGTCTTCTGTTTCAGCTGGCTTTGGTTTTTGGTAGAATATCTTTGAAGCTACACATGCACCTTCCCTCTCATCATCTTCAGAGCCTAAATGGTATTGATGCATCACCCAGTTGGACTTAACAGGCTTGGATCCCTTTTCCGAAGTTTTATAGAGGACCATAATCTTTTTACAGCCCATGTGAACTCCATTGTCATATACAGGTTTAGTCCTGCCAGTCTTGTGCCAGCGGACACTCTCCTGATTTTTGTCATTGTGAATCTTGCGCCGCTTTCGCTTGCCAGAAGCATATGCATTAGAAGTTTTGTGAAAAAAATGAAAACTAGATCCATTCTTCGTTGCTCCTGCAGGACAAATAAGATGGATGATATAATCACAAGGCAATCAAGAACATTGAAAAGCAATATCGAACTTTTTCTAGATAGAATCTTTTATATTCTTTTCGTTTTAACTTTTAAGAAAAAGTCCTAGCAGATGTTAAAGTTATAAACTACCAGATAAGTTGACAGCCATCCACACACAAACACAGACCCACTCACCCACCCATAGACTTCACTCTGCGTCTCTGCCCCATCTTTCATATTTATGGTCAGATCTTGGAACTTAGTCAATTTCTGTATGGTGGAAGCTTTCTAACCTGGAAGGTCTTGTGGATGGGTGTAGCAAATCCCTTTATCCATCTCAAGTGTTGGAATGAATTCATCGATTAATGCATGGGGTTTTACATCCCCAACACCACATTTAGCTGCAAGATGTTCGAGCAGTTGTGGATCAGAAGGATCAAATTTGATACCAGCAGGTAGCCCAGGCCATTCATAGGAAACCTAAGCAGAAGAGAGATACACAGTTCAGTACACTAGTAAACATCAACGAAGACACAATACATTCACGTACAACTCGACGATTCTGAAATGCTCGATACATGAAGTATGTTGAAAATGAGACATGTCAAGAAGATGAATGGTTAGAGTGGTCTTCATACTGAAAACATATTACTGAGAAATAAGATGCATAACAATAAGAGGAAGCTCATCTCACATCGCTATTATCAATAAAATGTAGGCACTTTGGACATTCGCGCTTTGCCCCACAGTCTTTAATTTGCATAGTCGAAGATGAGGTAGCATGTTTAACTTTCTTAGCAATCGCCTTACTGTCAACAAGCCAACTTCTGCAGCGCCATTTTTCAGACATAACAAACATCAAAGAACTAATCCAGCCAACACAAGAAAACTCTAAGCAAATCACAAACAACATCAATCCAACAAAATGCATTACTAATATCTAGACACGAAAACATCAAACATAACATTTCACAATAATTATGTACAACAAACAAAAGTATAACTCAGTCAAAAATGCAGAACATGAAAAGATCACCATGACAATTGAAACGCACAACCCATCAAAACAGAACATTCAGTCTGACGGCTTTTGAATTATTTGTATAACCGATACACTGTTATATCTAATTTTATGCCTGACATTGCCATTTTTGGTAATTACTCAGCATACTATACTACATTGCTACAATGAATCCCATAAACAACCATATCTTATTGAGTCTTATTTCTGTTGTACAACAACACCATATATATTACTGGAATTCAAATAACATAACCCAAATTTTCGAAATGTAGTAGCTCCGAAAATGATGAATAGATCTGTCCGGTATATTCATCATTCAAATGTGCATTATACGATTCCAATACCAATCCAATATACATTGTTACCAAATATGCATACATTGTTACTAAATATATATCCATTGATACCAAAGGAATCAAGCAATCCCTCCTTAAACTCAATTCCTAAAATTCAAAGCTCAACACATTCAAACAAACAAAACATGAAGTACCCATAATAAACCAATCCATGAAAATGTAATCAACAATTGAAAAAAAAAAAAATCAAGCATAGACTAGAGCTTAAGACAAAACCCTAGAAACAGTAGAAAACATGGAGAAATGAGCAAAAACAAGGAAATTTTGCATCAAAATGAACCCAACAAAAAACAAACCCAGAAATTATTTCCGGTATTTCACATACCCCATGAAAAATTATGAGCAGAAATTCACAAAAACAATCGAAAGATTAGATTTTGAAAAGTGGAGTGCTGGTTAATTTCGCTTACTCTGCCATTTCATAGAATACTCAAAATTCGACACAACAAAAAAAAAGGATGAGAAAAGAGTGATGGGGTAGCAGTAAGATTGCAATTTATAGAGAAGGTTCTGAGAGACCAGAAAACTTCCGTCTTTAAAAAGTTTTCTCCCTCTAAAATTCTCTCACTAGAAACTTGGTTAAGTAAACTCTGACACAAACTGTAGAGAGCGGGAAACTTGACGTTTATCAGGCTTGGACTTTCCGAACCAGATTGCTGTAAGTCGAACCAGAATGTCACAACAATGAGAAAGCTGGTCCCATTATGTCTTGCAACTAAATGACAGTAATGCCCACTCTTCTTCTTCTTTAACATAGGTCATTTTTGTTATTTACTTTGGTCCGTTCCCTAAATATTACGTTAAATACAAAAAGTAATTTAGAGTTAAGCGGGCTACCAGAAATTCTACATGCACTATCATTTTAAAGATATTATAAAAAAAAATTAGGGACAACTCAAAATAGAAAATTTTTATGAAAATAGGACAATTTTTTAGAAACAATCCAACATGAAAAATAGAAGAATATTTGGAATACGAAGGGAGTAATTATCTTTCCCCCCTTGTTATAGAATTCATCCCATGTTACAATCATTTCGTACTCCCTTTTATCCAAAATATGAAGTATATAAAATGCTCCTTTCTTTTTTTCATACTTAAGAAAATGATTAGGTTTATCTCACTAAAAAAAGTTCATGATTATTCTTACTCTTTGTTTCATTCCATGTGCTTCACTATTTCTAGTAATAGACCCATACCTAAACGACATTTGCAAAATTTACTTTTCTCACCTCCTCTTAAATAACCAAACATAGATTATACAGAGCATATATTTTAGTTTAAATTGTGTTTCACATTATTTCAAGTAGGAACATATAAAAAATAATAGAGGGTGAGTACAATGTTATGAAATATTTCAAATGTTGATAAATTTTCATCGATTTTGTATAAATAGTGTGATTTCAGTATAATTTCAGGGTAGAAAGATTGAAAAGCCACAAAATCAACTGGAGAGATATAATAGTGGTCAAATTATGCATAGATGACTTGTGAGAAATAATAGTGAATTATCTTTGTCTCCCACCGATTATTATAGGTATTTCATTTAGAGATGTACTCCGTAAATAAACATAAAATACATTTTCTAAGCATGTGTTAGTTTAAGAATGCATAAGAATATCACTTATCAATTATAATATCCCTTATCAATTATTACAATTAGTGTTAAGCTATACTCACATATTCTAACTCATTGAGTCTTTTCCTACAACTTTAAGGAAACCAAAAAAAAAATCAACAAGATGGTTGTAATTATCAACTACCATTGACTTTTTTTTTAATTCCCAAGTATCATCGCCTTGCTTTGATTTAGTTTTAAAAAATTGTTTTACCCTAATATTTGAGAGAGACATTCTAAGTTTGTCAAAATGATGAATAAAATTGGTATATTACGGAATATAAAGGTAAAGCTTTCACTCTTTATTAATATTTACTTTTTTGTTTAAATATTACGGAATATTTCATGTCTTGACTATGTTGAAGAATAAGGCATTCATATTATATATCTGAACTTTTGCAAATTTAACATGGGTAAACCATCACAAAAAAAAAAAAAAAAAATACTCCGTCCGTTTCTCTTTTATTCTACTTGTTTGGAATCTATAGATTTTAGAGGCAAACTTTTGCCATGAGTTCTTTCTAATCTATAAGAAAAAAAAAAAACCGAGGAACTCCACCAAGTCAGTGATCAAGTTCACCTACACAAGGAAGAAGGGCAAGAATACTCAGTAAAGCATTAAATAATAATAACAATAATAATAAGTGCATGTTTTGTTAGAAGTTGTAAAAGGGTAATATAGTATATTTGTATTAGTTGGTTATACGGTTAAGGGGACAACATAACATAGGGGTCTGGAGGGAATGTAATGGAATCATTCTGAAAAGTAGAGACACAAAGTGGAGAGCATATTTCCTCTCGAATGGAAGGTAACTTATAATTAGTGAAGCAAGAAGCAATCTTTGGCAAAAAAACATAATCATACAAGGTATTAAAGTATTCCTCACGCAGCCCCTCCCTCTGCCGTCTTATTCTCCACTCACCGTAGCCTTTCTCCATCGCTGGTGAAGACATATCCTCCTCCTTCATTCTTTCACCCTGCTTTCGTCGTGTCCAATATAAAGAACCATGTGAGTATTACAATCGACTATGAAGCCGACCATTATGCTACATGGGTTGAGTTATTTCATTTACCGTGTGTACATTAATGTCCTAGACCATATTGACGCAGCAACTCCACACCAGATTGATGCAGCAACTCCACACCAGATTGATGTCATTGATGATGCAACTTGGAAGAGGCTCGATGCCATTGTCAAGCAGTGGATTTATGCCACAATTTCCACATAACTTGTTCATACCATCATGAAGCCAGGAGCTTCGGCATTAGAATTATGGAACCGGCTAAAGGAGTTGTTTCACAACAATAAACATGCAAGAGCCGTCTACTTGGAGCAGTAATTTGCAGACACAAAACTCGAGCAATTCTCCAACATATCCGAGTATTGCAATCACATAAAGCTCCTAGCAGACCAATTAGCCTATGTTAATTGATCGATTTCTGATCGTAGAATGGTTATGCAATTGATTATGGGTCTCCTTAAAGGAGAATATGACACAATTGTTGCCATTGTTTCACAAACTGACCCTATTTAGAGTTTCAAAAAAACTTGGTTAATGTTCATACTTGAAGAAACACAACGCCGAAAATAAGAGGAAGTAAGCTCTCACGCTCCTCAAGCCCAACAGCCTGCTGTCCCGCCTTCACCCTCACCGAAGCACCATCGGAGTCAAGGTACCGGAGGTCAGGCGCCATGGAAAAAGAGGACAAGGTAGGAGCCGAGGTAATTTCATTCCCCATAATGTTTTTCCCTCCATGCATGCATCTTCAAATGTTGCCCAACATGCCTCTTAATAATGGCCCTAGCCAAAATCCCCAGGCCCAACAATGGCATAGTGGCCTAGTGTGGAATCCCCATGGCAATTAGGCCTCGCCAGCATACCTATTTCCAACTCACCAAAACCTGCAACAATTAAGGGGTTTTTCGGGCTCTATTTTGGGCCCATATCCAAACACACCACATCCGACCCAATCCCTTCATGGGTCGCCCATGTCTCCAACAAATCTGGGCCAGGCATACAACTTGATGAGTTTACAATCTAACGACGGAGGATGGTACATGGATACAGGTGCAACGTCTCACCTGACTAATGATTCTGGTAACTTTCCTAAATTGTTTAATCTTAGTACTCCTTATTTTATTTTATTTGGTGATGGTAAATGTATTCCTATTTATGGTTAAGGAAACACTACTATTCCCTCACCCAACACCCCATTCCAACTAAAAAATGTCTTATTTGCTCCCAATATCATTAAAAATATAATCTCTATTAGAAAATTTACATGTGACAACTCTGTGTCTGTTGAATTTGACCCTCTTGGTTTCTCTATGAAGGACCTTCCTTCGGGGGCGACTCTAGCGAGGTGCAATAGTATGGGGGACTTATACCCTTTTTCCAATTCTTCACCATCTCAAGACAGTAAACACCTAGCCCTTGCTACCATCTCACCCTCAGTATGACATCATAGACTCGGATATCCAAGTGACCCAGTTTTTAGTTATCTTAGGAAGAAAAACATGATTTTATGTAATAAGAAAAACACTTCCTAGTTTTGCAACTCTTGTCCTTTAGGTAAACATGATCGGCTTCCGTTTAAGCCCTCTACTACTGTTACTTTTTCACCTTTTGATATTATCCATGCTGATTTATGGACTTCTCCTATTACTAGCAAATTGGGTCATAAATATTTCCTCGTTTTTTCTTGATGATTTCTCGCACTTCATATGATGTTTTCCCTTAAGTACAAATCTTAGGATTACAACAATTTCTTGCATTTTCAAACTTTTGTTAAAACTCAATTCGAAAAAGACATCAAATCATTCCAATGTGATAATGGGCGTGAATTTGATAATTCTTCCTTTCATGATTTTTGTGCACAAAATGGCATGACTCTTTGATTCTCTTTCCCACACACTTCCCCTCAAAATGGTAAGGCATAGAGAATTATCCACACCATTACCACAATGTCTCGCACTTTACTACTACATGCCTCAATTCCCCCCCCCCCCCCCCCCCCCCCCCCCCCGGGAGGCTGGGACTATGCCATACTTTTGGCAGCATACCTCATTAACATTCTTCCCTCCACCTCCATTGCTAACAAAACTTCTACCAAAGTTTTGTATTTCCATCTGCCCTCGTATGACCACCTTCATGTTTTTGGTTGTCTGTGCTATCCTAACCTTAGTACCACAACGCCCCACAAACTTGCACCTCCTTCGACGCCTTGTGTCTTTCTCGGTTTTCCATCGAATCATAGGGGTTACTTGTGCTATGATTTATCACTTGTGCTATGATTTATCTTCTTCTAAGATTGTCATCTCTCGCCATGTTTAGTTTTCCAAAGATCAATTCCCTTTCTCCACCACCACACGATCCTTTATGGACACTTATGATTTTCTCACGTCCTCTAGTGACGAATCATTACTCCCTCTCCTCTGGAAAACCCATTATTTACATCAAAATCCTAACAAACAACCCCCACCTCCACCTACTTTAGACCGTAGCCCAGCCCAATAAGCCAAAGCCCCTTCTCCTCGTCACCTGACCCACTCGCCCAACCCTTTTTCCAACCCACCAAGCCCGAATCCTCCTCCATCTCACCCCATGTTAACTCGTGAAACGTATGGCATTTTTAAGCCTAACCCAAAGTATCAAGCCCATATTTTGGTCCCTGCCATTTCTCCCTAACCCAAAAGTTTAAAATTAGCGTTGCTTGATCATAATTGGAATACGACCATGAATGAGGAATACAATGCTCTAATAAAATACACTTAGGATCTTGTTCCTAGACCAGAGGGGGTGAACATTATTTGTTGTATGTGGTTGTTCAAACATAAGCACTGGAAGAATAGAGATTTAGAGAGACACAAGGCGAGATTAGTAGTTAACGGTAAGTCTCAGCAGGTTGGAGTTGAATGTGATGAGACTTTCGGTACTATGGTCAAACCGACGACTATTCGTACTATTTTGAGTATAGCCAAGGGGCGAGATTGGCCCATACATCATTTGGATATAAAGAATGTTTTTCTGCACGGAGACCTCAAGGAAGCAGTCTTTATGCATCAACCTCTAATCCTCTATGGTTTGTGAATTCAAGTACTCCTAATTTTGTGTGTCGACTTCAAAAATCATTGTATGGCCTTAAGCAGGCCCCTAGAGCTTGGTATCAGCGATTTTCTAATTATCTCTTGACGATTGGATTTATCTACAACAAAAGTGATAACTCCCTATTTATCTTTCGCCATGGTGACAAGGTGGCATATCTGTTACTATATGTTGATGATATTGTTCTAACCGCATTCACTGATAAACTTAAGTGTGATATCATTGCTCAACTTAAGTTTGAGTTCTTGATGTCTGATCTAGGTGAATTGAGTTATTTTTTGTGTATCTCTATGGCTCGTACTCGACATACAATATTTCTTTGTCAAAGTAAATGTGCAAAAGAGGTCATATGTAGAGCCAAGATGAACAATTGCAAACCTGTTGCTACTCTAGTTTGCACTAAAGACAAACTTAGTGCTCATGATGGTATCCCTATGAATGATCCTACTCTGTATCAGAGCCTTGTTGGTGCACTTCAGTATCTTACCTTCACCAGACCGGATATAGCCTATGTTGTTAAACGGGTCTGTCTGTTCATACACGCCCCAAGGGAACCTCATTTTAATGCTCTTAAACATATCATTCGATACATTAAGGGCACGTTGGGTTATGGTTTGCACTTGTACAGATCAGCCCTTACGGGTCTAACTACTTATAAAGATGCTAATTGAGCAGGTTGTTCCGATACTCGACGGTCTACTTCTGGGTATTGTGTGTTCTTAGTAGATAAATTTGGTTGTATGCTAAACGACAAGCAACATTGTCCCGCTCTAGTGCTGAGGTCGAATATCAAGGTGTTACAAATGTTGTAGTTGAAGTGTGTTGGTTACATACAAGCTATATTGTCCCTTGCAACGAGCTTCTCTAGTTTTTTGTGACAATGTCTCTGCTGTCTATTTATCCTGTAATCTGGTTTATCATCAGCGTACAAAACATATCCAGTTAGATATTCATTTTGTGCGAGATAAGGTTGCATTGGGTCAAATAAAGGTTCTACATGTTCTTTCCTCATCACAGTACGCCGACATTTCTCCAAATGATTGCCAAGACAGTTATTCCTAGACTTCAGATCCGGTCTAAACGTCTGACCTCCTCCTGCTTCGACTGCGGGGGTGTGATAGATAATAGGTTTTATTATCTTTTGATTTGTTATCTTGTACATATCCTTGAGATAAGTTTAATATGTGTTTTAGATAGCTTGGACTATATTGTATTGTACCTATTTAAACATATTAATGAGATGTCTCCAAACCAAGGGAGAACTATGATAGTTAACAATTAATATTGTCAAGCTTACATATACAATCATAAGTCCATATTAATACACTTTATATAGAGTAAATTACACAATATTTTACAGCCCCACATGTGAAGTAAGAAGTTATCATATGTTAAGGCTCCTAAAACTAAAAGAAAGCCCTTAAATTAAAATATTTACAATATGATATCTAGGATAGAATATAAATGTGATAAACTTGACCATGTGCAACCTTTTCACAAATCACAATCGCAAATTAAAGAACTTTATAAAAATAACCATAATTGGCTAATGAACAAATTTAGTATATCACACAAAAATTTAGAATATTGAGCAAATTATGTCAATTTTTAAATGTTTTCAAACTATGGAGGCCATAAGGGAGGAAGAACGACAATTTGACCGTTGTATGCTTCTAAAGGTTTACAGAAACCAGGTCTTTCAAGCTCACAATATAGCAAATAAATGTAGAATTTCTTTGATTTTGCTTTTATTTACTTTTCCTACCAAATTTAAAAAAAAAAGCTTTCAAGCTTAAGAACAAAATGGAATCAACAAAAACCTAATCAAAACTGAACAAAATTTATCAGATTATATATTCCTCTAATTCATAACACAATGAGATTTGAATATACAACATATTTCTTAAGTTTCACAAAGTTTCATGACTTTGAACAAAATACCATCTAAAAATGAACAAAAAGTAGTCCAAAATTGAACAAATTTGCAATATTGTACAAAAATAGAATTTAATCAAACAAAAAAATTAATTTAAATTTTTTGAACTTATGAACAAAAGGACTTAATCAAAATTGAACAAAAACCTAATTAGAATAAAAAAGAATTTACAAAATTGAATTCTACTATTACATATCACATTGAGTATCCAACAAATTTCTTAAATTTCAAAAGGTTTCATAATTTTGAGCAAAACACATAGTAGAAATAAACAAAAAAAAAAAGACCAAAATTGAAAATTTTATAATATTATACAAAAATAGATCATATTTGAACAAATTTGATCAATTTACAATTTTTGAACTTATAAGCAAAAACTAAATCAGATTTGAACCAAAATTGAATCAAAATTTTTTTAAAAAAATTACCCAATTTCTTAAGTTTAACGAGATTTTGTAGTTTTGGACATAAAACATACCATAAATGAACAAAAATACACCACAGTCACAAATTTACAATAATATATAAAAGTAGATCAAAGTTAGATAGAGCCCTTTAGCTTAAAATATCTAAGGTTATGAACAAAAAAAAAAAAAAATAGAACTTCACCAATTCATAACAAATACCTCAAGTTTTACCGGATTTCAAGCATAAAACGACTATATTGTGCATTGTCACAAAAAAAATGTTGAAAAATTAAAAGAAAGTAATACATTTTAAAAAGTAGATAGGTACTTACGAAAGTGCAATCTTCTTTAATGATAATAATGTCCTTCATTGTTGTCTAGATTCTCTAGAATATTAAAAGCTTTGATAGGGTTCTCAGTGTCAAAGTAGTGATGAACAACTCGGCAATGTTGATGGAGGTTTAGTGATGAATAACCTAACGGCTACTAGCGTGGCGAAGGAAGGTAGTGGTGATAGCGTTGGAAATGTAGCGATAGAGGAAGAGGGGGAGACGAGGAAAGAGAAAGTAAGGAGAGAAGATTTGGAAATGAAAAAAAACTTCAAAATATGATATTTATACTAAATGTTCATTGGTAAGTGTAGTACAATATGCTACACTTGCATGTATAATTTAATCATTAATGGATAATGATCCCACTTCTAGACTTATCTTTCACTTTTGTCCTTTTTTGTTGAATTGGTTTAGGTTTTAGGATTGGCTAAGCAACAATATGCTTGTATCATCGATAATAAATTAATGTTTAGAGTCCAATAGTTTAGGGGCAGCACTAAGTCCATTTATGGCCCAAATTATATTTGGCTTTTTCTTTATTATTATTATTATTATTGTTATTATATTCCCTCTATTATAGTTTACATTGTATTATCCTATTAAGTGTAATTTGGTATATTATAAAAGGAATTAATGTGTAGTTTATACAATACATTGAGCATTATATTTGTTTTTTTTTTTAATTTTGATGATTGATTTGATTGATAACTTTGATCAATTGTTTTAAAAAGTCAATATATGAAAAAGAAAAAGTGCACTGCAAGAGCTTTTCAACAAGAGACGATGATGTCATATTTTGCACTTTTATTTTAATTTTTTTTATTATTTATGGATATATGCACATCAAACGTGCAGAAGAGATAGAAAGCTAACAAATGCATTATCCATTACCGACACCTAGGATTTCGAGTATTGATATATATTTTTTATAAAAGGGAATTTTTCGTTAGCATTGAGCCGATCACATAGGATTACCATGTCACAAATTAAAATATTAAATGATAAGCAAGAAGATAAATATTTGGAATTAATATTGACTTTGAGTTAAGACAAAGGTTGAATCTATAAATATTACTAACACGTATTAAGTTATTATAAAAAATTTTGCGCTAAGATAGATAACATTTTTTCTACCCTGTGAACCCTCACATAATTTGCCTCCCCAATTCACTCACTCTCACTAGCACCCTCGATCTCGCTCTCACCCTCGATCTTCTCCATCTCGCTCTCACCCTCGATCTAGCTCTCGTGGTGTGGCAGGTGGACGAATTTTGGCGGCAGCGTGTGTGTTGTTCCTTAATTTGTTTTCTTTATGTTGTTGTTGAATGACGCAGTGGAAGAAGCGTATGAGGAGGTTGAAGAGGAAGTGCCGAAAGATGAGATAGAGATCCAAGTAGAATATTGCCTTCATCAGCTGCTGAGTACGATTTTAGATTTCCCTTGTTTTGTCTTTTGTTTTCGTATTTCTTCAATCCATCAGCAATGTATGGTATTCTTTGTTAAAGATTATATTTTCAGTTACATTAATGGGATCTTTTACATAATATCCTACCTTATTATACTTTTTTTTTAGTACTTATGCAATCATATGACGTGTTTAATCAGTGAATAATATTACTAGGATCTTTGATATGATTGTTGAAAATGTTGAAGATGGATTGGAATTGTTTTTACTGTGGATGAATGTTTTTCAATCCCATTTTTGTCGACTGTGCCAAAATGTGCAGGGTGGAAAAAATTGGGTTGAAACAGCAACTTTCATAACAAGTTAAAGTCATTGGTCTAGACAATGATTTTTATCCTGATTCAGATTCCACCCTTAGCCCTTACCTTGGCACTGGTCCATTCAAAGTTGTTGTCCTGGACAACGACTTTCACCTGAAGCTAGCCATAGGGTCATATTTCGAAATACTTTCAATTCAAGGTTATTTCTCGAATTATTTTAAAAAAAGGGTTAAAAAATAAAAAGTTCATAAATTATAAAAAAAATTTGAAAATATGAGTCGAATTTTATTCGGGTCGGACTCGGATCATATTTGGCCAGATGTAGTACAAGATCCGAGTCCGATCCATCTTCTATTTGGATTCAAACTTTTTTTTTATAGAATTCGGACTTGAAGTTTTTTTAAACGGGTTTGAATTGGACTTTTTCCTTTGGATCGGAGTCGAATCAGATTCAAATTGAATTTCCATCCCTACTATGAAGTACCAACAATCTTTACAATGAAATAGCTCAACAGTTATTTACTTCTTTTAATGCCCCTAACAAATACAGAGATGCTAGGTGAGGTTCTGATTTGGGCTCATTTCATACAAATGAAGCCAGTGCTAGTTATCTTCTGTAGCCTATATAAGCACTTCATATATAATTTCTCTAGAATTGAATATACTATTACAACTGAAGTTCACCTAGGGTAGCTGACACGTACCGGATGGAAGGTAAATTATAACCTCGAGCAACTGGAAAGCAAAATCGTTGGTGATTCCAGTTCGCAATCATGAATACCATTTATTCAGAAGCTCCAACAGTAGCACTGCAGCTGAATCTTTGGCCTTCTTAACGCTTGGCATAGGCTCTCCAACACATTCGCCTGTCCAACCTCTATCAGTAGTATTAACCCGGACTGCAAATGTAAACCTCTTGGCATGTGCAGGACCACCTTCATTAACACACCTAAAAAAGCCAAGAAAAATGCTATCCTTATTTCTCAAATTCCTTTTTGCACAGGTAGGGAGACGGGACTGAAAATTACCTGTAGAGTGGCATGGGCCAATTCTTGCGTAAACAAATATCATTTAGTGTCTGCCTTGTAAATGTTTGTCCAACATTCTTTTTCTTTTTCTCGCTCTCAGCAGCTCTATCCATGGCTTCAGCAGTTTCTTTCTCTTTCAAAGCAAGCAGAGCATTCCGAGCAGCCAATTTCTGGGCCATTTTTTTCTGTGGATTTTGAGCCACCCCAATCTGGACACCATCGACATAAACCTCTACAGTGGCTAAACTCCCATCTCGAGTTGCCTTGTATTCCAGACCTTCAGCCTGCTGCTGACATCGTTCTTGTAGCTCTCTCACAGGATGCATTGGAAGTGTCTCAGGAGTAACCATTGGTTGCAATAAAGGCTCAAAAACCTGAGGCACAGATCAAAGTGAAACATCAAGCCTACACGAATGCACCACGATATAGCTGAGTGATGAAGAAATTTTTTAATGAACTAAACTTACTTTCCACACAACTGCAGTATCATGACAGCTATCAAGAAAAATAGCTCCGGCAATGGATTCAATAATATCACCAAGAACTTTTGGGGCCTTGCAATCTCCTAAGCCAAAGGAATTAAATCCAGGTTTTGACAACTCACCTTGAACTTCCTTCACAAAATCTCGTATCTACAACAGAAGGCCAAAGATAACTCAGAATAGGAAGATAATGAGGATTGAGAAAAGGCCAATAACAATTACAAAATAGTATCGATATCAGCAAGGAAAAAGTAAACAATATACACTATCACAAGCATAAAATCAAAACCTGCTTCTCCAAGGCAGTAGACCCATGGCGTAAATGCACATGAAGCTTGTGTTTAACTGCAACCCGGGCAAAATTTTCATTGTTAACAGCTGCAGCACGCAGATCTGTAAGACGACCAGGGGGCAAATCTGTATATTTAAAGAACAAGTGCCTAGTTATCAGATGATCCAAAACTGCATCACCCACAAACTCTAGTCTCTGGTAGCAGGCAACTCCAGAAGATGGACGTGAAGCATGAGTAATTGCTTCAATCAGAAATGTCCTATCTCGAAATTGAAACTTTAGAGCACCTTCTAATGCACCGAAATCCACACTTCTAAAAACACCTTCTGGAACAATACTTGGCCTCCTTGGACACTCAATATCTTCAGGATTGAACTCTATATCTATTCCAATCCATTTCATGAAGTGGTTAGCAGCAATTTTTCCGCCTTCAACATAATGAACTCCAATGAGTGCTTCAACAACATCTGCCAATGTCTTGCTAGAAAGGACTCTGTAAGAACTTGAATCACTTTCAACTTCACCATCTTCCATTTCATCATCATCGTCATAATAATTGTTGACATCTTTTTCAAGACCAATTGTCGCATTTTCCTTTTCCTGATTGAAAAAAGATGATTCCTCTTCTTTGATATCCTCGTCAAAGACTGGAAGAACACCAGGAGCAGCCCACCTAGATGGTGCAAATCGATCTGCTTGGATATACGACTGAAGCCCCTTTTCAAGTGCGTGATGGTATAAGATCATATTGCTAACCATTTGCTGTCTCATTCGTGTGAGCTGACCCTCGTGTTTTTGGGGATATTTGAGAAAAAGAAACCTACTAACAACCCATTTCAAATAAGCATCTCCCAAGAGCTCAGCTCTTTCATAACAAAATGTCTCCTGACAAGAGGCTGCAGTCAAAGCTTCCAGAACCTGTGAAGTGGCAAACGTTAAATGAAAAGACATGTATAATCACTTCAGGTGAAACAAAACGCGGAAGAAAATTAAGGAATCCTGAGAAAGGGATGACCTTGAAAGCAGGGACAGGATAGTTGATGAAATTTTTCAGTTCAATAGCAAGCAGCATACTTTCCACCCGTCTCATTATAGATGGAAGTCTTTGGGCACCTCGAACCAACTCTCCAGGAAGTGGATGTACAAAGCACAATTCAGCAGGAAGATACACATAGTAAGTTTTGTCGAGGGTCTCCTCAGACTCGCCCTCATAGTCTGCACCATTGAAATTGGTTAGCCCTAGCAGATATGAATAGGGGAAAAAGAGTTTTGCAGAGAACCACACGTACCTTCTGAATGTTCAAATCTAGGGGAAAGGAGATTCTTGCAATATGAAACACCACGACCTCTAAGTAAAGGTTGTTTCTTATAGACCAATTTGACACCATACCTAATGACATACGATGAAAAAAAGACACCAAATGCACCTATATTGTGCAGGAGGAAACAAAAAGTTACCCAATTCATTCATAGGAAGTATAAACTACTGTCATTGGTAGCTCCAGTACACGACAGTAGTCATTTATTCCTTCAAAATTGGGTAAGGCCTTACTGCACCTCCCAGCACAACTTCAGGTACATTGTGGCATTAAATCATTTCTGCATTAGTATCAGAGACAATAAACACTCAATAACAATGGAATACAGAAAGACCAATCCATTGATCAAAATGTGGTACAATATAAGATTATTTAGGAAGGGGTGAAGGTATTAGAATGAAACATACTTCTGCTTGTAGTAGTCTGCATATGAACTATATTCCAAGGGACCAAGATACCCTTCTTTCCTAGGGAATGAGTTTTCGGCAGTCATATCATAACGTACAGAATCCACAAAAAATCTCTTTCCTGAATGAGCAGCTGTCACAATTTTACCCACCAAGTCTTCTGCACTAATGCAGATATCAGCCAACATCAATTTTCCTTTAGGCAACTCCAGGTTGTCCTGAGAACCATAATCCCGATCAGGAACCAGTCCAGAAGCCTTCACCACATCATACTGTGCAACTGCTCCTCTGATACCATAGGTAGGATGAGATTTTTGTCCAAATGCCATGCCATATCGTAGTTTCCCAAACCCATACTCTCTCCTATCCCCACCCAGACTCCGCTCATTTGTTCCCAAGTAAACATCTGGCCGAGCCCTTTGTAAGGGATTGTTCCACGCATCTGTCCTTGTTATGGTCTCAACAAGATCCCAGTCTATTTCTTTTAAAGGATCTAACGATTTATCGCCAACCATGGGGACAAACAGATAAGCCTTTGCAGAATCCCACGGAGTTGTAGAAGGTTCAACATCCACGTCCAGTATGATGCTCATCATTCTCACGTGAAAATTCTTCAGAGATGCTAGCTGCACATGACCAGACATAAGAGTTATTCTTAAGCACCAGTTCCTTTAAACATTAGCCATGAGTATACATTACAATAAATTTTATTAGATACAGAGAGTAATCCAGCCAATGCAAATGAAGCACACCTGGCTTTCTGTGACATCTATTGAACCCCGAAAGACAAGAGATGCCTTAGTCTTCATGGTTCGAGCGATAAAGAGATCCATTGACATCGATAACACCTGATATTTTTAAAAAATGTTATTGGATGCAAATAAATTAACAGATACTGCAGCAACAAGAAAGAAATCCTCGAGGAGATACCTCTGCATCCAGCTCACTGCCAAAAAGTACTGAAAAATCTGAAACTTGGGTCAAGAATGGATCTTTCGAGGAACCTACGTGCTCCCATTTTACAACATACATACAGAGATGAAATAATTTGGAGTCGTCACAACAGTCTCTGCCAGACAAAATCCAGTCCCCCTACTCAGCCAAAAAACAGAGTTGAAGGTTAAAGGATAATATCATATAGATGAAAATGGAGAAATGCAACAGAAGGTCTCTAAATAACAAAGGAGGAATGTAACTACAGAAAAAGCATCAAATAAAGCCCTGAAGCATATCCATAGGAAGCTCACAACCCTGCAGTGGCTACCAAGCACCCTAGTACCCAACCTTATGACTAAAATAAGATTGGTTTCTTCCACTTCATTGCATCAAATTATGACTTTCTGGGTACTCTATCATCAAAATATCCCTAAAATATCCATAGGAGGCTCATTACCCTACAATGGCTACCATGCACCCAACAGTGTTTCAAATTATAACTTTCTGGGGTACTCTTATTGCCAAAACATCCAAAGCCTATCCACAAGGGGCTCACTACCTAAAATGGCTACCATGCACCCGACCTTATGAATTAAACAATATTATAGTTTTTTCAGTCTATCAAATTATAACTTTCTAAGGTACTCTTTTTGTCAAAACATACCATTACATTTGTCAATGGAGTTTTACAACAAAACACAGAACCAATTATTTACGAGGTAGCATATATGAGAAAGATCTGAAGGTATAACTTTATATTGCATTCTCAAGGGAACAGCTACATGAAAGGACAAGCCCAGACAAATACATCCACATATAACATATGAGCTGTGCGGGAAATACTGACCCTAAGGATTGTGGCTATGCCTTCAGGATAGAATTCCCTGTGTCTGGCTGTTCCTGGAAGTGGATCTCCTTCTTCATTTCGCTCAATCTTTTCTCCAATTTCACCGCTTCCCTTGTCAGGCAAGAGCATGTCGGTAAATGCCCCCATCTCGTGAAGCTTTTTGCAAGCAGCCAAGCAAACAGCCTTCATATGAAGTCCATAGACAAACAATAATTAAAGGCATTCAGCATAAGGACAGAATCATGTCACCAAAAAATTGGCAATTTAATTACCGATATAAAGGTGAACTTTAAGGTTCAACAAACCTGCTGTGCAAGACGCATCGAATTGCAAACTGGGCCCTCAAGCTTTTCAAAAGGGGCATTACAAGGGAGTTGAAGCCTACAAGAGTACTCCGTGGACCCACCTGACTTTTCATGCCGCTCCATGATAAATTCTGGATGAAGTATTGAGTACCTGAATCATGGATAATATCAACACATTAAGAATTAAGATTGATTTTCAAATGTTAAGAAATATTATTAGTAAAAGAAGATCAATAGCAACAAATATTGACAATGAAGGAAAGCTGCACCTATCACTGGGTAGCTGCGAACAGTAAAAATGGATGAGGCCTACAGCAGAATTCAAGCTCACAGTAGCACCAGTTGAAGCTACCTGGTAAACTGAATCTGGGCCATTATATGCTGATATCAGCCTTGAGGTACCCTTGAGATGACTTATATCAGTCCTCTCAACTGCTTCTTTCCGCAAAGTTTCCTCACTGTTTCTGGCATTCTTTACAAATGCTTCATGTGACAAGTTCCTCCTGGTATGATACAACTGAGTTAAGAGTCTCTTCCCCTACATATATATATATATATATACATACATGAAAAAAAATAAAAAAACATCATCAAGCAAAAACATTAGAAAGGTGCAAGTACCTTTCAACCATCAAGATATAATCTGATCCTGGCTTTCTAGCACGGCCCCTAGATTGAATGTAAGCCAAAACAGTTTTTGCAAGGTCGAAACGAATAACCACATTACATTGTCGAATATCAAGACCTTCCTCAGCAACACTAGTGGCCACTAGCAAAGTCACCTGAAAACAATTACAAAGGAAAAATCAAAGTGACTTCAAACATGAACTATAATTTCCAAAAAATTTCTCAGATGAGAAAAGTCCACCAAATATATGACTTTAGTTTTAAAAAGAACCATGGTGAATTGTGATCTTCACTCAAGTCTTACGACGATAAGTGCAGCTAGAAGTTGAGTTACCCTGTCTAATGATATCAAAAGCTTCAACTAAATTGATAAAGCTAGGGAAGTACAAAATTCAATTCAAGCATACACTGCCTATTATTTCATTGATAATGCATAACAAAAAGTCATCAGAGACAAGAAATACTTCTAAAGATATTTACAATTTTAAGAGACGTTAAGAAGAAAACCTGTGAAAACTCAGAGCATATAATTCCAACACAACATCACCACAGAAAAGATGACCTTTAACAAAAATTCAAAATCTCATTTAAGAAAAAATTTAAATCTCAAAGAACTTCCCACAAAGGCCTTAAAGATGCAAGGAACTTGTATAAGGCCACAAATTTTCACAATAATCGCCCCCCCCCCCCCCCCCCCCCCCCAACCCAACACACCCAAAATATTAGGGGAACAGAAACTCATATTTTCAGTAGGTATAAACATACACGACCGTCTCGGAATTTCGCAATTGTATCCTGCATTTGTGACGTCCGCATTTCCTGACTATTATTATGTCCGATCAAACTTGCACACTTAATAAAACTTAAAGAAGGAAGCTCTGCAAAAACCTGTACACATGAAAAATTGACGATTGAGAAGCCATAGAACATCACGTACAAGAAGCAGGACTCATGACTTAAATGGATATTTATGCACAGAACCTTTGGAAGAACCAATGCAGCCACAACTCTCTCAACAAAGATGATTGCACGAAAATCATCAGTGTGCTGATACTTCATCAGTACTTTTACCAGTGACTGCACCTTGGGGGTCACCTTCCCATCTGCTACAGCAGCTCCAATGATAATATCGACATGCTCTCCACCAGAGACAACTACACAAAGTAGATTCCCCACAATAAACAACTGTCAGTAACTAACAATACCAACCTCTAGCTCTAATTCCTGATAACAAAAGTCACAGCTGATGAAAGTAGAAAAATAAGATAAAAACATCAGTTTGCACATCAAGTATTGCCACATTGTCAAGGAATGACTAAGGGACATTCATGTTATTTAAATATTAATCTTGACAATGCTTATCAGAGTTCTGTTATCAAGATATAGTCTCCATTAAAATTATATCAATATGCCACATACTAATATCATAAAGAGACCAAGAAATTAAAAACAATGATGAAATAATCAACAAACTAAGACTTGAAATCTATTTTTACCAAAACAAGCTTGACCAACTAAAGACTTTTTTAAGAAATCTTTTTTCATCAAATAAAGCAAATACAACATTCCTTTTTCTGATTTCTCCCAATATAAAATATATCAAATACAAAGTATAGATTGGAGTTTTGGACCCAAGAAAGCAGTTTTTTACAATTATAAAGCTCCTGGAATAGAAATCAAATGGGAAATATGTTGCCTAACTCAGGATATCACTAAATACTTAATAGAGGGAAGGCCATCTGCATCTTGATCATATTACTAATACATATTGACAACAATACTCACCGTGACAATCAGGAAGTTCTCCCTCCTCAACCTCATCAACAGTGCCGTTATCTTGACGGCAAACATTATCTTCCTCTCTACTGCTGGTATCCTTGTTAGAAGCAGCTCCCTCCGACAACTGACACTGTAAGAGTGCAACGACCTTGCTCAAATACAATTCTTGAAATTTGACATCAAGCTGGTAGTGAGCCCTCTCATCGTTTTGTAAGGCTACTAAAAAATTGTGTGCAACCTGCAGATAGCACAAACAGTCCAAAAGGTGATTAATTACATAAAGAACCAAGAATAAAGCACCAACAAATGTTTGCAAGTTCCATAGCAGTAACCTTGTAAGCACACCACTGTCCCAGTTCACTAAGGGCATAGTTAACAGCCCTTAATTTTTGAATCAAATTAGCAGCACCATCACTTTCAGTTCTCTCAGAAACACCATAGACCTGACGTAGCTCTTCCTTGGCCCCTGCATCTCGAGCTCCCATAAACTGCCATTTGCTCTTTCTTGAACTTGCTCGTGCAGCTTCTTCAACTGCTACTTCCATTTGCTTGATTTGTTCATGAAGATACAACAGTGATGCTGCTTTATCATATTCCACAACAATTTCTGATGGCATTGGAACATGTTTCTCCAGCTCTCTACGATCTTTTATTGTACAAACTACAGAATCCAACTTAGTCTCAAGGTTGCGTATCTTGATAGCACAATCAACTTGGCTGGAAACGCCTGCATCAAAAGAAATATACAAATAGCACAGATAACACATTAAACAAGTCCTGTCAACAATTGCGAAGTAAAATTGCGTTGTCAAGGGCATAAGGTGGCTAAAGCCGCGTATTGGAGATGAACTTTATAAAGTACACCAAACCTCAAGGAAAAGGGGGAAAAGAAGGCAAATATAAGGTATACCCTTCAAGTTAACAGGGGAAGCCGTCATCCCAAAAACAGCAGGTCTTTTCTCCTTTGGAGTTGTGTGATAGAATTCCGACATCACTAGCGAATATGGATGTTTCTTGACAGCATGGTGACACTCATCGAGAATAAGGAGATGTATACATTCCATTTTGATTATGCTATGCCTTAAAATGTTCAGCAATATCTGCGCGGTCATGACCAAGACCTGCAAATAAAAAAAAAAAATTTAAATGCTAACCACGGTTAACAGCCTTTGCACAGCACTAAAAAAGGTATACACAAAACACGCAAAAAGGAGTTATGATACATGATACACATACAAACTGCTTTCCAGCATTGTTTTTAATACAGATATTGTGTAGATTACAAGAACAGACAAGGAAAGTGCACCCAAAATATTTGACAAAGGAAAAGTCCTGGACCATAAGAGCATGCAAGGTTCAGTTTGTATGTAGAAAGGGCTAGCTAACCAAGAAAACTGTAACAGAAAAAAAAGGGTTAGGAAAATTAATCCCCAAAAGTTGCACAGGAATTTACATGTAGCTGATGGACCTCAGCTTTTTTCCAAAGCATTGACTGGCTAGTGCCAACAAAAGGGGACACACACAAGAATTATATTCAATGACTTAAAAGTTTCTCTCAATCTGTCTGGCAATTAACTCAGTAGTTTAGAAAAGGTGAGGACATAGATGTGGGAAGAAACTCTTCAGACACTACAAGATGGCTCATTCAAATTGGTAAAACTTTAATATAAGGAGTTATTGAAAATCTTTTTCAGCAGATGCTATCCAGTAGATCAAATTAAAACAAAATCTATTTGGTAATCTATAAGATGTTCATAGCACATCCTACTGACTGATGGATATTATCACACACAGAAATGATCCCAAACCTTCAGGAAAAAAATAGACCAGAAGCATAGAAGTCCCAGAAGAGATTCAAACATAACTGCATGGAATAAAAAATTTCAAATAGTTTAACAGTAGGACCTTGCCTCCTCTTGTTTTACCTACCATAAAAACATGAATCTGGTTCACTGGCTTTATTTATCTTGAACCTTCTTAGCCCCTACCCCCTCCTCCAAAAAAATAATATAATCTTTCTTCCTCCCACTTCATTCTGCCTCCCAACCTCCTCTCCTCTGCCTCCTCCTCCTGCTCACCTTTCCCCTCTCCCTCTCCCTTTTACCTCCTCACTCCTCCACCAAGGTATGGAAATTAACAGACTTAACGTAAGACATTCTCAACACAACGAATAGGGAGGGACCAATCTAGTTTATAATCCAAACTCCACTCGCCACATACCAAGAGTTATCCAATAATTGGATGGTTTAATTATGTAATAGAGCCTCGAAGGGCTCAAACAATGAACCAAAACGATTTGGAGCTGATGGTAGCTGCCAAGTGATCAATAGGGACATCAGAAGAAATGAAATGTTGAAATTCTCTGTCCCTCCAACAGAGAACAATTTTAATGCTTAGGAATTTTCTCTACAAGAAAAAATCTGATTACATGGGTTCAAATTTGGTTGTAGTACATTTGTTGAGCCAAACACCAAATAGGGGTTTGAGTGATCCCAAACGCAAGCATAGTTAGACCACATAGATTTTAATTCACAATATTAAAACCTTTATCATAACTCTTCATCATACAATACAAACGGATTTATTATTGATTAAAAGAAAACTTATAGTCCGCAGGTGCTAGAGGAAATATTATTGTATTACACAAATGAGTCCATGAGAAGCAATTGTTCAAATATGCCAATTAAAAGGGTATGGAAACCATGTATGTACCCAAACAAAGAAAATAATACATTTAACATTGGCCCACTACAAGCTATAACCCACAAACAATAGCTTATGTGCAAGCCAATGACTTCAACCCATTTCCATAGAGATACTCAAAGATGATAGACGAAACAGATGCCACAGAAATAGCCAATTAAAAATTCAAAGTTGCTGTTTTGCTGATCCGAAATACTAAGTAGGTGGTCAATAAGTTGAATGAACTGAAATTAAATTCATACACCATGAAAGTATTTATTTTGAAGAAATCCTTAGACCAAATTTGAACAAGAGCTCATCCATGCACACAACAACCTGCTTAAGTACTTGACTTCTATGATTTAAAAAGGGCCCTCCAAAAAATGTATCAGATGGTTATGAAGGATACCTGCTTGGTTTCAAACTCACGTTGCCATCTTCGAGTGTCCCAAAAATCTTGACCCATCTCACCACAGTAATGGCCAACACTGTATCCAGTTTGCTCGCGTATAACTTCTGCTTGCTACAATTTCAAGGGTACACAGTTAGTCTCCAACTTCATGACAATAATTTTCAACTTCATATCCACCAATTACATTTTACCTGATAAACTAATGGAACCTTAGGCACCAAAAATACAGCGAGCACTTTCTTATTTTGCTGTTGCAATCTACTGCAGATGCTTTTAATAAGTAACACAGCAATCAGAGTCTTTCCAGCTCCAGTCTCCAGGAAAGCAATAGTATTTCTCTGCTTGGCCTGCTCAAGTACTTCTAATTGATAATGGCGTGCCTGCTCTTCCAAGTTCTTTTCTTTATTACTCTCCTCATTCTTCTCAGCCCTTGCATTGCATCCTCGGTTCTTATCAGACTCCACCTTGTTTGCATCCCTACTCCGAGCAGATTCATATGAACCCACACGATAAGCAATTTCGTTCGACCCTGGCCTTTCCCTCTCCCAATAACCTTTTCCTTCCCTGTCTCTCCACTCCCTATCCCGAATCTCTCTCCTTCCATTACTATAATACTCTCTCCTCCGGACACTCGAGTCCCTCTCTCTCTCCCTATCCCTGCCCTTCTCCCTCTCCTTCCGGCCAACTTCTTCGTATTCTCGATACCTCTTCCTTCCATTACTCTCCCAATACCTCACACAACTCTGACCACTACTAGAATTTCCCCTCTCGTCTCTAGCACTATAACTCAGACGAGCCCTCTTCCCACACCTATCCTCACTTTCCCGGTTCCAATCATCCTCACACCCCTCTCTAACACTAGGCATTCTCGGGTCTCCATTAATTGTTCTAACATTGCCACCATTAACAATCACACTCCCAGCACAATTACTATCCCCATTATTACTACCATTATCAACATCATCCATTTTATTGTCATTTAATATGGAAACTTGAGCCTCAACATTACAATTCACAACAATATCCTCAACTTGCACATCTTTAGCAGGAGTAGTCATATCCATAATATCACCATTATTAACAGCAGCAGCAGCATTGCAAGGCAAGCCCTCACCATTCTTCATACTATCAAGAATATGGTCAATCCCACCGAAAAAGCTAGGATCAATGCCGGCGATTTCGGGCTGATTACAGCACCCGGGGTCGCCGAAATCCCCAATAAACTCACAAGGTATGATATCATCCTCTTCTTCACAAGCATCAAGCCAGTAATTCGGCCTGGAATCATCCGAACCCGAACCCGAACCCGAGCGACTCCCTCCCTCACCCTCCATTATTATCCAAAAACAAAACAACAAATAGAATAACAACAACAATAATAATAATAAGAGAAAGTATAATCAATCAATGCTAATTAAAAATAAGCTAAATCAAAAGAAAACGGAGAGCAGAGGAAGCGTTGATAGACCGTACGAAGCACGCAAAATGCAGAAGGTTAGAGAGAGAAAGAGAGGGTTTTAGAGAGAGAAAGTGAGCAAATTGAGTGATTCGAAGATTCCACGGTCTATCAACGCGATTCTGCTTTAAATCCTCAAAAGGGCATAAGGGAATTCAATCATATCTAAAGGGGGAATTTTTTTTAAAATTTGTTCTTATAATTGTGAGGAAATATTTGAGGGTTTTTTTGGGGGTTTCTCTGTATATTCTCCTCCGGTTTTCTGCTGCTTGTGAAGGGAGGAAAGAGAGTAAAAGAGGCGGATCGGTGAAGACGGTACGTGGTTTTGTACGAGAGCCTTGCTGCTCACGGGTACGCTTGTTCAAATGGGAAGGATCCCGTTAATGGTCCTTAATTAGCCATTTTGTAAAATGGTCTAATTAGTAATTAATCTATTGAGTCGATTTCTTAAAAGATCATATTTTATTGGATTTTTAATGGGTTAAGTCGGGTGAATAATGGGTCAGTAGTTTCAAAGACTTTTAATACTATCGGGTAATGAATTATTTCCACGTACTTGTCGATAGTCTACTACCAAAGATTGAAGGTGATATATTTAAACTATCACTCTTTATAAATAAAAACTATATTCTCTTTGGTTGGGCCGACCCGACCCGTTATATATCTCTTTTGCCCCGATCCGGCTCGGCTCGTTTTGCATCTTCTTTGGTCCGACCCGACCCGACCCCGTTTTTCTTGTGACTCATCCCGGTCCTAACCCGACCCAATGCGCAGGTCTACTCACAGGTTCACTATGGTCTATGGACACAACCTTAATTAGTACAGAGTAATTCACTAATTTGTACTTCATTCGTCTCTTTTTTGTTTCTACATTTGATTTTCACAGTTTTCAGTATATAACTGAAAATGTTTTTTCCTCTAAACTCGTAAGATAAAAAATTATAAAAAGTTGATATTCTAAAAATTTACATCGAGACGCATCCAACAAGATCCCACTTAATATATTATTTGTTATAACAAAATTAGAATTTATGGTCAAAATTTATAAAATTTGACTCTCAAAATGAAAATGCAGCAAATAAAAGAAGACAGAGGAAGTACTACAATTACTATGTCAACTACAAAAAAATAATTAATCACTACAAATATTTTTTTATTTAATAATTTAGTTTTAATAGTAATTATTAATTTTAATCGATAAATATAATCACTTTGTTAAGGACCAGCTAAGCTGAATAGAGTAGGTATTTGAATAAATTCAGTAAAAATAAGTTAGTTCGGCCAAAAGCAGTTAATTTTGACAAAAGTAAATTTAGCTCACTAAAAGATAAGTTTAGTAAAGTAATAATTTCAATAGAGATAAGATAATTTTGGCAAAAATAATTTAAATATTCAACAAAAATAAGTCAAGCTTAATAAAAAATAAACTAAATTGAGGAGAGAAGACCGGTCAGGGAGATTTTAATTGTATTTATTTGTTTCCAGACCAAATAGCTATGTGCCTACGTCAATTCCTACTTTTCATTCTTTTTCTTGTAGTTTTGTTGGAGGTATCTTAATGTAAATTTTTAGTATATCAAGTTTTCATAATTTTATGAATTACGGATTTAGATATAAAAACGTTTAAAGCTGTATCTTGAATACTGCAAAATGTCAAATGAGATAAACTTTTAATGGGACAAAAGTAGTAAATATTAATAATTAATACGAAGTATCAACCAAAAATGAATATTTAAAAAAAAATTTAAAAATTTTCTAAAATATTGGCTAAGGCCTCAAAATGAGGAACTGCTTACAAGACCCACTCAGTCACCCAAGAGTCTAAGAAAGAGTAGACTGGAAGAAAGCAGGAATGTGACAACTCTGAGCACATCATATGCCCTACAAATTTCAAGAGACCCTCAGATTCTCAGTACTCGATCTCATCATTGGGCTGGTATTTGGTACTATTCTGTACTCCGTATTTATTAGGAATTTTGTATTGTATAAATAAACAAGGGAACAAACGAAAAAGAAGAGTGAATAATCTTTAATCCCTTACGAATAAAATATTCCACATGAGAGGTCCATACAATAATTGAAAGGTGGAGCAACATTTTGGTGATAGGATGAGAACTGAGAACTGAGAACTTGAGAAGTGGTAATGGAAATTTTGGGAACAATATCCAAATTATTTCATTTCTTCTCTCTATAAATGTGGGACATTTGGAATTTTGGAGCATATTTTTAACTTGAGCTAGGACGCCTTGTAACTTAAGCTATGAAGATATTTTAACTTTGTCCTGATGTGCTAAGCGAGAATGGATAGTGGAGAGATATCTAAGCTGTATTGTGACTGTCGTTGGCTTTGCTGTTTAGTCTTTGGGTCATGATGTTGCATTTGCAAGTGCTAAAGGGCGTCTAATCTGCACCCATTTGCACTAAAAGCCACAGTGCAACTCTATATCCTAGCCTTGTCTTAAACATGTCCTCTATGTGCCTAATTTACCAGTCAATTTTTAGCATCCGTTGGATGTCCTTGTCACTTTGACTGCTGGCATATGTATATTGCAGGATCGCAACTCGATGAGTCCGATTGGAGTGGGTGAGCTGAGGAATGGGGTTTATGTTTTTCGACCTGTGAAAGATATATTTGCTGCAGCAACTCGGCAAGCAGATTATTATGAGTTTGATGTCAACGTTTGGGTTATCCTTTGAGTCGAACTCTTTCTGTTATATCCTACTCCGTATAAGTCCCTCTGTTGGTTATGATGCTTTTGATTGTAACATTTGGGTCCTATCTAGTGCTCAATTACTTTCTCATAATTCTGGATGATTTTAGTCGAATATTTTGGGTTTACCTTATGACTGATAAATTTGGTAGGTGCTTTACTTCGGAAACCTTGCACAATGGTTTCACACAGAGTTTGGTAAACTTGTGAAAATCATTCGTAGTGATGGTGGATTTGAGTATTCATTTGGACCTATGAAACTCTTACGCAAAGAAGGGCATATCACACCAGACTAACTTGCGTGGACACTCCCCAGCAGAACGTAAGCATTGGCACTTTTTAAATGTCACTCGGGCACATCGTATTCAAGCTTATTTTCCAATAGAATTTTGGCACCAACTCATCTTATGAATCGAACACCTTCCCAAGTTATTAGAGGAGTGACCCCGCATGAAAATTTTTGTTCTCTAATCCTCCATCTTATTCGCACCTTCGGGTATTTGGAAGTGTATGTTAAGCCCTCGACAAGAAGGATAAATTCGCACCAAGGGGAAGGGCTTGTGTGTTTTTGGGATACCCTCTAGGCCTCAAGTCCTTGTCTCACGAGATGCTGTGTTTGATGAATCAAATTTTCCCTTTGCATCCTTACACTCTGCCTCACCTCTTATGTTGGAGGATAATTATTCAGTTCATGGTGTTGATTGACTCTAGGCTTCAGTGAAAACTAATGTTGACGACTATTTGTTTGATGCACCACCCTAACTCTTCCTATTGCTACATATGTAGATCCAGTCCGTGCATCTCTTCATCAACTATCTTCTACTGATCCAGCCCCTGCATCTCTTGATAAGCAATCTTCTAATGGAAGTGCCCGTGAGCATGTTACTGATTCATTGATCTGTCAACTCCAGACTTCGTTTTTTCAACAATCTTCAGAGCCCAGTAATGTAATATCTAGAGACGGTGTCCAAGCTACTACTGATACGCTCGGTCGTGGTCATTGGGTACCATGTCCTCGAACAAAACTTGGTGATATATATGTCACTTAGCTCGTGTTCTTCACCCAGCTCCCGCTTGCTCATTTGCTCCATTTCGCTCATCAGGTATACGATATGTCGGTATCCTTTAGCATTTTATGTCTCGTATGCAAAATTTTCACCTGCATATACTAGATTTTTGGCGGCAGCGATTGTTGGTGTTGAACCTCATCATTATTCTGGCAGTCTCAGATCCTTAACGGCGTGAAACCATGAGAAAAGAAATTGATGTTCTTGAGAAAACCAGAACATGGACGATTTAAGATTTGCCCTCTAGAAAGCACGCCATCGGCTGTAGATGGGTGTATAGAATCAAGTATGATGAGTATGGTTCATTTGATAGGTATAAAGCTAAGTTGTGCGCGGAGATAAGCGGATCACAGGTGATAGTTTCATAGAAACCTTCGCTCCTATTGCTAAGATTGTGTGTCTCCAAACTTTCCTTGCAATTGCTGTCACTAAAGGCTAGGAATTACAACAAATGGATGTAAATGAACTTGAATCGTATCAGAAACCAATAAAAGCAAGAACAGACAAAACTTGATTGAATTTTTCGTGTATTGATTGATTATGATCGTTTACATCCAATTTTGTATTTATACTCTTGCTGGGTTTAGTTTCTTGTGTGCAGGACTCTTCTACAAAGACTCATACCTTATCTACTCTATTTGTTATGATTTGAGTTATCTCCTGTGTAAATTTATCTACTGCATTACCCATCTATGCAACACAGTTGTATTAATATTATGATACTTGAATTCTATCCTATTTTCCTACAAATGATGCCTTTTTACATAGTGTTCTAGACGAAGAGGTGTATATAAGGCTTCCTCCTGATTTTTCAGCCTCTCATCCTTATAAAGTCTGCCAGTTTTGAAAATCCTTGTATGGACTTGGACAATCATCTCGCAATTGGCTTGCCAAGTGGAGTTTCAGACTTCAAAATTATGGTGTAAATTAAGTTCGTGCCAGAAGTTATTCTGAAGCATGTGTAGCTTTCTAGAAATATCTTAATGATTGTTTTTCTGTCAAGGATTTCAGGCCCTTCGGTGGTATACTTAAAAGGATTGAAGTAGATCAAAATCCACAAGGCCAATATCTCTCTCAAAGAAAGTACACACTTGATATTTTTATCTGAAAGTGGCCTTACAGGAGCAAAATTAAACCTGTGATTTTTCCCAAAGGAACAGAAACCATAATCTTAGTCTTGCCACTTGCCAGTGGACCATCCATCCATGCTAGATATGGTTAGGTTGGTCGTCTTGCGTATCTGGCAATCCCGCCCTTGTATATGCTATGCCGAGCATGTTTTATCATACTTGCATTAGTAAAAGCAGCATCTTTTGTCAAAAAGAGAGTTTTCCGTAATAGTTCAAAAAATTGCATCGACTCTACTTCCAAGTTTATCGTAGTCTATAGATAATGTCATAAGCATAATGCTCCTCTAAAAGTGGTCAAGGGAAAGGCAGTTGGGAAGGAAGTCGAGGGTAATAAATAAAAGTTGACATGACTCCATCCTATACATCTATAATCTAGTTCATGCCATTGCATGATCAAAGTTCAGATTTACACAGCCGATTCAGAGGAACGTGAAATACGCAAATGCAGATGTAGAAATGGATTAATTGGGATTTCTTATTTTTAAAATAAAAATAGGTAACACGCTATTATAGTTTAGCTATGTATGCCAAGCACTGCCAAAATTTACCTGTCTGTTTGACACTGACTTACATCTTAAACAATTAGTTAATTACCCCCTTGCCCCTTACCTTCAGTCTTTTACATTTAAAATATAATAAAAAAAAATATAAATATCAAAAATTTATAATTTTTACAAATACATAATCAAAGATATTTAAAATTTTAAATTTACATTAAAATTTACGCAAAACGCAAATAAAAAGATTAAAAAATACGAGTACTCCAAAATAAGAAAAGTTCAACAAGGTTTGGTAGCTAATTACTTACCATTTGACCAGAAGCGGGACGATTATCACGGTGGTAAATACAATGTCAAGACTTAAAAACCAAATACTTGTCAGATAGAATTGAAGAATTCCATCATACTACATGCTAATCAAGTAACAGATTTGTTAAAGTAATACGAGTAACCAATTAATCTAACAGCAGCAATAATACTATAAACGCCTCCTAACCAATTCCAAAAGTTAACAAATCAGTAGCAATCATCAACTAACATCCCTTCCAGAGAAAGGTATGTACTCTCAAGGACTAAGCCAAACCCCCAACCTCAGCCAACTGGAACTGGGGATAGTTACCAAAAATTTTGACAACGAAAATGATAGAAAATAACATAATACATTAATACGGGATAAATTATAAGAATACTTATAACCCAGAATTCATCCATATTACGCAGCAGGTTTAAACTCAGATTCTGCAAGAAACCAACCTAAGACAAAGTCACATCATACTCATGTAAAATAAAATCATCATTTTCAGGTTTCGAAAAATGCATTAAATAAACTTTCTCACGAGTGACTGGCCCTTATTCAACAAGTTTTTGCTGTTGGTCAATCCTCATCCAATTCTCATTCAGCAAAAACAACTGATCAACCATTTCAGGAAGGCCCACCTTTCCCTTAAAGAGCTTAAACTTGAACTCCAAGCAAAATCATATAAATCAACTAAAAAGCAAGCAGATTAATTCTCCAATATGCAAAGGTCCCAACAAAATATGTATAGCCAACACTTGCCCTCCAGAAATGCAGCTTATCTATCGACAATACGGGAAGGGCATATCCAAAAGGCCTTCCTCAAATGCACTAAATGGCAGCTGGAAGAAACTCTGGATCCAATAAACTGTCCATACCACTACTACTGCAACAGCAACTACACCGGAGATTACCCGCCTTGGGTTGATACTTTGGCATTTGTCTTCATCACCATCACATTCTTAGCAACCACTATTTTGATGGTGTTGGGGTTGATAGGAGGGAGAAAAGCAGCTCCCCTAACTCGGCTCAATCAGTTGAGGAGATACTTACTGCCATCAGGACCAATTTTCCTACCCATCATCCTCATCATCATGGCAAAGGGACACCGGATAAACACTATGTTCCCTATGTCATTCAATGGTCCTGCGATTCTCCACCTTGTTCGGATTTCAGCTCTTGCCTTCAACACGGAAACTGAATGCGACTTCAAATACCTATTCCTCGAGGCATCGACCATATCAGGAATTCTGCATACATCAATATACTTAGACTCCATTATCTTGCCTTATTACACAGGTCTTGATGCCCTAATGTTCTCTGAGTTCTCAGGTGAGTGCTTGTCCTGTGTCTGTAGACAACAGGCTTTAAAGGTGGGAGGGATGCTGGTCTACAGGGGATGGTCGGTGACCACTGCTTTGGTTGTGGCTACACTGATGTTCAGGATTTTCAGCAGGCTGACAACAGATAGCAAAGAAAAAACCTTGTTGATGAAGTTTACCATGGAATGTTTGAGTTGGATCCTAATGACTGCGGAATGCTTCTATCTACTAGTTATTCCCCCACCAGAAAGAACGTGGACGAAAGCAGCTAGCTTCAGTGGGGTTCTTGTTTTGATGTGCCTTCATTTTCTAAACAAGCTTACTACTTCTGTTGTAGCATTATACAATGGCAAGTCGCAAATTGCAGGGTGGTTGTAGATACTTTTGCAACAAGAAAAAAAAAAAAAAAAAGTGCTCAAACAAACAAAATTCATTGTAACTACATCAATAGAATATTGTTCAGACAGGATAGGATTCATGGAGGATATAATTAGAAAAACAAATTCACCGATAATCTTAACAAAATTTGAAGCTTTACAATAACCACATTGGCCAAAAATTTTGATATAACAATCCAGGGGCAAATCACAAGAAAAATCTCCTCCGACTGGTGTCCATCTCTGGCTGTTTCAGACAGTAAAAAAGCAAATAAGAAGACAATCTTACCACAAGAAGAATGTAAATACTAACAGCCAAAAAAAAAAAAGCAAATAACAGCAAAGATTTCTTTCTAATTTAACAGCAGTGCAGAAACTAAAACTACCTTATGAGTCCATTCATATTCGCCGCCCTGAGAATCAAATGTTCCATGCTGCAGACTAATCAATTTCAATACAAACCGAGGGCCGCATTCCTGCATGGAAGAATAAACTTATGATCAGAGATCCAAACTTCATTAGAAGACGATCATTTTGATAAATTACCCTGATTTACATCCACAATGTCAACATACGTATTACATGAGTGACAGAGGAGGGGGAGAGAAAGAAGTGAACATTTGCATTCTCATACAGAAAAACAACACAAAATAAGTATGTGAGGATATAAATGAAATCAAATAAGAAGAGTTAACAATGTTCAGTATATAAAATTGAAGTTAATTGAAACGCTTCAGACTTTCAGAGCCCAAATAAATCATCACCATAAAATGTTGTGAGTGGGGGATACGAGAAGGGAACAGGAGCCAAAAAAAAAATACAAACCTGAAGACGGGCTATGACTTTCTTGCCTTTGGAGTCTTCATTCTTTGTTTCTTTGGCATCAAATACATACCTTACATAGTATTCAGATATAGAAGTTAATACAGCAACTTAATCGGGAGTAGAAGTATCTTATAATGAAAACGGCAAAAGAGGCACGAGATGTACCTATGGTGGCGGAAGAATATATAATCCCGTTGATTATGAAAGGTAACTACCCGGCGACCACGAAATTCTGGATTTTGGGGGAAAAGGGATTGTATCATTCTGGATTAAACAAGCAAGGACAAGACTGTAAGAAACCAAGCATAGACCCTATAAGTGCAGAGGAAATGATAACTGGAAGCACAAGACTATTAAGCCAGTAAGAAAGAGAAAGGAGACCTTCCAACACGACAACCAAGTCTTGTTGTGAAATTATTTAGCACAAGCTCAGGCCAATGACTGGTTGGATTACCATGATTCTGCAAGAAAATTTTGTCATGAGAGCAAAGATTAGACTCAAACTACATCACTAGATATAAAACCAATAGCAGTCAATTAAAAATAAGTCACAACAAAAGTCAACAAATCAAAATATCAGGCCGTTTTGAAAGAATTTTATTCATCCTAAAATGAAGAATTCAGGCAAGATAGAACTCTCTTAGAGAGTATTATACTTCAATATCACCACATGCATATCTGTGAAAATTAATTCATCTGGTATTCAGGAGGGTCATAAAGACGTTAGCACACTCTGGAAAGGAACAAACTACAGACATGAATTACTCAAAGCATGAGCTACAAACTTTGAACACATAACATAAAACAATATGCTTTCCTTTCCTACTCAGGTAGTCAAGTGAGTGAGTCGGTAATAAAAATCTTAAAATAAACATATAAGTGAGAGTGTATCTTCTCGAAGGGATAAAAGCATAAAGAGAAACAGATGAATACAGTTTCAGTTAAAGTTGCAGATGTAGCAAGTATGAATTACAATTCAGTATTAACAAGAATCACGACACATGACTAACCTTAATATCCTTTCGTAGAACCAGTTTTGAAAGCTTGAAATGTGCAGTTGGTCCATCAGGTAAGCCAATAATTAACAGAGCATCTGCAGTACCACATCAAGCAAAAAAATTAAGATGCTAGAAGCAAAACAGTTTATGCATATGTTAAAACCAAATGATTTTTTAGTTAATTAGTAGCCATGAAAACAAAAGAATACAACATTGGGGCCAGAGTAGATCAAACACAACTGACCTGGTTCTCTTCTATTCGTATGGACTACAATCAGAGAAGTGAAATCCTTTTTTGTTGCATATTTAACAATCTGAGAAAATGATACAGAAAAAGCAGACAATAAGGTACTAACCAAGAGAAAGTTTAACTGTTTTTTTCATTAAATAGTGCAAAAGAAGACAAATTCTAACCTTCTTCAAGTCATATGTCCCTCTTTTATAGTAAGAAGAGTTTGGGATCACTCCAAGTAATTCTTTGATAAAATCAGGTCCCCTCTGTTGACAAAGGTTTGAAAATCAGTTAACATACATTAACCTTAGCAGCATATTTTGGGCAATGCCACAAGATGGAGTCACACTCATAATTATATAGTTATCACTTGATAACAAATGGTATAGCAACACTGCAAGAATGTATCACATAGACAAAATGAAACCCACACTGTCCACAGCTTAAGCATGGAAACCTTACAACTCATGAACATCCTGGTGTGTAACAAACTTACAGCCAAACTAGCAACTGATTCCATAAATTTCTCAACATAGGTACCAAGAACAAACATTTGGAGTATTCGATCCCTATTCTTTCCTCCTTAACCCTTACTAGAACAAGTATTGCAAAGAAAATGGAATACTACCTACACCAGCTGTTAGTCTGTTACGCCAAACTGTGCGTCACTGAATAGAATCATTTCATCATTAAATACATGATGGGTCTAAAAAAGATGTTTTGCTTCTAATTGGCCTAGAAATAAATTTATAGGACTCCACAGACAATGCTTATCCACCATCAATTACAGCTGAAAATCATAAGAACACACTATATCCTCAGTAGAAATATAGTTCTCACATTATCCATACCCCCCAACATTCTTTAATATTAAAGGCCCTTGATTATAAGGGAATTGTTCCTACACTCTACCTTAATTTTTGTAAGGGCGTATCAGAAAATTCAATCATAAACCAATAGCTCCATTTTAAAAACAAGGGTTGCAACTTTCTCTGAAGATTGCAATAATATATATAACTATCATTTCCTATATAAAAAAAAAAGAACAAATAGTGAAGTTCATAATCAGCTAATTTTGAATCGGCCAGGCCTTAATTCATTATTTTGACGTGTACACTATAAACTACATTTTGGAATGCATTTGTCTAATAAGCTCACATAATACTCAAGTGCTCATAAATATCAAACACAACAGCCTAAAGCCAAAAAAATTACAAAAATAATAACTAACAAGCGAAACGAGATGATCTTACTGTGGAATTGAAACGGCACGTAGTAATCAAAACTTTCTGCGTAAGCTCGCCTTTCAAAACCGCGCTAAATTCATCATTTTCCAACTCCGCAAACAACTGCACCAAAATTACACACAATTTCTCAGCAATCAACCACATTTTCCAATTTTATCAACAAAATCGAGTAATCAAGAACCTAATTTCAAGAAGGAAAAAAGTAAACCTCTTCATCATCAGGCTTGCAAACAGTCTCATCAGCTTCCCTAGTATTCTCTATCGTACGAGGAACCGGCCTCGGTGGGAGCTACAACACAAAGGAAGATAAACAAAAAAGAATCTCAGCCATTTGATAAAACTCAAATCGAAATGAAACGATTGAAATGAAGAGAGAAAAAGTGAGAAAGTGAACCTCTTCGCCGAGCTCAAGAGCGCGTTTATCGGCGGTGTCACGCGCTTTGTGCTTCTTACGCTTCTCGAGCTTCTTCTCGTGCTTGATCTTGGAGTGAACCTCAGAGCGCTTAGCTTTGTTCTTGATCATAGAAGGAAGTATTTGTTCCTTGTTTGTGAAGCTTGAAGTTGAAGGCTTCGTATCTCCGACAACGGCGGAATTGCTGGATTCCCGCTTCTCTCCCTTCTTACCTCCCATCTCTCTCTTTCTCTCTCAGCTTAGGCAGTCAGGCAGTGTCGGAAGTAGGAAGTAGGAAGGAGGAAGTCAAAAGTCGGAAGGAGGAAGGAGGAAGGAGGAAGGAGGAAGGAGGAAGGAGGAAGTCGAAAGTCGGAAGGAGGGAGGAAGGAGTAAGGAGAAAGTCGGTTAATCAAGAGCCACTACAACTACATACAACAAAAGAGGTATAGCCTTCAACACAACCACATTAACCACATAAGCGCAATTCACAACCAAGTATTACTGATACTAACAAAACTTAAGCACTAAATCAAACCATCTTCACGATTACACAAGAGAACTACCCATAGAAACTTGTATAATCCAAAAGTGATGACAAAATGGTAATGAAATGAACAGTGCATTCTAGACAAAATTATAAAATACAAACATCTGTAGACTAATCTTACAAGACTACACTAAAGAACACAAAACATAGGATAACCATTGTAACACCGAAAACCCTACTTAGTCACTTTCTCATGTATAAAAAGCTGAAAGACTTAGCAACATATCGGGTTCGCAGCTCCTATACACACGGACGAAGCTTAAAAGGTCCTCAACAAATCAAAGAAATGCCGGAACCATATCCGTATATCGTCAATCCAGAATCAAACAATGCTACAGCAACCAATTTCTATCATCCAAATAATTTATTGAATCCTAAGTTTGACCACAAATAGTATTGATCATTCAAATTTGATCTCGTTAACTAGTTACGACAAATTGAAGCCAATAAATTCAACTAAATAAAAGGATCTAATTAGGTCAACTACGAATAAACTAAAGCAATCAACATTTCAAAACTAAGGTTTCATAAACTATACAATAAAGCATGATATACGAATGTGCACGTTAAATCTATAAGTTCATCAATTAAAATAACAGAGAAAATTACAGTGACGGCGACTTCATCGTCGTCAAGGATGAGAGCGGCGTAAGTGCAAGCGAGTTCTCCGACCGACATTGTTTAGCAACCGGAACTAACACAAAAATCTCTGGAACATTGAATTTACAAAATCAGACAAAACATCAATCAATCACACAAATAGAAGATTCAAAAGGAAGGAATGGAGGAACTGAGGAAGCAGAGGGTGCGTGGAAGTTACCGAAGGGAAGGAGAGTGGTCTCTCTGGTAGAACACGGTTACGATGCGAGGGGAAGCAGCTGAAATTTTTATGATAACCGAGGAAAGTGCATATTTATTAGGCAGATTTCAGGGTTTTGTGAAATATCGTCTCCTCTCCTTGCTGTTCTGGACTTTAGGGTTAGGCCCATTTTCTAAATCATCAGGCCCACTTTTAAGTTTTTGTTAACTCTTCAACTAACAAACTTTTTTTTTTAAAATTATTCAACAACACAACTTCTAACTTTTTTCAACCTTATGTGAAGGTAGCAACTAGTAAGTCCATTTTTTTCACCTTATTTGAACTTAATAAAAAAAAAATTAGCAATTCTCATAATCATTGGCTTCATAAATTACCCTTTTTCAAGTAGAGTTATTTAGTAGTAAAAAATAAATCTACCATAATTAAAGGATAGTTGAAATATAGGTCTATTAACTCAGTATGCGCACAAAAAGAGCTACAGATATATTAATAGAGAGTATATTGCTTGTTAGGATCATTGAGAATTTTTTTTATATCCGAATGATCATTGAGAATTGATTTTAGAGAAAAAAGTTTCCTTGAATTAACAACACTTGTGGAAAATTCGTGCCAAATATTTTGGCAGTGTTAAACATCCACAATTGACGCAAAATTGGTTGTTATCTCCAATAAATGAACAACTAGATTTTAGTAAATGTAATTAAAATAGAAACAGACGACTATAATGTCTACTCTATTTTTTAATTATTGCTCTCAAATTTTGATAGTATACTAAATTTTCTTATTTTTCTAGTGGATTCACACAATTTACACTTTATGCAATCTAATTATTTGGTTAAGAGTTTTTGGGGAGTCGTGCAGAATTTTGGATTTGAAAATCTATGCAAATATCAACTAACTTAGTTACATCAAATCTTATTTATATCAATTATTGTCTTACCACTTGGTTTTTTTTTTAATTTTAAAATAATCATATTGATCAACCTTCACTCCTTTCAATATTATAATTGCTTTGATAAAATTGATTACATTGAATTACTGAGGGTCTGAAGGAGAACATCATTCTTCTACACTCATCATTTTGTGAATGAGCTTCAAAACTTTAGGTTACAAGAGAACAAGATGTTATAAAAATTTCAGGTGAGAGAGAAGAACAAAAAAGAATAACATTTTCACTGGACAGAATTCTGACATCATATCTTCTCAAGGATGGAAGCATATACCACAAAACCAGATCCAATTCTAAAGTCAAAACGGAGGACCTAGCACAAATGTAGATTCATCAATCCTCAAGGCACTGAGGCAGCATTCTTGCAAGTCTCGTCACTCTCATGTGTACAACGGCAAGGTTCAACAACCTTCTAAGGCTACCATACTAAAAGTTCTAGCTCTCTAACGCAGGCAAAGGTTGTCGACAACAACACGTATAGCCTGCCTACGAAGCAACCAAGGATCCTCAACAAAGTTGCACAGCCTAATAGAGTACTATGTCCCCATGATATTTAAGTACAAAACAAAGCTCCGTAGCATTTGCCACAACATTGCTTCAAAAGTCTATCACAGCCACGTTACATCTCCTGGTAAAAGTCAGTCGAGTAAATCCTCAGCAACGCAGGCCCTGCTGAAGAACAGACAAATATTTAAGGAACATAGAACAATTTCATTCATCTGCAAATACAGCAAGATAGTAAAAACTTAAGAAACCGTAATAACAAAGGAATTCATCAACATATGTGAAATTAAGCATGTTTACAAACTAAAGTTGTTCAAACGACAGTAACATGACTCATTCATCAAGAACACTTCTCCTTGCCCATTTTCCAACCAATAAATTGCATAAAAGCAGCTTTTACACCAGCCTACAGAAGATATAGGAAGCTCTTGATTCAGTATTCATCTAGAACATTCAAACCCAAAGTATCGAGGAGAGGTGGCCTATCTGTCATTCTGTCCATTTGAATTGGATTTAGCAGTCCAATAATATGACAAACTTTCTACTAGCTTTCTTAGCACGCTTCTTCTTATGGTACTGCAGCGCTGAGCAAGCATTCATTAAATTATGATATTTAGCATTGTTTATTACATTTTCCGGCCCAAAGCTTTGTCATTCTTTGCACAGAAAAACAATTACATCATGAAGTCTTTGACACGTCCTCTTCAGTTCTCACTGTAATTCTTTGCCATTTCTTCTCAGTTTTATCATCATATTTCACCTCAGCTGTGTCATTTCTTTCAAGTGCTCAAATTGGTATTTTACCTTGGAAATTAGACATTTGGCTAGCGTGGCGAAGCAGACCTTGACCCAGACCTACGATTGAAGGAGAACAAGTAAGAAGTGGGATATTATTTGAGACATCATGTGTCGAGCACGGCCAATTCTTGCGTAAACTATTTGCACAGGTAGGGAGACGGGACTGAATATTACCTGTAGAGTGGCATGGGCCAATTCTTGCGTAAACAAATATAATTTAGTGTATGCCTTGTAAATGTTTTTCCAACATTCTTTTTCTCACTCTCAGCAGCTCTATCCATGGCTTCAGCAGATCAGTAGAAGATAGTTGATGAAGAGATGCAGGGACTGGATCTACATATGTAGCAATAGGAAGAGTTAGGGTGGTGCATCAAACAAATAATCGTCAACATTGGTTTTCACTGAAGCCTAGAGTCAATCATCAACACCATGAACTGAATAATTATCCTCCAACATAAGAGGTGAGGCAGAGTGTAAGGATGCAAAGGGAAAATTTGATTCATCAAACACAGCATCTCGTGAGACAAGGACTTGAGGCCTAGAGGGTATCCCAAAAAACACACAAGCCCTTCCCCTTGGTGCGAATTTATCCTTCTTGTCGAGGGCTTAACATACACTTCCAAATACCCGAAGGTGCGACTAAGATGGAGGATTAGAGAACAAAAATTTTCATGTGGGGTCACTCCTCTAAGAACTTGGGAAGAAGGTGTTCGATTCATAAGATGAGTTGGTGCCGAAATTCTATTGGAAAATAAGCTTGAATACGATGTGCCCGAGTGACATTTAAAAAGTGCCAATGCTTACGTTCTGCTAGGGAGTGTCCACGCAAGTTAGTCTGGTGTGATATGCCCTTCTTTGCGTAAGAGTTTCATAGGTCCAAATGAATACTCAAATCCACCATCACTACGAATGATTTTCACAAGTTTACCAAACTCTGTGTGAAACCATTGTGCAAGGTTTCCGAAGTAAAGCACCTACTTCAAATTTATCAGTCATAAGGTAAACCCAAAATATTCGACTAAAATCATCCAGAACTATGAGATACCTCCAACAAAACTACAAGAAAAAGAATGAAAATTAGGAATTATAGGCACATAGCTATTTGGTCTAGAAACAAATAAATATAGTTAAAACCTCCCAGACCGCTCTTCTCTCCTCAATTTAGTTTATTTTTTTTATTAAGCTTGACTTATTTTTGTTGAATATTTAAATTATTTTTGCCAAAATTATCTTATCTCTATTGAAATTATTACTTTACTAAACTTATCTTTAGTGAGCCAAACTTATTTTTGTCAAAATTAAATGCTTTTGGCCGAACTAACTTATTTTTACCGAATTTATATGAGAACCTTGTTACTCATCACTACCACTTGGGTATCATGTAATCCCCCAAAAATTATTAGATCTTGATTACATTTTATCGAAAATATTTTCTTTGCATTACTATAAAATTGGCAATACATTTACTTTACATATATACATACATATACATACATATTTTGTTAGTATGTAAATAATTATTTAAATATTTTATTAATATGTAAATATTTGCTTAAAATCAAATTCTTTTCTAAGAAACCCACTAAGCCCAAATTCCACTAAACCTAGTACTTCTTAGCCTCCTAAACCTAATCAAAATTTACCCTCACTCTCTCCCCTTGTCGTGAACTCCCAGCCGCCGCGGCCCCTCCTTGCTGCCGCCGCCGTCCATCTGCCATCGGCTGCTGGCCAACTTTCCTCCATTCTTTCCCTTCTTTTCTTCCTTAATTCGTATGCCTAGTATGAATGTTTAATAAATTATTATATGATACTTATGTTGATTTTTATGGGTTAATTTATATTGAAATTATATAAATTTGTATGCTCTATACAAGTTTTTATAAATTTTTATGCATAAATATTAATGACTAGGCACGTTAGTTTCATGAATTAAAGTTTTTTATAATAGGCTCTTGACTTTTTATATAAAATTATAAGTATTTTGTGAATCATCTATGTTAATTTTTTGGGGGTTGTAGTTTAAATGAATTTTTAGATTTTATGATCATATGTTTTAATATAAAAATGTTAGTTTTCATGATTTAAGGCTTAAATTCTTATACTAGTAATTATTTTATGAAATTACTATGGTATTTGGAATAAATTTTCAGAATATTTTACATATTAGATCATGGTTTGTTGATGGGATTTTCATGTTTTAAAGCTTGAAATTATATACTATTATAACCTAAATTAAATTAAGACTATTTTGTGATACAATTGTGAGTAATTTGGTTATATTATATTGAAACCAGATTTTCAGATTTGTAAAGTTATTAAAAGTGAATTTTATGATATATATTTTAATGAATTTTCAACTAATATTTGTAGTATCATGTTTGAGCTACTAGAGTTTGTCTTTGGGAACTTAAAAATATGTTTTGGAATGGTTTTAAAACCTTAGAAGGTTTAATATGATTGCTGTAATTTTTGGGTATTGGTGTATTGATATAGGCGATATTATTTGATGAAGAAAATCAATTTGTAAAAGGTGCATAGCTATAGTAAAGTGGTCAATCACATGGTTTACTCAAGATAATGGTTTACTCAAGATACGTATGGATTACAATGCTTTGACCTGAAAGCATGAGCTCGGATCAAAAATGAAAAGTTTTGTTTCATGATTAAGAAGTTTAGAGTATTATCATTCATGCATTAACGAGTTATACTCCTTACTTTGGATTGTATTGGATTATATTTTGGTATTAATGTGTAATGATTAATGTGTAATCACTAGCACTAATGAGAATGTAATCAGGTTTGGTTGATAAATCACAGTTGATTCAAATGGAGTTAATTGGTTAATTAATCCATGAGGTTGTTTAATGTATCTCTTCCATTACTAATAGTATGAATTGAGTAAATGAGAATTTCAAGTTTTAATGACGAGGGTAGTTGACTCTGATTAACATATTAAAATGTTAAGAAGGAAATCAAAAGGCTAAAACTACAGTATAATAGAGATTGATGGTGTAATTGTAATGTTTGCATGTGTGTGATGTGGTGATTGTGTATACTGAGTTTAAATAGTAAATCATGTAATGTGAAAGAAGGATAAAGAATAAAACTCTAGGCCTAGTGCACGTCTAGAGTATTGACAATCAGGAATTGGGGCTTCACAGTGTATTATCCGTGGCTTTTCTTGGAGGTCATGTGATTTACGATTCTCTTTTATAAAGTTTTAAACTTAAAATTGGGGTTAGTTGAGATCTCATCTAGCTATGGATACGGAGTCGTGCCCGTTTACCATATGGATTTATATTGTATTTTGATGCCCTCCGACTGGAGTGCGTGAGTTATTTATCTATTTGATGTCCTAATATGTACATGGGAGAGACAACCTTGTCTATTGCTTAATCCAAGTAATTTTTCATGTCAATTGAGTAAAATATTGCGTAATACGCTCTTCCATACTATACTTATTCTTTATTTAAACATTATTTCAATTATTATACATTAGAATTTGTATGTACTCAGCTTGCTAATTACATGCTTTATGTGTTTATTGTCATGGATTTTGGCTTTAAATGACACTATGATGATCCAATATTTATAGTTATACTTGTATTATTGAGGAACATATTATTGACATGTATTTAGTCTAGCATTCATATATGAATGGGTTGAGTAGATTGTTGTTTTAATTTTGATTCCAGAATATTTTACGTTTGTTTTGAGTTGATTTTAGACTGTTGGTTTTGGATTTGAGTTGAACATTATTTTGGTACATTACAGTAAGAGCCTTAATGGCTCCAGCTTGTTATGTGAGGAGTTTGTTTTACGATTGTTGTTATTTCAAAAAGTCTGCAAAACTCTATTTTATAACCTTTTGAACACGTGGCGGCAGCACATTGGTAATTTCTTAAAGGTTTGGTTTATGGAAAATGAGAACTATCGGGGTATTACATATCACTGTAGAAATATAGTAATATAGCACATAGTATTGCTCACATGTCACCCTTGGTATTTGGAGTAATTTTCGATAATATTTGGAAAATATAGTAACCTATCAAACTTCTAATCCAAAAAAGCTCCTCCACACAACTCTTTCAAATATCTCTCAACTAAACATATAAAGTAGAGTTTTGATGCGGTCAAATCTATATGTGGCCTCAAAGCTCTAATTTCCCACAAACCTCTCATACCCAAATAAGGGAAAAAATACATTGCATTTGGAGTTCTCCATAGGAAGTAGTTCTCTTAATATTTCTCCTATTCCTTATCATTTAAAAAAAGAAGACACAAATAGGTTTGTACATTGGGTCAAATCAGGATCACGATGAGCCACATACAAAATTGGTCGAGCTAGGCTAGGTCAAAAAGATGCAAAATGGGTCGAGTTGGGTCAGACCGTCCAAATAGAGTATAGTATTTATCTATAAAGGGAATAGTTTGTCAAAAGCCTTGAAAACTATTGGTCAACTATTGACTCGACTTGACTCATTAAAGACCTAATAAAACATGACCCTTTAAAAGACCGACCTGATTAAGCCCATAAATGATTAGACCCCTTTTATAAACGGATCGGTCAAGAACCCTTAATGGGACCCTTTCCATTTGAAAGGGTTTAGACACAAATATATATCTATACATTGGAAAGCATAACCACGCAGATTAAACCAACACTAGTTACTAGTCCAAATCGATATCAGAGCCCATATAAATGAAATATGATCAGTGGAAGCAAGGAGTTCAAAACTGATCCAGCATCTAGTATAGAGATGATTTCCTCTATTACACTAACACCAACAACAAAAAAAAAAAAAAACCAAGAGTGAATCCTAGAATTAGTGCCTGTTAGCCTTAAGCCATAATCAATCAAGACTATCTTGAATTAATATAGCACAAAGTAAAAAAAAGGTGTGCAAAAGGTACTAGAACGTTGGGTTTTGCATTTAATAAGTAGAACATTGCAGAAGATTTGAGATAAGAAAGGAACTTAATTGATCTATACAATTGCATGCATTAGACTGCTAGGACAGGAGCAAAAGATTAGGAAAAAGAAAACACAAGAAAACCTTCTATCAAACAAGCAACATTTATAAATTATGATATAAATCTGAAGGGGCCGAGGAGGGATAGGAACACACAATTACACAGTAAGAGTTTGAGGGACTCATCAAACAATACCAAGTCAATTGGTCTTATCTTTTGTCTCTTCAAGGGATGATGACTTGAACCATGGGATCCAAACTGAGGTGGTCTTTTGGTATTTTCGGTACGCTTCAGCTCTGAAGGGTTGCTTAAGCATTCTCTCCTCAACCAGAGCAGTCACATAAGCTAGGCACAAGGTGTTAACAAACGCCCCTAAGAATGTCCACCCTTGTCCAAGGTTCCATGCAAACATACCAAGTCCCCACCACCACAACTGCTCCCCAAAGTAGTTAGGATGCCTCGAGTACTTCCACAAGCCATCCTCCAAAGTAGGCAAGATTGGCTTGTGACAAGCCTTCAACTCAGCGTTCTTGTTAGAAAACTCATGGAGTTGAGTGTCAGCATAGTAAGCAACAATTATACCAGCCAAGCACACAGCAATGGCTAAAATATCCCATATGCACCATGATGCCTCAATAGTGTGTATGGTGTAGTATGGAAGACTTAGCCCCATCAAAAATATCTGAAAGACATTCAAAAATATCTTAGTGATTTTCGTCCTCATAAAAAGAGCATATACAAGCATTCAAAAAAAAAAAAAGTTGGAGCTCTTTTGAAGAAATATACATTGTTTAATACATAATTACTCTCTTCCAGAAAATTGCAACATGTAGGGTTTTACAATTTCCATCACACAACTTTAAACATTTTTATCTCCTCAATGAGTAAAAATGATAAAAAAAAGTTGATATTTTGGAATTAAAGATCGAAAAAAATACATTAAGATAAGATCGCACTTGATTATATTTTTTTACATGGAAATCACAAAAGCTGGTCGAAGGATAGTATGCAAACAATTAAAAGTCAACATGTTACAATATTTCAAGAACGGATGAACTATACTATACATCAACAAATATATTGACTTTATGTTGTTCCTCAAGAACACTGTACTGAAATAAAAGCACTAAGATTGGACATCGATCCGCAGAATACACAAACAATTATACTTTTGCATCAGAACGGTTTAAGCTTCAAAAATAAACATCGTAAAGCAATAAAAAGACAAGAACAAGAAGGAAATATATATACCTGTTGAGCAAAATAGATGGCAAAAAAGGAGACCCACCACCAATTTTTGCCATATTGTTGGCGCATATCAGTGAAACGCCAGTCCTCCCTAGCACCCCATTGCCAGTTTTCGCGGCGAAAATAGTTATGAGATAGCCTTAGACTCCACAGCAATGTCAATAGGATTACAACTCTGGACCTCCACAGGTTATAAGTGGCTATCGGATGAGTAGCGTAAAAAAAAGCTAGCATCAATGGCAACACTGTCCAATATGGATCAATCATCTGCACCCAAATCAACCCCACAAAATTTCACATAAATCATAATTTCAGAAATTGTATAGTAGTATTCATAAAAAATTTGAAAACTTTAACCAAATTTCACAACTTAAATTATATTTCACAATTTCAACCAAAAATTGAAACTTAATCCAAATTTCACATTTTTAACCAAATTTTAAAACTTGGACCAAATTTCACGACTTTTAACACTTTCAGAAGTTCACAATCATATGAATATAAACAAACCCCTGAATGTAAATCCCAGAAAGTAAAACCAACAACTCTCCAAATATAACAACTTAAGTTTGAAAAAAGGCGTGCCCAATTGAGTGTATGAAGCAGTGATCATACCCAGTGACTGGACTGGAGATGACCAATGGCCCAGAACAAGACATTGATATTGAAGAAGAAGAAGACATTGACAAGGAGGAATGGGTGGTGGTAGCACCATGACCAAAGACAGGACAGAGAATGATCAGGGTTTGAGTAATGGTATAGGAAACAGATGTAGAAGATTATGGAAGGTAGAGGAGCTATGCATGCTATGATTGCATTTTTCAGATTATTGTGCTTGCTTTTAGCTTTGCTCATCTTTGCAAACGTTAGGTTTTGACCGTTTGATCGAATTTGGGGGAAATTGGTTGTGAGATGGGAGGATATGATGGAATGAACATCAGCGTTTGGTAAGGAGGGGTTTTTATAACTCAACATGAACCGTGAAGTCCATGATCACTTGAGAAGTTCAGAGTTGAGATGTCGAAATTTTAATTTTCCTCCATAAAGTTTACACTAGCAAAATTTTTATTTATTTTTTATTTCCAACATAGGCAAAGCCAACAAGCAAGTAAGAAAAACAAATAGTAACCTAAAAAAACAAGCAACTAAACTAAGCGAAACCAAAAAATAAAGAAGAGCTACAAATTAGGGAGGGATGAATATAGAGAAGGTTACTATACGAGCATCCTCATCCAAGATACATTTAAATTCTGTAAAAATACTTTATAAAAGTGCGAAATAAGCATCGTTTAATACCCTTAATTGACAAGCCAGTTAGCTGCTTTATTTCCCTCTCGATATATATGATTCACTCTAACTCTCCAATCCTGCCAAAAAATCATTCTCTTACAGTTGCTTATAATTTGTACACAATCATTAGTAGCAAAAATAAGTGTAGGCCTTATTATGGCTATCGATTAAAAAGTAGATTTGTATGTGATTATCTACTTCCTATAATTTTATTTTTCGAGTGAATTAGATTATAAGGCTTATACATTTTATGTCTAAATATTTTTCGAATTTATTGTGTTGTTATTAAAAAAAAATGGTAATATGCATTTTTTTACGATGCTTGACTTTAATTGCGGGTAATTGTATCATTTAATCATTTTATGATAATATTTTCAATTGTTAGTCTTTTATGTCTACTTCGTAAATATAGATATTTAAAACTCTATTTGAGATAACTAGTTTATCTACAAAATCAATCATATTTAATTCTGTGCATGGTTGAATTTGACATTACAAATCGTTAAACCTAATAATATACAAAATATAATTACGCGTCAATATTCAACTTATCGAAAACGTATCAACAATCAACATCATCATACATCAAAATCAAAACGGAGTAATTCACCTTGGCGACTTAGCCTTTGGTTCATGTTGTTACGCATAATTCCAAGCATGAATATGTAGACATATGATCCATATTTTTAAATACGTGTTTTTAGCGGCGGATCCAGGATTTTCCGTCTGGTGAGTTACAATTGATAATTAAACATGTAATAAATATTTTTTTACCAAACAACTAAATAATAATACTAAAAAATACATCCAAATTTTTTAGGACGACTGATGAGTCATTTGACCCACCAAGACTTGATGTACATCCACCACTGCGTATTTTTGGCTCTATTGGCAATATGATTAGCTTACTCAGTTAGTCTTCATATTTATATTATATAATTGGCGACCCTAGACTAGTTGATAAAATGCACTATATAGAGCTAATGCTAGTTCTTCTTAGGACCTCGATCTAAAAAATTAATTATGGAGGGCAATCATAAGATGTTCGTCTAGGAGCAAAAGTAAAAAAGCATTAAGATTTGAACAATATTGCTCTTTCGTTTGATTTGCATCCAAAGTCGATTAAAAAGTTGAGCAACCCCCTTCTCTAGGCTTTGATTAACTTAACAAGACGGCGCAAAGCATCTCCACTGATTTTGCTGCATACTCCGTGAGACTTTAATCTGATCCCTAAATCAATAAGTGGTTTCTCCATAAAAACTTTCAGCCGAAATGAATTCAAATCAATCATTGCTAATATCAGCTTATATATCAATAAACAATTAAGAATTCGAGGTTGATCTATATTTGGTGGAAGGATTTAATGAGAATGATATTTAAAATGAGAAGTATGAGAATGAATCTTGATCCAAGTCACTAGATATATGTTTTACGTAAAATAAATGGTTTGTTTAACAATAAAATGAATTACTATTTGTCAAAAAAAAAAAAAATTAAATTGGTCACTGTATTCATTAAACCCATGCATTGTATATAAAAAAAAAACAAAAAGTTAAAATCTTTCTCACCTTCTCATTTGAATTTTAACCTAGAAACGATTACGCAGACATTTGTCAAGGCAAATTACAGTGTTATACCTTATGGGTTGTATGACATATATTAAGTTAAATGTTAATATAGTATACTAATGCAACATTGAACAACGACAACAAAAATTTGGAGAACCAGCTTATAAGAATAATTAATAATTGAAGGGTTATTGGTTGCATATAGTCATGAGGTTGCTAATTAAGAAATGCACCTAAAGATCTTTAGTTAGAAGGAAGATTAATTGATTATTGAGCAATTAGAGGTACTGGACTTTGTAAAGTGAAATGAATAATGATGATTACCAACATGTTTAAGGAAGAAAGTGGTGTGACTAATCATAAATCTTTAAACCTTTAATTTCTCTTTTGTAGACCACCATGCGCCGAACCTCCTCCTGCTTGCAACCACGGCTTTTTCTGATCGCCTAGGCGCCAACCCAATTTCGTTCATGTGGGCTTCTGGGTCTCTCGGCATTCCACGCGGCACTCTGATCGTAGCCCCGAAGGGGACCAGCACCATGCCCTTAGTAACTGATGGGGGTCTGGCAGTCTGGCCCATAAACTTTTTATGTATCAATTGGATTAGAATATTTTTTTTTTATAGTACTGAGCGGTGAAAAAACTGAAAAGTTTGTAAAATTTTGACATTGTAATACAGTGACAGTTATACAGTAGTAATCTGTTGGCAATTTTTACGAGTCTTCTCCCAATTACAGTCTGGTAATATGGTAAAGATTAATAAGAACCTTCTTTAGTTACGTTCTTTAGGACAAAGTGTGAAACTTCTTAAGCTAAAAGCATGCTATAAGTCTATAACCTATGGAGTCATCTTGATGCTACTATGCTAGCTTCTTGTAAAGGAATCAAAATCATATTCAAAAGTCAAAATGCAAAGTAAAGGGCCGCATGCAATAATAGAAATGATCAATGGTAATGTAGAAATTTAGCCCATAAATATGGTGGCTATCCCCTCTTATTACTGCTTCATTCTCCTTTATTTTCTATTACCCACATTTTTGGACTTTTATCTTGTCTGGATTTTCTTAACCTGAAATCCTGAATAGTACTTTTCTTTTAAGGACTGCAAATATAAATTCTATCCTATTTTGTGATCCCAGAACTAACTAACTAACTAAGTCACATAAACTACCATTGGTTTGAATGTTATTGTCATACCACACTATTAATTTACATTATACTTGTTAAATTGTCGATTCTTCCCTTTACATAAACTACAAATTGAACTTGTGTGACAGATGGGCATTTGAATTCAGTTGGGAGATTTTACGTTATGACTAGACTTGTGCATTAAGTCGGGTAAGGAATGGAGTGGATCATAGACCTTATGGGCTAGACCAAAGAAGATGTAAAACGAGCCGGTTCAAAGAGGGTTTAGTTCTATCTATGGATGATGATAGTATGCCTATATCACATCCAATTTTTGGTAGTGAACCATTGTCAAGTAAGTGAAAAACATTCATTACTTAATAATGTTTAAAAGTCTTGGAAACTATTGACTCATCATTGACTCGATTTGTCCCTTTAAGAACCCAATAAATATGACCCTTTAAAAGACCGACTCAATCAAAGCCATAATTAATTAGACCCTTCTATAAACGGCGGATCAAATGCCTCATTTGAACATATATAGTTATGACTCAAGATTGCTGTGAAGCTTGGAAGAACCATGTTTCATCTAGGGACCATAGGATATATTGCATGTGAAATTTACTAAATTGAAGTTGCACGTGTGGAAGAAAAGTCCCCTCTCCCCCTCTCCCTATCACCAAACATTCAAATGGGTCTCATGATTACAAGCAGATAGGTAATCTTGCAAGCAGTTGTAGCAGATCAGAAAAGGTTCTCTGTTGCACGTGTGACTTTTAAGTTGTTTGCATGTGTTTGTTGAGAGAAAGCAATGCCAATGGTCCGGGTTTTGCTCTATTTATGTCCTCACCATCAGCTTTCAAAGTCTCGAGTCTCTAATATGTTGCAAATTAATAAGCAATTTAGGGCATGTGGTTTGGGACCTGTTAGTCTGCTATAGTATCAATTACTTCGTACGGAGTAATTGCATTTAACAGTAATCTTTGTGTAAAACTTGAAGTACATGATCAATAATAAAAGTGAATGATTTTATTCATGATTTAGTGTTTTGATTGCTTCGTGCGTAGAGATCTGTAAAGCAGTACTAGTAAGTAGTATGTTGATATTAGGCCTATTTCATGATTTCATCATGCTATAAATGAAAACGCATTTTTTGACCTAGATTGGTCCACCCCCAATACTAGGTTCCATGCCTGCATCCTAATAAGCCCAATAGTTGTAGGAATGAAACAATGCAAGTTTATATGGGATAAAGTTTATGTACATGTTTTTTTCAAATTCCATTTGGGTGCAGTAAGCAACTTGAGAATGAAACTAAGCCAATGCTGCTCCTAGTTGGTTTGGGGAAAGGAGACCACATGGTTCTCGTGACATGATCTTCCTTTCCAAACCTCTTCATCCACGAGGCAATCCCTGCTAAATGCATGCACAGGACATTCAACTAGGGAAAAATGCTAAACCCTGTAGCCTACTGAAGTAAAATGTAGAAAGTTGCATTGTATTAGTACCTACCTAAGAATAGTTAAGAACACTGGCATGCCTAGCAGCATTGTTTTATCACGAGAATTCGACGTTTTCTCCCAATACATGTGACCCAAATAGGGTCCCTGGACACTAGTCTATAACCAGCATTGGTGTACAATGAACGTGCACCCCAATCATCCTCACAGGATTTCAGCAGCGCAGTTGCTACTTTCTGTCTCCTACACATATTTGCTAAAATAACTGTTAGGAGGAAATTATTCATGTTCCTCTGGCTAATTAAGCACTTAAGCGGTATAAGTGTAACTCTGATGATACATTACAAGTCGCGGGAGTTGTACCTTTTGAAACGAGCTATAGAAGAGTAAGCTAACACAAGAACCTGAAATGGTTGGAAACATCAATTCCGGAAACATAGAGGTACTCCTGAACTCCTTGGAGGTGTTGGATCACGCCATTGCCTCATGACACATTGACATCAACCACACCCACAAGTCGCTGTTGATGAACTCCTTGGAGGTGTTGGACCGTGCTGAGAGTTCATTGAGGCATCCTCATTATACTCCTCTGCAGGCTCTGCCGCCAGATATGCATACATGTTTCTATTGTCTTATAGTTTGTACTCACATAGCATTCAGAATTCCAAGTGAAAGACAAGAAGGTCAATTTTTCACGTCTAGTGATGTCAAAATTTGGCCTTAAACCATCAAAATTAGTATTAGGAGCACTTGAGAGCATGTTCTTAACTACGTTACCCGGCAGTAATTTTAGGAAAAGGTAACATGTTCACCAACATATATATTGCCCTGAAGGCTAGAAGCCCATTGCAATGTTACCATTCTATTACGTGTTCACCGAATTGGAAGATACAAATTCTAGAATGCGTAAAAGAATGGAGAGAAGAGAACGAATCCAAAAATACGCTGATTCCCTCTAAAAATTTGAGCCTGAATCCCAATAAATCAACTACCAAAAACTGCAATAGTCCATTTCAAGCTACTTTGCTTTACCCAAATTGGTAAAATGCAAGTTTTACAAACTCACATACTCCTATAGTCCTGAGTTCTGACACATCAATAATAGATTAATAGTCATCATTAGCTACTCATCACACACAGTCACGATTCACGAACCACATTTTCAGCTTACAGTCCCAAAAAAAAAAAAAAAAAACAAATCCAATGGTCACCACACTCTTGCACCTCCTTCACACCCAATCCAATGGTTCAGAGCCAAAGACTCTTCTAGATTACTCTCCCTCTCTTTTTTATAACTTGATCATCATTCTCACTTCTTCCTATCCCAAAAATAAAAAGAAACAAGAAAAGCTGAAACACACACCCTTCATAAATTTTCTCTCATTCAGTCTGTCTGTGAATTCTCTGAAACTTGGTACGACCATCATGGCAGCAACCTCAGCTGCAGCCCAAATTAACATACTAGGAAACAACACCAACAAAAACAACACATCTTTCCTAGGACAAAAATTTAGGAAAACCAACAACCGATTCTCAGTACTAGTAAGCTCTAAGAGGAGAAATGATAGTAATCTAGGACACTCAAGGAGGTGCAGTAGTCTACGAGTGGCGTGTGAGAAGGTGGTGGGGATAGACCTAGGGACAACAAACTCTGCAGTGGCAGCCATGGAAGGAGGGCAGCCCACCATTATAACCAACTCCGAGGGACAGCGAACCACGCCATCGGTTGTGGCTTATACTAAGAGTGGAAACCGCCTCGTGGGACAGATTGCTAAGCGGCAGGCTGTGGTTAACCCGGAGAACACGTTCTTTTCCGTTAAGCGGTTCATGGGGAGGAAGATGGGAGAGGTTGATGAGGAGACTAAGCATGTTTCTTATAGGGTTGTGACAGATGATAATGGGAATGTTAAGCTTGAGTGCCCTGCTATTGGCGAGCTCCTTGCACCTGAGGAAATCTCTGCTCAAGTACTCCTACATGTGTTTGCTTTTTTTATATGCTTGTTTACTTGGTCTGTGATGCAATATGTGTGGAATTGAATGTAGGTGTTGACGAAGCTTGTGGACGACGCATCAAGGTTCTTGAATGGCACTGTTAACAAGGCAGTGATTACTGTTCCAGCTTATTTCAACGACTCTCAGATAACTGCTACCAAGGATGCTGGACGGATGGCTGGATTGGATGTTCTTAGGATCATCAATGAACCCACAGCTGCTTCATTAGCTTATGGGTTTGAGAAGAAGAGCAACGAGACGATTTTGGTGTTCGACCTTGGAGGTGGTACGTTTGATGTCTCAGGTGAGCTATTCAGGAATGGGCTATGCTACCTAATTTAGCTTGACAGTTAAATGGTCATTCATGTATAGTATTTTAAAATCAGTTGCATGTAAAGCCGAATAAAGCAAAATAAGATATGACAGTACGAGTGTACGACACAACTAGTTCACCCTTATGATTAAATGATTCAACCCGCCTCCGAGATATATTTATCAGCTTTCTGCGAGAACATTAGATAATCTTACATTGCTGCTCCTGCCTTTTGCAGTTCTTGAGGTTGGAGATGGGGTTTTTGAGGTGTTATCTACATCAGGTGATACTCACATGGGAGGTGATGACTTTGACAAGGTAGGAAACTAAAATTGCAGACTTTGAAGAATGGTCAGCTTAAATGGGATCTATACTTAGTTATTTGGAAATTATATGTAACTACTGCTGCAGAGAATTGTGGATTGGTTAGCAGAAACGTTCAGGAAGGATGAGGGCATAGATCTTCGCAGTGACAGGCACGTTCTGCAGCGTCTAACTGAAGCTGCTGAGAAGGCAAAAATTGAGCTTTCGACTTTAACGCAGACTAGCATTAGGCAAGTATATGTGTATCATCCTTTTACACAAGTCTCTGCCATTCATATAACTACAGATATCACTAATATTATCAATTATGTGAGTTGACAGCTTACCTTTCATTACTGCACCACAAGACAGCCCCGAATATATTGACACAACCCTCACAAGAGCAAAGTTCGAAGAGTTGTGTTCTGACTTGCTTGACAGGTATGATGTTGAGCAAACTGAAGTAGTTGTCTGCTCCATTTGTCATTTTTGCGTTAATTACCTAAGATACTTGAATCCTGCAGATTGAAGACACCCGTTACAACTTCTTTGAAGAACGCACAGCTTTCGATTAAAGACATAGATAAAGTTATCCTTGTTGGTGGATCAACAAGGGTACCAGCCGTACAGGATGTAGTGAAAAAGATGACCGGTAAAAATCCGAATTGTACTATCAACCCTGATGAAGTAGTTGCCCTTGGTGCTGCTGTTCAGGTAACTTTTGATTATGTTTTGAATTTGTGGTTGTGGGTTGTGGTTTAACTCATCCTACTCAAATGATGGTCTGTCTCAGGCTGGTGTGTTGGCTGGAGATGTTAGTGACATAGTTCTATTGGATGTAACACCATTGTCTCTGGGATTAGAGACTCTTGGTGGTGTTATGACAAAGATTATCCCAAGAAATACAACGCTGCCTACTTCCAAATCAGAAGTATTTTCAACAGCTGCAGATGGACAGACACGCGTAGAAATTAATGTTCTTCAAGGAGAAAGAGAGTTTGTGAGGGATATCAAATCACTCGGGAGCTTCCGACTAGATGGGATCCCTCCGTCCCCACGTGGAGTACCCCAAATTGAAGTTAAGTTTGACATTTATGCCAACGGAATTCTCTCTGTCACCGCCATCGACAAAGGAACTGGAAAGAAACAGGACATTACTATAACAGGTGCTAGCACTTTGCCTAAAGATGAGGTATATTTTTTAGTGGCTCCCTGTGATTCCTTCATCAACATTAGTATATTTGAAGCAGCAAAATTCATGATAAGTAGACATATTTTAATCTGGTTCACAATTGGAACAGAGTTGATGGAACTGACCTAATCCTGAAAGAACTGGCTAAAGACATGATTTTACAGTCATGAATAAAATTCAACCTAAACAACCCAAATCTGCCTAGAAAGTAGAAACTGGTTTATAAAGGATCCAATCGATATAGAATGTGACTGAACAACATTCAAAAAACAGATCTTTACAAAATTATCTGACTTAATCTAGTTGCAGGTGGAAAAGATGGTTCAAGAGGCAGAGAGGTTTGCAAAAGAGGATAAGGAGAAGAGAGAAGCCATTGACACCAGGAATCAAGCTGACGCGGTAGTGTACCAAACTCAGAAGCAGCTGAAGGAGTTGGGAGAAAAAATCCCTGCTGTAGTTAAGGAGAAAGTTGAGGCCAAACTAAAAGACCTCAAGGATGCTATAGAAGGTGGCATTACCCAGAAGATTAAGGATGCCATAGCTGCAGTAAACCAGGAAGTAATGCATATAGGACAGTCTTTGTACAGTCAACATGGAGCTACTGGAGCGGATACTACAGCTCGAAAAGCTGCTGGTTCCACCGAGTCTACTGGAAGTTCTGATGGTAGTGGAGATGTGACAAATACGGATTTAAGTGAAAGCAAATGAGAAGAATTTGGAGTCACCATAGTAAACTACTTCATATATCTGGAGAATATCCTTTATTGAGCTGTTTTACACTTAGTATTAGGACTTACGAGAACCTGGAAACTTTGGGTTATTTGCAGGTATATTAGAGAAGGTTTTTAACTCTTTAGCATGTGCAAAATTTTTATTTTATATTTATAAAAATAGATTTAATTGATAAAAAAAAAAAAAACATGTGATTGCAGTTTGTTTTTCCTGCATATAATGTAGAAAATTGCAAGTGGAATGTGTAGGGATTTTTTTGTTACAGGCAGACAAATAATCAAAGTGAAGAAAAATATTTCTGTGGATATACTACTTAGCTTACGACCACTTTTGAGTTATCACTCTGCGGAAAAACAAATATTTGTATCCCTTTACCAGCTAAAATACCCAGAGAGAGTGAGATTTTATTAAGAAGTCCAAGTCCCTCAAAATGTTCAACATTATAGGTAGGATCTCAATACAAGATTATTCAGGCTAAGAAGACAAGAATCTGATGTTATCTCCTCCATACCCCACCCAATTTCATCAAAAACAAAAGATCTGCTACAGGGCCAACATCGCTACTACAAACACACTAAACTACAACTAGAAATTCTAGTGAAAGCTCTTGAGGTGGATATGTATAATAGTATTCTCATCATCCGCTACCCTCTCCCTGCAGTTGATCAAGTTAGGGGAAGGTGATACCTGTTATAGGTATCAGTTCACAAATTGAATTCCTGTAATTGTACTCCCATCATGAAGTTGAAGAGCAGCATCGCTAACCACCTGCAAATTTGTTCATTTTTCAATCAATACCAATAGTAAACTATGAATATTGAAGGAAAGTCTAAGTAAAAAAAGATTTTCTTTTAAACCTTTCTTAAGATATAAGAAGAAATCCAGAACCTCACACTGCATATGTCCAGCCATAAAATGATGGTAAACTCAATTTATACATACAAGATCAACACTCACTATCAGTTTTGAATCAGGGACAATGGGAAACAATGCATCTCTATAAATCTATGTATTTTCCAAGCCACTATGAATCACAACAATATGAGGATCCTCATCCTGCCATCCTGGGGTCTCAAAATCTCAAAAATATTCTTTTTCAGCCCGTAAGATGAATGCAACTCTTAATAACAATGTGTAAGGCCCCTATTCTGGACTCAGTAATTGATTCTAAAATGTGACGGAACTTAATCCCAGATCACCCACTGTACCTCATTCAATACCTTGCAGCGTGTATTATAGAATTAGAAAAGCCAATCATACCGTCCTCTACAATCCAATATTGTACACCGGTTCTACAGGCGGTTTACAAACATTGATACCAGACTCAAATCATATAAATAATATCAGTTTCTGACATAACTTTTTCAGGTGATGCCCTGCCTTCTTGCTATTCGTATGATTAGCCTATAAACTAAACATCGAATTTTTATAACTGACAAAAATTACATAAGCATTTTATAAGATATTGCAGTAAATTATAGGTCACTGCAAGTGCTACAATCCTACAAAACATTTATGGTTCTTTCATAAACAGACAAATTATTATAGGTAAAACGTTAAGTAGATGGAGAAATGGACCAAGTCATATATAATAAGATGTTATCAGAGATTTCTCAAGGAAAATCTTGGAATAGATTTCACTTTAGTTGCAAAAATCATAAGTTCTTAAGCCCAAAGCTTTTTATACCTTTGCCATGGATCTATAGGAATATTCTGTAACCCCAGCAACATGAGGTGTGATTAAAACATTTGGAAACTGTAAAATTGGATCGTTGGGATCGAATGGCTCTGTCCAAGCCACATCGATACCCAAGCCTCCCAAATGGCCAGACTTGAGACTTTGAGCAACAGCATCATAATCTAGGAGACCTCCACGTGCAATGTTTACCAGATAGGCTCCCTGGATAACATAGTGAAAGAGCCAAAAAAGTAACTTTTATTAGAATGAACACTCAGGGAAATCTCAACAGCACCAAGACATCTTAAGAACTAAATTCAACTAGAAGTCTTATCATTGAAGAGCCTCTGATCCTTCACCAAGCACTTTGACATGCTAATTTCCTTCAAGAGGAGAAAAGATTAGCTTTTTTAATCAAAGATTGGAAAAACATACCTTTTTCATGGATTGTATGAATGAATGGTTTATGACACCGGCCTGCACATTCATATAAACACCTTGGTCAGCACCTTTCTGTGACAACACAGAAATGGATGATAGAAGCAAGTCGACAAAACAGAGTAACCTTACCGTCTCTCGGTTCATATTCAGGCAACAAACAACTACGTCTGCCATGCCTGCAAACCTATATATATCATCATGGGTACCCTGCTCATCAACAAAATCAGCAACACAAGCATTTTGGGCTGAAGAACCTGAATAATAAAGATTAAACATGACACCTAATTGTAAAAAAAGTAATAAGAGAAAAAGTGGAAACGTAAGTGAAGATTTAGCTCAACAAATGCAATAACAGTCCTCAAACCATTCATTTGGAGAGAGTTCCAACTACGTTTTGTTGCAAGGATTTTAACATCAAATGGTCTCAAGCGCTTCGCCAATTCAGACCCAATGTTCCCAAATCCCAAAATGAGAACCTGTTTTAATACATGCAAACTTCATGTGAGTTAGGAGATTGCCTTGTTATTCTTAAGGACAACAGAAAAACGCGGTCAAAAATTAGAAACCAACCAAGTTGATTATAAAAATAAAAGAACACTTAGAAATCTTCCTCCACTTCCGCCAACATAGAGATCTGTATCTAACAGTATTCAAAATTTAGTATTGGCTAGCGAGTCCTAATATTTTGACAATCAACAACTCGTAAAAGAATTAAGCATAGACTGAAAGACAACATAAAAAAAATGGGGGGTTCGGGTGCAGTAAATAAAAAAGCAATAACAAGGAAATTGAGGGGAGGGGAACCTACTGTTTTTCCAAATAATGTTCCACCAGCAGGCTCTCCAAGCTTTTTCATCTTTATTGAAATTTCCATCTCCTTCTGCAAAATGCACTTTGACTATGTAAATGCTAGCGAGGGAAGCTAACATACAAGACTGACAGAGGAAAGGTAACAAAAATACAAGAGCGTAGATTATGCACAGATATTGTAGATTTTAACACTCAGTTCTAAATCTAAAACCTTCAATTAACTATGGAAAAGCAAAATATTTGTAGATCAGTAAACTCAAAAGGCACACTTGTTTTCGTAAAAGGCCCAACATCAGATATATGGCCATTTCTGCACATGAAGCAGCATTTCCAGTGCCATCTGCAGGAATTCTAGCAACTTTAATTCCATGTTCTGTCGCCGCACGCTCATCAACACCTGATCAAAGAAGAAGCCAGACAAAATGTCAACAATGGCAGTAAGCTTTGCTGCTTCCTTTCAATTAACCACGAAGAGAAAAAAAAAATAGGAATGATCAGTATCACATAAACAATGGGAAATGCAGAGAAATACCCTCTAAGCCAACACCATACTGCAATATCAGCTTCAATTGTTTTGCTCGAGAAATAACATCTGAATCAATACGCATCATCCTTGGAATGCACATGTGGTAGTTGCCAATTACATTGGGCACATCACTTTGAGGAACATCATCAACCTACAATGGAAATTTTAACAAGCATGGACTTTAGTTTCATCAAAAAAGCATTTATCAATTGCACAATTATAATAATCCTTTATTCTTCTTAAATAATTGTATATCAGTAATAGGCTTGATCTATGATTAGCACAAGGAAAGTTCAACATTCAAACATGGCAAGAAGCAAGAGCATCAATTACTTCAAATGGTATTCCATTCCTTTTTGTTGTTCCAAGCGGGAATATGGTCATCAAATACGGGTCAAAAATCCTTACATACCCAATACACAAGTGGCATGATGGTCTAGGAAAACCAGTAAACCCAAAACAGCCATGAGGTTGAGTTCCTCAAGCTGAACACCTAGATGTTCATGAATCATGATCAATTCAATAAAAGATGATCCCTCCCATGTATCGCCCCCAGTCCTGTTTCTACAACTCATAACATGAAATTAATGCTGTATTCACTTTCAGTTGGAAGCTTAATATAATCAATAATGTCAAACCAATCATTATACCTCCTATTTTCGATATCGTTGAACAATTTAAGTGCATACACAAACCAAATGAACATACACATTGGCTGGGGGCAAAACAATTACTCATTAGATTTTACATTTTTACCATAAGTAAGAAAATGCAATATGAACATTTACCTGGATTTGAGGATGGATACTCAAATACTCTTTAGTAAAGCGATAAGAATCAATAAACTGTTGCCCACAAAATAGAACTCTAGTCACTTTCTCTTCACTCATCATTGAACTTGCTGTCCAAATTTGTAAAAAAAAAAAATTAATATAATCAGAAAAAATACAGAAAACAGCAACAAAAACATAGATTTAGGAATCAGTCAATTGTAATCAAGAAGAATCTTTCAGTTACATCAAGAACAGGTTGCAAGCTTACAACTTTACAATCAGAAAATAAAGTAACCCCTCTAGCAAACCAACTCAAGTTAAACAAAAATTCCTGAAATCACACATTTGCCCATAAAATAGGAACCTTCAATAATACAATAATGAAGAACAAATACAGGTTGAGTTGATTGAAAAGGTAAGAACTTTGATTGACAAGAGAGAGATGGGTTACCTGAGTGGATACTGTGTGAGAGAGAAACAGTGAAATTGAGGGCACACCCAATAATCCGGCCTAAGGTAGGAGATGCAGTCAATGATTTGGAGAGCAACATCACTTTTAAATTTTCGTTCCGTCTTTTTAATTCTTGTTCCCAGCTATTTGAAGAAAAGATTACCAAAACATTAGTTTATAAATTATAGGATTAATTGACCACATTAATCTAATTTTTGACCGATTTGCGGATATTAGTACAACCTTTTGTTTATTTTTTTATTGCACCTACCTTTAACTGATTTTTGCTTCCACTAAACCTGGTCCAGTTGTTACCTGTGATAGACAATCACGAACAGGTAACTCTCTTTTAAAAATATTGAAGGAACTAAATACCGTTGCAGGCATAAATTTTTCACTGTCTTCATTCTTCACTCCTCGCCCTTCTCTTCCCCATCCTTCTTGCTTTGAGCTGGTTCTCTCTTCATCTCTGTCCATCTTTCCTTCGTATTAATGCCTTGTGGATTAGTATTAGCTTTGATTATGTGCAAAATTAATGCGATAGAAAATGTGATTAACTTATATTAAGATCTGTCATTTCTGGCTTTTGATTGAATGATCTGATTTTGTACGTTTATTGATTTTGTGTGATTTTATTCTGAGCTGAGATTGAGAGGCAAAACATTCAAGTGAATAAAGAAACACCTATTAAGCCTGCAGAAACATCTTCTGCTGCATCTGGGAAGTCAACAAATTATGTTCCTGCTGGACTTGGACGTGCTGCCCCATTATTAGAACCTGCGGCAAGAGCAGTCCATCAGCCACGGGCAAATGAGCAAGTATCTCAGGCTCAGACCAGTGTTGAAGAAACCACGAATGGGGAGGTTGAGGAAGGTGATGAGATTCGGGAGAAACTCCAGATGATAAGAGTGAAGTTCTTACGTCTCGCTTATAGGCTCGGGCAAACTCCTCATAATGTCGTTGTTGCTCAAGTCTTGTACAGATTAGGGAGAAACTCCAAATGATAGTTGTTTTGACTCATGCTGCATCAGCTCCTCCTGAGGGCCCCAATGGCACTTCTTCTAACTAAAGTTAAATAAGTAGCCACGTCAGATAATTCCCACTTGTTTCGGTCACCCGTAAAAAGGTTTAGTGGAAGCAAAAATCAGTTAAAGGTAGGTGCAATCAAAAATAAACAAAAGTTTGGATTAATATCCGCAAATCGATCAGAGGTTAGATTAATGCGGTCAATTAATCCTAAATTATATCATGTTGGTGCCTCATAATACGTTATTAATTGGTCCACGGATATAACTTGAGCAATCACGAGTTCACCGGGATTGTTTACGATGCCAAATCAGGTTTCTGTATTAATCGGGTTTGATTTAAATGGGTTGTCATCTATCTTTGGGCTCAGATCAGACCATTAATCGAGTAGGGTTTAATTGATTGGATATGGAATGGATTGTAGAGATGGACTTTGAGTTGAATCAAGTAAGATCATTATAGGTCAATCTGGTTAGGGTTTAGACAAATTTAGACGGTTTATTTTGGGCTATATAAATTTCAAGTCATTCATTAGGACAAGTCATCTTATTTCGAATGAAGTTAAGGTAAATCGTGTATTATACTTAAAATGAAGTCATTGTTAGTTCATGATTCTAATTTGACTTTTATTTTGTTGCATTAATAATCATATCTATATAAGTCATGACTTATGATTTCTTTAGTTTATATTATGCAAATATCAATTCTTTGACATTGATAATGAATTATTATATTGTATTGACATTATTGCATCGATAAGTAATTGTAAAACAAAAAAGTGATAAGTAATTGTAACGATACTAATGAGAAGTATTATATTGAATAAATATGTGATGTATATTATTTATGTATATTGCATGATGATTTTATCAGACTTTATCATATGAAATGTTATTAATATTGCAATCCTTACCATATTATCCGATCGCGAGTATCGTTACGACTTTTTACGATCCAAACAATATTGTATATTTCAAAGCTTGATTATTTTAAGAACATTCTTAAAGTCTGAGAATTTAGTGTCATAATAATCATAAATGATGTGTCAACTCTTGGGTTACTAATAGGTTGATCTTAAATATACCAGATGAAATGGGGTTAGAGTCATTATCAATTGACCTTATCAGTTATTTGTTATGGGTCAACCTAATTTCTGGTTGATTTGTTTATGGGTTAGTTTAATTTTGGATCAAAGTCGTTTTCAGGCTGATACGCTTGAGAGTAGATCGATTTCGGGTTTGGGTTCTCAAATTTTGAGTTAAATTATTTTTAATTTGGCTTCGAATTAAGTTAGATTGGGTTCACTAAATACGTGTTGAAAAATAATATCTCAAGGAATATTAGGCTTCTACCTCACTTTAGTCTCCCTAGCTGACATATAAAACATGAGTTTTCACAATAATTAAAAAAAATTGTTTGCTCTAAAAAATGATTAAGAAAACTCCAATTTTAGGTGAATTCACTAAAAATGAGTCTAAATAAGTCTACTTTTGAATAAATTTTGAATAATCCAACTTCTTGCCTCCATTTTGCAAATAACAATGATAATGATCAGTGAACAATAGGTTAATTCCCTATTTTCGTATTTTTAAAAAATATATATTTTTCCTCTTTTTAAACTCGTATCATCCTTTCCAACTATAACTCTGTACTCCCCTTCTTTCTTAATATATCTTCACCTTATCTCCATCCATCAATTTCTTGCATTTGTGAGAAGGATGTGGTGACTGAGGATGGTATACAATATGGGAATCGCAAATAAGACTATGGACCTGGGTGCACAGTGAGCATCGTTCACCCAATCCACAACGCACATATATTACAAGTAAAAAGCAGACAAAGTCACAGAAAATGAAATGAATAAACATTCTTTTACCAGGCAATGAAATTGGAATGACGCAGGCAATGATCGGTGTTAGGGGTATCAAAAGGTAAAAGAGAGAATTTTGATTATTGTAAATGAAATTAGAACTAGGGACATTTATAGAATGTCCTTAAACATAATTTGGAAACTTCTCTATAAACAGACGGAATAGGAAAAGAAAAGAATATATTAGAATAAGCATATCTATCTCTATCAAAGGATATCGTTAGTTCTATTTTTTAAATCGTGCAATTGCTCGAATGCTATATTTCTTGATTGCCATATGTTTACAATAATGATAATTATTTGGAAAAAAATTGTGATACCAATTTTTTTTTGAAAAATCAACACAGAGAGAAAGGAGTTAATAATCTCCTAAATTTCTTTTATTGAGGAAAGAATCCATATTATCAGTTACATCCCCTCAAAATTCGTTCACTAAATCTCCTATTCTGCAAATCAAATGACTTAGCGGTTTTACGTGTGCATATCGGAGCATAAAATAAGGGGTTTAAAAAATACGTCAATTGAACGCCCATATTAGGAGTTATGCCGTTTTGAGAGAGAAGTAAAAGTGTGAAAAATAAGTGAAAATAAGATAAATAAAGTTTTTATGTAATAAGGAGGGGCTTTGTTAAACATCACTCGTAAATCTCTAGCTATCGCCCGTATTTAGTACATGAAATGCTAAATTCCCCCTTAGTTTATATTTATATACGATAAATGCATTTTTACTTTTACCACTCTATATAAGTTCATTTTACTCTGAGTTTTTCAGTTTAATAATTTAATTCAGTATTTTACTTTTAATATTTATACTTTTTACTCCCAATAACATTTCATTTCTCACCTTCCAACCAATTTCTACTTTTCCTGTCATTCTTCTTCCTTCATTATTTTACCTCCATTTCCTTTAGTTCAGTAGGATCACTTGCATTGCATTCCTTCAGTTCAATTTCAACCATGTCGAATAAGGTACACATTATTCTTATACCATTTCAATGTTTGTAGTTCATTTCATTTTGTTTCTTTAATATTAAACTATGTAATTAGGTTAAATACGTGCATTTGTATACATTAATTAAAGAAATACAAATTTTTTTTTTGTATATTTATAGTTATCTAAACGTAACTAAGTTCGCTTAACAACGTGTGATAAATGTTAGTTAATATAGAATTAGGATTTTAAAACGTGTGAAAATAGTTAGTTAGCATGCAAATTAAAGAGAAACATATGTTTTGGACGTTTATAACATATATTTATCGTCCAAAGTGGACGGTTTATCAGTGTTAGTAACCGTAAAAAGCAGACGTTTGAACGATGGATATAACGTGAAAATCGGACGATAATTGGATCGTTAAACTGTCCAAATTGGACAGTTTTTACACCCAAAAAACCACCCAAAATGGACGGTTCTCCACCCATAAGAACCGTCCAAATTGGACGATTCTCCACTTATAGGAACCCTCGAATCTGGACGGTTCTTATGGGTGGAGAACCGTCCATTTTGGGTGGTTTTTCGGGTAAGAATTGTTGTTTATGATTTTTCCAAACTTAAAACATTCTTAATTAAGTATTATTAACAAATATTTTGCTAATTGAATGTTATTATAAATATTAATTAATTTAATTTAATATAGATTGCTAATCGAATGTTATTAGAAATATCAATTAGAAATATCCATTGCTAATGCCGATTTATATGAGCATTGCTTATTGATGTTAATTACGTATTATAATTACATATATAATGTAGTGATCTTTATATGAAATTTCAGGACTTTAGCAGGGATGTAATTGATTATAGCGGGGTCTTTATCACGAACAAGATCAAGGCATTGGAGCTTCCAGAGCGTATGGGCTCAAGAAGTCCTGAAATATGGGAAGAAGAAGGATCGAGACTTTTCGAATGCGCACAGGTTTAACACAAAGAAAATGGGGTGTAATTGCAAATACAAGATCAAGGCATTGGAGCTTCTAGAGCGTGATGAATGGCATATCGAAGGTGTTGCAAAATGAGGGTTTCATAACCATGAGTTGGTGGTGTATCCAGTGGGGGTATCGACAAGTGAGTGGCTTAAGTCTAGCTGCTAAAGAAATCGTAAGGGGAATGAGTGACGCACATGTGAAATAGAAGAAGATCTTAGCATCAATATTGAACCAATATCCAGAAGACAACCCAAATGTGCGACACATTTATAATGAGAGACTTAAGATAAGGATGGAAAACTCTGAAGGAAGGAATGCGATCTAACAGATGTTTAACCAAGCAAACAAATATGAATATGAATTCTTGTTCGATGCTGACACTAAGACATTTTCAATTGACTCGTGTGTTTATGGTGCATCCTGAATCTAACTTGATGTTACGTATATGGCCATATGTGATTCTAATTAATTCAATGTACAAAACAAACAAGCATATATATCCGCTGGTTGAGATAATTGGGATGACTCCGACAAATTCAAACTTCGTGATCGGTTATGCAATCATGAAGGATGAGAAATTAGAGAGTTACTGGTGGGTGTTAGATAAACTGAAGCATCTAATTGATTTTGAAGTGCACCCTAAAGTAATAGTGACTGATTGTGAAGGATGACTATTTCATCCCATTACGGAGTTATTTCCTAAATCGTGCCATTTACTTTGCTCATGGCACATCAACAATTGTGTTGAAAAGAAGACATACGACCTTTTCAAAGATAAGAGGTGCATTGCTGATGTCAAAATGGGTAAATGGAGTAAAACTATGAATGCGAAGACAAAAGCGGAGTACAACAATGCAGTAATACAATTCCAGGATTTTTATGCGTGGTGCTCTGGTGCAGTATGTGGAGAACCAATGGTTGCCCTATGCTGAGCGGTTCGTGAAGTGCCATACCAACCAGTTCCTTTACTTGGAGAATAGGACGACATATAGAGTTTAGAGCTCACATTGTGCCTTGAAGAACTGGTTGGATTTTTCCACTAGTGCTCTGGATACACTATTCGAGCATTTCCACAAGCATTTACAAACCCAGCGACCGAACGTACAATACAACCTTGAGCAATCACGAAGTTGTCACGTCACTTTTTACCAGGAGTTCATATATAACCAGCTTCATGGTTGTATTTCTCATTATTGTTTGTCCTTGATTAAGGACAAGGCAGAACAAATGAGGAGGCTTGGTGCTACAGTTCAGAGCAGTTGCGAGTGTGTTTTAATGGCTACAAACAGTATTTTATGTGCTTGTGCTATATATCAAATGTTCATGGGGAATTCATCACTATTTTTAGTTGATATCCACCCGTTTTGGAGAATGTTAACCATCGGTGCACTGCATTTAGACTTTGAGTACGTCGACCGATCCTAGCAAGAAGTGAATCAATTATGGGGTCTGTTCGAGAGAGTAGCTTCTTCAACCCCTTCCCTATTACGTGATACCTCATGCTACCTATATGGCATGTTGGAGCCTTAAGGATCATACCTTGAAGAACCAGAGTCGCTGACACAAAATGAGGTCGACCTTCACGACGTGATCAATGTTTATGGGAGTACGCTTATGGACGTGAGCCTATGTCAAAAACTTGTTCAAGATAATAAGGGCAATCATCTCGTCATTTGTCAAAATTCGTGAACATGCCTCCAGTAAGAGGTATATTAATTAAACATTATAAGCTTTGTACTAATTATTTATGTTTAATACGTGTTTTTATGCAAGCTGCAGGTAGAACGAACATAGAGAACTTTCCGTACAAAGACAGAGTTCCAAGCATTATATTGAATAACGTTGAAGGGTGGAATGATGTCAAGGCTTATGGAAATTGTGGCTTCAGATGTGTTGCTGATGCATTTCCCAATGGAGAAGACAACTACCCTCTTATGCGCAGGCTCATGTATAATGAAGTGGTAGCGAACTACTACAGATACACTATCGTCTATTTCAACAAAGTGGATCGAGCTCTCCAATGTATTAACTGAGAAAGTGGACGGTGCGAGTAAGATTACCGAATGGAGGTCAACGCAGATTTGTTCGCAATTGCTAATATTTACAAGTGTGCTATCATGCTATTTGGAGTTAGATTACATGAGCACGCCTTTATCCATCCACTACAGTCTTACCTTGGCATTCTCCATCTGCATACACTACACCAGTTGCGGAATTGGCTATTGCACATTTGGGAATTTACAAGCATTTGATTCGGTTACACTTATCCCCTGGTTTTCTAGGTCCTTCGATAAACCGTTTATGGGAGGACATGCAAAATGCCATTGTTGACGGGTGGGACCAGCTCTACGCTCGGAAAATGGTAGATTGGAATGATTTAGCTAATTATGTACCATGACAACTAATAATATAAGTACTTAATGAATTCATTGATGTTACGCTAGAGTTTCAAACTCAGCAGAGTTTCCTCTGTAATTTGGACATTCAAGTTATAGACATACAATCACTTTGTACTTGGGAAAACATTAAAATGTTTCAAACATAATTCGTACAACAAACAAAACCAAACACAATCCAAACATCAAATCGTAAACCATATTACAAAACACAATCCAAACAATTATAATACACTATTTCATTTCTTAATCACCTCCTCCATTTGTTCAACTGAAAACCTGGACATATCACTGGTAAGACCTTTCTTATCTGTGATGATACCTTGAGAAGCCTGAATCATTAAGTTCATCCACTACAAAATCACTCCAAATATTTGTAGTAATGTGACCCAGAAAGCTAGGAATCATGTTGCCTTCGATTGGGCCACTAGGAACTCCACCCTTCACAACCCAAAAGTCATCCCCCTTCTTCCTCTAACCCAATGTCATTGCACTAACAAATTTATCATCCACGCCTTTGCGCACTCTAACATACTAATCCTCTAATTGTTTCTCCGGCATAGCACTAGCACCACCCAAATCATAGTTCGGGATATCATCATCATCCCGATCCTCATCATCTATCACATAATTATCCAAATCATCATGAGAATCCTCATCTACCTCATCCTCATGTAACTGCTGCAATCATACACCATCTCTCTTCCTCCGTGTAGAAGCTGAGATACCACGAGATTGGGGATGTCTCGGACCTGAATCACCCTCGCCATGGCTTTCAGGTACCTATTCCATTATATTAGTGATAAGTAATAAGTAATAAATAAATATAAATTATAACTAATTAATACTACAATAAACCTGAATATCAAATTTCAATATAAAGTAGTTAATAAGCTTATACTTTATTTAACTATTAAATATGATTTAACTATACTAATTTAATATAAATTACTTTAATATGCTTAGTTATAATAATTTAATATTAACTAATTTAATACGGAATTTTATTTACTGCGTTATACTTTTACACTAATCATAAATATCAAAAGCATAAGCATAGTAACTAAGCATATTATAAGATTTAAATATTTTAACTATTAAACATAATTTAACTATAACATAAAATTACGAGTAATTATACATATTATTATTAATAAATATAGAATTACGAGTAATTATATGTATTATTATTAATATAAACTTATTAATATTATACGAGTAATTATTAATATTATCTAAATAATACGTATTATTAACTAATTTAATATTAAATAATTTAATATACTTAGTACGTAATGTAATATTAACTAATTTAATATGGAATTTTAATTACTATTATACGTAATATTAAATATTAATTAATACTTAATATTAATTTATCTATACATATTATTGTTAATATTAACAAATAATATAATTAATCATTTATATAAAAAGCAAAAAAAAAATATTGGAACCGTGTAAAATATAGGGTTTCACTTAGATAAAAATGTCTAAAATGGAAGAACCGTCCATTTTGTATGATTTTACATAGGTTAAACCATGTATTTTATACGGTTTCTCTTTTTTTCTTCCCATCTTCTTCCTAGATCTAAGGTTCTATAATACCGAAATTCAGCTATAACGAAACAACCAAAGATCTTTCTAAACATCAATATAATCCATGAAAATTAACTTTAAATTGCTTAAAAAAAATATTACATACATTTGAGGATGAAGAATCGGCTAATCCTCTTAGAGCTTTACCGGCACCTCTGCTTATTCCTTCACTCAAGTTTCGACTAGGTTCTTTGCCCTCTCTTGACATGGTGAATTTTTGGAAATAAATTTGATTTTATGAAAGAGGTGAATTTCTTGGGAGATAAACTGATTTTTGAGTGAGTTTGAGTGTGTTTGAGTGATATGAAAGTATTGAAAGATAGGTAGAAAATGGGTTTATAAGAGATAGGAAAAAAATAGTTAAATTAGATGAGTAAATGGATTAAATTAGGTCATTAAATTCAAACATTAGATAATTAGTAATTTCGGTTAGTAAATAGGTTAAATTAAATTAGTAAATTAAATTATTAAATTAGTTAATTAAATTATTAAATTAGGTTTGTAAATTAAAATGTTAGATAATTATTAAATAAGGTAAAATTAGATAAATTTGATAAAATTAGGTTACTAATATATATAAAGGCAATAACGTAAAGAAAGTGTAAAATACATATGAAATACGGGCAATAACTAGATAATAACGGACGATATTTAGCGATTCACGAAAAGAAATTTGATATGAAAAACATACAAAATACGATGACAATGAGAGACTATCAATCCTTAAAAATACCCCACTTTTATAGTTTTATCATAGATTGACTACGAGCAACTTGATCCCTAAAATTTCGGAGATTGACGCGCCATTATATTGGATGTTGCTGCTCCTGAATCATGAGTCATGACTATTTATTTATTTATTTATTTTTGGTGATCACAAGAGGGGCAAACCCAACTATATAAAAGGGTGCATAATAATGGAATTGTCATTGTTAAAAACCCCTCAACGCCGTCTCGTGCAAGGGACGATTGCAAGACTAAAAAAAAGCAGTGCAGAATTGCAGACTGTGTTGGTTCTTCATCATCATCATCATCATCATCATCATCATCATATACCCTTCAATCTCTCTCATCTGTGGTACACTTTTATTCACTGTATTTTTTGGGCTTTCGGTTCAAGTTTCTTGCTTTCTGTATTACGGAGTATTCTATGGGGTCTTTTCTCACTGATCAAATTACCCTGTCAAATAAGTTAAAAAACTGATCAAATCAGTTGCATGTAATCCACTTTATTACGTAATTTTTCCCCTTAATTATTGTTGTTTGAGATTAGTTTCTTAGCATTCGTCTCGTAGATTAAATTAATTTCCTAATTTTATTTGGGTTTGAAAATTGATTACGATTTATTGTTTTCCTGCTGTGTAATACTGAATTACTTACACGTAAAATTGCATCTGGGTTTCATTGATTAATGTGAGATTCGAATACCCTTTTCGATTTTTTGCGGTAATTCAGCTTATTTTAGGTTGTAATTTCTCGTATTTGTATATGTATAAGAATTGCCAATTAGGTTAAGCCTAAACAAGTGTGGGTTTAACACAAGGGGTATCTTATTTTCTAATTGTTGTTGTTTTACTGATAATATTTGTTGTATGATCATGGTTGATCGCTTAAATCAGGAACGATGAGTACAAGGCGAAAATCGTTGATTGAAGAAAAGTATAATGGGATCGAAAAGAGGCAGATGAACATTATGAAGTTGGTACAAGAAAGAGCTGCCAAAATGCAAATTACTTGGGTGCCTTCCTTGCCTAATGATTTGATGTTTCAGATATTTCTGTTACTGCCGGTCAAATCCCTTTTGAGATTTACTTGTGTTTGCAAGACATGGTTTAAGCTGATCCGTTGTGCTGAGTTTGTTGAGGCTTACAATGCTCTAGCTGAGTCTAGCCCAATCATACTCAGAGCCATTAATATTGAAAGGCCAAACACATTCAATGTTGAAACGCAACTCAGTCAATCCAAAAACTTTTGTTTCTTCCCATGCAACTTGGGGTTAAGACGAAGCAAGTTCATGTATTTTTTAGAAATCGAAAATGAAAAGGGAAAGCTTCTTGACCTCAATATTAGCTGTTATGGCTCTCTTGTTTCCAGTTGCAATGGATTGATTTTGATCTCCACTATGCGTGAACTACTTAAGAGGCATACTCATTCCTTGTCGGACCACCCTGTGGTTGGTAGCAAACAAAATCCAGGGAGCTTAATTGTGATGAATCCTATGACTAGGAGATTGATAGGGTTCCCTGTAGGCACTCTTCCATGTGGACTTCGCAATGAGTCTTATGGGCTTCTCTTCAGCTATACGAAGGGTATTTATAAAGTGGTGCACTTGTTCAAGGAGAAATTTGGGAGCGTTGCTTGTGAGATATTGAGCTTGCAAACAAGATCGTGGAAAGCTGTTGATGTGCCAGTTGGAATACGTTTTGATAAATTTGGCCTAGCACCCATTGCAGCAATTGGCGCTTTGCACTGGATTCCTGGTTCTGTTGGTTATGATTACATAGTCTCTGTGGGGGCAGATGATGAAAAATTCTCCATGACAGACCTTCCTAAGGCTATGGGTAAGTATGATAGGCTAGTCGAAATGGGTGGTTTTTTGAGCTTTGTTAATGGTTTGGACAAGGACCACATAGAGGTGTGGGTTTTGAAGGGGTTAGTAGGAACAAAATGGGTCAAACAACATACCATCCACATCAATGCTGTCAGTTGGGGTTATCTGAATGATGAGGATGATTATATGGATGTTGAGGAATATGGTAATGTGGATGATGAGAATAATGAGGGGCATGGGAATTTGGTATATGTAAATAACGCAGAGCATGTTGATGTGGGTGATGAGATAAATGGAGGGCATGTTAATATGGGCATTGAGGTGAATGCAGAGCATAATATAGGCATTGAAGAAAATGAGGAGCATGTTAATGTTGGCAATGAGGATGATGAGGATAACGAAGAGCATGTTAATGTTGGTAATGTGGATATTGAGGAGTTTGGTTATTTGAATAATGAGGACTATTCATTATCTTGTTTTGCTTTAAATGCCAAAGAAATGGTGTTTAGGAGAAGAGATAAATTGTATGTGTATGACTTTGAGCTTGAAGAAATAAGAGAGATCCAAATGGACCGTGGAAGGATTATGGCTGATGAGACTATCATTCTTCACTCCAATAACCTTGCTACCTGGGAACCTCTTGAACCTATGAGGTAAATGCTTTTTGACTAAACTCTGTAATGTTAGTACCAGAGTTTGTATTTTATTGAAGTTTTGCTTTCATCAATTTATCAAGGTTTAGTTTCAGTAGGCGAACTGAGAGCTGGAGCTCTGCAGAGTTTCTTCTTTTTGTAATATAGAATCTCTAGCTCAAGCATAGCTTACATAGAGTGATCATTTGAGCACTTGGAAACATTGATCAAATTGGTAAAAAACTTTTGTCAAGTAGGCATATGTGATCTGTCTTAACAGCTTACATGATTCTGCGCGTGTTCTATCGTTCTATTTGTAAGTTTAAAAGCAACAATATCTGAATCTGATCGGTGATTTCTTGTCTTTCAGTTAATCTCGGGAAATTTTGTGCCAAAACTTGGAGCAACTTGAAGGCCTGAAGCGGTCTGCCTACAGCCGAATATGTATTATGCAAACTTATTATGACCGAGTTCATAATCATGGCCGCATGCTGTCTATATCTATGATAGATCAAATAGTTTGATGACTATTTAATTGTTTGGTTGTGTGGTGTGCTTAGTAGTTATGCAATCCACTTTACATTTCCTTATATAAGGGGGAAATTGCAATAAGTTAGCAGAGTATCTATGATGCGTAGTCGTACAGTAGTCGTACAAACGTAAGCCAGTTTTGCAAACCACTAATGCAAGCATTCTGATTCATGTCTTCCAGTCACTTATTTAGAAAACCAAATTAAATTGGTGATATAATTTATTCATCCATTTGACACTTATCAGAACTCAAGTATTCATCAGTCTTTCTACAAAGTGTTACTGTTTACTATCACATTGCTTATGTGTTCTGATCCTAACACAACTCACAAGTACGGAGTCGTTCACAATTTTTTCACACTGGTAACTGGTGAGTGAGATTCACAATTGGGTCTGTCATCAGGGTGGCCAACGAGATGACACTCATGACTGACTGTAAGAGGCGAGGGGGGGGGGGGGGGGGGGGGGGGAGGCTGAGAAATTCAGTCTCGGAGTATGCCTGCCAGAGAATCTCGGTGATTACCATTAGCTGTGGGGGGAGGGGGATGAGAACTTGAATCCCGAGAATGCCACAGCTGCACGCCTGCATTATTATTCGGTGGCTACGCAACACACACAAAGTTGCCCACTTTCTTTAGACCAGTCATGACCTCATTATGCCACTATACAAGACTCCTAGCTGCAAACTGACCAGTTCAAGCAAAAAAGATGAACTCCTACACCCATACAACAACACTTGAACATTTATAAACATCAAAAAGCAAATCAGCAGATGCAACCAGAATCATAGCAAATCGGTGTACAATACTGCAATAGGTATCTTCCCTTCAGAACACAACTCATCTACAAACATATTCTATAAACTCATCTTCCACCTCTTCGCAAGAATCGATTCACCAAATGCCCAAAAGTTGTGCAGCATGAACGTGAGTCATTCAGATTACCCGAATCACAGCACAGTATTCTACACATCATACACACACTATCAGATTTCCAATACGGCCAGCTTAAGCACGACCTCAACATTATCCGATCGCTAAACAATTTCTCTACAACTTAAGGGTTAAGATAACATTCCTTGACCATTAATCATCATTTCAACATCATATCAAAAACAACTAACAAAATGCTTATACAACAGATTCAGCTCATAAACTAGTATATTGAAGACGCCTCAATCATCCAACAACAATGTTAAAATCATATGCACATTATACCAACATCAGCTCTACTCTTACCAATCCAATTCAATCAAAAAAAAAAAAAAATTCCAATAATAATTTCTCCCTTTATTTATTTTTTTATAAAATATGATCAGTGATTATTCGGAAACGGTACTACTCGAACCGGGTTCGCGAGAGCAACAACCATGGTGATCATTGCGTTTACCAGTGTTAGATTTATCAGCAGCATTATCATCAACGTCATCGTCACTAGTGTCTTCATCGAAGGGCTTCTCCTTAAGAAAGATGCAACATTTCTTGGAGCTTTTCTTGTTCATGAATTCGTTGTTGATTGTGCCTTCCTTCCAGGAGACCTTCTTCTTGCGATTCAGGCGAAGAACTAGCGTTTCCGGCTGCTGTTGATTTGATGAAGATGGTGTGGGTTCTAGGGTTAGGGTTTGCGTGTTTGTTGGCGTCGCTGACCTAGTTGTACTGCTCATCGTTTCCAATTGATTTAGGGATTTTTTTTTTTGGTAGGGTTTGAGTATTTGAGGAGAGAGAACTGATACTTCTTTAAGGAAATTGTTGGTTTGAGAGATGAAGTGAGTTTTTGAGTTTTGACCAATTACAAAGTTTTTTTTACTGGTTTTGAAACTTTTGCAAGTCTATAACATAACTCGCCATTTATGTGTGACTAGATTTAAGCCTGGTTTGCTAATCACATTTTACATCTAATATAAGAATTTTATGAATTCAATTATAATAATTTATAAAGTATTGCATGTAGACGGAATACAATAAACTTATTGTCTATTAAAAGTGACCCATTAATATAACAAAAGTTAATGTGTCTCGTATGTATACAATATTTTTTTTATAATAGTTTTATTAATTTATCTTTTGAGATAAGTCAATTTGATATGTGAGTACTCCGTATGAGATAAGAATAGCGTATGTAAACGCATATTCTAATATTGCATAGGAAAAAATTTATATCCGTCTAGCTTAATTGGTATAGACATATAGTGGGCAATGAACTTTGTTTTATTTTTCTTTTCTGGTTTTTTATTTCATTTCTAGCCTATAATTAAGTTGTTTATTTATTTATTTTTTGGCAAGGAGAAATAAGTTTTTAGTATCCTATTTCACACACAGAATAATTAGTTGCTAGATCATAATATGTTTTTTTTTTTACATTGTTTAACCCCACAAAGCCCAGTGACCTTACACAGAAAATGCAGTACTAGACAAACTACAGATTTGAACTAAAGAGCTTGGTGTGTTTAAGGCGCTCAGCAATATCAGCAACAGAACCCACTGCAGAAATGAGAGAAACAAGCAAAGCAACCAAGCTTAAGCCCTGAAGCATAAGCCAATTGAGCCCTCCTTTCTTTAGATTCACCTGCGTCATGTACATTCTTACTGGCAAGTAAACTGTCAAAGGAAAAAAGGCTATTGACCCCAGCAGCCCCAACACAGCATTGAAGAATGGGAACATCATGGCAGTTAGCACGGTGATGACAACGATTATGGGTCGTAGGAGAAGCCGGCAAAGAGTGAATTGGCAGCTTAATGCCTTGTATCCTGGGAGTTGTATGGTATATGTGTTGTGGATGAATGGGGATGCTGGCCATCTTGTGGCCAGCCACTTCTCATAGCTAGCAAAGATGGGTTGTGCAAATACCTGAAATGCTGCTGTTAAATGTATAACCACCCCGATATTGGCAAGGTCAACTAGCCAGAAGGGTTCATGGAAGGCAGTGAGAACATTCCCTGCAGCCTCATTGCCAAAAGCAAGGTATCCCATACACCCCAAGGAAACGTAAAAGGCTGTTGTGAGAGCAATGCTATACAAAGTTGCCCTCTTCATTGTTTTATTCTCAGCTGGAGGTGATTTAAGCGTGTCCTGGAAACGACGAAAATCTCCATCATTATCATGAAAATGTATCATGTTGGAATTTTTACTGACTATAAAGTACTCTACATACCTCAATCTCAATGAGCAACTGAGCATAGGTGTAAGAGAAGGCAATGTTTCCAAGAGCTTGAAAAGATTGCCAGAGTTTAGAGGACAAACTGAGACCATTGATCCCAACCTCAACACCAGTTAAGGTGCCTCTAGGCTCAGGGTGAGAGACAAATTTAGCAATACATAAATAGAGTGCAACAAACGAGTAACAGAACGACATTGTGGCTGCGATTACCGACAGGAAAGTCACTTTCTCAAGGTTAGGAAGTTGAGAGAGTACGATATGTATGGCTCCGAAAATCAGCAGGAAAGAGTTACTTGATGGTTGACATTCAGTTTCTGGCCCTTTTGTGTGGTAGCAATTTGTTCTTTTAACAGACCTTAAATATTTAGTAGTGAATTTTGATTAATGCACTGGTGCTGTATATGAATATGACAGGTTAATAAAAATGTTGGATACAACATATTCATGCAAGAAGACTCACAACATGCTTGTTGCTGCTGTAATTGTATAACCCACCATTGTACCCCAAAGCAAAGAATACTGAGCAAAAGCACAAATGAACACCTCCTTTTTTCCTGAGACATAAAAACATAGGCCAGCTAATACAAAACACACTGTACTTCTTGTATTGATCAAGGTGATCATCCAAAAATGCCATAAAACAGCAAATAAATCGTGCAATTTTATTAAGATATTAGTAGTAGTAGTGAGACGGTGTTAAATCACCTAAGGTAGCTCGGACAGCATCCATGTAAGAGTGGTTCCTCTGGCCCTTGACAGGGTCAGAAGTCCGATAACAGTCGCAGAGTAAACGAGCAGTGATGTAAGTAATGACTGCGAAACCAAAGAGGGAAAGTGGCCCCAAAATCCAACCCATCTGAGCAACACTCCATGGCACTGCTAGAACTCCTGATCCTATAACTGCAGTCACGGCGTGTGCCGTTGCCGTCCATACAGTCCCTGTCAAATGTACAAAGTTCTTTTTGTTAATGCTATAAGTTGATCAGATTTTCCAATCCTTGCATTAATTTCTTTTCCGTTTACTTTTATTTATTACTATCTCCCAGTCAATATCCTATTTGCTTTTGAATAAGGTGGATTAACACATCATAATGCATAAAAACATCCACCACTCCCAATCCCAAATAGAAAAGAGCTAAAGTGCTCAACTTTATGCAATTATTAGCATTCTTTTCCTGTTACATTGACCCATTTTGTGACATAACCCGCCCTTTACTTTAATTTCCAATTTATATGTTTTCTGCTTTCCTAGTTTTAAGGAATGTAATGGCTTCTAAGCTCACTCTAAGAAAGCTTCATCAGAAAATGTGTACTCAATTAGCTAAATTCAGTACAGTGTATGTTTACCACTTATTTTGGAGCATTATCTTAAATCATTCATCAGTACGTAGGAGACCTCGTACTAAGTGTTAGTATGGCTTCCCCTAACAGTCGATACCACTGCATACTAAAACAACACTAATCTTGTAAGGTTCTTCTTGAAGCCTAAGGAGCTAGGTGGTTTAAAAGTGTGATAAATTAGCAGGGTGTGAACTGCTGCGGAGTAAGGACTACACAGCAGTTATCATTATTAGGAATTATTCAGCTTCTTGCTCCTCTACTTGACTGACAAGATTTTAACATAAAGCAATCAACTAGTTGAAGAGATTATCAAAACACAAGGGAAGTGCAAGTACCTGTCCTAAATCGCCCAGTATCATCAAAATTCATCGTTGCTGAAGTTTTGATGTTGTCTTTCTCTGGAGTAAGCTTTCAGGTTAGCTGTTACTAGATACGAGAATAATATCTCCAACGTTAAGAGTGACTGTTATATAATGAAGAAAAGATAGTTCTTGCTGACTCAGCTAAGTTAAAATTTTTGTTGGCTAGATCAAGCAATCATTAATTATGTGGGTTAGTGGTTGCTTGTGTTGTTTCTGATATAACTTTTGAGGTTACAACACTATGGGAATCGATGTGGTTCATGATTAGGAGATCCAAACTGTATTCCACTCAAAACTATATGATGCTAATTGGAAAAGCTCACCAACTTGTATATAGAACACATTGATTTCACATAGATAATGGATTCTGATCCACTGAAGTTTGTTCTTTTCACCTACTATTCTCTGACTTACAACCATATTGCTTATAGTTTGGGGATCCTAGGTTTGAAAAAGGATTAATCACACAAGTATATTTCAATGGGACGTTTAACCATATGTAAAATGTACACAACATATATGCAACAGTGCAAATATGAGATATCAATCTACCTAGCTTTGATTTGAAGTATGAATATCGGGGATGTCAACCATATACCCATATATGATAATGTAGGCCTATTTAAATCGGAGGGGTCCATTAAAGGCTTTTAGCAGCAGTAGCACAAGTCAACCTCCTTATCCATGAACCGTCAATAGTGGCACAAGTAAACCCATAGGCCTACTCCACTCTCAAGATTATAAATACTCAATTATGGGTTAAGGACTTTTGAAGCAAATACTTGATTCTAAGATTATCTTTTAATTTAGTTATTAGAGTCGGTTTCCTCGGAGCACCATCTCTAAGTTAGTTTTACGTGTCTCTTTTGTAATTTATCCACTATTCCAACTTAAATATCAACTCCATTAATTTGTCCGCCAGCAATCGCAACATAACTACTTTCCTAATTATTGCTGAACCACTAAGTAACCCCATCCCAATCCCCATACAAAAACAACATCCAATCACTAACCAGCTAGTGAAAAGACCCAAGTCTCTTTTTGAACTTAAAACAAAATTCAAATCAACCAGATTTTTGAAATAAGTACCTTAACAAGAAAGCCATCAAACTACTAGTGGCTATCATCAGCATGTTAATGCCAACCACTAGCTCGAGTAATATACGCATATACCGGTAGCAAAATTCTTAGTCAATTAAGGGAGAATAATAATTCCAACTATGATACATCTTAGGACGTTTTTCTGAATCATTGATGAGCTTTTGATTTGAAAATCCAGACCTTCTAAGTTCTAATAACAGTTTCTAGTCAACCTTGCATATGAGGCTTGCACAAAATCCATTGATTGTATATCTTTAATGCTAAATAAGTTGAACATTTTGAACTTTTCTACCTAAACAAATAGTAGGTACACCTGTCCATGTCCTTGTTTTTTCCTACAGTGTAAACAATTCAGGAGATCCTTTTAGTCTTTGTGGAAGATGGTAAAATATGTTGACGCTTGAAATAATTTATAAAGTTTAAATGAAAGAATGTGATTTTTACATGTTTGAAAAATCCTCCATCCCTATCAAAAATCGGATTTGGCCCTGCACCCCCTGCCCCACCCTTGAGCCTCTAAGATGGAAATTTTCATCGTGAGGATCTAGTAGAAGATGGGGACAGCGTCGGCTGAACCAAGCAAGCTGCCACGGCTCTTTCCAAGCAACTTACTACCTCTGACATTGATGGTCGTCTTCGGCCCTCCAAGCCAACGCAATCCACGGCAAGGTATCCTATGAACTGCACTGCTTCTATCTCCGCGGGTGTTGGAGGCGGCACATGTGGGTCCAGCACCCTATGGATCTCGCCTGTTATAATGTATGGCACCACAAAATCCACAATATTTCTTGGTATTCCTTCTTCATTAGTATGGATGGCTTTGTATCCACTTAGTATTTCCAGGAGAACTACTCCAAAGCTGTACACGTCGCTCTTTGTAGTCAATATATGGAGTCTGTAGTACTCAGGATCGACGTATCCTAATGTACCTGCAGCCCAAAGGGACAGGTGAGAATCCCCTTCTCGGGGTCCCATCAAAGACAGCCCAAAATCTGAAACCTTGGCTGTCCAATTACTGTTGAGCAAAATGTTGGAAGCCTTTATGTCTCGATGAATAATAGGCGGCACTGCATAGGCATGTAGGTAGTCGATCCCCCTAGCTGCATCGAGGGCCACCTGAAGTCGATTTGGCCATGATGCAAGTGGAGATGAGCCCTTCAGCTTGTGAAGATGGTCATGGAGGGTATAATTACTCATGAACTCATATACAAGCACTCTCTCATTCACATCTTCGTAAAAGCCCAGTAATCTAACAAGATGTTTGTGGTTGAGCCTTGAGAGAGACTGAAGCTCTGCCATAAATGCTACATCTCTGCAGTCTTCTTGCTTACGCCTGATCACCAATGCACTTTTTGCGGAAACTTCTGCTCGCTTTATTGCCACTTCTCTCCCATCTTCTAATGTTGCATGGTATACTGATCCAAAACTACCTATTCCGATCCTATACTCTTGAGAGAAGTTGTTAGTAACTTTAACCAATACCTCTAAGGAAAACTCCTCGAGGTTTCCTCCATTGCCTACGCTATACATGTGGCTTAACCGTTTTTCTGATGCCACTTGTTGACCTTCTGGTTCATGCTGTGGTATTTGGGGATTCTCAGCTAGTTCCATTGGTCCTGAATCATGCACCCGACTTCCCCCACTACCTCCACGATACCTACACAAGAAGAAAGCAAGGGATGCTACCAATGAAAGGGACCCCAGACACCCTACTACTAACAACACAGTCATTCTTGGTGTCCAGCCGCTGCTACCCCTCAAGGGCTCCACTGTTGGAGCCAATTGGGGGCCTGGAGATGGGGGAGACAAATGCTTTGGATCACAACGTTGGCACACATTTAAACCTATCCGACAAAATTCACCAGACCCTGGCAACAAACGGCAAGGGCATTGACTAGTACAAGGTCCAGGCATCACCCTAGAAAAGACCAATCGATTTCCATCAAGAATGTCATTACCCCAGCACAACACTGAAAAATTTGAAGCAGCAACACCACAAAAAACACTCCCTTTTCCTATAATTCCTATGAAATTAGTCTCCTGCAACGGCGTGGGCATCCCAAAACCGCCGTTCCCCCAACATACAACAGTACCATTATCCCGCATCACACAACCTCGATCATCTCCCAATGCTAAATCCTTGAACTCTCCCTCTGGTGGACTTCCTCCCACAATCCCCCAACAAGATAAACTTCCACTCAGAGATATTGCACAAGCTTGCTGTGATCCAGCTGCAATAACACTATAGTTTCCACTTCTGGGCTCATTTCCAACAACGTTACGATCATTCCCTAAGCAAATAATGTTACCATTTATATCTAACCCACACACGAAATTCCCACCAACCGCAATGGTTGAGACACTTTGGATGATATTGGATTCCCAATTCCTCCCCAACCAGCAGCTGACATTATTAGTCCCAGATAAAATCCCACAAACACGGGAATTCCCAGCTTCTAGTTCACTTAACACCGGACCGCGATGAATTCTTTTACGTGACACGTTACTCCCATTTGCTAAGAATCTCCAGCATTCCATCACTGAAACAGATGAAGCAATAGGTTGTGATCTAATTCCACAAAGGAATCCATTCCCACCCGCAATCCTAGAGTACGAAACATTACGGAAAGGGATTCGGATTCCACTAGGGAAACCTGTACAGTTAATGAATGATTGTTGGTTAGGTGAAGGTACTAATGCACAAACTAGTGTCTGGTTCGAGGTATGGGAAATGGAAACTGTGGAAAGGGAATGAAATAGAGGAGAAAAAGAAAGGAAAGAAACGGCTACTAGAATGAGGACGAAACAAGGGAACTGGAATGGGAAAGCCATAGAAATGATGGGTTCATTGTTAGGGGAGGAAGAGTAAACTAAGCTAAGCTAAGCTAGTAGCTGACAAAAAATGAAATGAATTTTAAGGGGGTCTATGAAATTTTTGTAGTGCCATTATACGCGTCTAGAAGAGAAGAAATAGTTCGTAGAGCAATAATAGTATCAAGTCCTAAAAAAACATGAAAGTAGTTGAACGACTGAGTCATAGTTTGAATTGATCATCAAAGTCAACATCTAAGGTCCTCGGTGCCAAAGCAAGTTGGTGGAGGCGCTTTGGTGTTCGAGGATTGCGAGTTCATTGGATGACTCATGGAATACATGATTCTACACGCCCTATCTTAATGTCTACACATTGTTATTATAGTTGGGTTACAATGAACTTCATAGTTAATGAACTTCATCACCAACTCCATATTTAGGAACTCTTGTCTCCAAGCTAAGGTACACTTCTCACCAGCATTTCTTTTGACCACTCTTGTCATGGCAGTATGCTTCAATTTCTTGCATTGAGCTTCATCATCCACTAACAATGGGTTGAATCAAACAAGAGCCTTCAACTCTTCATTCTTCACTAAATTTGCCATTACTTTCTCACCTTTTTTTAGTATTAATTTGGATCTAATTTGTCATTAACACCATATTGTGATTTGTGAAATTCAATCCAAGTATATAAATACTTCAATAATGCCGTATATAACCTCATAAAATCTACTTAAATAACTAGCACTACTGCTAGAATGTGGAATACTCCACTAACTTATTAACAATACAACGATATCCTAAAAACCACTAACATTATGCAGAATTTTAACCATTTCCTTAAGAGAGAGAGAGGACCACTACTTCCCATACTAATTTTCCAACAATAATAGGGCACATTATTTTACCTATTTTATTATGTACTCACATTCTTAACGATTGGTTTAACTATGTATTTTTTTTGTATTATCAACATTTAAGTCCTTAAGCTCTAAGAAATACTATACTCATATGGTGGATATGTGAACATTTGAATAGTGAGATATAATATGTAAGTGTTGCCTAAATAGCTTTAGAAGGTCCACAGTTGTCCTGTTTTTTTTAAATAAGGGTTCCTCCATTTTAAACAATTTGCCTTTTTCATGTAAACATAGATAATGGATTCATTTTTGTTTATGGGGAAGATGAACGAGTGGTTGTTATTACATTGGTGTAGAACAATGATAATAACATGGATAAATCTTATTCGTAGTCATTGAAAAATATAATTGACACGTAATTTGTAACAAGAAAATAGTTGATTGATCAAATGATATGATATGGAGGATGTTATACATTCAAATAAAACTGCCAAAGATACAATGGGGACACAATTCAACTATATAAGGAAAGGAGGCAATTATTTAAAATATTCTCCTATATTGGCATCTTTAAGATATATTTAGCATGTAAATCATTTTCAAAAGCTATAAAAAGTAGAAGTACTTCATAGTTGGTATTTGACGGTTCATTTTTTTATAAGTTTTTTTTTAAAAAAATTGCAAAAATAAGCCACCAGCCAAAATATTTTGAAATATAAGTCAATTTAGGCTCAAATGAAAAATGTTGTCCCAGGCAAGACAACGATTTACGTTGCCTGGGGCAATGTTTATTGTGGACATGATTAGGGTTTGGCTGGAAATTGGGTCAGTTGAAAACGATGCACTGGGCAGCGATTTTGCCTCAAAGAAAATCGTTTCCTAAGGCAACGATTTTAGCTGGGCCGATTTTTTCTTTTCTTTTCTTTCTTTTTCCTTCCTTTAATAATCTTTAGAAAAGATTTCTATTGGCCCAATTTTCTGCCTAGCTTACTACAAATCGTTGCCCCAGACAACTATTTTCCTTTAGCTATATCGTTTTTAGTTAAATCGTTGCCTCAGACAACATTTTCCTTCCGAGCCTAAATTGGCTTATTTTTCAAAATATTTTGGCTCGTAGCTTATTTTTGCAATTTATTTTAAAAAAAAACTTATAAAAAAAGTATTTTAGATCATCAAAAAACCCTACTTTATAATCAGAAGTAAAGAAAAATTATTCCCTTGACCCTGAAAATATTTATATCAAAATAATTCTTTACAAAAAAGGTAAGAATCGAAACATAATAAAGAGTATCAGTTTCAATTTAGTGCATCTATTTTTTATTTTTTTTTTGTTTTTTTGTGTGTAAGGAGAATTACAAATAGTAAAGTGGTAAATGATCTAGTGTATTTATGCATGTACATTCATCTCTCTATAGCATCATAAATTGTGAATCCTCACTAAAATTATAAATAACATCAACATTGACCTCTTAAGCAATTCCCAAACAAAGATCCTGTTTATTCAAATTACATTGAAAGAAAGCATGGTCCAAAATTACTGGGGTATGTGTCTTCTTCTTCTTACAATAGTTATGTTTTATCTCTATTTATTATTATCATCATTTCTTTTGACATCAATGTCTTTGCATTGTTATTTAAATATTTGATCAAGCAGAATAGTCAACAATTCTGAAGTTCTACTAGTACTTTACAATATGATGTTATGTCAAAGTGTCGAACATTATTTTAATTCGAATAAAACTGCTCATGTTATTTAGTCTAATTTTTTTTGTCATTCGTTGTTTAATTAAGTGATTTATTCTTCTCCTTTCAAAAAAAAAAATTTATTGAATCTCCTATATTATATTACTCTATAATTGAGTGATGTAAGGGTGAGTTAGATATAGATTATTTTATTATTATTATTCCCACTATATTGGGTTATTTTAATTTTAGTGTAAGTTATTGAGTATGAAACTTGACTATTTCACCTTTATTACATAATACATAATTGAAAATATATACTTCAAATGAATCTTGATCCTTCTATTCAATAATAGGCCACAATAATAAAGTAAAGCTTTAATATATCTTGATCCTTCTATTCAATAATAAGCCACAATAATTAAGATAAAGATCTTGACTGTTATTAATGAATCCTACTAACTATCTACTCCCTCTATCTTTCAAATATTGCCTCACTTCTATTTATAGAGTTAAAGTTCGAAAAGTTTGATCACAAATTCTCATCATGTTATAAGAAATAATATATTCAAATGAAATCTTGTTAGATGCATATTAATGTAAACTTTTATAATATCAAGTTTTTATAATTTTTGCATTATAGAGATAAAAATGTTTAAAGTAATGTCTTAAAAATCGCAAAAAGTGAAATGTGGCAATTTTTAGGGGATGGATGGAGTAATACTTGGGCAATGTAAGAGGGCAAAATGTGAATAGTGTCGTATTGTTCTAAGAAAAAATAATAGCAGTTGCATATATAACTAATGCTCTTACTTTTATCTCTCTCCTTATGACTAAAATCTTCAAAATGTGATTAAAGCAGGAAATATGACAGGAAAAGCAGACTGAAATCGATCTAACAACGAATGTGGTATTGATTTGTGAAGAAGAACATCCTCCGATCCCGGGGGCGAAGGGGATTGTAACTTGTCAAGTGCGTTGTGTAGTGTAATTGGCCATGCCCTCCATCTCATCAGTTGGAGGAGCTTGTTGCACGCCCTACGCCTGCGCTCACTCTTCCTCTGTCACCGATCATCTAAGTAGGCGTTTCATACTATTAAACTAATTACATTCGGTATTTTCCATGCATTTAGAAAAACACAAGCTTAAATTTGCGGCAATAATTTTCTTTTAGACTCCTTTGTCATAAATGAAGGCTTCTATTTTAATTTTATTAATTTAGCTGGTATTCGGGGGCGGCGGCGGTGGCTAGCTCCTGCTCTTCAGCCCTTAGTTCAGCCACTGCTGGTATAGTTAGCTCAATTTGATATGTTTGAAAGGCTTACCATGCATGCATCGCCCACTTTATTAGCAAACTATCCCCTTCAAGTACAGGCCCGTGCTTAAGATTTCGGAGGTCTAGGATGAAATAAAAAGTTGAGGCCCTAACTAACAAGTATAAAAAAATCAAAATTAAGGGATTTAAAGTACAACATGTGCACTTTTGTAGTGATTTGGATAAACATGTCTGCATGTCTATATATATAAGATTCAATAACGTTGCCCGTGACTAGAATAATTAAAATAGTATGGAGACTGAGCTGAGCAGAGTAAGTGAAAATGTTCAGAACATCTCACATAAAACCAAATTATGTTCAATAAGATTTATCAAGAATAAGGAGTATTAAGTCTTCAAAATAATACTACCCTTGATCCTCTCGTATCAATTGAACCCCAGGGTAGCAAGTACTTTCATGTGCATACAGCATACTACCACAAAGAATACACAACTTACTAGTCTGCCACAAGAAGGCTGGTTCTTGAGAGCATTATAAATATAATTAGCATAAGTTGCCAGCAAGTCTTCAGGTATAGTCAGTATATATAAGTTGTCAGTGTTAAAGAATGGATTGGCCTTTTATTGTGCTAAGTTTGGCTACTCGCTACCAATATATTGTGAGTCGACAAGGATAGAAGACCCTATGAATGAGGAAGTTATACTTAGGGAAGCTTTATTTCGAGGTCCAGATGATGAAGACTAGTTAATACGCTCTGAAGATTCGATACTGGGCCAAAATGGGTGGCATGACATCATATAATATGTCACAGAATAGAAAAAAATCAAAGACTATTGCTAAGATGTTGGGATTGGACACAAAAGATGAGCCGAGGAAAACAAATGAATAAATGAATTTGGGCTTTCTGTTTTGGGGCCTGGCTCGAGGACGGGGATGCTCAAGTGTTATATGGTAATTGGTATAACAACTGCAGGAATTACAAGGTTATGATTAGTAGTTGAATACTTTCCCTTTACGTACTAGTTTCATTCCCATTGCTAATGCTATGATTGTTATCCATTTCGGACAGTTAACCTTACACTCATGAACGTAAAGGAAAAAACTGTGTTGCCCATTTGCTTCGGCTTAGTACGCATCAACAAAGTGGTGGGCCGACTAACAAAGAGCAATCTGCCGCTCAAATACGGCCCATGTTTTGTTAAAAAGGCTGAAAAGACCGCTTTTTTGAGCCAGAAATTACGAGTTTGGGCAAATCGAATTCGGCCCATCACAATCCAATTGGGAGACCTGAAATGGGCAGTTTTATGAACCAAGCCTCGCTTGGCCGGATATTTGATCACCTCCAATATAAACCAACATGTTTGGATACTTGCAAATTTACTAGAAAACTAGTTTTTGATGCTTGTCCATCACATAGAATGTCTGACTTTTTTCCTTTAGATCTATATATTTCAAACATGGTATCATTAACTTGATCGTAGGATCGTGCAATCCTATGATCCAATTTTACTCCAAAAATCCATATCAAAGTAGAATCATTGGGACAGTAAGATCGGTTGTAGGATAATTCAAGATCGGTATAATCGGACAAAATCGTTCAATATCTAAAGATCCTTTTTTACTTTTTTTAAGGATGACTAGGGTACAAGACCAATACAATATCATTTAGGATTAGTACAGAATCGGTAAATCAGCCAGGATCGGAATCATATCGATCTATCCTTCTTTCACCTAATAAAAAGAGTTTTAAGGACCACTAACCAACTCTCAATGCCTTCAAATGAAATTGAGATGATAACTAAATGAGATAAAATCGTGATAAAAAGAAAAAATACTTTTTAAAATCAAAGATATGATACACTTCAATAGTAGTTCAAATCTAGAAAATCCTTGACATATTCATTACGTACTAAATAATCAAATCCAAATAATTTATTACGAAAAAGGTAAGTAAAATACTACTTGTATTGGCTTCGATCTAGTGACTAGTGCATGGCATCTCGGCATTCAAGTCCATAGCATCAGGAATCGAGGATCTTCACTACAACTATAAATAGCATGAACTCTGATCTCTTGAGCAATCCCTAAAGATTAGTCTGTTTATTCAGATTACATTGTAAAATACAAATCAAGGTACTTTAGAATGGTCCAGAGTCTCTGGGTTTTGTGTCTTCTTCTTTCTTCTTACAATAGGTATAATATCTCTTGTTTTCGACCATATGACATGACAGTATCTCAAATACACATTTTTCATTCATTGAAGTAACAAATCTTTAACTTTTACGTACAATCATGCAAAAAAAAAAAAAAATTAAGGTGGTTGTTCTTTTGATAAGTGACACAATTGGAAACAAATGGCATAAGTAGGAGGTTAAAAGTGATCACATATTTCATCTGAATTACATACTCAAACATGGTTAAAAAGGTAAAATTTAACGATTTTTGAGCCAGTAAGGCCAGAGAAGAAGAGATATCCTTACCCGGGAGGCCGGGACACTAACCACCTCTACGTCAAGGATGTGCAAGCATTAAGCTGGAAATGTCTTCAAAAAGATAAAGATGTATACACTTCCTGATTACAGGTCAATAAAATTTTCATTTATCACAGTAGTACAGAAAACTTACAGCAGGAACTAGTCTGACATTCCTAGCAGTAAATAAGTTGGAATGATGAGTAATGGTCCATGTATACAATGTTGTCTGTAGTAATCATGGAATAAAGTAGCTTCAAACAGAGAATACGAGAGGGTGGAAGTACTATCACAAAACCTTCTGAGTTTTTTCAGAGTAATCGTCAAGAGACCTGGAAGAACAAGGATCAACATCAACGAGCATCTTAACAACATCCCGCATGGTAGGACGGACAGATGGAAGTTTGGTAGTGCATAGAGTGGCAATCTTCAAGACTTTCAGCATGTCATCTTTAGTGCAGTCTGATACTACCTTAGGATCAAGAACTTGAGTCTCATTCGTCTTCTCATTTAGGCTACTCAAGACCCAATGAACAATGTCTCTGCCTTCTCCATACTGCTCCTCTATTGGTCCTTTTCCTGTCAGCAGTTCAAGAAGTACCACCCCGAAACTGTATACATCACTCCTTTCTGTGACCTTGCATGAATATGCGAGCTCTATCATGGATATCGGAAAGGGTTAATGTAAATCACTCGCATAAAACCAGGAATGCAGAGAGACTAAAATAAGCAAAATTTGGATATTTATTTCTGATGTTTGTGAAACATGTAGATTCCTACTTAAAACAAAATGATGTATAAAGATATAGATTGGACATGAATAAATCATAGCCTCACAGATAAAATGTAATAAAATTTTGTGCATTTTTCAAAAGTAGATCTCATATATTGAACTTCCTAATGCTATGAATTTAGGACACATAATACTCAGATTATGTCAGTTATATGTAAAGTTTCAGTAGTTTTGGTATTATACTCATGCCTAAGTGTTAAGCATGATGATTCCCTAGTAAGATCTTTAAGGACCCGTTCCCATAACTATGAACCACAAAATGAGCAACAGTTTTCTTCTTTGGTGAAACAGGGGAGGCTGGGAACCAATCAACTAATTTCATACTTATGAGAAGTCCAAATGTCACATTATATCATGCAGTTTTTCAGAGAGTAAGAACTTACCAGGAGCAATATAACCATGAGTACCAGCAAAGCAGCTAAACTCAGACGCCTTTGGAAAATCAAATGTGGCTTTAGCAACCCCAAAATCTGCAATCTTTGGCTCGTAGACCTGATCAAGTAAAATATTGGTTGATTTTATATCTCGGTGTATGATAGGTGGTGAGCAATCATGATGCAGATAGCAAAGACCCTTTGCTACTCCTAATGCAATGTTGTAACGCTTATTCCAATCTAATTCAGGCTGCCCATCCTTGATCTCACGGCGAAGCACTTGAAACAAGTTACCCTTTTCCATGTACTCAAAGACTAGAAAAGCCGTGTTTCCTCTCAGCAAGCAAGCAAAAAGCTTTAATATGTTCCTATGTCTAATATTTCCCACGATATTCATCTCTGCTGATATCACCTTAAAAGAAGTCCCCTTCCATAGTTGCTTTACAGCCACTATCCCACCATTTTTCTTAAGCTCCAAACGATAAACCTTTCCAGCGCCTCCCTTTCCAATCAAATTCTCTTCCTTTAAGTTACAGATTTCATCTACATCAAAGTCCAAATGATGGAAAGATTCAACTTTCCATTTGGGTTCCATGTCACTTGCTCCTTCAATATCACCTTCAGAACAAGAGTGTGAAGCCTTGTAGTGCCTGTAGTTCATGAACAACATTGCGGATAAGAAAATTACAAGGAAAGACAAAACAACAACAGTTGCTATTAATTTATTCGACAAGCCCTTCTTGTAAATTTCCTCTCCATTGCACACTCCTAGCCCATAATTTAGAAAGGTTTTTGTACTCTTGTCTGCACACAGCTCCTTATTCCCTCGAAAGGAATCATTGTTTCCAATCTCTAACAAACCCTGAGGAACACTTCCTGATAGATCGTTATCAGATAAATCTATCAAACTCAATTTCAACTTTCCCAGATCACTTGGAATGGAACCCTTAAGCCTATTCCCTGAAAGATTGAGAGAATTCAATGAGGTCATCCGGGTAAGTGTAATAGGAATGTTACCATCAATCAAGTTCCCAGCAAGGTTGAAGTCAGCAAGCCTCGTGCACTCGCCTAGCTCTTGTGGAATTGAGCCAGTAAGAGAATTCTCTTGCAGTTGTAATGATGATAGCTGCTTCAAGGCTCCAAGTTGAGGGGGAATCACACCAGAAAATGAATTGTTACTTAAATAAAGCCTCTCAAGTTGAGTAAGTTTTCCAAATTCTGGTGGAAGCACACCAAAAAACCTATTGTTCTCCATAATTAATTGACTCATGGAAGTTGAATTCCCTATTTCCGGAGATATCTGACCGGTAAGATCATTATCACTGAAATCCATTATATCTACATTTGGCATTGCCCATATACCATCAGGTAGTCGCCCTGACATTCGGTTCTGATTGATTCTGAACCTCACAAGTGATTTACACTCAGCATAACTAGCGGGAAATTCTCCAGAAAATCCATTCTCCAGAGCAAGCAAGAACTGTAGGCTTCGGCTTTCACACAAATACCTAGGAAAAGGGCCAGTAAAATTGTTTTCAGAAATGTCTATACTTATCAATGGAGAGAATCTTCCAAATTTTGCTGGAAATTCTCCTGAGAAGCTGTTCCTGTAAATCGAGAAGGCTATGAGATTGCGTAAATCTTCAAAGCCACGAGGAAGTTCCCCTGTAAATTCATTCTCATACAGCTGAAAAACTGTCAAGTTCTTCAGATTCACTATCTCTGGAGGTAACTTCCCATAGAAATGGTTAGCTGATATATCAAATTCCTGCAGAAGAGTCAGGTTTCCCAACTCTGAAGGGATTCCCCCAGTCAAGTTGTTAGCAAAAAGCTCAATTTTTGTCAGCTTTTGCAACTCGGAGATTGATTTAGACAACATCCCAGATATATTATTCTTTGATAGATCAAGTGTATCAAGCTCTTTCAAGCCATAAATTGATTCAGGTATCTCTCCTACTCTCTTGCAGTTGGATAAGTACAGCCAAGTCAAGTTCTTTAGACGGCCTAGACTTTCTGGGATTAGTCCTTCTTTGAAATGAATATTTTTTCCAAGACCCAGAGAGACTAATCCTCTCAAATTGCCAACCCAAGCAGGAAATTCCCCTGTAAAAAAGTTTATAGACAAATCCAGCACCTCCAAATTCCTCAGACCTGAAAGATCAGGAATACTACCCACCAACTTATTGATTGTGAAGTTCAGAACCTTAAGATTTCTACACTGGCTCATCTCTGGCGGGATATTCCCAGAAATATTGTTTGATGGAAGAACAAGAAAGGTTAGGCTTTGTAGCTTGCACAAAGAAGGCGAAAGTTCGCCAGCCAATGAGGCATTTTCTAGATGAATCCCATTCACACTCCCTCTTTGTGGATCACATGTGACTCCAAAAAAGTCACAAGGAGAGTTGGAAGCATTCCAGGATGCAAGGTAGTTTGATGGGTCCTTGAGGAGAGATTTGAAGTCAAGAAGAACAGTTTTTTCTGCTGTTAGAGATCCTAAATTTGGAGGGAAACAGCAAAATACAAATAGTAGTAGAAGCACAAGTTGATTTGAAGTGGTTTCCATTTTGAGGCAAGACAAAAGAAGGGCTAAATGGGTTGTTCAGCAAGGACTGTACACTTCCAGTTTTGTTTCAGTGACTCCATTACCAGCTTCTTCAGAAACCTGATGATTAATGGGAATAAAAAATTAAAGTTATAAAATGAAATCAAAGAAATAGAGTTTAACTTTAATAATTACTACGCATAACTTAATGAACTTTATCATCATTGATCCAATCACAATATGTAGAAGGTAATTCACATGTGTGTTATTGTGTACTAATTATTATCATCATCAATATTTATCTTCTAAGCTAGCATATGTATATCTTTTCTAAGTTGTTCTCCACTAGGACTCTTAGCCTTGTATCTTGTACACACATATAACTCATCTATGGATATCATTCAAGCTTTCCAAAACTAGTTTTTACATCATTGTCAGTAATCTTGATATGATTTTCAAGTTAAGGGACAAGAGACAATAGATTAGGCCAAATGATGAAGATACATGATAATCGTGATAGTATTATATGGAGCAACATGGACGCTGTACCATACCATATGCAAATGTGGAGGTTGGACGATAAGATAGAGACAACATACGGATTATAGTATTTAATTTTAATTTTATGGTAACACATTTTACTCTTTCCTTTATTCACACCATTGATCATTCCGAATTTCCAAACTAGCACACATATTTGTCAGCAGGAGTCACGCCATGTATCATTCCAATAACAAACAAATCTTTTGTAACTGCAAAATTCATGTGCACACCCTTAAATGCATACTTACATAATGACTGCAAGCAGTGAAAAATCCACAAAGAAGCAGTTAAAATGTCCTTAATTTATAATGTGGGGTTTGAGTGGATGGGGTAAAATACACAATCTTTCTTAGAAGCCACTCAAATAGGGGCCATTCTCCAATCAACATTAATCATTACACATCAAACCATGCAATGACAACATTGACAAGCCACAAACACACATGGTATGTACTTGCTTTCTAAATTACTCCATATAAGCTTGATTAATTTGCAGGGAATCGCTGGTCCAAAAGTCTAAGTTTGCAAAAAGTTATCAACTTTTTGCAGCACTAATTCCAATTATGATCATAATCCAAATGAAGCAAAGAATATTTTATCAATTAAAGTTATATAAAAGAGTATAAATCATACTTAATAAAGTACTATCCGCATCATGAATAAGAACCCATTCAAATCCAAATACAGAATCATATATTAGTTGCAAAGAAGTCATACCTCAAAATTCAAACAGTGAAGTACAATGACGAAATCACCCACGTATGTTTCAGTGTAAGAAACACAGAGTTACCATAGTAGTAAAAAAAAGAAAAGAAGAGCGATAAATGACAGAATTGAGAGGAATAAATGAAGGGTTTTCTTGAGTAGTATGAAAGACTGTTTCAGTGAGGTTCGGAAGGAAGGAAGGGAGAAGGAGAAGAGAAGGCAGCAAAATTATAGGAATTCTTGGAGTCGTAAAAGTGGCTTCTAATATGCTTATATTTAAGCATTTGGTGAAGTACGTAATGAAATTTGGGGGCCTTGCGATTGTGCCACGGACCCCCCATATAGTCATTATCAAAGTCTAGTAGATTGAGAAACTTTTGTCCATTTTATACATAATTATTCCCTTCATATTTCTTAATTTTGTAGAGATGATTGTTTGATCTACAAGAGTGACATGGAGTAGTAACTCACTCCTTTTGTCCCTAATTATTTACTCCATATATTAAAAATAAATATTTTAAAAGATTATCTTATACCTTAAATTATCATATGATTCACATATTTACTCTCACATATATAGTTTCTGATTAATCAACACTTAATAAAGTAAACATATGAAAATAGGGCAAATTATTAGGAACGGAGGGAGTATATACAACACTTGCTTACCTGTCTTGTCTGACAAAAACTTTTATCTTTGAAATTCATACATTAACCAAATTAGTTGACATGTCCTGACATAAGTGAAATTGCTCTAAAATTTGCAGGGTGTTAGTATCTTGTATGTACTATGTTGAATTTCATTAAATGTATCAAGATATTCAAATTATGATTTTCCTATTGTATGATAATGGATAAGGCAAAGAGTTATGAAATTTATGTTGGAAGGTGCAAAGTAGAGTAATACATACTGATTGCAATTACGCGCAGATTAAAGCGAATGAGTAGTGACAATAGGTTACTAGAGTTGACAACTTTTCAGTAGTAATAACAAATAAGTGATGCATGTAGTTTGTTTTCTAAAATGGCCAATGAGGTAATCACGTATAGACATACTCACATACATAGAATTAATGAGCTAAGACATACCATTTCCAATTAATAATTGTCCAAAATGTATGTAGCGGCCATAATAGTAAGTGTAGAAGCCATTAAAACTCCATACCTTGACAGCTTAGGTTTGTAGGATAGTGCCGACAATATGCAGATAGGGCCTAAGGGGGAGTGGACATAGGTCCTACTGGTTCTGCTCCTGTCATAACGGCTTCAAATCCATCGATCTCCTATCTAAATATGCTCTTTCAATTAAACGTGTGCATGTACATAGTTGTACCCTTTAGCTGTAGTACATTTATTGATGCATGGATGCAATGCACCAAAAAGAATTCTCAGTGACTGTCCTGTTAATATCAGTGGAGTTCTTGTCACAGAATTCTGAAATGAGCTCAATGTGTTCTAACCTTATCGAATTGCAAGTCCAATTCAGGCTTGTAAAAGGATTGTAATTCTTGTGGTAGCCATGCACTGATCTGTTACTCAATTGGCTGTTATAGTTAGGGGGGTCAAATCGGGTCAACGGGTCGAATCTGGGTTGACCCATTGCGGGTCGGTTCTTATCGGGTCGATTTTGCCTATCGGTTCGGGTCATTATCGGGTCGGGTTAATTGGTTATTTTCTTGGTCGGGTTTGAGTAGGATTGTATTCGGCTCGGGTCAAGGTCGGTTCAGGTTGTATTCGGGTCAAGGTCGGTTCAAGTTGTATTCGGTTTGGTTTCTGAACGGGTTATAGCGGTTATTTCGGATTTGGGTCAAGGTAGGTTCTGGTAAAATCAGATCGATTCCTGAACGAATTATAGCGGGTTATTTCGGGTCAAGGTTGATTTTGATAAAATCGGACAATGATGATGGTTAATTCATAAATTGAACAATGATGATGTGGATAAGTCATTTAAAAACAAAATATTTATGAGGTAATGATTATTAAATGTGTATTATCCTATCAAACTAGTCTATAACTTACGATGTTAAGTTTATATATACTTAAAAACTTGTAATATGTTTAGTTTAAATCGACAATGACAAGTTTGTAAGTGAATTAAGTTAAATCATATTAATATAGACTAGTTAAAAGTATGGGTTCGAATCAAATATGATCTTATTGACTACTAGTCCTTTAATGATATAAATTATGATGACAATGACTTAATGAGTTTTGTATTTTACTATTTTATGACTGATTTTAGTTAGTGACTTATGAAAAGATGAAAAATATTGGTAGAGTTACAATCAGTTATAAATCGGATCTTATGTAAATGTTGGTCATATTCACGTATATTCAGATTAATCGGGTTATATCGGTTATGTGCCGGTTTCAATCGGTTTTGGGTTCTTTTCGGGTCGGGTTCGTAACGGGTCGGTATGTAACGGGTCGGGTTCTTAATGGGTCGGGTCCCTAACGAGTCAGGTCTGTAACGGGTCGTACACGGTACGGATTCGGGTCTTTGAATATCGCGTCAAATCGATTTCGGGTTAACTTCAGGTCGGGTTGGGTCGATTTTCGGGTCTCACTTTTTGGGTCATAATCAGGCCGGTTTCGGGTAACTTATCAGGTTGGATCTGATTCTGACAACTCTAGTTACAGTAATGAAATTGGCCAAATTATCTCAGGTAGTAAAATCAATTAGAAGATGACTACGCATTGGCTTCTTTCTTTTCCATATATTAGTACCAACTATATACATAGCAATTACTTCCTCTATTCTTTAATATTTGCCCCATTTTTGACAAAAAAACCTCTCATAAAAAATGATCAAATTGAACAAATATTAAAGGATAGAGGGAGTAATATATTATTTATAGCGCTATATACTCCGAGTGACCATAAAAGAGGGCTATTAACTTCCTCTATTTATTCATTTTATGTTATCATATACTCAGGAGTAGGGATGACAACGGATATTGGATCCGACCTGAATCCGTAGATCCACATCCGTTTTTACGGTTACGGGTCTTCAAAATTTAAACCCGATGGATCCGGGTCTTGTGATTGAAAAACGGATTCGAGTACGGGGTCTAACCATAACACTCGGACCCAGATCCGTTACTCGTTTTTTCATTTACTCATTTGTTTTTGTTTGTATTGTTATTCAAAAGACATGTAAAAATTTGATTTTGTTCATTTGTACTTTGTTGTTTTGTGGTACTTGAGTACTTATATGAATTGTATTCAAGTATTGAACTTACATCATTTGTTGGACTGTTATCGTAGATGTAAAATATAGATTTATAAATTTGAAACTTATTATTGTCGCAAAAAATAGCCAAAATATGTATGATCCGTTTTGGACCCGGATCCGTTTGGACCCGGATTTGTTGGATTTGGATATGGATCCTTACTTTCCATTCCCAGCGGATCTGGATCCATCCTTGAAAAACAGATCTGGATCCATAAAGACCTGGTCCAGATCCTACCCATTGTCATCTCCACTCAGGAGTATTGTCCCTTTTTGTTTAGCAAGCTTGAATTTAACCATAAATTTCTCTTAATGTACATTATGGCGGAGTAATAAAAATTAACAATAAGTAATCTTTCAAAAATACATATAGCAATAAAAAAAAAATAAGGGAATAATATTAACCTCCATAGCTCAAAAAATTGATTTTTGTATTGATTTATTTAGTTGGATTAAAATCTGTATTCTATAATACGTGGGGCCATCTCACTGAAATGTTACACGATACATGTTCACATTCTTGTGTTTTATAGTCCACTGGATTGAAGTAGTGGTTGTTACTAATCTCTTTTTAAGTGAACAATTATTATGAGCCTCTATTCTCCTCCATTTATTATGATCAAACTTTTTATTCTATTTTAAACTTACATTAATTTTAATTTTTTATTCTAAACTTATCTTATTTATTTAAACTTAGTCCAGTTTATTCAATTTATTTTATTTTATATTTTTTGAACTTTTATTATTTTATTTTACTATATTATATTTCATGTATTTTGTCTCCACTTATTTTTTTTATAAAGATTTTTTTGAGAACTAAACTTATATTATTTTTACTGAATTTATTTTATTTGTCTAAACTTATTTTATTTTTGTTAAATTTATTTTATTTCTACTGAAATAGGTCAAGACTCAAGAGTTTACACACAATGAACCCTTATTTTATTTTTTCTTAATTTATATTTAATAAATTTTACTTAAATAAGATGAGAAAAATAAAGCTTGAATTACAATAGCCAAAGAGATGTAGGCAAAGTGTAGGAGTCACCATACCTTTCATTAAACAGATTGCAATTACAAATTTGTCTAGGATTTTAATATTTTGGTTGTGATTATTTAGGCAGTAACTTTGGTTATCTTAAGGATATTTTTTCGATTCGATAACAACATAACACAGTTAAACATTTGGTGTACTTTTAGAAAGAATATAACTTCACGCTTCATAAAATCTCACATCTCTTCCACAACATCCATTTCTCCTTTTATTATGTGTCTCAACTTTCATGGGATGTCCAAAGAGCATATCCTTAGACCTCTACCAATATCTAGCTAACCAATAATATAACGGTAACACGTAGGGGTGTGCAAAAATAATCGTAACCGTTAACCGTATATAACCGATTTATATTAACAGTTATTTTACCGAACCGTTAAGAATTAACAGTCACAGTGGTTACGGTTACTATGATGAAATTTTTGTAATGGTTAACCGTTATTATTATTTTAAAAAAAAAACTAAACTTAAAAGGCTAAAACATATGAATATCACAAAAAAAAATTTATATATGATCAAACCTTATATAAATATGTGTTATTACTATTGTAGAAAATCCAAATAAGCTAAGAAATCATACAAATAATTTCACAATATTAGGTGTATAAGTGCATAAAATGAAATGAAACGGTTAACGGTTAAAGGTTAACGGTTAAATACCGGTTACCGTTTATCGATTATCGTTACTTAACGGTACGATTACGGTTAGCCTTTTCCAATAATCATTATAACGGTTAACCACCATATTGATAAGATTTAACGGAACGGTTAACCGTTTATACGCAACCCAGGAACACGTACTACTATCCACATTTTCACAAGACAATATAACATCAAATCAAGACTATCAACATCAACTCTATAGTAGCTAGCTGGGAAATGCATATCATACAGAGAATATTTGCTTAGACACCAAAAAATCTATACCATATATTTTCGTCGATTCTCTTTAGCATTTGGGACCATTAAATTATCAGATTTATACACTATAGTTACTTCAAAAAAAAAAAAAACACACTGTGAACTTTAATGGACCGCCATTAATATAGTAACAATGAAATTTCACAAACATCCACTTTTTTAGTTAGAGTTGCGTAAGGGAATAAATTAACCTGTAGAGTCTATCAGACATTTTCATTAATCTAGAAGATTAATGTATATCTTATTCAACCCATTAGCTTTTGACCACCCTTTGATACTCTCTTATCAAAACCAACTACAGAGACAACAGAAAGTAGCCACTACTATTGAGCAAAGAGGCTAACCAAAAGCATTATTCGGGGCCAATATGCTGTCATTGATCCATTCAAATCTGTTTTTGTTGACATGCTAAGTCTTGCATATACACCCAAAGAATTTTTATTGACTCAACTATGTACCTAAGCATCACTTACCCACCAAGATTATCAAAATCGGGATCCTACTTTGAATCGATGTGGAGATCCTACAAAACGGATCGGTAGAAGGATTCTAAGATCCTACAAAACAGCCAAAATGAGTGATAAAAACAATTAAGATGATTATCAAAAAGGTTAGACAAGAGTTAGACCATATATGAAGAAAGACTTGCAATTTTTGAGTTATAATACCATTGAAGCTGCCAGAGTTTTTTAGTGGCTTTTAATACCCGTTTTATTAGGTGAAAGAAGGATCTGTTTGGATCCTAACGGATCCTGTACAAACCTACAACGATCCTGCATGGCAGCGATTCAACCTGCAATGAGGATAATCGGGATCGCGATTCTAACAACTATGCTTACCACTGATGGTCTCACAGTGCTCCTTAAGTATACATTTTTACATGCGCACACAAAAGGCCATACAGAAATTTCATAGCTCCCAGTGCAACTTTATAGCTAAGCTTGACAAGAATTTAACACATGAGATCTAAAAAGGCACAAAGGTGGCTGCGCACCCCACTGCATCGGTCTTTGCTATTCAAATGCAAGTAGTGACCACTACACATTACAACAGTTCCCTCTGCATACATGAGTTTTTTTTTTTTTTTTGTTATTTTTTATTTCAGGAGATTTTGCTTTTAAGATGCAGCACATTGGTGTTTAACCTCTCAATGATAATTACACAAATAAATGCCAAAAACCCAACTGTTTGCAGTGCTTTTTACCACCACCATGCAGAAATATTCTGTACAAATTTATTCAAAATTAATTAATGCATTTCTTTGACTGACACACTAATATCATCACTTCGTAACGCAAGATTCTAAGATCTGTCAAACATCTACATAGTCATAATCCAAAGACAGAACACTACCTCACCGATTTACCAGAACTTCGCATGGGGCTGAATCTAGTCCTCCACCAACAGATCCATATATACTTGACACTTTGTCACATTGTTGATCATATCAGGGATTGCAGTGCTGCGGTTTGCACCCCAAGCATGCAGAACTTACATTCTATCTTCCAACAACAGACCCAATGAGGAACCAATCAGAATGGACTTGCTGTCCCAGGAAAGAGTTGTTGTACGTATTTTGGTGAAGACATCCATGACCTAAACCAAAATTCAATATAAAGTCATATATTTACTATATCAGAATTCTACAAGAAATTGGATAAACTCGGAGGTAAGATATGCAAGGATACTTTTGTTTCTCTTTTCATTAAATAACCTAAATTTAGTGGCCAGTTGTCTTTGTTAAGGAGTAAATTGATTCAACTGAAACCAAACCACACAACTGAAACTAGGTCTTACAGGAAATTGCATAATCTATAACATTTAGGAGAAAAAAACTAGAATCAAATAATTTTTATGGAAAAACAGTAGTAAGGAGGAGGAATGGTTGCATAGCTTAGGCTGAAACTGTGATTTTGAAATCTGTGTTGGCATTGGGCGCCTGGTTGTATCTCTAATGAAACTTGTGTGCAGTGATTCGTCTTCCTCTGAGCAACGGTTTTGGTTTACCCTAGTTAATGCGCTTCCTTACACTTAGCTTTGAGTCAACAAAAATTTAGCCCAAAATGGATGTTTTGTCAGCAGATAGCCATTGAGAAGTATCGAAAAATTGGAAGTGAACTTTGCCTTTTAGACTACCCCATCACCGGCCCCAGCCAAAAAAGAACAAAATGGATGGAAAAAAGAAAGAAAGATAAAACCAAAATGATGCTGAATGTAGCATATACTAATCAATAGCAAGCAAGTATCAAAATTTTAAAGTACTCTACAATTTAACTTCCTCACCTCCTTATCATTTTGATAGTTTACAATATTCATGGGGTTCTGTGAAACCTGCAACAGCAACAAAAGTCAGACCAGTCTACAAGAGATAGAATAAGACAGTGTAGAATGAGAAGAGCATACATCCATTATGGCTTTCTGAACTCTGGGATTCTGGAATGCCATAGCAACATCAGGATTATCCATGATTTTTGTAATAACTTCTTGTGGAGTAAGGCTAATTTGTTCTACCACAGATTACAGATACAGTTAGTTCACCGATGATAAACAAACACTGAGAAGATTTGATATCTCCAGCAATAGACAAGACTGGCTAACATGATGGTTAAAGGTACTTCATTGGGTTATTAAAATGTAATGATCTCTGCATGATGATTGATAGAAGCCTTTATGACAAGACATTCCTCCAAATATTTCCCCTTATATTTCCCCTTTACATACATAACGTATAGTAATTTCATAGGCAATTGGAAAATAAGTACTAAACAGAAAATACTACTAAAAAATTTAACAAAATATACCACATCCAGATAATGGAAAAGATAAACTGTTGAGAATTATCACAAAACTCACCAAACTGCTGCTTAACTTCAGGACTATCTAAATCAAAATTTTTAAGACTATTCACCATTCGGTTGTCCCATTCTGGGCTTCCCCCCATGTCATCCCTGGGAGACAAACATAATAATCAGCTTTAGTTTTTTGAAACAAGATAAGAGCTCAAAAAGGGAAAAGGTAGGAAGAAAATCATCAAAAGAAGCAAATCTACATCAGGGACTAATAGATCAAGCAAGATTGTAAAATGGAGTAAAAGCGATAATATTGTATCAGAAACCCAAAGCTCAAAAGATATCAATAATATGTCAAACAAATTTTAAATATGTTCCTAACATTATAGTTGAAAACATATCTATGAAAACCTCTTCATTAATTTATCAAGAATACTTTAAGTCCAACAATAGTAAAGGCTATACTTTGAGTCAGTTTAATTTGTAGATATGCAAAGATACCAACAGCAATGGGTAAGGCTTTAGTATTGGAGTGTGAAAGTTGAAAAGATATTGCCAATTATATATGCAGCATGAATTTAGATCTTGAATTTCATAATGTGTTTCCAAATTTAACGATCACCATTTCAGTTATAAAGCATTCCAAAATGAATGTCCACTTACAATTTTTTCATTAATTGTTCATTTGAATCACCCCCCTAAGTCCTCACACCTTCATTCATAAAACATTGAACAGTATCGTAGCCTACGCAATATCTTTCAAACAGCCTTCCTATCATCTACGGCAGATGTAAGGGCACCATGAGATCTCTTCTAGTTCATAAGAAAGATTTAAGTCATTTAACCACCCAAAACGAAAAATACCAGAAAGATGAACAAATGGAAATCCCCTCAATTATGCATCTGTAGGTATAAGTCTAAGCAATGCATTGCCTTAACAGAGAAGTGTCAAACATATTTTTGGGATACTCCTGTCAAACATATTAAAGAGCAATAAAATGTAAGACCTGATGCATCAGCAGCCATGGGATTTACCCTCTCAACTAACAGAAATATTAAGAAGCTGAATTAAATACATTTATTCTTAGATTTTACTTTTTGAAATCTCCCCCATCAAAGATTCTAGGATGTTTTCATGAAAAGAAAACCATTATTTTAATCTCAGCTGGTTGTTCAGTATCTCATATCTTAGCCATTCAAGTTATTTAATTTGTAAAACTAATCTAAATTCATTATTGATTTTACAAAAATACTTTTTCAATCTAGAAAAACTAAATAAGCCCAGATGTGTTTGGGGAGGATTAAAAAAAGATAAATGTAGGTTTTGGGAATGACCAAAGTAACATTTTTTGGTAATTACCAAATTGTTTTAAGGTAGACAAGGTATCCAAAATAATACTAACTAGTTAGATGTACCAAATAAGACATAGTCTTATTGTTTTGTACAATTTAATTAATTTCAATTAAATATTTGTAATATGCACATGTTCCTTTCATACGTTTGTATTACCTTTGAAACTTGCAATTATTTAATTTTTTTTTAACTATTATATGTCAACTTTGGTAATTTTCCAAATAACATCAAGTTTTTTATTTATCAAACAAGGTTGCTTTGGTTATTCCCAAACCTACAGTTATCTTTTTCTAATCCTCCCCATAAAACACGTCATGTTTATTTAATGTATCGATATTTAAAAAAAAAAACATTTTTTTAAAATCAATAATGAATTTAGGTTAATTTTACAAATTAGATAAAAGGAATGGTTAAAATAAGAGATGTTGAATAAACAATTGAAATTAAAATGTCACTATGGTTTTCATTTTAAGAAAACCATCATAGAATCTTTGCTCCCTTATCTATATCTACAGTAATCTATATATATATATATATATATATATATATATATATATATATATATATATATATATATATATATAAAGATTCCTACGAAAGTTTAAGTACCACATGGCACTCTCCTCACATACTAAAGTTCATAACATATAAAGCTCTCAATCATAAAAAAAAAACGCCCTTAAGATTCGATTGAATCATAAGTAAGAACTTAAACACCAATCTAAAAAGATATTGTTGTTTAATGTTTCAAATTAGATGACAATAAAACCTTCATTATCTCTTCAAGAACTTTAAGTACTTATAACTCCAAAACTTTATTCAACGTGATAAAGAGAGTATATTAACCATCTTATCTTACCTAAATTTCTTTGAGGAAATTCTATTAATATACCACTTCAAATTTACTTAACTAGACAAAACAAAATATCACAACAGTTTCTAACTTACTTGGGACATCGTCTAGGATACTCACTAGTCAACGCTAAAAATGTAGACAATCAATTTAAATTATTACAACTAGGATCATTTCATATTGTTTTTTCACGCATATTAGTTCAATTCAAACAATTAACTTAGACGAAAGTGAAAAGATAAGGAAATCAAATAAATTCCTAGTTTGTAATAACATTGTAACAAAACATTCTGGAGAGAAAAATGAAAATGTCTCAAATCCTAGGCATTAGAATCCATAAATCCATAGATCTATCCACCTCAAACAGTCTAACATTAATGTGATACAAAGTTCTCTTTCGAGTATTTCCAAACTAAAAGCTATCGTGAAACTTGCTCATTCAATTCCCATAGAATTTTAATTCACTTTGAGCTTATTTCAAAAAAATGATAAACAAGATATCATCTTGGCAAAGAAGCAAAATATTACCTACAACCATACAGCTATCATGTCCAACATTCATGCACAAAGATGTTGAACAACATCTAGAACATAACACAACAAAGACAAATGCACTAGTCCCGGTTTTCCAATGATGAACTTAGAAAACTTGAAAGGATGGAGTCAAATAGACCCACACAAGAAAATGAAACTCACAACATTCCTTGCAGCTGCTGATGGTATTCTGGATTTTGTAGCATCCCTGCCATGAAGTAGATTGGATTCCTATATGATAAACAAACTGCAGCAAATCTAGAGGTGAATCAGCAAGCTCACACTTAAAGGTAGTTGGATTCCTCATCTCCTCAGGCAAATGTCTGCAACAAGAAAATTATAACTTAAATTGAATTTCTGGATAAGAGCATACCAAACTTCGGACTTAATGGAGAAAGAGGGGGTGTGGGCATGAAAGAAGGCCTAAAACAAGTCATACAGCACGTATAATAACACATAGAAGAGAAATCCTCTTCAATTTTCAAAACACTCTTTTATTATCATCAACAAATAACTCCCCACCAAAATGTGACTCACAATAGATAAAAAGCAGCAACTTCTAAATATAAAGATAAGAAATCCTTATAAACAACCATATCCACAAAATGGGCAGCAATCATCGTCAGGGCATAATCAGAGGAAGATTTAAGCTCTTCTTGCACCTCCAAGTTGAGAGCATGAGAGAGAGCAATTCTGAGAAAATTTTAGATAAAAGTCACAAAGCATGTTAAAATATTACACTATAAGGTCACAATGAAAAGAAATATTACGGAAAAACCATCTGCTGCACAGTTGGGTTTTCCATCATTTTCTCCAAAGCATCTACAGAGAGCAAGCTTTTTCCTGGGTGGACGTGAAGAATCACTACATCATGGCAAGATAATATGGAAGGAAATACGAAAAAAATAAGGCCAAGCTGAGTAGCATAAAATAAAATTCAACAGACACAAGCTCACAAACTTATCATTCATCAAACTAGACACCTGAAGGAAACAAAGCCCCAGCAGAGTCATCTCATTAATCTCTCACATGGGAGTATGGCCACATTGTCTACACAAATCTTCTCAGACTAAATTGGCTCTTTAATAAACAAATATAAATTGAGTACAACAAAATATAAACATATATTCTGAGGACTTACACAGGCATATTTTCCACTTACATGTAGATTGAGCCTGCTCTGAATTACTTTGCTGAGAAGCAGCTCCATTAGATACTACCTACACTCATTGAAATTAGAGATATCAAAACTAGATTATAATTTCAGGGCCAAACATATTGCTGCTCCACAGTAGTAAACTACCTCAGAAAATTTAGCATTATTGGATGACGTTGCCGACAATGAGCCATCATATTTCTCAAAGGCAGTATTTTGGAAAGTTTCTTCAGCAGAGACATCCACAAATGCTGCATGTAAAAAAAATACAATGAATATCATTATTCAGTGTTGCCTAAATTTCATATTTGTATAACCCATCAAACCAGCCAGGAAAAACCAACAAAACTAGTTCAAGCAACTCTATTGAAGGTCTTGCATTAAAATTCAAGAGAATGGAATAAATTCAAGAGCTAAAATAAAGAAACACAAGGAAACCTGGAGGCACTAATTGAGAAAGTAACAATACCAGATCTTTTTGCTTCAGTCTTAATTTCAATCTCATCTTTAACAGCAGTAGGCTCTGAGGATTCTGTTTTGGTTGCAGTAACATCAACTGCTATAGTGGCTTCAGAAGTAGGAGGAGAAGGAGAGGTACTCTGAATTGTTGCAGAAGAGGAATTCAGCCCAAAAGTAGATGGTCGCTGGTAAGAGAAACCAGAACTACTATTGACTGATGTAGGAGGAGGTGAGAATGGGAAAGGTGAGCCAGTTGAAAAGGCCGCATTACTAAATTGATTGTCTTGCGAACCCCACCCCATCATTGTCTTGAAAGCTGCTTGCATTGCTCTTTTCTGACAGAAAAGGATATGGCAGTAAGTGGCAAGTGTAAGTCAAGTATTTTTATTATATCAAGCGACATCAGACATTTAGGTTTAAAGGAAGGATGAAACATCTAGTAATAATTAGAACAAATCCAATCAGTATTGCATATTGAACACACACAAAAAGAAGGGGAGGACAGACGGCGAAGCCCATAACACCAAGGAACCAAGAAAAAGTACATTAAAAGATAGCCCCTACTTCTAATGAATCCAAGCACTCTATAACTTCATATTCAAGACCATACACTATGGAGCTAAGCCTTGCTTGATCATGAAGAGGTATCTTGACCAATGAAAAAGTTCAAGATGCAATTACGATGAGAGCTAGTGCTAGTGCTACTGCTTTGTTATTTTCTCAACTCTGGAGACCAATATAGGGAATTATATCTTCCTCACCAGAAAATTGCACCTTATCAATGCACACTTCCATAGTGCTAAAATAGAATAAAATTAAGGAAAGAGCTTAGCAATAGGAACTTAAAATCCACCACAAACATATCCTAATACTTCACCTTTGGCCTTCTTGATACCAGTGAAAACTGATGACCATTAGAGCCACTCCATTAATTGGTCAATAAAACTAATGGCGTCATTTGTTGGCATGAAAGCATATACGTTTGTAATTTCCTCTCCTCCCTCTCTTTTTCATTACTCTTTCTCATAATTCTAACATCGTATTTGTAATAGGGTTAAATGTTTTCCCTACTACTCAAAAGATTCTGAGATGCAAAGCAATCGCACCACCTCAAAGGTAGATTACCAGTAGATGCTTTAGCAGTCTAACATGAATGTGAATACTCATAAACAACTAGCGGCAATCCAAATAAGCATGACAAGATGTTAATATATACAGTAACGGCTTCAAAACCTCAACGTAAAATTCAAAATTATAGACTTAGACACTTCGATCCTTCAATTGACACTCGTGCAAACAATAATTCCTCAATTTCACCAAAACACAAAGGCCAATACTTGTGCGAAACAAAACAAAACACACACACATACACACAAAAAAAGCTCAAATTTCAAGAAAACTCTCCTACAACCAAGAAGAAACAAAGGAGAAAAGGGCAGATACACCAACGCCTAATCCAATCCAGAACAAAGGTGACCCACTGCACAAACCAACATCACAAACATAAAAATATAAATAAATATATATATATATATATATATATATATATATATATATATATAGGGAAGGGATCATGTGAGAACCCTCCCCTTATGTGAGAACCCATCTAAGACCATTGGGTGAGTGAAGATCTACGGATGTGATCACAATAAAAAATAATGGCAAATCTGTAAATATCTGAAATTGGGGATGTTATGTGCATTTCTTCAGCTAGGATAGATTTTGTCAGTTGCTTTTTGCACTCTAGTAAGCTATAGTACTTTTCCCCATCATTATGACTTTCCTTTATATTTTCATCGTTTTCTTCATTGTTGTACATTAATATTATAATTGTCTTCTTCCCGGCAAGAGCTCTCCTCATATTTCAGGTAAATTTTTTTTTTTTTGCACCTCCATAGGTTGGTTGGTTATTCAAAACTTATGAACCTAATGTTCTAAAAAGTTCTTCCATTGTTCTAAAACATTGCTCTACTGTTTTAACGTTACTATAAATGTTCTAAAACGTTACTCTAATCTTCTAAGTAGATGGTTTGATTGTTTTAAACTAATGAACCTAATGTTCTAAAAAGTTCTTTCATTGTTCTAAAACGTTGCTCTAATGTACTTACGTTGCTCTACTGTTTTAACGTTGCTATAAATGTTCTATAACGTTACTATAATGTTCTAAGTAGATGGTTTGGTTGTTCTAATTTAGTGAACTGATGTTTTAATTTATACTTCCCTCGTTCTACATAATGCTTCTCTTGTTCTAAATAGGTTGGTTGGTTGTTTTAAACTTATGAACCTAATGTTCTAAAAAGTTCTTCCATTATTCTAAAATGTTGCTCTAATGTACTTACGTTATTGTACTGTTTTAACGTTGCTATAATGTTCTAAAATTTTACTCTAATGTTCTAAGTAGATGGTTTGGTTGTTCTGATTTAGTGAACCTGGTGTTTTAACTTATACTTCTTTCGTTCTACATAATGCTTATCTTGTTCTAAATAGGTTGGTTGATTGTTCTAAACTAATGAACCTAATATTCTAAAAAGTTTTTGTATTGTTCTAAAACGTTGCTCTACTATTTTAACGTTGCTATAAATGTTCTGAAACGTTACTATAATGTTCTAAGTTGATGGTTTGGTTGTTCTAATTTAATGAACTGATGTTTTAACTTATACTTCCCTCGTTCTACATAATGCTTTTCTTGTTTTAAATAGGTTGGTTGGTTGTTCTAAACTAATGAACCTAATGTTCTAAAAAGCTCTTCTATTGTTCTAAAACGTTGCTTTAATGTACTATAGTTTAGAACAACGAAACAAATATTTAAAACAATAAAACAGAAGTTTAAAACATTATATTAAAAATGTAGAACAATAGAAAAGAAGTTTAGAACAATAGAACATACATTTAGAACAATAGAACAGAAATTTAGAACAATAGAACATACATTTAGAACAATACAACAGAAGTTTAGAACAATTAAACATACATTTAGAACCATACAACAGAAGTTTAGAACAATAAAACATACATTTAGAACAATAGAACACAGAGTTAGAACAAATATTTTCGAGAAAAGTACAGTTACAATGATATCAGAAAGTATAACATTTTTTTGTTTTGCAAAAAGTAGTTTTTGTCTCAATATTTAAAAAAAAATGAGACAATGTGTGTTAGTTTTTTTTTAAATTAAAGAAGTATGTCAGTTTTTTTTAAATTAAAGAAGTGGGTTAACTCAAAATACAACTCAATTCAATAAAAATCAAAACTTCAACAACATCAAAAATAACAAAAAAAAAAAAAAAAATCAAACCTTTAACAAAAAAATGTATAAAAAATTCAAAAAAAAAAAGAGAAATTACAATTGAGAGGAGGATGGCGGGTAAGGCTGAGCATTAACCCCAATAGAAGCAATTGTAGTCTCTTCTTGAGCAATACCCTTATTAGCAGAAGCAGAAGTGCTAGCAAAAAGCTCAACCCCATTATCTTTGTTGCTAGATTTTCTTCTGGATTTAGGGGTGGAGAAGGCAAAGAGGAGAGTTCTTGATCTGGGTTTTGAAGGTAAGGGATACCAGTTGGTTTGGGGGGCAGAAGGGAAGCCCAAAGCAGTGTTTGGTTGATAGGGTCCTGTAATTGGGGGAATAGCTTAACCCCATTACAGGTTTTGATGATACTAGCCCTAGATTTTCCATCTTTTTTTTTTTTGGCGGGGGGTGAATCTCTGAATTCTGAATTATGGGGAATGGGTAGTTGATAGATGCACGGGTACCGCAAAAGGCCCCCATACCCAATACGGGTACGTACCCGATACGACTCCAGAATCTCGGATAAGGCTTGGGTTTGGGTGGTTGCTATGAGTACGGCTGGTTACGTATTGGGTACAGTTGAGTTATACCCAATCCGTATCAAACCCATTAGCCCAAAAAAAAAAAAAAAAAAAAACAACAAATTCCTAATATAAAACCAACTCCAGCAGCCTTGAAAATTAAAAAAAAAAATTTTGAATACCATTTTAAACCCAACATCCCACTACCTTGCAGCCCAAAAAGAAAAAAACAAATTTATTTTTAATACATATTTGGCCAGCAAGGGCAGTAACCAAGCTATGCCATATTGTAATGCCCTAAGCCGTTCTTCAATATTCTCTCATTTGATTTCTGGTCATTTATCAGTTCTCACTCAACCAAGCAGCCGTCCTTCACTCGTTAGCTATCCTTTACTATGTTGTTTTTGGATGTTTAAGACATTTAGTGAATTTATATACTTATATTTAAATTTGTAGTAGTGATATTTGAATGATTTTAATATGTATAATTTATGATTTATTTTTTGCGGTAACCACATCTAGAAATTTTGATTTTATCGTTTTCCGTACCCGTATTAGTGGATTCTATCGGTGCAAAGTTTGACAAGTTTGGGGCATACGGATGGATTAAACTCATTCAAGTGCGGATGGCAAGGCCTGGCCTGCCGCATTACCCAACAACTTTATGATTCGAGATGAAAAGGTGATCATTGTTTAGGTAGGGTGGTTACAATTTATAGGATGAAAATAAAAATCAATCCATTCAGAAATATCAGGCTTCTTGGATTAACGACAGTATTGTTCAGAATTTTAGAAGCTTCAACCTCTGTCTCAAAATCAGTCTGACAGTCTCAGTTGAGTGCTAGTTATACTTGACAGTTGACTTTAGAGCATGTGCATTCTTGTCCAAAGGGTAAGCGTCGGTATCTTGGATTTCATATTTACTTTCGAATACCGTATTATATTGAAATGGGTTTGAACTTTGAAACACACAGAGATGCTGGATGCCGGTTAAACGGCATGTATGATTAGCCCTGTCAAATGAGAATGTTTGTTTAGGATATCCTCTGAAAGTCCGAATTTAAGGTTTATAGTCTAAATCTAAGGTTTATTCTCTTCAAAAGGCTTTCATAAAGTCCCACAGAAGAGTTTTTTGAAAAAAGAGATTTACATTTCTGTTTTTTTCTTTTGTAAATACTTAAAAATTATCAATTTTGGAATGTCTCCCCAGATATTTTCCATTATATTTTTAAAAAGTTGATTTTTATACTTGGACAATATATAGAACAAAGGGAGTTGGTGTTATAGGTAAATTGATGGTTACATCTTGATTTGATTAAAATTATATTATAGTGAAATCTTATGGGATATATTTCAATGTAAATTTTTAGAATATAAAAGTTTCATAATTTTTTTTTTCAGGTTTAGAAATAAAAAATTTAAACTCATGTCTTGAATACCGTAAAAAGTCAAATGGGGAAAAAAAATTAGAGGCATGTGTAGTAACTAATGCAATTAGTTAGTTAAAATAGAAAATGTGAATAACTTATACAAAGTCCATCCAAATATGATAATAAAAAGGTCTAATTCATTGTCAAACAAGACAAATATTATAACTTTCTCTAATTTGTATATGTACCTCATCTCACACACTCTACCTCTCTATTAACAATTTTGTAATACAGTGATCTCATATTATGAAACCACATCATCAACATTAAATTTAAAAATAAGTTAATTACTCATAACTAATAGTAATGTATAATTAATCATAATATGAACAATGACTTGAATAAAAATTTAAAAAAATGACATAAGGAAAAACACGTGTTCCCTGCTAAGGCGGATACCACTAAATTTCTCAAATAGTCAAACAAAAATGGTGTAAGATTGCACAACCAAATCTCAAATTTCCCATGGCTTGATCCCACTCCCACGTCATAGAAAAAAAAAACAATGACAGACAAGGAAAGTTGGCAATGTGGGAGATAAATATTGTTCAAGTATCAAAACTGAGTTTACCAAACTATCCCAAATCCCCAACTCAAAAAATAAACATCATATGGAAAATGATTGCTAATTTCAAGAGATGTTAAAGCTATAAGAGGTAAAAGGGAGAGTCAAAACCTATTACAATACGAATCACCAAAAGATAATACGAGTCTATCAATCACTAGAATTTCATCGAAGATGGATTACCAAAACTTATAACTTTAAACTAATTCGAAAAACTTTTTCCATCAAGATATACATACTCTATGCCGGCCATGCATTATATTACACTATCTACTTTGTACTACCATTTATTAAGCTTTAAGTTGACTTAAAAAAAAAAGTTAAGTACTCCGTCCGTCCATTCCTGTTTACTTTTCACGATTTTTAAAATACAATTCAAAATATTTTTTTTATTTAAATTCGTAAGATAAAAAATTGCGAGAAGTTGATATTTTAAAAATTTACATTAAAATATATCAAATAAGATCCCACTTGAAGATATTATTTATTATAATATACGTAAAATTTATTGTTAAAATTTTAAACTTCGAATCCAAAAATAAAAAAGTAGCAAGTAAAAAGGGAAGGAGCATTTACTTTTAATAAATTCCACAAAGTCAACTAGTTTGAGAAAAGATAAGTCATTATCTTAAACTTAGTACTATCCAAACAGCAATAGGTGATAATCAAATACAAAAACGCACCACTCTGAAGTTTATTGCTTGTGCTGATATGTTAATTTAGTCATTATCTCATATGGTAGTTTATTGTGCTTTGCTTGAATTCGAATAAAATTATTGTCTAAAGTTTTCATCTATGATTATTTTTTTGTACAAACTTTGTTTAAAAATGCAAATAATTAAGGATCTTATTGTACTCATCATTTTCATATTTGGAGGCAACTAATATTTGTAGTAAAAGACATCGTAGTAATTAGACTCCATCTCTATTCTCTAACATTCTGCATTGCAATTCATTGTGGATTTGTCTAATGTTTGTCAGCATGCCCTTTACACAATCAGATTGAACACTCAAACTCAGTTTGTGATGCAATTAACAGCCATTCAGCAATCTTTTTCTACTGATCAATCGACATACTATTGTCTTTCCTTAGCATCAAACATCATAACGAAATCTGAGAACCTGGGATCCAAAACTCAGAGATGTTGAAAAATAGAAAAAAGTCGAGCAAAGAAGAGGTCAACAGGACAGTAAGGATTAGCATAAGAGAATAGGATGATTACACATAAATGCAAATTCAGGAAATCTTCCTCGAAATAAAGACTTCAATGAGCCTATATATATTGTGTATACTGACCTGAGTTTTGTTTTCACTGTATATTTCTCAAGCGACACCTTCTTTTTCCTAATCTGTATGCATCTGATGCTCAGGAACATAGGATTGTGATTGGTAACATTACAAATCAGTTCAGAGTCCTGCAACACATGCACAACCGAATGTATCATTATAAGAAACTACAAGATCGAGTTACATGGCCGCGATGACTGCAGTACATCCATCTTGCAGACATGATTCAAGCCCATAGAGTCCAACAAATACCATATCCAGCCAAGCAGTATATGTTGCAGACATGATTCAAGCCTATAGAATCTAACAAACACCATATACAGCCAAGTCAAATCATTAAGTGAGAGCCCGTCCGTAAAAAGGAGTAATTGTCTCAACATTATTCATTTACCACTGTATTACCATTATGATCATTCACCTGGAAGAGCTCCATCCTTAAATTTGGCATTTCTAAGGCCTTCTTTGCCTGAGGTGTCAAAGCATGTTCCGCCACTAAAATTGCCTTGAATACTTTCTCATATTCCATCCTCCTTACGCAATCTCTGAGTGCTTTTATACCTATGTTTTGCTTTGATTCCTCAGGAACGCAGAAGATGTTGGATTATTTATGAAAAATAAATAATCATTATCAAGAAAGTGGTTAATTTATCTTGGTAATTAGTTTCCCATGATCAAGGAAACTAATTGCCACTATCCCACTATCTCCATAACCACCGTACCCACTAATGACTCACACGTAAGTGGGAGTTTTTGATGACAAAACTCCATATGTCATTCATGCGTGAGTTATTTTTGACAAGGTCACTATATCCAACTCTCAAATATACAAAACACCATCTCAGCGAGAGTGAGGGTTCAGCACCAAAATTCAGAAAAATTTGATCACAGTTTCGACACCACGAAAGAAGTTCATTGGTCTTCATCTTCCTCTTAACAAACCTGTAATGGCTGGAGGTAAATTTACAAATTAACGCTTCCGTAATCATGAATTGTATGTTATAATCCATGCTGTAAACTTGCTGTTTGATATGCTTGTATTACAGAAGAACCATTATCTGTAACACAACAACTGACCACTTAGAAGCTGTGTTAATCGGACTCCTCATTTCGTCTCAAGTACCTTTGGCCTGATCTTCATTTCAACACTCCAACAAAGGTATAAACAGTACGTGCATAAAAATTGCCACAAAATAGCAGGAGCCCAACACTATAACACGAGTACCCATTTCCAAGTACCACAATTAAGATACAAACAAAGCAGCATAAGTAATCAAAAGAAGATGGTAAAGAAATAACAAATAAATTGAATTGCAAACCTTATTAGAGCTGTCATCCCGCTTATTCTGAAGCATGTTAAAGGTCTGTTCTGCTCACATTCTCACCATAATATTCAATAAACTGTTGCTTAGTCATGTTAATCTCTTCATCTGTAACTAAATGGCCTCGATCATTCAACATTTGCATTGAAGTTTTCCAAACTTGCAGGAGTTTCATAATTTCGGCATCATTAGTAGACATCTCTTACCAGTATCTACAAAAAAAATCAGATGTTAATACAAATCTGCAATTTCCTTTGCAATGTACACCCACTTATGATCAACATTTCACGCACATGCACAAATGTAAAAGAATGGGACATGTAAACTCAAAATTTGCTGATTTTTTTTGGGACATGCACAAATGTTAAAAATCAGATGTTATTACTTCAGGGCTCTAGGAAGCGTAGGGAGTAGTGACGTTTTAACCAGGAGCTTTGTTTAATATTTTGGAATGGGTTTGAATGATCATATCTTAATTAGGCTAATTTAATTAAATATTTTTGGAATGAATTACATAAGAATTATCTCCTCCTGAACCCTTTAAAATTCCATACACACCCTATTTCTAAATATTCAAAACTCATTTTCTATACTATTAAACCCTTTATACTACCAAATAATTTTAAAGTGGTACGACTATTATAATCCAAAATAGATTTCCATACCGTTCTATCCCTAAATAGCGGACCGGTAGGATACTTACTGCTGAACGAAGGCCTAACTGCCTAATTATTTTTCATTTCTCAATCATTGTTAGGGCTGAAGTTTATTGGGCCAGAAGGGTGGAGAGTTTTGTAATGGGGCTAATGGCGTAATGCACTTTAATGTACGGCCCAACCCGGCATGAATTGATGTCCTATTGTTAAATAAACAATACTTGCCCTTTTATGCAAAAATAAAGGTATATAATTTTCTCTTTTTTGACGAGCTTGTATAGGTTCCATTCCACATGGATCTCGCACTAAATGATCATTAGAAATCATTGCACACATTTTTTACGCTTGTTTGAGCCTTGACCTTACATATATGAGGAATGAGATGTAGGATGTAACGATAATAATCACATTAATTAGTATGATCAAATGGTCAATCAACTAATTATTTTTTAAAATGTCCATTAAAAATCTTTCATTTACTTAATATAAAAAGTTAAACCACTTGATTACTATGATGGGAACCCCTCTACTAACTTCTTTCTCTTTACACTTTTCGTTAAATTCACACGGTGTGAATCATCAATTTCATTTACTCTTTTTTAATCAACTATTCATTCTTATATATTTCTTCACTATCTATTAAAATTCAATCGTATCTTAGTTATGAAATTTTTTTACTATAAATTCTAATTAAAAAGAAAGATTATTTGAGAATAGAGATAGTATTATCTTTAATCCGATTATTGTCGATCTCGAGGGATGCTTTAGGGATCTGGCCTTAGAATAGGAGGGAGAACGATTTCACTCGTGACTGACTAGTAATTTCACAAGGCAGATGAAACATTTGCATTTTATAAAAATATAACGGCCATATAATTTATCAAACTGTTAAAAACGGAGTATGTGTTCTGCTCTTGGCATTATACATTCATTCTGAACTCTGCATGAATTGCATCTGATGTGTTCATCACTTACGTCACCGCCCATTTAAACCAAGCCAGATTGCTCCATTATTGATAAACTACGTAAATAATATTCAATTAAACGTTTTAATTATGATTCACATATGATGTAATAAGTCATTAAAATGAAAAAAATAATATCGTTAAAAAAAAAAAAGAATAATACGTAGTAATTCCAACTATTCAGTAGAATATAAATTTCCTATCCAATAGCAATAGAATTTGCAGAACAACACAATTTATAGAGTGTAGGCACCTACATTAAGAAAAACATTTCTCCCTGTCAATAAAATTACTTGTTGACAAGAGGATGCATCAAGCCATTAACATATAGTATGTACAAATCTAAATTTACAAGCATGAATAGACTAAAAAGTTGACTATACAAGTATACAATTTCATTTGGCATATGGTCCCGGTTAGATGATGTAGATTAAAGACCCGTTTTATAAGTGATTAAATTATGATCCAAGAGTTGAACACTTTTGACCATACGCATCTATCCCACCTTTCATATAAAATCTTGACAAACTTTACTGCTTGAATCTGCCATCGATCTGTATTTGACATTGTTGACTGTACTTTACATCAAGTATGACTAGTTAGGTGAGTTTGGATGGTAATTATTTGAAGCTAGCTAAGTCATGGGTTGAAGTATTGTGTAGATTGTGATGGAGTAGATTCATGGTGATGATCAAGTCCAAGTTCGTTTTCCAAGTATGCTAACCACCAGCAGTTCCCGTCACGTTGCTCGATGTTATCATTGTTGTTGTGTTTCTCAGGGATTGGGTTGTCAACATCTTTGAATTGGGCATCAGAGTCGCCGTGTAACAAGTCCCATAAGTCAAAGTTAGGTTCAAAGTGAATTTCCAGTAACTCATCTAGTGTGTTCTTGTCCATACACTCGCTTGTTTCGTCTTTGTGGTCGCCAACTTGTTCGATCAGTTGAAGGTCTGAAAACGAGGCTTCAGCTTGTGAGTTATAGGAGGGACAAGAAGAGCTCGAATACTCCATGCATGTGTCGTTGCTGGTGATTGTTTGGGGTTCGAGGACTAGCCCACACCTTGCGTCTACAACCCCATGAGAATCGGATGTACATGTTAACGTTGATGACCCGTTACATGATGATGATGATGATGATAATATTGGACGGTCGTTCTTACATCCTTTGTTTTTGAGACGTTTCTTTAAGTGTGTATTCCATACATTCTTTATCTCGTTGTCTGTTCTTCCAGGGAAGTGAGATGCTATCTTCGACCATCTAAAAATTTATAAGCTAAGATCAGCGATTACTAAGAAGAATTATAAGCAAATGTGTTTGGAATTCATGAAGATGTTAAAAACAAAAACAAGTCATATAGTATGATTGAGTCCAAGTGTATGCATGTATGTCAATTACTTGTTTCCCAATGTTTCATGTAGTTCGATTATGGCTTCCTCTTCCCGAGGAGTGAAATTACCGCGCTTCAGATCTGGTTGAAGGTAATTCACCCATCTTAAGCGACAACTTTTTCCACAACGTGCTAATCCTGTAATCCAAGTTGGATCGACGATATCATTACAAATTGAGTAAAGTAAGACACATAAATCATATTAAATGATAGGCTTATTACATAGTCGCTTTTATTATTTATTTTATTTAGTAATGACTTTTTTACAATATATCTAACATTTCTTTTCCAAATATGTCAAGCATAACTAAACATGTGAACTTACGTTTTGACTGTGACATCAACATTTGATGCAATATTACTCTTAAGTACATATCGTTTCTTAGATGCTAAACTTAGATGTGATTCATGAATTAGCAATTGGATTGAAGAGTTATATCCTAGAGCAGACGGGGAGGGGAAATCAGCCAACGAATATGACGTAGACAGTTGGGGTGGAATGTTAATCCACAGAAATGGCTTTGCTTCGTAAAATTTCTTTGACTTGGTTTACCTAACAACATCTGTCCCTTAGAAGACTATCATTTGATTGGTTTGTTGAGTTGTTTGACTAAATCATCATCATTCATCAACCCACCACCATATCTTAAAAGGCAGGCTTACAGCTTCACACTAGTGGAAAAACTTTGACTGACCCCGTTTTATTGCTGGCCGGTTAGGTTTTAAGCGATACGTCTAAAGTAAACCAAGTATAAAGCGATACGTCAAAACGTCCATGAATTGATCTCTACGGAGTCCAATTTTACAAGGAGAAAACAAAAGAAATGTCCACCTTATTTTTTTTAGACTTTTCTTTCTTTTTGTTCCACTTTTTTTGTGTCACAAAACAATTCAAAAGTAGGTAAAATTTATTTTGAAATTAATCCTTAAACATATTATTACATATTTTTTGTGATAATAACGTGGTAAAAAAGTATTGTATACATACGGAACACATTAACTTTATTTTACCCCCAGTAAAAATGACCCTTTAATATAACAAAAGTTGTGGATGTTAACTAGCTTAGTTGGTTAAAGTTTTGGAGGGTGGTATCCAAGACCTGAGATCAAATTTCGTCTACATCAGTTGTTGTCTTGCCACTTGCGACTCCCTTTGATTTCAAAAAAATATATATTACAAAAGTTATCATTCAACACAATATATGTCAATATTTATCAAGTTGTAACATTTATTTATATTGAAGAGTCATTTTTATGGGTACACATTAAAGTCAATGTGTCTCGTTTGTATACGATAATTTTTGTAATGAAATACTTCGTATTTTATGCAGTAAATACTTTTATAAGATTGTTGTGTACAAAGATCCACGTACTTGTAAACTAGTGCAAAAATATAGTGCTCCGTCTCCGTTGTCACTTGATTTTGTACGAGGATAAATTAGTTAAAATCATGCATATTAATTTCTTTTTTAAGGCAAGAATAAGGGTAGTCATATATTAAATCTAATTCGATTCCGTCAATGCGAGGATGCTTGACGGATTATTGTCAATATGTCAATACATACGACTTTTGCCGTAATGTCATCTCTATGTACTACTTGAGCAACCGTCCTACTAATCAACTACTTTTTCTATTTCTAAAACCCTAGTTTGATAGAAGGGTACGTAATCTAATTAATTTTGTATTTTCACAAACTATTCATTAAAATGTAAGTCACATAATCAATTAGCAACAACCATATATAATTACTATTCATGAAATTTCAAGTCATGTAACAGATATTTCAACAATTCCAATATTTTTTTTTACAAAGTATTGTATAAACACCAGACACAATAAATAAAAGTCACCCATAAACGTATTTTTGCCTAAAAAATGGACTGAATTAACGCTATTGATATAAGGTAAGGTGGGAGAAGAAATACCTGCAAGTTTAGGAAGAGCACGCCAATTGCTATGACCATGGTTTTGAATGAAAGACATGAGCTTAAAATCCTCAGCTTGAGACCATGGTCCCTTGGTCACACTTGCTTTGTCACAGCATGGTTTTCTTCCTTTACCCATATATATTAATTATCCTTAATTAAAGTCCTAATAGTACTCTATAACTAACTAACGCTTGACGGAAGAATGTTTGTATATGTTGTGTTAGGGATTAAGTAGGAATTGAAGTGGCGATATTTATAGGGCAGTAGTGAATTGAATGAGGATGATGACATTACATGCATTTGCTTACGCTAACGTAGTAGTAAGATTCCTCACTCTCACCAAACATTTTGGACCTTCATATATTTTTAACTGTTCACATTGACATGCTATGAGTATGACAACTACTTTTTCTTATTTAATAGTAAAGGAACTGGTAAATAAGTCTAGATTAATTAGACTAGCGGTCACTTGTTTCATTTCAATTAAATATTCATACTTACACGTAATGACTTTCTTACATTTTTGCTGATTTAATTTGAAGTTTTTCTATGGTTGCACGGATGAGTAGTTAATTAAGTATATCATATTCAACTTGTTCTTAGGTCATGCTTATCATATTTCTGCGTGTGCTCATGTAAATGAAGGTTAAAACAACTTTAGACGACTAATCTGTAGTCCGTACAACAGAAGCAGAAATTTTCGTTTTTAAGGGTTTTGCCATTTTGCTAAATGTGGATCTTAGCTTGTTTTGTCAAAACAGTATAACATTAGTATTTAGAATTTATTGAAGTCGTTTATTTCATGTATTAGTTGTAGATGCCAAGTAACTTAGTTATTTACAGTCTTTGAGGTGGTATTTAAGACCCGAAATTGAATCCCGTTCAAGTAATGATTTTGGGTCAGCTTGATTGAGTTGGCCCAAATGCTATCTGTGAGTTTTCAAAAATTCGACCCGAAATCGCTGTCTGGGGCAACGATTTTCTATTCAAGAAAATGGGTCAGTCCAATTCAATCAAGTCAAAATCGTTGTCATTCACTTAACCAAAATCACTACCCCCAGACAGTGATTTTGTTCCGAGCCTTCAAAAGCTTATTTTTTAAAATATTTTAGTGCGAAACTTATTTTTTTTATATAAAATAAGTGTAAAAATAAAGCTTAAGAAAAATATAGTCAGGTTTATGTGCTCAAGTTTTTGTAAAAGACTGTATGATGGTCTGATGGATTTCATTTCCCAAATCAAGTATTAGTTAAATGAAAAACATGATTGAATTAAATCAGTTATATTTAATACTTTGATAAGCTTGTATTCAATTTATTTCTTATAAATAGTTATCATGAAGTATTAATGTAACGTAATAAATATATTTGCCAATGGTTTTTACAAAGTAGTACTTGAAAAGGAGGGAATGTTGCACTAATACTTTGATACGACGAGTTTTTAAAGGTCAACAACTTGTTTGAAATCCCAAGACGGATGATGTTGACTATCTAACGTTCAATTCAGCCCTCTCAAACAAAATAAAAGCATTTACCCACAAACAGAAATACTCCGGAGAAAGGGATTATCATGTTGGCTTATTCTTCATCAACAACTTTAAAACTAAATTTTCAAAACGATATCTCATCCTATATTATTGTTTGGTTGTCAATAATAATATATGTCTCCTATCAAATAAGTAGGTATTTTTGTCCAATCCACCGTTACCAGCTAGAGTGTGACTCTGGTATATATTTTTATTTTATTTTTAAAAATAGAGATATAGTATGATTTGCATGGTATTATCATTTAGACTAAAAAGTATTTAGTCATTAAAAAAAAGTCACATCATAGACAACTAACTTATTACTATTTACTATGGATGTCAAATATGTTAAATGACTAAAGTTATCGGGGTTGGTATTCACAAACCCAAGACCTTGTATCAAATATCATCTACATTATCGGTTGTCATTTGTATCTCTCTTTACACACACTAAAAAAACTTATTGCTATTTAATTTTATTTGAAAATAAAATCAATTCATTAATACAAAAGTCACACGATACATGCAAAATAAGTCAAAAATCAACAAATACATATTGAATTGAATATAATTATACTTTACTTTGAGAAAACCACAATCGTTATGTAAGAGATCTAAGTTTTCATATACTCTTTCGTATCATTTAATTTATCTTTCAACGAGGAGGTTTAAGGATAAGTTGCAATTTTGAGGTCGATTATTCAATTGATTATAGACGAAAAAGTAGATATTTCTTGTAACATCGCATAAATCTTCATTAATGAACCAATTTGTATGCCTACACACTAAACACAATCCGAAAACTCTCATAAGGAAAGAACAAAAACCAAATATGAATCATAATACTTTGAATAATAGATAATTTATTCTAAAGCAAAATAAGTCGACATACTCAACAAAAGTGGCTTACCACCTTCCAAAAAGGCCTATGGCAACCCCTAGATGATCAAAAGAAGTTAAGTTTAAGGAGGTAAGAGAGAAAAGAGAACAAACTTACAACACTATATATTAGTATTCACTTATTTATGACCTTAGTAATAATATTGTGTTGTTAAAATCTCCAATTGACATTTTGCACATGTGATTAATATAATAACGTTTGTATACATAAGGGAAAAAAAATATATAACAATTCGAAATAAGATATGGTTAGGTTTTTCCCTCCTTGGTAAGTAAAAAAAAAAAATACTATATATCATAAATAATCTAAACTCCGAAACACCACCAATCATTTTACACAAGTTGTAATCCAAATAGAGATGGACAACGAACAAAGCCAATATAGGCTATGAGTTGGGCTTACATGGCCCAAGACAAGCCCGAGTGCTTGGGTGGTCTGCGATGAGCCAGCCCCCATCTCTAAATCCAAGTAATGAATAATTGGAGAATAAACTCCCATTAACATATTATTATGAAATGTTTAAAATGAATATATTTCAACCAATGCAAAATTGCTTAGACGCTTCTTAGAATTTTCTTTAATAGTAGTAAATGAACTAAATTAACTTCCTACGACATGAATTCAACCATCATTGTCCTAAATTCCTGACTAGGTATGAAGTGACACAAATAATCCATATGAGTTGACTATAGCTTGGTGTCTTTGTTCTGAAGGTTGGATAAAAAATTACAGGACAAAATTGAATTTGGCCAAAAAGCATGAACAAGTGGAGCAAAATTCGATACCAGAATATAACATTTTCACATGGAAAGTCTAAAGCATTTGTTGAATCAACATAGTACTAACAGTATACAGATTACTAAAGAGTGAAGTCAACCAAACTGTATGTACACAGCCCACAGGACCAGGTGGCACCGAATTCTACCATCTAACAGAAATCGCCCTCATATTCGTACATTCATATACACACCACCTACATATTTGATATTGCAAACAAATTCACTTTCTGATCTATGCCCTGTATTTCGAGTTGGAACTGTTAACATCTTTCAAATATTCTGTAAAGCTTCTCCAGTGAGGCTACCTGCAGTTTCAGGATCATGTGTAGTTCATCATAGAGTGTTATTGCAAAGATATACGCATTTCCTCAGGCTTGAATAATAGGCCATATTTCTATTTTCATCCGTCTCAAAATAGCAAAGCACTTTCTATGTTTAGTAAATTATATTTGAACTCTATAAGATCACATTTATTGATACCATCAGCAAAGAACTTTAACTGGACTAACTTATAGTAAGAAATTAGAGTGGTGGAAGGATAATTATGGTAGCCTGATTCCTTAAAAATGATTCCTAATCAAATGTGGCCTATTATTTGAGAACGGATGTAATAATACAATATCGTTTATGTATCAGGGAAAGTTTTAACATGAATTTGCATGCTTTTGTTACCTGTACAAATGTCCCATTTTTAGCCATTGAATTAGGGGGTTTGAGAAAGAGTCTCATAGCAGGAATTAGGATGTGCTGTATAGACCACTCACGTTGTGCCCAGGCTGTCTCTGCTTCTGCAAGTAGTTCTAGTTCAATCTCATCGTCCCCAACCTCATGAGGAACCGTAGAAAACAGAAAATTATTAAACAGAAAATCCTGCACATATTTGAAGTTTTTCAAGAAGGTATCAACTCTTTAGCTGTGATGTACTGAGACAAGTTTGATGTGGAGACATATACCAGATCTGTTCATATCTTCATCAAGAGATATTACAGCAGATTTTCTTCTGTAGAGCTGTAAGCCATCACCTGATGGATTAGGCAAACTAGGAGGATGCATAGAGAAATTTGCTAGAGCAGCTGAGATTGTCTGAAAGCAACTTTTCGCATCCACACAGTCAACCTATGAAGACAAGCATAGAATCAGAGGGCTAAACAAGTACAGATGGCAGATAAAATATGTAACTTCTCATCAGCTAATATCTATCAGGAAAATTAAAATGGACAAATAATAGGGTTATCCGTCAAACAGTAATAGGAGCAAAAAACAGAATGAAAAAATAAGTTCAAAAAATAAAAATATATAATGATGAGTGTAGCTGATGAGCACGATAATTACAAATTCAGGAACACGATCCATGTCAGGTGTGTACTGATCAAGTATGAAAGGAAGCCTGGACAAATTCCCTTGTGGATCGATATAAATGCAGAAATACTCCTCCAGCATTTCAGTTTTTCCCTTGAGTAGCTCAGTGTTCATCTGGAGACCAATTATACAAATGTTAGCCACATCAAAAACAATTTGTCAAATGGGCGTAAACCCATAGCTATATTACATGACCTATTGTTCTAAAGCTAATGCTCATGATACCTAAAGTATGAATATGTTTGGTGATAATGAATGTGCAGAATGTAATAAATATAAGAAACATACCTATGTTAAGGTGAATGAAAAAAGCAAGAACAAGAAGTTATCCGGTTAGGTCAATTAGCAGTTAAAAAGGTCACAAACCCTAGCCTAGGCCTCAAGCAGACAGGACAGGAGTACAAGATTCTTTGGAGAAGTGGACGAAGAGAGAAGCATAACCTCAGCAATTTTCTTCTTCATATCGTCACTCTCACTGCCATCTGCATCTACATCCTCCTCCTTGAGTGCTAACAATATCAACTCTAGCAGTGGAGCAGGGTCACTCAACTGCATAGAATTAAAATGAGCAAAACGTCACAGGACTTGCTGGTACATGAATTCTTTGCTGGACAGAGGAGAGGGGGGCAGCAAGCAAAAGTCAAAAAAAGTACAAACAAACAGCTACTTATTCTTATCGCACCAAAAACCTAATAGGTTCAGTGTTAAGTACACAAAAGACGTAGTATTGATACCTCAAGTTTACTATATTTGCTAGATAAAGACGTGTCTTGTACTGTAACAATGCAAACATCATCCTCCATTCCAACATTAGTGCAGCCTCTGACAATTTCAAGCAGGCCTGGACAGTACAATTCAATGAATTAAATAATTGGTAAACATGATTAGAGAACCTATGGCTGTGAGGAAAAAAACACTCACCAGCATGAGAGCTATTATCTATTTCATCAATAAGCTCCTGAATGCTGGTAAGATCTGCACTCTCCTTAGGGTTTCTCCTTTGTCTAATAATAGTAGATCTACAATGTTCAATTCGTTCTGTAAGAGACTCTGAAATTCTTTTTTTCATCAGATATTACAGTAAGCCAAATAACAACAATTCTTGCAAGAGATATAAACAATCAGTCTTGGCCTCTTGGAAACTAAGCACAATAACTTACAAGAAAAGAAACGATGCCATGCAGATAAAACTTGATAGGTAGGATTCCTACAAATCCTAAAAAATAATTAATGAAGTAGAACGAATTAATATCTCCTGAACTTTTTGAAATTAGAGAATGATTCTCGCTCTTTAATATATAGGATTCCTCAAAGCATGTCAAACCCTTTTATTGCAGGTTTATAGAAGGAATAAGAAAAAGGAAATCGGACAGATAAATTATACAGGATTTGCCAGTGTCCCAAGATAATCAGAAAAATATATACAAGAAAAGGAGAGAGAATACTTCAAACATCACTATATACTCTAATTTCTACTTATCGCACCTTGGAGTCTGAATATGTTAAACACAAGCACCTCCTCATCTATCTTATTCACTTGTTTCAAGGCTCATTCAGAAATTTAAGGAGAGTTCTAAAATTATTGTTAAACTCAAACCTGACAAATACAAATAAGCAGAAAAAGTGGAACCATCCAACACTAGATGGGAGAAATAGTGTCCAAACTCCAAACAAATATCTAGGTAACAAACTTGTTGAAGTTTGAGGACATTTGACATAAGATGTTAGAAAGTGCTTTTTCATTCGCAAAGAGACCAAACAAGCTTCCTATGAAGCAAATATCCTAGCTAATGGTAACAACAACTAGATCACAGAGAAAATTAAACTTGTTGAGAGAGAGTTTACAAAGTGGGTCCTAATACCACCAGCACACACCAAAATATAAGATGCTGACTCAATAACAATAACAATAACAATAACAATGCTGCATCAACATACATCCCACCTTATGGAGTTCAAGCTAGCATTTCTTTCGAGCTGAGTAGAGGGATTAACTTGCATATAAGCATGCAACCTTCCTGCCGGATCCAATACATCAGTTTTAACCATCTTTTGGACAGGAACTTTCTGCAACTTTGATGCTGTGGCTGTACCTCCTGGGAGGGAGGGCATCAAATTGTTAAAAAAGAATATTTTTGAGAGAAAAGTTGTGATTACCTAATTATGCATTACTTGCCCAAAAAAAAGTTGTGATTATTTAAACGCATAATTCCATTGCTTGAGTGTCTGTTAGTGACGGTCATAGAGAATTCTAGTGACGTTATCTGTTGAGGCTTGTTCCAAGAATGACGAAGATCTATTACCTTCAGCATCCTTTTCCAATAAAAACATTTCAGGTCATGCTATTACAGTATTTGCAGATGCATGTTGCTCATTTCATGTTTATTCCAAATCTTATCATTTCTCTTCCTTACAGAACTATTAGGAAAATGTGTGGCAAATGAATTTCTTTTCCTTTTATTATTCTTTAAGAAAAACTTAAATTAACTTCCAACAAACCAAGAATAGCCTGAGAAGGTAAGGACTTTATAAGAATTGGTGAAACCATACACCTTTCAGTTTAATTTTTCAGTTTTAGCTTACATTAGCTGAAGTGTATAGAGTGTCGATGCAGTTAAATTTCAAGGAAAGCTGAGATTGGATCATATGAATGTACCCATTCCTGAAGCTAAAGGATAAGAATCTTTGATCTTTACTACAGGAGCTGAAGGGGAGGGCTGAACCACCTGCTTCATGTGTCCAGAATAGTGATTAAGTAAACTATGAGTGTTTCACAAGGGGGAAATTTTATAAACTGAAGAGGACAGCACAGAAGGAATAAAATGTGTTCCCAACATAAATCACAAATAGAAGCTAGGAGATTCAGGTCCAACTAAGAAAGCCTTTCTCTAGAGCATGGCCCTCTTGAGACTTCCACTTCAATATTTTATACTTCCCTGTTCCAATTAAACTTCCTGAAGAAACATGGGAAATGATAACAATTTATTAACAATAAACCCCAATGTCTAAGAATTTTTCATTTAGCGCAGATGATTTCCTTCAAACCATGCTTGTATGCGTGTAACTAAAGAAGAGGGAGACCCAACATCACTGAACCATGTGTTCAGTACATCTACAAGGACACCAATAATAATGCTTTACCAAGAAAAGTGGAGAATCCAGTACAGGAAAAATACAAGTTATAAACCACTTTTTACAAACAAACTGCCAAATAAGAGTATTTGCAATCATTACTTCCCATTCACATATTAATCAACCAAAACTGAAGAATAGTTCACAAAATCAGGCCATCGGCGTGGAAGTAAGTTGAAATTAGGAGGGAACTGGTTTCATGAGCCATACTTTACATTTGAAGGTCACAAAAACTGTCAAATGGTAGTGCTTACTAAAGTATCTGAAAGTTGTTTAAACAAAGTTTTTTAAATGGTAGTTGTTTGTAACAAGTGATACACATATTTAAGGTTGGTCAACATAGGTTTTTCTTGAATATAAGCATTAAACCCCTTTTCCGTCCTGCTGCTGCTGAAACACTAACACGAGAGCACATATAAGTGAAGATTCCTTCTTAGTCAGAAAACTATGGCACCGGATCACCAGCTTCGTCAAGATATCATGGTGCCTAGCCTTAAGGAAACTCATTTCTGTTAGGTATACACCCAACTTTCCAATCATAATGCCAGACTAAACCTCCACTTTCCTTTTGGACAAGTTTCTAACTGACCAACCTGCTAATCTATAGACTCTGAAAGTTATAAAAACATTTGAGATCACAAGGTTTCATTCTGCTACAGGAACTAGAGTTTGCAAATGTCAGAAACCCTACTTTGCAGGATAAGTAGATAACATACGTCATAATGCAATGAGAATTATGAAATTCCACAGAGAGAAACTGTATAGTGAACTTTAAATGAATGTAATCCATGAAATTTAGAAGTAAAGCAAAGAGACAATAGGGGTTGCAATCACAAACAAACATGTGATGCCATGCATGTTTTCTACGTTTTTTTACTGTAGTATATGCTATGTTTTTTTACCTGTTCTTCAAATATTCTTGTCTCGTTGGAGTTTGTTAGTTACAATTCCACTTCTGACTGTATCTTCTCAATAATAACTTCCTGATTCAGGAGACTTACCTTCCAATCAATCAGTGAAGTTAATGTTACATACCAAAAATGTTACAGTAAAGTAAATGACATCATGGAGGTCATTAGATGAACAAAGCTGAATTTTGTAATCTGACTGAAGCCACAATGAATATATACATAAGGACTTAAGAAGCCTACATACATCATTTATATGTCAGGCTGAGACGTCAATTATTGATTATTAGTTCTTCCTTGTGGAAAATAATAAAGCACATGTTACGAGTATAATAAAATAATTCCAAAAGTGAAACATAGACAACTCAAGCAATGAATGCATAAAAGTGAAACAGAAGAAGGCCAAAAAAATTGGGTAACAACCTGGAATCCTTAATATCAAAGTAAGGTCTCAACAAGAAATGCACACGAGGATTACGAGCTACTTAAATGTCTTACTTCTCGTTTGGTTGGATGTATGTTCACGTCAACATGCTCACGAGGCAACGCGATTGACATGTATACAAAAGGTTTTGACGCTCTGGGCAGGGTTGCAGCGTAAACAATTTCAATAGCCCTTTTCAAAGCAGAGCACTCGACCAATCTGGCTGGAAAATATTTTAAAAACTAGTAAGTGACATTATGAAACTACAACAAATGATACCCAACCATTAGCAAAAATTCGACCAATGACACAATGATAAAAGCCAGAGCACAGAATCAAATCCACAATATCTAAACAAAAAAGGCGAGAGGTGTGTCTCGACCTGTGATTAGTCTAATATCCACTAATAGGCAGTATATCTGTATATGCATGAAAGTATGACACATACCATTAATAAACAGCACCATATTTATCTTCTTGGCCACATAATTGGAGTTGGAGATGATACCTTTCATCTTAAACACTGAACTAGATGGATTATCATCAGAGGCTCTACTTTTATTAAATTGCGGGAGACATTTACACCATAAACAGATCTAATTGCAATGCGAGTATCAGCTCTTGTAGCCCCATGCTAGAAATAAAAAAGAGCATAAACATTACTTATGTTAGAGACCAGGTTGCAGTTGGCAAACAATTAAAGTCCCTGAAAAAATAAATCTAAAGATGGAAGGAAATAACAACAATGGCTAACCTTTCGACAGGAAAACCCCACATTCATGTGATGAATAGCAAACCGACTAAGCAAGTCAACAATCTTCGGATAGTCATCACCAGAGTTCTGAAGTGTTTTCTTCCGTACAGACATATTATAGAAAAGGTTTTCAATCTACATTCATTAGAAAGAAGTTTATTTCAAAATCCGCAGTTTCTTGCGTCGTTGTTATTCAATTTCCTAAGAAAAATTCACACAGAACATCATGCCTACTTCAAAAAGCCTCCATTTGAATGTTGAGAGCTCAAGGATAAACAGGAAAAAAGACAGTAAAGTTGTTCCACACATTAGTCAATATTACAGAATAGCATTAGATGAATTCAATTCAGTGAGTTCCTTCACTTCCTTGTTTTACATTATCCAAAAGGCCAAAATTATGCAAGAATAATTACTCAGTACTCAGTAAAGTGCTAGCTTTTTGTAACAAAACGACAGTTAGATAATTCAAAGCAAACCACTCTTAACTATCAGCTGCTCTATTTCAATAACAACCCAACATTCAAACTAACACACCAAAAAGAAATCCAATTCACCCGAGTAAATACGGGTCATACCATAATCCGAGTCCCTTTGACAGCAGCACAAGACTTAGGCTCACTCTCTATCATACCATCTCTATATGACACCCTGCAACAAACAGCAAAACCTGACCATCACCGTCAAAGGCATTTCATAAAACAGTTGGTGCTCACAAAAAAATATCCACCAAACTTACCTGTACCCATGCAATTGTCCAAATTTTTTTTATTTATAAGTTTTTTTAAAAAAAAATTTGCAAAAATAATCAATTTTGCTTTGGAAAAAAATCATTTTCATCTGACTGAAATCATTTTATAATATATATATATATATATATATATATATAGCCTAGCTTTATTTCATAATTCAGTTTTCTACAAATCGTTCGTTAGTCAACCGACCAAAATCGGTTTATTTTTTAAAATAATTTTGACAAGTAGCTTAGTTTTGCAAATTTAAAAAAAAAAACTTCGAAAAAAAATTCCAAATGTCCAGTAGTAATAGGCATGAGCCGACAGTGACTTGCCCCACATAAGTCATGCTCGCCAACGCCTCACCCCTAAACCCCATCGACGTAATCGACTGCAAATCCTCGAATTTGGACAGTTTCGACGTCGTATGGCGCTCACAAAGTATCGGCAAATCCTCAAACTAATCAAACCCAAATAACAATCAATCATCAATAAATTCAAATTCACATACATTTCAGGCTTTTTGATGAGTTTACTCGAATTCCGTGGCCGTCGTCGGAGACTTGAATTGTTTAAGCCCGCCATCTTTGACGACGACGTTAACGGAGGAAGCGTGAGCGTCAAGGCTGTTCTCAACGATCTCTTTTATGGCAGATACTGTCCGTTGGATGACTTCTCCGGCGGTGATGCGGTTGATGACTGATTCTTCTAAACGGTGGATTTTGGGGGGGGTTCTATGACTGCTGTTGGAAGGAATTCAATGTCTTCGTATTCGTCTTCTTCAAAGGGTAAGGGTTCGTCGCCGTCGAAGCCTCTCTTCGTCGCCATAGTTGGAGTGACGGACTCGGGCTTTTTAGGACTTCAGCGGCTGGTTTCACTCATTTACCCGCCAATTATTGGGTTGGGATGGATTGGGTTACTAAAATATTGAAAATGGGCCGTGCCGGACCGTAACTCACGGCCTAGCTGGCTAGCTAGTAGCTACGGAACGGTGTACTCTCTCATCTGATCGAGTCGGCTCATGCATAGTTATGGGTCTATTTGTACTACACTATTGTCCACAACTCATTGTTTAGCATATTTGTAAAATAATTCATTTCTATCCATTAGGTTAGCACAATTAGATTTCTATCCATTTTGGATAATCTAAGTTTGTTACTAACCTTCATATTTTCTAAAACCATTTCATATTAATTAAGTTTGAACATTAACCCTTCCATTTCATATTAATTACAATAGTAGGCATTGATTCCTTGATTTAAAGAGTATGTAGGGTGAAAACCTATTTTGGAATTTTATAATCAATATAAAGAGAAGAAAATTTTTATATAAAAAAATAAATATCAATTGGTGATGAGAGAAAAAAATAAAAATAATACAACTAGGTTAAGTGAAAGAAAAAAAAAATCACAATATAGTGTTGATCTATTTTCAAAATAAGAAACTAATAATTGAAAACATATGAAGAAAGAAAATGTTAAAACTATCATAACCAAAAGTAGACGGTCAAACTTGCGTCCAGGCTTTGATGATACTGATATTACTTGTGGAGATTGCACCTACATTGTTGGATTTTGGGTAGTGCAAAGTGATGTTGGAGTCACCAATTTAGGAGATAAGAGTTGTGTACATCTATTGAGAGGGGAACAAAATAGCTGACTGGCTAGCAAATCTTGGTGTTTCTCATACAACTAATTTCTTAATCCTAAATCCCTTATCGAGAGCTCTTCGCTATATAATTTTAGATGATTTAAGAGGTTTCTTAATCCTAAATCCCTTATCGAGAGCTCTTCGTAATATAATTTTAGATGATTTAAGAGGTTTCTTAATCCTAAATATGTATATTCATTTCTATTTGACATTGACTTAATATTTATTATTGTTAGATAATACATATACACCCCATAATAAATATAATACTATTTACATTTTAGATTAATTTCAAAAATTTGTTCATTGCATTATTTATACACTAACTTTAACTTAATTTATTATTTATTTTAACTTTTTTAACTAATAAATATAATCATATAAAAAGTTGTTAAATTGATATTAATGTAAATTTTCATAATATATTTTTTTCATACCATTTTGTACTTTTGGCAAAATGTTGTTATTGCAACTAAAATAAAGGAAATATTTACTGAGAACCCGTGCATCAGGACAGACACATGCGACTAAACATAATCACTCCAAATATATTAAAGAACTTAGATCTCGTCAATATTTAGAAAAATCTTTCTTCAACTTAAACATAAGCCAAGTACTCATAAATATAAAAATAATCACAGGGCTATTATGTAATATGCTGGAATGAGCAAGATAACGAAATCAAACACTCAAATCCATCCAGATATTTCATAATTAAGGGAATACATTACCAATTTGGCAAACATCATTATATTAATTGATTTGACAAGTGTATATTACTCCATTTTCTTTGGTCAGCAAAGTTCCAACTTCCAAGTTTACAATTACAATTAGAGAATTACTACTATTACAGTTTGTTTTAAAGAGTTGAAAATAATCAAGCAACTGGTTGAGGTTGGAATTTGGAAAGCTAGAAATGTCAACCTTGTAACTAAGTCCTGAGTATAGACAACTAGACAAGGCTTCCACTTTACCAGCAGCGTCATCTTCCCTACTACACAAGTGTTCATTTCTGCATATTCTTTTTACATTCCGAAAAAGACAAAAACCGTAAACAGTCTGTCTACACATATTAGCTATTTTATGCGCCTTATGAACTTGTTCTCTTAATGCATTGCTTCCCCTATAAGAATCCTTTATCCACTATAATATTTTCTTGTTAAAAGGACTTCAAGTGAAATGACTATAGAACCAAATTATGGTGATTTTTAGAGCAATATTACTAAGTTAAATTCGACTTTTTATCTTTTGTATATATATAAAGAAGCTAAACTATTCAATTCCAAAGATTTTAACCAATTGAAGTCATTTACGTTCCATTATGCACAAAGTAGACTTTTAGTTGTATTGAAACTTCATTGCTCAACCACAAATAACATTCGCTCCCTCATTATTCTCAACAAAAAGATTTACATGTATAATGCAAGAAACACTTTAACGAGAACATGAATAATAAATATGTGGCAATGAACTCACCAAACTGTAGAATGTGTGGGGCATTGATACTGAAAGCCTAATCTTTAGCCTAAGGTACCAATTCAATGGATAAGAAGAAATAGAAACCCACCCAAAAAGCCCAAGGAACCGTTCAAAGTTTCTATAAAGACGCTGACTTCCTCTCAGGTTGCAACCAAGTATACTACTACTGACCCAAAAGCCAACTTAATTTGTAATACTATGTAATACAGAGGAATGTTTTGCAAATAACTATTATAGATGAAATTTGATCTCATATCTTGAATATCATCCTTCATTACTTTAACCAACTAAACTAGTTAACATTCATATAAAGTAATGTTTATACAAATAACTAACTCTAATTACAATTATAAATTTCTAATTCATAACCCGTATAACGATTATCAACCCTAATTAAACACTGTCACACCATTTGCTTACTAAGAACCCTCTAGAAAAGTCCTTTAATATTATTCCCAGTTAATTACCCAAACCCCCTTAAAAAAATAACAGATAAACTTAAACTTACAACAGTTACAACTTACGAGTTACAACGTTTCCTACTTTCCTTTCACGCAACTCTTTCCACCCAAACTTGCTTGAATTTTTCATCATCAGATAATTTTTAAATAATAATCATACTATGTATAAATTCAATTTTAAAATACTGTGAGATTATAATTTCTATTATCAGAAAAAGGTTTATAAAAAAATGTTAGCTGAATGATATGGCGTCGTCGATGTCAGAATTGATGGAATCGTCGGATATTATGGCGGTTGCCGGAGTAGCGATCAGTTTCCCGGTGAAAAATTTGTCAACTTCGCCGAGTTCTTCGACGTCGAAGCTTTCTCGAAGGCTACGTCGTCGGCTTTCGGAGTGTCGGAGCAGTCTTCCAACTGCTGAAGAAATCGACACTAAGCTTAAAGAAGCCGAACATCGTCAGGTTTTTCCCCTCTCTCTCCTCTCTGTTTTTGGTTGTAGAATGGTTGAATTTCAGTGTTATACAGTGTTTGAATTAGCAGGAATAGTGATGATTTGTTAATTGATCACATATTATGGTTTTTTTTTTTATTTGATGAATAGTTTGTCTCTTTTTTTAACGTTGAATGTGAAATTTTAATTTTGTTCAGTTTTTGATGTTGGGATTGTTGAATTTCAGTGAAAGAAAAGAGTTTTTTTTTGGTAGTAATAGTGAAATTTGTGGATTGATTTTGTGTTTGGTTTTAATTATGGCATGTTAGTGAAGTCACTGTGTTTTTTTTTACTCTTTTGTTGTTGGAATTGTATTATTTTGTTGATTTAGTGCCGTTGGTAATTCATTGAATTAAGTTAAATTATGTTTAAATTTGTTGTAGAAATTGAGGTATTTTGTAGTTTTAAGAATTTTTTTTTCTAATAATTGTGATTGATTTATTGTGTTTGATGATTGGATATTAGCGGAAAGAATGCAGTTGAAATTTTGTTTGGATTTTAATATGTAAAGTTTCTTATATTCTTATATAGAATTGGATAATTCATTTTGCTGTTGTAATTGTTATCTAAAATTTATTCTTCGATTTCGAAATTGCAGTATTTAGAAATTCTTTGTTCTAATTGGCTTTATCGATGTCACGGAGAGTGTTTTTGAAAGTCTAAGTGAACCTTTTCTGGGGTAATGTTTAATGAAATTAATGGTTTTGGTGATGCTAGCAATTCCATGAATTTTTATCAAACAAAGCAAGGCCAAAGCAGAGGAGTCCGTCATGGTCATTTTCACAAGGCTTGGATCTTGGTCACAGGCTTGAAGCTAAGCTTATTGCTGCCAAGCAGAAAAGGTTGTTCTGCTTGGCCTGCTGTTGTTTTCCTGTTTCTAAGTTGTTTTGAAAAGTGCTTAATTTGGGAGTTGTTCTTTAATTCTGTCTTTGTATCAAGTATTCTTTTTGGCAAAATTTAAAATATTTTTTGTACCAAGTATTTCTGATGACTGATGAGTTAATGACAAAACACTTTCTTCTTTTATTGCTTAGAATCAGTAGTAGTTCTTGTGTGTTAAAGATGTGACATCTTCCTTTTCTGGATGGAAAAGTGTTTCCTGTAACCTGTGTCATTGCTTCCTGTCCTCGAACCCTCCACTTATCTGTTTTGAAAATCTTGGATGACTATGTTCCAACTGAAATAATATTAGTTACACTGGAAATTTATGTGGGGCATGTTTTGAGATTGTTTCATGATTGTGTAGGTTGAGCATTCTTTCAAAGGCTCAGATGCGCTTGGCTAAGTTAGAAGAGTTGCGACAAGCCGCTAAAAGTAAGGTGAAAATGCTCGTTGAGAAAGAACGTGGTGAATTGGGTACAAAAGTTGAATCGAGGGTTCAGCAAGCTGAGTTAAACAGAATGCTTATCCTGAAATCTCGTAGACAGCAGAGAGTTGCAAGAAAAGAGCGGAGAGCTCAATTGCTAATGCAGAGGATGGCACAGGAAAGCAAATATAAGGAGTGTGTGCGTGCTGCCATTCACCATAAGCATGTTGCTGCAGAGAGGAAAAGACTTGGATTACTGGAAGCTGAGAGGTCAAAGGCACATGCTAGGTTGGTCCAAGTGCATAGAGTGGCTAATACTGTTTACACTCAGCGGGAAATGGAGAGAGTAAGAAAGATGGAGGAGCTGGAAGATCGTTTACAACGAGAATGTTTTTTATGTTCTATTAAGTTGCAAAATAAATAGTTCTTTGTTTGGATTCAGTAGTTACATTAACCCATCTCCCAGGTAAGAATTTAATTCTAAATCACTAAGATATACTTCAACTTGTCTAGTTGTCTGCACCCTGTATTTTCTCGATCATTCAGTATAGTCTGTTTGATGTTGGAATAATTTGGGCATGACTCCATAGGTTATAATTTTCTAAAATTTTAGGTAAGTGGCCATGTTTCAGCCCTCATGTTTAGATCTGACTTATGTTGATTTCCTGAACCAACTTGGATTTGTATTGATGAAATTAGATGATTTGTAATTAATTAATTTGATTGGTTACAGGCCAGAAGACAACGAGCAGAACTTTTGAGGCAGAGAAAACGTGTAACAGGTTATCTTCGCGTCTATTGCAATGTCATGCAGGATCAGGTTTCAAATCTTGCCAGAAAGTTATCAAGGTAGAGAATTTTCAACGTTGTAGTCATACTTTGTGGATTGGTTCACTTAATCATGATGTGAATTTTTGTCCCATGTATATCACACTTACATATTGTGTTGTTTGAGGTTAGTCATACTGACGTATCAATAACATGATGGTGTAGCTCATCTTACTACCTCCCTTTTTGTCTGCATGTTAGGCAATCAATGAAGAAGAGTTTTTTCTGTGTAATGTGGTTTTTTTGGACAATTTATTTATTTATTTTTATTTTGGGAAATTCAATAAGCAAGTACTTATGCCATTCGTCTCCTGAGTTTGGTTGTGATATGTGAATTTGTTACATACTTATGCTATGTCACATCATGATTTCCATTAGCAATTATTTGATTTTGATTCACTGGAAATGATGTTTGCTGCCAATTTCTGACTATGTCTTGGCATTTCTTGTAGGTGCTGGAGACGGTTTGTGAATCTGAGAGGAGCTACTATTTCTCTAACAAAATCTTTTGATCATTTGAATATAAACGAGAAATCCATAAAGTCAATGCCTTTTGAGGAGCTTGCTGTCTGGATTGCGTCTGATGAAACTCTGAAGGTTGTGAAATCTTTGGTTGACCGCCTTGAAGTTCGTGTTAGGGCTCGATAGGAAATCAGTAGTTCCTTTGGGCTGGAAAATATTGATCACCTTTTGAAGCGTGTTGCTAGTCCACTTCGCAGGCGCAATGGAAGCCATTCATCCTGGACCCAAGGAAAAAAAAGAGCTGTGTCTGGGGGAGAGGGAACTCAGAGTCCTTGTGTTCTGCCTAGATACGCTGTGAGGATTGTCCTTTGTGCCTATATGATACTGGGACACCCAGATGCCGTCTTAAGTGGCAAAGGGGGGCATGAGTTAGCCCTTGCTGAGGCTGCTGTGAAGTTTATTCAGGAGTTTGAGTTATTGAAGAGGATAATATTAGAAGGTTACTGTTCAGGGGGTAGTTCTGCTACTTTCAGAGCACAGCTGGAGACATTTGATAAAGCATGGTGCTCATATTTCTATTTCTTTGTTGTATGGAAGCTCAAGGATGCTAAACTGCTAGAAGAGGATTTGGTAGGGGCTGCTTGCAAGCTAGAACTCTCTATGATGCATACTTGTAAGCGTAAACCTGAGGGAAACAATAGTGGTCTTACCCATGACATGAAGGCTATTCAGAAGCAGGTAAGAGATTAGCATTTTATTTTTCTTTATATCTTTTCCATACCTGCTATTCTGTATTTAATTGCGTCCTCGAATTATGTGGATGATGTTAGGTGGTGGAAGATCAGACTCTTCTTAAGGCAAAAGTGCAGGATTTGAGTGGTGTTGCTGGTGTCAAACGCATGGAAAATGCTATTTCTGATACACGATCGAAATTCTTTGCATCAAAGGATACTGGCAGTCCATTTTCATTCCCTGTTGCTCATATTTCATCTCCTGATTATTCTATTTCATCAAACAGCTCAGCATCTTCAGTCTCTGGTGATGCAAGCAGCATGGCTGGTGGTAGCAAAAGATCCAGCGTTGTAGCATGATTATTGTTCAACAAAGATGATACACCTCCAAGCCAAGTAGTACTTCCATCATCACCAGAAGCACGAGATACAAATGTCCATGTAAGCTGTGACATGCCAATCTCTGAGAATGAATTCGTAGGAAATGAGATTCTCCATGGATATCGTCATGGTTTCACCAGTAAGTTTACTTGGATGGTGCCGATGACAGCATTATTAAGGTGTGTCCATGGTTCATCGGTGCCTTTTGTTATGTAGTCTTTTAAACTGTTTAGGGGTTTCATCTGTTGTGTTCTAAAAAGGTTTTTAATCCGTCATTTGTTTATGCAGACGAGAATCAAAGAGACAATGGAGAAAGCATTTTGGGATAGTATCATGGAAACTATGAAGAAGCAGGAGTGTCCTGACCTCAGTTGGGTTCTTATGATAGAAGTTAGGGATGAGCTGTGTGAGATGGCTCCCCGTAGCTGGCAACAAGAGATAACTGATACAATTGATGTTGATATCCTCTCACAGGTAATTTTATTAAGACCCTGGACGCCATGGCCTATCATTTATCATGACAGTATTACTGTATTAGTGATATAATAGTGATATTTGTCATTGCAGTATTGTTGTGCTTATGTTGATTACCGTCTTTCGCCTTTATAGGTTTTAAGTGGTGGAACATTGGACATTAATTACCTTGGGAAATTACTGGAGTATGCGCTGTTGACTCTGCAAAGGCTGTCTTCCCCAGCACAAGATGATGGGTTGAAGACTGCACACCTGAACATGTTGAAAGAACTAAGTGAGGTCTCGCAATCTGGAGATAATATAGATTCTTCTTTCACCATAGCAGTGATCAAGGGTCTTCGCTTTGTCTTAAATGAGATTCAGGTGTGTAGCTCTTAGTGCCCTTCTTTAGATTCTTTGTTGCTGTGGCTTTAGAGACGTTAAGAGCATACATTGATATATTATTAACACATATCGTAGAATCTGAAGAGAGATTAGTAAAGCACGCATCAGAATGATTGAGCCTATGATACAAGGGCCTGCTGGATTGGAATATTTACGAAATGCTTTTACAAAATGTTATGGATCTCCTTCGGATTCCTCTGCTTCTTTACGATTGACCAAGAGCTGGCTAGTTTTGGCGCATTCTGATGTGGAGCGGGAGTGGGATGAATACCTAAATTCACTGTCTACATTGCCTGATGTCCATGTGCCATCGCCCCAGGGGTTACCACCAACCACTCTTCGCACAGGAGGCAGTGTTTCTGTGATGTCAAGAACACGGTCCTTGGAACCAACAACCACTGGTATGCTCCCTGAACAGTTTAATGAACACGTGTTCTTTTTCTGGACAAATTCTATGAAATACATAACAAAGAGGCCATACAATGTCCACATTAAGATCGCTGCTAAATTAATTACCGAATTAGAAATATCTTCCATAATCGCTGCTAAGCATATTGAAATTATGGTTTTAGCTCGAGTCACTTTTGATGTAGATAAGTGGAATCTTGAGTTTCTTTTTGGAAATGTGGGTTTTCTTCTAATCTTGGCTTTACATACATTCAGGTAAAGATCAACTGGAATGCAGAGGAGGAAGGACAGATATATTCCTCTGGGTAGGTCTGCTAAAGTTGGTGAGTGAGATTGAAGGGCTGATTACAGAGGCTCTGCCTGAAATTCTTAAACTTAATGTATCTAGACTGAGAGGAGTCCAGTCTCAACTGCAGAAGATCATTGTTATTTCCACAAGGTATGTAATAATTATATATATATATATATATATATATATATATATATATATATATATATATATATATATATATCTTCTCCTCAACTCTTTTACTAGCATGTGAATATTAGTTGGCTATATATATCCATTCACGTTCTCTTTGCAGTATGCTGGTTCTCCGACAATTCCTCCTTAGCGAACACTTGGTATTAAACCCATCAGGCATGGAAAATGTGATCTCTCAATCTGCCAAACAGCTCTCAGAATTGCTTGATAAGGTCGAAGATGTTGGTATATCTGATATTGTCGAAGCAATTATTGGGATCTCAGATGTTAATTGTGTAGTCAACTTGGAAAAACTGCGATCAAGGATGGGAGTAGTGGCAAACATGCTCACAAAGAGCTTGAAATCTGGGGATGCTATATTTATGCATGTTTCCCGAGCCATTCACTTGGCTGTAAGAGCTGCTGTGCTCGGTGGCACTGGAAGCAGGGGCCAGCAACTGGCAGAGATGGCTCTAAAGCGTGTGGGAGCAGGTATTCTCATTGACAAGGTAGCAGAATTTGGTGAAGTTCTTATTGGTGTGGCAACTGTCTGCCAGTGTACATGGACCATGGTATGAGCAGCTGATGAAGAATGTATAACTTTGTTAATCATAGGCTCATAGTTGGGAGGGCTTTTAAATCTTATCCCTAAAATTCATTGTATATATTGTAAAACTAATTTTATCATTGTGTAAATGAGGCGGTAGGTTGTGGTGGGTTTAGCATTATATCAATGGACTGAATAATGCTCAGTACATTGCATTGGAAAACAAACACTAACATGGAGTTGAAGTAGATATTGTTGATTCTTATACAAAGAAAGTACGATGAATTTGTAATTGGTAACTAAGACATCCTCGAGTATCTACTCTGCCAGTAAACTGTTTCAAACAAAGGAATTTTGTCTGAAAACCTTAATAGTAGTTATGTGGTTCTACCTGTTATCTTATAATCCTTCCATATAAGTGAGGATATAATTAGACTAGTCTAGAACACAATCATCTAGAATAATACAGCATTTGTAGAGGTTCCTTTTTAAAAGGAGCTTCAACTTGTTGTCAATCGGTATTAGTTAACTTGGTATTTGAAGTCGCAAAAAGGATAAGTGGGAATAGAAGAAAGAAATATGAGTAAAAGGCTGCAAACTAAACTGTTGTAACTTACGATGATGGTTCAACAGTGAAGATAATGCTGATACAATTTTAAAGCCCCATAACGAGAGAAACCTGCGCTACAAAAGGATTGTGTCGACTGAACCACCTGCACGGTCTCATACTCTGAATACATCAATTCCAATTTCTTTAGTCGCTTACGCGATCGCAGTCCTCGGAAAACCTTTCTAACCTCCATGGCGGAAAACAAGAACAGATCGATAAAGGGCAGCCACATGTAAGAAGCAGATAAGTACCAGGATTAGATCATCTACGAGGCCAATGGCTCCAAGTACTCCTGAAAAAGGCAGATAATGCTATCAAAACTACTGAACATGTAAAAATTCAGCACTTTGGGTAATAGAGAAATTTACCTTCAGGAATAATGTCCACTGGGCTCAATACGTAAATCACACTAAAGAATACCTGAAATTACAAGGCCGAAAAGTTACTCTATATGCACAATTCACAGCAAATATAATTGTTCTAATAATAAAATTAGAGTTGGGGCTAACGAGTTCACTTAACTGCCAAATAAATTCGAGCTCTAATGATTAATGGCAGAGATCTCTGAGGATCCAGCAAATCACGCAACAATCTTCGCAGAAGAAAGGGGAGATCTCGCAGTCTCTGAGAAAACAAAAGAAAATGGTCAAACAAGAAAAATACGTACATCCAAAAACCAAGAAATGCTAAGAGCAGGTTTGATATAATGTTTTTAAAGGGGTGAAAATAGAATCAAATAAGTAGGAGAGATAACTTATAAGATCCATCCACAGGTAACCATTAACCATTACCACCTGCTTGCTACCCTGTCCAAACCTATGGTAACAAAAAATCCTTACCCTCCACAATCCCAATCTCTTACAAGTGTTTACTTTCATTATTTATACCAAACAATTAATAACAGTAACATTTAACATTACCATTTTCTGTTCCTGTTTGTTTTCATTCCATTTCCTTTCCATGCTCAAAGTAGAAATCCTCATTGATCCATGATAGCAAGGTGTTTGCCCCCTTAGTGGGTAATCGTGCATTGAGGAGGAAACAAGAATATGAGACTAGCATTCAAAAGTATATGGCATATCAAATCCGGTACTCCAGAGTTATTAAGGACCAATTAGGCCACACTCAACTTGCTACCATTTACTAACCATATTCTTCGGGTCAATTTCAGCATCTTTTACTGCAAACTATCTGCTTAATCTCATTTTGCAGCAAGTTTAGTACAAAGACATTGCTTTTACACAGTTCATCCAAACCATATAAGGAAAGAGCATGAAATAGTTCAAAACTGGGGTATAATTTCTTATCTGCACAGATGCATGAAATCTGTAGCAAGTTTATTCAAATTTCACAGGCCCAACTGGGTTTTAACTTATGAATTGGTAATTAATTATGAAGATGACTCACTGTCCTCTACTCATGAACCAGAAGAACTCCATTTATGATAACAATGCAAGTCTTCAGTCTTGCCATCGTGTTAATAGTTTAATACTTCCTCCTGCCCTAACTGTGCCAGAATTTGAACAAACTAACCTGAAGAAAAGTCTAGTAATAGTGACATCAAATTTAACCTTCATAACAGTAGTTACCTGCATGAAATCACTGGAGCGTTCACCATATCGACGATTATATATTTCCAACCTTCCAATAACATTAGCAACTTCTGGATTACCCAGTTGTTGCCGGGATGCCTCAGTAGGTATCAACAAACTAATGGGACGGCGACACAAAGGACATCTGCATGGTTGGAGTGCTGACGCATGATCCCAAACTTGTAAAATACATCGCCCTATTGTTTACAGAACAAGAGTCAGTCAATGAGACCACTTGGTTGCAATGCAAGAATGATGACGTAAATATAATAGTCTTCCACAATTTCAACTATACCAAAACTTTCATCAGCTCAGTGTGTATATATATATCAAGAATGACAAAGGAAATGTTTTAGAAGAGGAACTGTTCTATTTTAAAAAAAAATTTGCTTCAATGAAAAGATTGCCAGGTTTTATAAAATGCAACTATGTGAGTCTGGCAAGAACATATAGTGGTGAAATTGTTGTCAACCTTCCATGGGAGCACCTACCTTGCAATCCCCAGCAGTTTCACACCTCAGAGATCACATAATTATTCTATAAGAAGTAAATACAACTAAAAGTTCCATATCATCATAGCATGGTCCCTACCAAACAACAAATGCAATTCTTACAAGCTTCTAATCAGGTGTTTTGTCCAAACAAACCGGATCCAAAACTGAAGGCAGTCTAGAGGAAAACATAGCCCATACCAACCAAAAAAACAGAGAACGAAAGCAGGTTCAATTAACCAACAAGTAACTAAGCGAATAAGATATTTCTAACCACACTTCTCAAACTCAAGCAAAGATTTCAACAGTTAATAGAATGAACAAGGGAACTTAAGTACAACATAAAAGTAGTTCTGCCACTCTGGGGATAAGATTTAAACCCAGTAAGCAAACATCAGGGAATCTAAACAGCTAAAACAGTCAATTTTTTATATTAGTCAGCCACCATAAAAATGGGTTAATTCGAGTGAGCAAATCCCCCACCAGGGCAGCAATACACCAAAACACCGAACCTAGTCTTGTGATAACGGATTCTCTTTCAATACAATCATGGTAGTAGGTGGCAAAGTCAGGCAAAGCACCTTCAACACTCAACAAGACCACAACCACCATGAAAGATGCTGATTCTCATGATCAAATCATCACACATCTAATTTTGAACTGCGCCAATTCTCATGATCAAATACCACAAGACCAATAGACCATACATCAATTTTGAATTTTGTTAACAGTTTCATTTCCCCAATTGAAATCAAATCGCCCTGGCTAAGTCATACAAATATCACACATTCACACCACCATCAATTTTCACATCTACCCCCATCATGATTCACAAGCACAGTTCTTGCACCCATGTTCAACAATTCATCCAATCCTAAATTACACACACGACCCAACCCTAATCAGCCAGATGAAAACTTTAATCAAGTCATATAAAGATATCACTATATACACAAAAACCCATATTCAGCAATTAATTCATCCTATCCCAAATAACACCACAACCCAAAATCGGCAAGATGTAAACTTTAATCAATCCACAGACATACATCAATATACACATAACACAAAAACCCATGTTCAGCAATTCATCCTAACCCAAGATTACATGACACCCTCCTCAGATATCAGCCAGATATGAATTTTAACCATACTTTGATCAATCCACATTTTATACACAATAGCCCAGAAAGCTACCATCTTTCTTAATTCAAACGGTCCTCCCCTTTCAGATTAGCTTACATCCAACAATATCATATTCATAAATTTCGTAAGCTATATAAAAATGCAGAAGAAGTTAGGAAAGTGGAGGGAGATGTAAACCGCAAAACCAGTGAGAACAATTAGCCTGGCAAGGAATGTCGAAGTTGTCACGGCAAATTGTGCAGCAATCGTTCACAGGTGGGCCATCTCCCTCCATCTTTTCTTCTTTTTCTCCTCTTCGATCAGTTTGTCTACGTTTTATGAAATTCTACTAACTGCTTTTTCTGGGTTGTTTCTTGGTATTTTGGTTATGGGTTTCTCCTTCATTGTTGAGAAAAAGCAAATTTAATTGAAACAAATATACAAAACATATTAACATGGATTAAGCTAAATTGCCAAGTCTTTGAAAATTAATTAAAACAAACATGGATGGTGAATTGATGATTGGTGGCCCAATTCAGTATGTTCTTCCAACTCAAATCTACTAATTTTGGGAGGGCTTTGTTAGCCCATTAAAAGTGTATGACATCTGTTTTGGTTAAAATTTTGTAGAGTGATATTTAAAATCTAAAATCAAATTCTATTTATATTAGTTATTGTCTTGTTTCATGCGACTCCTTTTACTTAAATAAAAATAAGTATTTTACTTATTTTAATTTATTATCGATAAACTTAATTAATTTGTATTTGTTACCTCTGACCCTACTTATATGAACTTACAAACGAACTTAGGGTGCCCTTACCGTCTTCAACTTCATTGTGCATATGAGTCTTGAGTTTCACTTACATTGACGAATTTAAAGTTAACTTTTTCAAGATAAAAGACTTTTTTTTCGTGCTATCAAGATAAAAGACATCAAGTTGAGGTGACTTGACCCTACTTTGGTTAGATTTTCTTTTACTACTTCGCAGTTTATAGTCCAAAAATTATTTTGATTACAAGGTTATCAAATATGCACCCCATAATCATAGCCTAAGAATTGGGCTCGCCTGGTTATTGTTCAAGACCCAACGTCATATAATCATATATACGTATGAGTAAAATGTTTGTCATACTATACTACTCTAGTAGGCGACACTTTTTGTTAAGAAACAAAAATTTAACCTTTTAAAGTGGACATACACTATCTATCAAATACCTTGAAGGTAGGGTGTCAATTCAGGGCCAGTAGTTGGTTTTGGGTTGACCATCGCGGATCAATATTTATCGGTTTGGGTTGAATCGTGACAATTTGGTGTTCTGGATTGGGTTGAGTTAGGTCGGGTCATTATTAGGTTGATTAAACTCAATTATTTGGTTTTTCACGTTCGGGTTAGGTCATATTCGATTTGGGTCAATCCGGATTGGTTCTTAGGCCGGGTTATAAGGGGTTGTTTTGAGTTTGGGTAGCTTTTAGGTCAATTCATTCATGGTAATAGGTCGTCTTAATTTCGGTTAAAATTAGGGTCAAGCCTTATCGGGTTCAAATTCGATCATTATTGACATGTTATTATCGATTTAAGATTAGGTCACAAATATCTAGGTTGTTAATAGGTCGGTGAAATCGGGTCACATATTATTAGTCAGGTCGAATTGGTTATTTATTTGGTGAAATCACTTTCAATTCGTTGTCTTTGAGTCAGGTCGCATTCGTGTCGGGTACAAATCGAGTTTGGGTTTTCAAATATCGGATCAAATCAATTTCGGGTTGACTTCAGATCAAGTTAGGGGCCATGATCAAGTTAGATATAGGTTGATTACGGACAATTTAAAAGATTAGATCAGGTTTTGACAGCTCTACTTGAATGTATCCGATTCACCCCTGAATCCATGATATTCTAAGGCAGTATGGCCTTTACTAGATTATAATGATTTTCTAAATTCATGAGAGTTTGAATTTTCCCGTTTTATTCGTGACTTTTAACTCAATCCTATCAAGAAAGACTATGTTAGTGTGGCGAAAATGCAAACTAAAAACAGTTAAAGATTGCTAAGGAAATTCGTAATACTACCCAATGGGCAATGATTTTAGACAGAAAAACATCTTATATATTTCTGGATATAGAACTATATAGAAGCAGTTAAACACTTGTTCTGTCGAAAATTACCAGGTGATTTCTGTACCGAACTTGCATGAGTTTATAGTCTTTCAGTTTCATATTGGTAAACAAAGTGTGCAACATCAGTTTCTTGACTATGATACTTCCGTTTGCCTACAGAGAAGATGCAATTATCTTTCCCATCTTCCATACAAAAGACATCATGTATGATAGTGTGTTGCAGCCAACTAAAGGTGGAAAATAACATAGATAATGCAGAGGCTTGTGAGCGATGAATGGGGCGGAACTTCAACTAGAAGATGGCGATTATTCTATCCGTTCCTATCTCTTTCAGGCAGTCAAGAACAACCATGGAGCTGACATTCGGTTCTTGACAGATATTATGGGGTTTGACAGTTTGAGGATTCCTACATCAGAGATTTTGCTTATCGTTTGTGGCTTGCAGTAGGTACAAGTACGCATATTTCCCTATTCTTGGCGATCCTGTCTTACCCTGAGCATCAAATGAAACTAAGCAATACAAAATCACTGTATTTGCATAAATGTCATGGGACATATGACGTATATATGTTAACAAATAACAATGAGACCAAGGTGTGCATTTGCAATCTCATTTGTCGTCTTAACTACCATGCTTGGAAAAGCTAGCTATGCCAACAAAAACACTGGAAGATCTTTGTATAAAAAAAAGACATCCTAAAGTATCAACCTTCGTACAGATCTTGTGAGTAGGCTTTACATAGTATGACAGGTAGAGGGCATGGACTCTGTTAATAATCTTCAGAATATAACCTAAAATTGGACACTGTTGATAATCTTCAGGATATTACCTAAATTTTTCTTAAGATTTTGAGTATGTTTGAAACAGCTGTTTATTAGAGCCAGACCTTTTCCGTAGCATTCCATGGTCAAAGGACTGACCTGAAGCTCAATTCGAGTAATGGCCAGCCAAAGATCCCAGTGGGCCGGCAATAGACATTGCAACATCAACTAAATGGATGGTTGATGAGTTCATCACTGCTGATTCGTCTAGAAAGCTTCAAATGGACTTATCTACAGGGCTTGAATGGACTTATCTACTGATTCAAATGTGAAAGTACCAGTACTGTTTGTAACAAGGGATTACAACCCTCCTTGTCCGGTGAGTTTGGGAATATGATTGGGAACAACACAAGGATAGTTGTTTTAGACCTGAATCTCCCGAAGAAGATGAAGAGGAAGCTTTCATAATCATGAGAAGTTGGCTACAAGATCAGTTGCTAGACTAGGCCTCAGGTAGTTTATATTACTTGCTTTGAGTGGTGGAATCTGTCTGTAAAAATCAAGGAAAAGAAGACATCGATCTTTAAGGTTCTATGAAAAACCTAACCAGGGTAAATGATGTACTTAAAACTCTGAAAATAACGCTAATTGGCTAGGATGATTTAACTTCAAGAGCTGGGCAGATTGGCTATAGGATCTTATTTTCATTTTTCATTATCCTGGTTGAAACTCCAAATCATAGTAACATTACATGACAAAAAGAAATGTTTAACGAGAAATTTGTAGTACATTGGAGGGTTAATTGACCCGCCAAAACAATTTTTGGTACTACAGTAAAATAAGTCATGTTAAGTGAACTGAAGTAACAAGCCCTTCTCAATAGTTATTCAGCTGTACGTAATTCAACTCAAAAGTCACTCTTGCACGTCCTGAAAAAAGAAGAATGGGATAAAATGTATCCCCGAAAAGACCAGGAAACTCAGAACTCATATCAATTCATAAAAAAAAATACAGCATGGTTAATGATTACAAAGGTCAAGTGAAAGCATATTCTAGATTGTACGAATGACAACACAAGGAGGATACTAATTTAAGAGAAGAAACCTTACTATAACCCGTAAACCATAATGACACCATACAGTCTAGAAGCAAAGAAAACATCAATAGCATATTTACATTATCAGCATTGTCTTTTGTTTTCCATATGTTAAAAAATACAATTCGTTTATGGTTCAAGCAAACTGATATTTTAAAATCTTAAAATCTCAAGGGAACAAAGTGATTAGTCATTTATGAATAGATGGTTAAAACCTTTGGGGAACAAAGTCATTAGAAAAAAATGAATTTGGAGTAAAATCTTACAAGAATGGGAACGCTAAATCATTAAATCAGTAAAACTGTGACAAGGGTTAAAAGAAAAAAAATCCTACAATAATGCTTATTTTCTTACAAAAATTCTCATAGACAATACATATATTTAACAGTGTGACTGTGTGAGTAACTAAGAACAAAGCAAATGCCTCATGAAGCAGATGTTCTGCTTGGAAAGCAGCATAACCTCTAAAATTCAGCGTCAGAAGCAGCATGGTGATTGATGAATCATGCAACAAGGTTTCCACAAAAATTAGCATCTTTTGTCTAAAATTCCCAACATATTTATATCTTCACTAGATTCTCATTAGATAAAATGCCCAAGCATGAAAAGCATTAAGTGCATCCACCTTGTACTATATAACTATGAACTACTCTCCTCACTAACCCTCCAGGAAGAGCTACTTCCAAATTTCAACTTATATAATAGACCTGCTTCGTTTATCTTTTTCAGATAAGCAAGTAAGCAACTCAGGAACCTTACGAATCCCACATGTAGACAAATCTAACCTTATCTACCTCCCCTTACCTGATTGACTGATTAAAATCAGATTCCACAACCAGCATATACCAGGTGACCAATGAAAAGAATGTGAATTTGAATAGTAAAAGCTCTTTCATATGCAACAACACCTCCATACAGTCGAACTTCAGACCTCATACCCAGGGGATAAACTCATAAATCAAAACATGAAATCAGCTACGTGACACATTAATCATTTTATTAAAAACGGAAAAAAAAGGATTTCAGATGGTCTAAATAGAGGTGGCAAATTTTGAGTGTAGACATGGATAGCAAATTAACAGCATTTGTTGAAGCCAATCTTTGGAGAGGGAGAAGCCGAAGAACCCTTGATCAAGGATAGAATTAAATTCTCTTATTCATATCCTTAAAACATGCCCTCACTCTTAAATCAGTTCCCCATTTATAGCATCTCAATATAATCTTCAATTTAATACTATTGTTAGAACTAGCTCGCAATACTCTTTTACTTCACTATGACCAAGTTCCCTAGAAAAATACTTAGCAACTATGGTTGTTCCCAACAAACTTCTTATGACAAACTATAAATGACTTCAAATAACAGAATACCCCTAAAAAATGTAGCCTTCCCTTAACTCCTCAAAAGAGAAATTAAACTGTGAAAAGTATCAAAGCCATCTTCCCTAATATCTTCAATCAGGAACTATATGCTCCCATAGCCAACTAGTGCATATCATCCCACACAAAAACTGACAAACATAATTTGAAAGGTTTGTACTAGTTGTTTAAGTTCAGCCATATGCAAACACATTTGATATCATAACCCTATATAGATCAAACTAGTAGTATATTTCAACATGAAGTCCAAGTTCCAAATCAGAAGCTTCACCAGGATAAACATGCTTACAAAATAATAGTAAACCAACAGAAGGAGATAAATTTACCTGAGAAACAGGAGATTCAGAGATGTTTGAAGGCCTTAAATTTGCAGAGGGGTTGCCATTGTCAAACAATCTAGAGCAATCTGAGTATGCAGATCCAAGACCTACTCCAGCACCAAAAGCCACAGAAGCCCAACGAGTCACGGGACTCCCTAACAGAAAACACAGCACAGTCCAATGTCAACACCTAATGGTCACAAAGCATCATGAACGTAAGAAACAAATCAATGCATAATAAGGAAATAACGCAACCACTAACAGCAGGGAAAACCTTAGTCAAGGCCACAACTTCAATAGTCACAATACCATCCTTCCGTATTCTGGCTACTATTCAAAGCCAATAATGCCAAACATTAGTAGCTATACAACACAAATAGAAACCAATCAATGGCAACGCCACATTGTAAATAAGAGGCCATTCTTCCACTAGCTGCCTACTACTTTGAATTTAAAGCCAATTCTTCCATAAGTAGCTATACAGCACTAAAGCCACTGGAAAATACAAAGGCACCAGCTGATTACTAGACCACATTCACCACAAGAGCATCTCTATCTATATCTATAGATCATCACTTTGAAATACAGAATATTTGTCAACCTATTAAACAATTCTCAGTTCTCACTCACCAGTCACCCCTATAAGAGCAATCTATTGCACATGATTGTTAACCTAATAAAACATCAGCAATTCCCCCACAATCTCAAGTTCAAAGCCCTAAAAATCAGTAACAACCCCACAAAATATGAACTAAAATCAAATTACAAGATCAACACATCAACCCAAACCATACACACACATTAACCCCACAAAAAAAGAGATCAAATCTAAGAAATCAGCATGAATGCATAAAGCATTGAAGCACATTGACATCATTTTTAGAAAAATTTATTAACAAAATTAAACAAGGGTATAAATGAAAAATAGAAATAAGAGGGGGGAAAGAGAAACAAACGGAAGAGGAGGAGGCCAGTGAAAGCGCCGGCAACAGAGGAGTAAACGAAGCGGCGAAGGGAGAGATCAAGACAAGCATCCCATTTGGCATCCAAGTCGTATGATTTTGACACACCCATCTCTTCTTTCTTATTCTCCGCCATTTAATGTGAACAAAGTTTTCTGCTTGTGATTGTGAATGTGTGAGTTGCCCCTTTCTGCCTAATGCCTTCGCTGTCGTCGTCGTCTTCTTTTCCTTTGCTGTAGACAGATTTCGTGAGATGTTTCTTCGGCTTGCGTGAACCCACAAGGGTAACTAGTGGTTTGGGGCACCTTCGTAATCTTGTCTTGTCCTATGCTGCTTTTTTCTTATGGTCTACAGCCCAAGTTATTGGACTCTTAGACCCTAAGGTATCAAACTTGTTACCTGATTACTCAATTTTAATCTCTTCATGCGTATATTCTATGATATCCCAAATTGCATTACTTGAATTTATCTCTATATGAGTTGATTTATCAAAACCCATCGTTGTTAAGATGGAATCCTGTTAGTCTTATACATAGTCAAATTATCGTAAAATTATTATTGTTATTATTGTCATATATACTAGGATGAACGAATGAGAATTATATGATTACAACATACTCCCTTTATTTCTATTTTTTTGTCTCATTTGATTTTTTACGATTTTTAAAATACTATTTAAAATACTTTAATCTCTAAATTCATAGGACGAAAATTATAAAATGTGATAAATTTTAAATTGAGATTCATTCAATAAAATACCACATAAATATATTATTTCTTATATAAATAATAAGAATAAAAATAAATAAGCCAAGAGACTAATGATTTACTACTATTATTAGAGTTGGGCATAGGTGGGCCAGCAAGCGGGGCGGTACGCAGGCCGTGCAGGCACGACATACTTTTGGTTGGCATGAGTACGGTCGTGACACGACATGACATGCTGTATGTGGATAGTAAAAAAATTTAGGCACGAGCACACAAGCGGCATGCCAATTTTGCATTAGGCACGGCCTAAAGAACGTCATTATTTAGTATTATTTAATACTACTATTATTATTATTAGTAGTAGTATTGTTACTACTACAATTAATATTACTGTTATTTTTAATATTATTATAGTCTTATAATATAACTTAAATTATCTAAAATTATTTTTTTCGATTCTATTGCGTACTTTTTTTATTTTTTATTAAGAAAATTAGGCAAGTATAAGATACGACATAGCTCGCCGAGCACGTGGGGCGAGTTTTAGTGAAAGGTAATACTACACGGCACGACAAGAGGTACAAAGTAACACAATACATAACGGACAGCCTGTGCCTAGACCTATGCCTTGGTTCGGGTCAGGGTCAGGTTATGTCACAAGCAAAACAGATCGGGTTGGGTCGGACCAAAGAAGATGCAAAATGGGTCGGACCGGGTTGGGCCAAAGAAGATACATAACGGGCCGAGTTGGGTTGGGTCGTCGAAAGAGAGTATACTTTTTATTTATAGAGGGTAATAATTTACATGTATCACCTTCAATCTTTGGTAGTGGACCATCGATAATTAAATAAAAATAATTCATTAATTGATAGTGTTTAAAAGTCTTGAACCCATTATTGCCCCGACTTGACCATTAAAACCCTAATAAAATATAACCTTTACTTTTTAACAAAATGAAACAAAAAAACAAAAAACCCGATGGAAGGTCGACTACGAAGTTGGTTCTATCTAGGGGTGTTCATTGCCGGGTACCCGGATTTTCGGGTACCCGATATATCGGGTACCCGGTATATCGGGTAGTTCAAAAATCGGCCCATGACCCGACCCGGTTAAAGCGGGTACCCGTTTATCGGGTACCCGCTTAAACCGGGTCGGGTCACAGGGTACCCGGTTTATTTTTATTATTATTTTTTTACTAAAAACTTGTGTTTAATTACTATTTTCCCAAATGCAATAAAACAAACATTGAGATATGATCATATGAAGTATTAAAATTATGAGACTGGATTTTATGATAAGGATGGACGGTCAAGTCCAAAAACAGGAGGCGATTTTGGGAAATTTCCAATAAACTATGATTAAATTTGTAACAATAAAAAAATGGGCTAGTTATTTCCTACAATAAAGGATGACCTTTTCAACCGGTGAAAATGAGAAGGAAAACAAATGATGCCAACTAAAATAAATATAAAATAATAGTTTATTCCTAACTTCCATAAATTTCATTCAACTGAGAGGAATGCTTCGTTCATAAAGATTAAAGAATAGGCTTTAATATTAAACTATTGCGAACAAAAACAAACAAGCCTATGCCTATCTCTCTTTTATTTTTTTATGGCAGTCTAAAAAGAGAGAAAAAAAAATAAAAAAGGAATACCTTCAAAAGAGTAGGCGTACAATGCTTTCATTCCCCTATTACTTTTAAAAAAATTAATTAAAAAAAAAATATATATCGGGTACCCGGGTACCCGATTATAGTTTTATCCGGCCCATGACCCGACCCGATTATTTCATTTCTTACCGGGTCGGGTACCCGACCCGAAAAGGCAAATTTTTTTAAAAAAAATACCCGACATTTTATTGTCGGGTCATCGGGTCGGGTCAGCCGGGTCGGGTATTTTTGAACACCCCTAGTTCTATCGTTGTTTTGGACAGCAGATCAGCCCTTTTTACAGTACTACAGTTCTCATTCAAAAATACTCTCCCCTTTCAAACTTGCATTAAATATAAAGAATATAACAATATATTTGTGATCCACGTGCCCATATCTACCTTCTTCTCTACTACTGTCTTGCTTTTTCAATTCTTCCCCCTTTCGTGCTATTTGGATTTCTCCCTTCTCTTCCGCCTACCTAAACGCTGCCGTGTCACTTCCCTTTATCTTCACCTTCTCACCTCTGCTTACTCACTTCACTCTCTCAGAAAACCCACTCAAAATGGCTGACGAAGTCCTTTCTGCCACCACCCAACCTCCCGTTGAGGTCACAGAATCTCCGGCACCAGAGAACTCAGTAGCAGTATCTCCGGTACCCTCTAAGGAAGAATCTGCAGCACCGGAAGAAGAATCTTCGGCGAAAGTAGAAACAGAAACTGAAGCAATATCACCGACCCCAGCTCAAGAACAAGAACAATCAACAACAGAAACAATCACTGAATCTGAGAATCTGAAGCTTAGAGAAGAAAAAAGCTCAACCTTTATTCAATCAGCTGTATCATTCAAAGAAGAAAGCAACCTTCTTTCTGATCTCACAGATTCCGAGAGAAAATCCCTTGAAGATTTCAAAACCCAACTCAAACAGTGTCTCTCCAACAACACCCTATTACCCAAATCTGAGCCGCAGCCTTCATCATCCAAACCCACCATTGAATCTACCCTACGAGAGGAGGACACCCCAAAATCTGAAGGGGAGGTGTCTATTTGGGGGGTGCCTTTGTTGAAAGATGGGAGAACTGATGTGATACTGTTGAAGTTTTTAAGGGCTAGGGATTTTAGGGTGAATGATGCATTCTCAATGCTGAAGAGTACCCTTAAATGGAGGGCTGATTTTGGAATTGATAAGTTGGTGGATGAAGATTTAGGGGATGATTTGGAGAAGGTGGTGTTTATGCATGGGCATGATAGGGATAGCCACCCAGTTTGTTATAATGTTTATGGGGAGTTTCAGAATAAGGAGTTATATGGGAAGACTTTCTCTAGTGAGGAGAGGAGAGAGAATTTTCTGAGGTGGAGGATTCAGTTCTTGGAGAGGAGTATAAGGAAGCTTGATTTTGAAGCTGGGGGTGTTAATACTATTTTTCAGGTCAATGATTTGAAGAATGCTCCTGGTCCTGGTAAAAGAGAGCTTAGGTTAGCTACTAGGCAAGCTCTTCATTTGCTTCAGGATAATTATCCTGAGTTTGTTGCCAAACAGGTATATTGTATTTACTATTCTTGTGATTTCTTTGCTAATTACTAGCCTGTTGATTATGTATGGTGATTATGTTGTGTTAGCATGATTAGTATTGGGTTGTTTTGCAGTATGTTGATCTTTTTATTGCTTATTGTTTGGAAAAAGATGGCTTTGGATTCATGTTATTGTTAGAGCTTGGAATGAGCTAGTTGATGTTGCTGATTATAAAGGAGCTTTGACATTCTACCTTTGATAGGGTTGGAAAAGGTCTGAATGTACGCAATCTTACTGCAAATATGATGGATAGAGGGATGATCTTGTCTCCAATTATTATTATTGGATGCCAAAAAGTTAAATTGTTTCGTCTAAGATTACCTGAGAGTCCATTTAGGGTTTAGTGTTTGATTTTCATGATATTATGTCATAACTTCAGTTGGTATTTTTACTATTTAAGGGAAAAGGCTGCACTTTTCCTGTATTAGTAAAATTGTTGCTCTTGCTTTAATTCACCTCGAGTTTTCTTTCCTCTGTACTCCTTGCAATTGTTTCTTTGATGAAAGAAGCAGAATCATCAAACAAGCATGTTAAAGTTGATGTCCATGTAAATTAGAACAGAACTTTGATTGCAGTCTTCTGTATGTAAGAAGCAGAAACGTAAAATAAGCATGCATAAGTTTTCTCAAGGATGCTATGAAGATATTTTATAAAGCCGTAACTCTGAGATATTACTAATGAGTTGGTTTTGTTTTATGAAATCAATTCTTAGATATTCATTAACGTGCCTTGGTGGTATATGGCCTTCTACACCATGATGAGCCCATTCATGACACAGAGAACAAAAAGCAAGTTTGTGTTTGCTGGACCCTCCAAAACTGCTGAAACTCTATTCAAGTCAGAACCAGTTTCTACTTTTTTCTTGTTCGTCTTCAGTAAATTTGGTGCTAAGGCTTAAGTCGAATTTGTATTTTGGATGCAACAGGTATGTATCTCCTGAGCAAGTTCCTATTCAGTATGGTGGCCTTAGTGTTGACTATTGTGATTGCAATCCGGATTTTACTGTGGATGATCCTGCAACTGTCCTGAACCTAAAATCTGCCACGAAGCAGTTTGTGGAAATCATATGTTCTGAGGTAGGTTGAGGCGTTGCTCAAATTAATAACATATCTGTTCTTATTTGATTTTCCTTTGCTTTAGTTTCACTATTGATGTTGGGTTTTGTAGAAATGTATCATCTTTTGGGAGGTTCGAGTAGTGGGGTGGGACGTGACTTATAGTGCTGAATTTATACCTAGCGCCAATAATAGTTACATTGTGGTTATACAAAAGGCGACCAAGATGACCTCGAGTGATGATCCTGTGATATCCGGAAGTTTTAAAGTCGGTGAAGTTGGTAAAATAGTCCTCACAGTTGACAACCCCACTTTCAAGAGAAAGAAACTACTCTACAGGTACAAAGTGTTGCCTTTCTCTGATTGATGATGACATATATTTGCTCCATAGCTTATGAAAGACTAGTTGTCAACATTGCTATGGATGAAAGACGATTCCCCTGTTCCAATATGTAGATGAATTTCAATTCAAATTTCATGTGGTTAATATCTTTGTTTGATCATTTTTGTTCCTTTCGTCAACATTCTGGAACTTTTTGGTCCAATTTTTTTCCTTTTGAAGCGTACAGCTAGTTCTAGCTAAATCGGAGTGCATGATTGGTTTTGGCTTGTTAATCCCGAAGGAAAATAGATTTATAGTGTATTGTGTAAAATGGCTGTAAAAACTCTGTATATCTTTGATTTTTTTTGTTTGTATACTTCCCTCGTTCTATGGATGTCATTTGTTAGAAGCGTATTCTTGAGTTTTGTTATTTGATTGCCTATCTAGAAATCCATTTAGTGATCAGAGTCTAAAACGATCAAAAGATTCCCTGCATGAAAATACCCTTATAAAAATTTTCTTGTGAGCCATTTGATGGCCCTTCAAAACCTTGGTGCTAATCGTTTTTAGGGTCTTTATGAAGTATTAGTAATAAAATAGTTCCTATTGACTAAACTATGCTATATGTTTGGTGCTATTCATTCATTTAATGCCTAGTGTGTCCCGCATGTTGTTATTCATGTAGGACTACAGGAGGGTAGTTTTTATTATAAGCGGACGTTTGAGAGAGGTGAACCTTGTCTTTTTTCTTACAACCATTACTTAGGAAAATCATGACTCGTTAATCAGGTGTACTACTATGTCAGTTGAAACATTTTCGTGGAAATTATGATACCCTTGACAATTATGGACTAATGGTGCCTTTTTAAGCAATCTAATGATGGTAAGCCAACTGATTAGTCTACACTTATATGATTAACTAGTATAAAGTATTCTATTAACAGAGTACAATACTAAGCTTGCTTTTTATCGCATAAAGTTGATCTGGAATGATTGTCGCCGATGCCCTTATGCCTTACTTTAAGCCTATTTGTTGCTGATGCCCTTATGTCTTACTTTAAGCCCCTTTGCCTTGTTTTTTCTCTTGAATTCTCTTCATCTATAGTATTGTGCTCCGTACGTTTGAGAGCAAGAGATGGGAGGAGATGGAGGTACAGTTGGTTGATTAAGCATAAGGCCAAATGAATTGAATAATCACATGTAGGAACTGGATTTGGGATTAAAATGGTTGTTGAATTTTGTACGAGAAATTCGAAAATTTCCATTCAACAAATAAAACTATGATCACATCTGAAAGAATGCTATCAACTTTCAATCATCAGAGTGATCTGACTCAAGCAACTAATCGTGTAGAGAAGGTTCAGACTCAAACTTGTGTCTGGATGCCATAACTTGAACTCTGATAAGTAGCTTCTGCTTCTTTGTACTTGTATTCTGAATGGTAAGTATCAATTTTCCAGGCTCATACACTGTAAAACCTTCAGAAATTACAGGTTCGTTGTGTGCTGTGAGCTTCCTTGGCCTCGATATGATTTCCGTGTAGTTTCCCTTCATGTCAGGCTCAAAATTTGCGTCATATATAGCATCCCAGCTTTTCATCCTAAGTTGCCAGAGTACATTGCATGACTGCAAGTTTTGCAATGGCAAGTCATGCGAACAGTCAAGAATTGCCAATCCTTGAAATTTTTTCTTGTAGCTGATGCAAAATAAAATTACGCAAACGAATCCAAAACAGGCTCGAATATGAGCAGGTCCATTGGAGTTGGTCACGTCGTTTACCTTATTGTAGTGGAACGATTCTCTTTGTATGCCAGCAGGCTTGATGGTGACCTCAGAAACAATTTCATCAGCGCAAGGTTGGTGAAAATGTTGGTGGTTATCTCCACTTAGACCACCATATTTCACTGGCACATGCGTAGGAGATATGTATCTGTTTTCAGCTTCAAAAACACACTCAGATCACAAGATAGAACAAGAATAGACACTTAACAAAAGGAATCCATTCAGCAGGAGGTGTTACTGACTTGAAAAGGGTTTTGGTGGTCTTGATTGACTTGAAAACACCACCACTTGGTTTGTGCTCCATATATCAAACACCATCTTATAGACCCGGAAATAATACCGGTACCACCATGAAACATTGATCCACAACTTGAAGACGAACAAAAAGAATGCAAAAGTTAAAGGACCAATCAACATCTCAAAAATTGAGCAAATTAAGCTGGTTAGAGACCTGTTTTGCCACAAGTTCTGGGTAATTGTCACAGAGCAGTTGTTGAAACTTGTAGATGACCTTGTATAGGTCTCTGTTGCCATATCTTGTTGAGCTTCTACGACCGATATCAATTACCAGCAAAATAGAATTTGTACCTTTTGCGCTGGAAACAACTTTCCTGCTTTTCCTTTCTGTGAACTGAAAAAGCCTGCGAAGAAGCTTTCTCTGTATTTGTTCATCATCGCTATGGATAAGATTATCGCTTAAAACATCCTCCAGAACCATGTACCATACAGGGCACGGGCACCCTTCTTTGTCATAACCATGGATAACCATTACACTCTTGTAATCAATTCCAAGGTCTTCTTCTAACAGTGACTCAATGCCAACTTCATCGCACCAGAGAAGAGTGTTCTTGATCATACTGTAGATTATTGTAATTCTCCCTTGGAGAGTTCTCCCATTTATGTCAAGTGTTTATACAAGCTAATGGAAGAGTCCTAGATATCCTATAATACATAAAGAATATCTTTTACAAAAGATAATAATAGACTTATTATCTATCACACCCCCACAGTCGAAGCAGGAGGAAGTCGTACGGTTAGACTGGATTTGAAGTCCAGAAATAGTTGCCGTGGCAATCCTGTGGATATCGGCATACTGATAAGATAAAGGAACATGAAGAATCTTGACATGACCAAGAGCGACTTTATCACGAACAAAGTGAATATCCATTTCGATATGTTTGGTGCGTTGATGTTGCACCGGATTCCAGGACATGTAAATAGCAGAGATATTATCACAATATACCAAGGAAGCCCGTCGAATGGGACAATGTAACTCTAGTAAGAGATTACACCACCAGCATAATTCGGCAACAACGTTGGCGACGCCTCTATATTCAGCCTCTGCACTAGAACGAGACAGGGTAGCTTGTCGTTTGGCAGACCAAGAGACTAGATTATCCCCCAAATAAACACAATAACCCGAAGTGGAGCGACGAGTATCTGGGCAACCCGCCCAGTCAACATTAGTGTAAGAGACGAGTCTCGAAGGTGCCGATTTGTATAAGTGTAGCCCATGATCCTATGTATCTTTGATATATCTAATTATTCTTTTAAGAGACAAATATGTTGAACTAAATAGGAAATATCTGGTCTTGTAAATGTGAGGTACTGAAGTGCACCGGCAAGACTCCTATAAAGAGAAGGATCACCTATGAGATCACCATCATTAGGTCCCAACTTAGAAGTGGTATCAACTGGCGTAGCAACAGGCTTGAAATGATCCATCTTCGCCCTGTGAATGATTTCCTCCGCATATTTACTTTGACTAAGGAGCATAGTGTCCTTGGTTCGACAGACAGAGACCCCCAGAAAATAGTGAAGTTTTCCTAAGTCAGTCATAGAAAATTTAGACTTGAGTAGTGTAATAATATCACACTAGAGTTTCTCGGAGGAAGCTATAATAACAATGTCATCAACATAAAGCAGGAGATAAGCATCATTTGTACCATGACATAGAATAAATAGGGAGTTATCACTCTTGCTGCAGACAAAACCACACTGTAACAAATAGTTTACAAAACGTTGATACCAAGCTCGAGAAGCCTGCTTAAGACCGTATAAAGACTTACGAAGACGGCATACTTGCATTGGAGTGTTGGGATTCACAAACCGCAGAGGTTGATGCATATATATTGTTTCTTTTAAAGGTCTCCATGAAGAAATGCATTTTTAACATCTAATTGATGAAACGACCAATCATTGCTCATAGAAATACTTAATATCGTACGTATTGTTGTTGGTTTAACCACAAGGCTAAAGGTTTCATCGAAATCAATTCCAACTTGTTAAGACTTGCCGTTAACAACAAGGCGAGCTTTATGTCTCTCTAAATTACCATTTTCCCTATACTTATGTTTAAACAACCACATGCAACGAATAATATTGACCCCATTCGGTTTAGGAACAAGATCCCAAGTATGTTGTTTAGTGAGAGCGTCAAATTCTTCATTCATGGCGGTATTCCAATTATGGTCAAGCAGGGCGAGCTTCGGATTTTTTGGTAAGGGAGTAGGGGTTTGGACCGTAACATGGGCTTGAAATTTGGGGTTTGGTTTGAATATCCCATTCTTGGCTCGAGTGGACATGGCATAGGTGGGTATGATAGTAGGTTATGGGTGAGGAGGTGAGGGCATAGGGTCGGTTTGAGTAATGGGAGTGGGCCAAATTTCATTTGGTGATGTGGAGGAGAATGGGCTTCAGTGGACATGGGCTGATTGGGATCGGTTTGGGTATGAGAGACAAAGTTAGAAGGGCCATGAACTAGCTGCGGGGATGGGGATTTGCCAGCGAGGGACAACGAGTGTAATATGAGTGGGTTAGGGGAGTCACTAGTGGCTAAGAACTCATAGTTATTGGCATAACAGTGTCGTGTTTGGAGAACGGAAATATGTCCTCAATGAAGGTAATATGACGGGATATGATAATTTTGTCAGTGGCTAAATCTAGACACAAGTAGCCCCGATGTATGGGAGGAAATCCTAAGAAGACACACGTCGTAGTGCGAGGAGCAAGTTTGTGTGGGGCAATAGCACTAAGGTTCGTGTTGCAAAGACAACCGAAAATACAAAGATGATCATAGGTGGGGATCCTTTGAAAAAGAATTTCGGTTGGAGTCCTATTATTAATGGAAGTCTAAGGCAAGATGTTAGTAAGGTAGGTAGCCATATGAACTACATAGACCCAAAAGGAGGGGGGTAGAGAGGCATGAAAGAGAATGGTACGGGACATGTTATTGATGGTGCGGATTATTCTTTCGGCTTTTCCGTTTTGAGGTGAAGTATGGGGGCACGAGAAACGAAAAACCATACCATTTTATTGTTTCTATTTTGACTTCATATGTTTGTCAATGTCTATCTTTTAATTATTAATATTTTTAATTGTGTATTATATATATATATATATATATATATATATATATATATATATATATATATATATATATATATATATATATATATATATATATATATATATATATATATATATATATATATATATATACACACACTAAAGTACTCATTGAGAAGAATGATACTAGACATTATATGACTATAATTTTTTCTTATTTATTAGAAAATATTAAGTAGATTATATTTAATTCTAATAGTGTCAAGATTTTAGATAAGAGTGAGAATAGTATTGTGTAATTTTTATAAATTTTTTCTATCTTGTCTTTCTGGAATCTAGTATCATGCAAATATCTCTTGAAAGACTACTAGTCTACTTACTCTACTAGGTATAACTTTTATGTGAATTTCTTGATTAATTGGTGAGGTTATTTGTTCTCATGGATTTTGAAGACTCTTTTTTTCAATTAACATCAAGATCAATCATAAAAATATGTGCACATCAATGGAATTCATAATCATGAATGTCATTATATTTATTGAACGCTAAAACTAGTAACAATTTAAAGAAGGGGGAGAGAGCCATAAATAAAGTTATACAAAATTTAAAATATTATAGGTAGATAATTGGAAGGGAACAAAAAATAAAGCTATATAAAAGTAAAAATATTTTAGAATAGATAATTTTTATTATGAGAGGGATTAAACAAAGATAACGGAATCTTTAGCTTGATCTTATAGCTACGTTTATAGTATGACATAGAATTATGAATATATCCATAAAATAAAATAAAAAATTTGGTCGTCTACCTTTTGGAAAGAAAGTAGTTCGGATGAATCTGAACGCATGCATAAATTCTTTGGATTCTTCATCAAATTGTCACAAACTCACAAACATATTATTCGGTTATTCATTTAAGTTGTTGGGTACAAAATTTGGAAGAACTATCAACTCGATGACAAATTCTCTTTAATAATCGGAATAAGAATTTGTGTTTTGCTCCAAATTTTCATATTCACCTGTAGTGTGTCCATTGTGTTGTATGAAGACTATGTTTGTTAGACCTCTAATCTTGTTCCAATATACTCCCTTCGTTCTTTTTTATTCTTCCCATTTGCTTTTTTGCCCAAATCTTAATGTAAATTTAAAATTCAAATACCTTCAATTGTATATTTGTAAAGATTGTAAAAAAAAAAAAACTCATATTTGAAAAATATACATTGAGAGGAATATATCAAAATTCAGATTGAATATGTTTTTTCATCTAAATTGGAGAGAATTCAAAGTCAAATTGTGACTCTAAAATCTACAATATTCCAAATCGGAAGAAGAAAAAACAATGGAGGAAGTATATATGTGCGCGTGCTATGTTATAAAATTAGCAAGAGTTAAGAATTTCGGAATATAAAGTATAGTTCCTTGGTAATTTTAGCTCCTAAACAAATCATGCATGGTTATAATGAAAAATAATATCTAAACTAATATTTTCTTTTAATAGAAAATGCTTGATGATTAATATTTGTAAGTAATTTGAGTTGCCAATAGAATAGTAATTTTAGGTTATGATGTAAAAATAATATTCTCTAATTATATCAAGAGATATATAGTGAAATTACAGGTATACTTTTACATTTTTTTTTCTTAGAAATATGAGTACTATTACAAAAAATTAGACCACAAAAGTCAAGCTATGATTAAAATATTTCTACCACAATTATAAAAAAATAAAAAAAAAAACACAATTCCTGGAGGCACCTGAAATATTATTATTAAGAACCATCAATCCATGAATTGAAGGTGGTTGATTAGCACGAGGTTATGATTAGCCAACAACAAATGCATGCAATTGAAGTACATCAAAAAAAAAAAAAAAAAAAAGAGCAAGAAAAAGCATGTGTATATATAATTGAACAAAGGGAAAAAGTTCTTTGGATGTCTGCTGTTTGTAACAGAAAATTAAAACGGGCAGGACTTTATAATCATAACTTGATGAGCATGTTTCTCAATGCTTCACTTACTGTCTGAATTTATGCTGTACTGTCAAAAGCAAATTAAATTCATATCATTCTTGCTGTTTGCACTGTTTTCTTTCTTAGAGTCACACGTTACATACTGCAGTCAAGCTTAGAGTGACTGAGTGAGGACGATGAAGATATTCATGTTTACTGGACGTTGTCTGTCATGCATGGTCAATTACTTTACTTTCTCTCCTATGTTATTCATGCACAAACACATTATACATACCTACACACACAACATGAGGAAGGAAAATCAAGAAAATATTTGAAATTATTCACAATCCATATAGAAATTGCTCGTGATCCTCCCTGTTCTTTTTTTTTATTTATTTATTATTATTATTATTCCTTTTCGTTTATCTCATTGAGAAATTTTCTCATTTAGAATAATTTCTTTTTTATCTAAGATTTTATGATGCAAATAACTTTATTCTATTTCACCAATTGGGTATTGTAATTTTTTTATTTTTATAAATGACCTTTTTAGTTCCTAAAATATCAATAAATACAATAAGTCTACTTGCATTACTTTTGATGGAATATTTACCCTCTCGCTTACTTCATATTTAATGCATTTTATATAATTTTTTTCTTCTTAATTATTTTATTGAATTATTTTCTAATTTCAAATGAAAAGGGGAAAAAACGGATGGAGTAATATATAATTGAGCCCATATTCACTCCAGTTAGGCCAAACTCAAATCTGAATTTTAACAAAAGGTAAGCAAAAGCTCAAGTGTATCATTTTGTTAAGGAAAAGAGCCCATTTTTCTTTATCTTTTTCAGGTGTGCTTGCCAGAAGAACTATGCATTTCACAAATGCACAGAGAATGAATGAGATTGTATTTTGAATCAAGACGATCAACCCAACTCTTTCAGTAAACAATAGTTCATTTTCTAAACTGTGATTTTTTTTTCTTCTCCTAGATATCCCATATTTTATACTATAACATATTTTGTTACGAATAAATAAACATAAGTAAAAATAAAATCAAAGGGGTTCACAAATAGTGATACCGTAATTATTAATCTTGCCTACAAGTTCATGCTTAGATATCGGTCTCTATGCTTAATATACATCTCGGTGAATTTTCCTACGTAGTGTTAGTAGTAACTATATGTGTTGTAAACAATATTGCAAAATAACAAGAACAATGTTATTGGGAAGATAGAGTCGTGAACTATGTCGCTCTATTTAGAACATTAACGGTACTGCGTCTTGAATGTGCAAACATAGCATACTAGCCGGATGTTCTCCGTGATAAAACAGCCTCTTAAGTAAGTTCAATGACTATGTGGAAGAAGTGAAGAACATCTAACAAGGGCAAACTAGTACCCTCATGTTTAGTTCATAGCTCAATAATTTGAAAATTCCAATAAAAGTCACCAAAAATATAAATCCTTGATCTATATACTACAGTACAAGTAGGTTGGAAGAAAGTTTGAAAAGTTTGCAAAGATTCCCTCAAAGCTTGCACGAGCTGCCATCCCTATCAGATTGAAACATTAGTGAAAATTACTTTGAAAATTTTGCCCCTGCATGATTAGTTATTATAATGAACAAGAATTGCACAAATTAATTAAGTAGCTGATCAAAACCATCAACCCTAAAGCTAGCTTGTTGATCAAACCTACTTATAATTATCCTTTGGGATTTGGACTTTAATTTCGTAGGCTCTCAATTACACAAGGACCCGTTACCCTTTTGGTCCCCCATGTCGTAAAGAGAGAGCATATGTTCATTAGTCTATGTTCTTGTTGATGTTGAAGCTGGAAATGTTTACACACTGTCACTTTTTTTGACATGTGCAGCTGCTAGTTATCCCCTGCCACCCACACCTTGTCATCATCATTTCCTATGTTTCAGATAGTTATATGTATAATTTCAGATAGTTATATGCATAATATATAAGAAATTCCTAATTTAAATCTGATATAAATATATTAGAGGATATTTTTATAATTTTATTTCTATATCTAATATCATAATGTCTATATTTAGATATATAATTTTATACCAGATATAAATTAGAAAAACGTCGTATTATATGCATTTCTTCCCTTCATAAGAAAATTTTGCCCATGCCTGATAAGTTATTATAATGACTTGTTTTTGGCTAATTGATTTCCTGCTAGTAGTACTGTGTTCCACCTCTTACAAATCCTGATCAGCTTTGCGATTCATTATAAGAGATAGAAGGATTTTTCCCTCCTAAGGCTAGCCAAGGCCCTATGCCCAAAGTTGGGTTAGTAGATTTGAATTCGAAGAAAAATATAACAAGAGAGAAAGTTTGGATTAATATTCTAAGAGAATCATGGTCCTCGAATTATGGTTTTTCTCATCATAGTAGTATGTGTTGACTCTTCATCAAACACATGATCCAGTCATTCAGACATGCAGCCCCCACCGAAAAGTTGGCCACATGCTTGGTTATGATCACTTATAGGAGCAAAACAACTAACGATTTGCCAAAATAGAAAATTAGAACAAATACTGTATTTAGATTTTAGCACAACTCAACCAACAAAATTTAAAATTTACATAGAATAGAATATACAGACAACACAGAGTATCATCACACATTTTTTGCACCCCTTTCTTCCTCTGTATAAGTCCTCCAAAACTTGAGAAACACAAGGACCAGGACACACTATGATTAAAAAGAAACCAATTAATAAATAAATAATAATACTAATAATAATAACTACTTATAGAAGTGAATTTATCCCCAAAAGAAAAGACATTATTAAAAGTCACTATGTTTTTCTTCAATGAATGGTAATATTTCTGAACTGATCGATTATTGATAATCACTGAGAAGGCTTGACTTTAGACCTGTAAAGGAGCTTCTTCTTCTTGGAACTTTGGTTGTCAATGGTAATAACCACCTTTCCTGGCTCAGTGACCTTGAATGAGTCACTTATCAACGGCTCATCAGCTGCTGTTACTTTCTTTGGCTTTGCAATATTTAGAGTGTATCCTCCTTCCTTTGCTGGCAAGAATTCTGCTCCATAGGTTACATCCCATCCACCGACTCTTAGCTCCCATACCAACTCATTTTCCTACATCACCAAACATTATACACCTCAATTTCAATCGAATTTCTAACAACATTCTATCTCTCAACAGGATTGACACCAGCTAGGCAGCAGTACTGTGTTATTGTCCTCAGATGAACTTAATTTGTTTTATGTACAAAGTACTGAATAGTAAACTAACATTGTTACATTGATGATATATGATATTTTTCCTTGGGAAATTTCCAAATTTGAAAATAAAGATAAACTATAGGTCATCTTCTTTTCTTTTATCGACAAAATTCCAAATTTAATATAGCACGTATATGCTATGTTACACAGACTCGGGTAGTAGTGTCGGACATAGATATGTAAATAAACGTCCGACTTGACTATTTTGTGAAAATATTGCATAATTATGGTTCAAAATGAAGCGTATGGTATTCACACTCATGTTAGAATGTCAAGGTCCAAGACAGGTGAAATGAATATAGGTACAAGCAAAACAGAGCAGGGGTTACAGCAATGCAGCATACCTCAGAAAATGCAAACTCAATGGGATGTTTGCTGCCAGGCTTGATAGTAACTTCAGTAACAGGATCAGCAGGTGAAAATTCATGCTCGCCAATCTTACTGTGCCCCCCAAACTGAACAGGCACCTGCTCAGGAGCTATGTACCTGTTTTTGGAATTTTCCAATCATCCAAAACAACACATTCATTATTTTTGTATTTTTTAACAAAAGAAAAGAGAAACGTTTTAAAAAAAATATAATGACAAAGGAGGTAAAATTACTGACTTGAAAAGGGTCTCAGCAGTCTTTGAGGGACTAGCAAACACAAACTTGCTCTTGCTCCTTGGGGTAAACACAGTCAAGTAAATCCAGTTGTAGGCTAAATACCACCATGAAACATTGATGCACAACTGTTTCACACGAACACATAGAAACACACATTAGATTGATACAACCCAAACAATTCTATTTATTTTGAGCAAATTAAGCCCATATCAAATTAATGCAAAAGATCACAGAATTTAATGAGAAGACGTGAATTTATTACAAAAGTTTCATTCTTGAGCCAATTCCAGATCAAAACTATTGCACAGAATCACAAATATCCTTGGAAACATGTGAAGTCACGGAGTGTAAAATAAAGTTTCTTTGGATCAAATAAATGCATAAAATCACAAAGTTGAATGAAAAACATGTGAAGGCATGGAATTTAAGATAAAGCTTCTATCTTTAGATCATATGCATGCATAAAATCAGAAAATTGAATGAAAAACATGCAAGGACATAATAAGTAAAAGCAAAGAATATCACAAAAACAATACCTGTTTGGCAGCGAATTCAGGATAGTTATCCTGAAGAATCTCAAGAAACTTGTCAATGACCTTGTAAAGATCCCTCTTGCCATATCCAGGAGAGTTCTTCAAGTCATTAACAAGAACAAAGGAGCTAATCCCCTTGGGACTAAAATCAAGAGTCCTAATAGTTTTCTCGAGGAACTGAATCAACCACCTCAAGAACTTCTTCCTCTTCTCAGAATCAGAGAACGTATTCTGGTAAAGCTCCTTGTTTTGGAACTCACCAAACACGTTGTAACAAACAGGCCTACCTTGCTTGTCAACTCCATGTGTGAACACAACCTTCTCATAATCATTACCTAAGTCTTCCTCAAGAAGGGAGTCAACCTCGAATTCCTTCCTCCAGCGGACAGTGTTCTTTATCATAGTGAATGCCTCCTTTACCTTGAAGTCCCTCGCTCGGAGGAACTTCAAGAGGACTACATCGGTTCTCTCGTCTGCTAGCAGAGGGATCCCCCAGATTGAGACCTGCTCTGGCTCCTTTGGCGGCTCGGGGACTGCTGGTCCAGCCTCCTCTGCCGGAGTCTCGGGTGCAAGTGCGGGTGTCGATGCAACCGCAACCTCGACCACGATTGTTTCCTTGATGTCCTCAACAGCTTTCTCTTCCTCCTCAGTTTTAGGGGTTTCTAGAGTAATTGTTGTTGGTGGGGCTTCTTCGGGTCGAGGGGGTTCTTCAACGGGGGGAGGAGGAACAAGCTCCTCTTCAGCCGGCTGTTCAGAGGCGGAAGGCTGGTCCAAATCATCCTCCTGTTTCTTCTCCTCAGCCTTGGGTGGAGGAGGAGGAGGAGGAGGAGGAGAAGAGAAGTCGTGCTTCTGGAGGGCTACTTGAATAAGGTTCTTCAAGTCCTCGAGAGCCTTCCTCTGAGGCTCTGGAAGCTCGCTTGCAACATTAGTCTCTTCCTTGAAAGAGACTTGTTGAGCGATCTTCTGCTCATCGGATTCAACCGGCTTCTCGGCTTCTTCAACAGGCTTCTCAGGCTCGGCCGCCTTCTCGGCTTCCGGGACGACCACATCTTCGGGCTTGCTGGTTTCCTCAGCCATGGACGACGATTTAGAGTATTGATGGACGAGAGAGAATTGAGGGAGTAGAGAGGTGAAGTGAATGGCAAGGGATGAGGGGAAGAAGAAGAAGAGGGGGGGTTTTTAATAGTGAGGAAGAGGAGTCCCAGAAGGTTGTGAACGTTAGAGAGGAAAACAGTCTGTCAGAAACGGACTGACAGCTATACTATTTCAGAATTCGTGGGGCCCTCTTTCAAGTTTCAACACTACAGCCTATATTTGCACACCTACATCTCTCTTCCATTTTACCACCTATATCCTACTTAAACTTCGTTGTCTTAATTTGGTAACTACTATCTTTATTTTTCAATTATATTTTATTTTTTACGCTTTTACGTAAGTTATCTCCGTCGTTACTTTTTATTCTTCTCTCATTTTTATTACATATATTACAAAATAAATTTAAATTTTAAATATTTTCAATTATATATTTTTAAAAATTATAAAAAATTAATATTTAAAAAATATACATTAAGATAAATCTTTTAAAATCTTATATGATTATATTTTTTCATATTAATTGAGAATAATTCAGTAAAAGTTTAACTTTAAAATCTATAGATTTCAAATAAGAAGAATAGAAATAAAAATAAAAGAGTATTTTTTTTTTTATAAAACATGGTAAGTTTTTGTATTAGTTTTAAATTTTTATCTTAAAAATGTTAACTTTTTGTTAACCTTTATTACTAAATAATCAAATATATATTAATGGTTAAATTAAATTAGTGCTTTGGCAAATAATCAAGTCCAGATTGTGCAATTATTTTGAAATTAAAGATACTATAATAAAAATATGAATTGTTCAAAAACTTAATGAAGTCTCATCATATCATATAATGGAGCATAGTTTAACTAAAAAAGATTAAAAACTATTCAAATTAAAAGCAATGCGTGTACTCTATATTACTTTTAGATGCTAAAAAAACATGCTAAAGTATAATTTTATTTAAGTACGGAGGACTAGTTAGAGTGTCGTGTAACCGCAAACACGTTATTTTACAAAGAAATTATACTTTACAAACCAAAAAAAAAATAAAAAGCTTAATTTTTTACTTGTGCAAGAGAAACATTAAAAAATTATGGACAAATAAACAAAATACTTATTTTATTTCTTTTTATTCTTTTCAGAGTTTTCATTGAAAAATTTCATGAAATTTTAATTTATTTACTTTAGACAAATTTTTGGGATTATTTTATCCTCATAATTTATTATATTTTATTCTCATCTACCTAAGTTACTCTTCCATTCACATACTTTATTCTCCTTCATTTACTCTTTTTTTCTATTTTATTGTTATTTTCTCACTTTTAAATAATTTTCTTTTTATTCTACTCATAAAACCATTATAATATAGAAGAATGTTAATATCTAATTACTTATTTCTATTAAAAAAAACTAGCAAAATTAATTCTCATAATATAAAAGAAATATAATAAATTTTGTTTATCTTATCTTTCTTTTGTTAAACGTATATATTATCTACTTTTTTAAACGTTTTGCCGATTCTATTCTTATTTTTTGTTGAACATGATTTATTTTTTACAAATTATAAAATAGTTCTTACCATAATTGTTAAGATTATGTATCATTTTGAGAGATATATAAGATTGTAAATTTTAAAGGAAGGAAAAGAAAAAATAGCTTATATAAAAAAAATTAAAAATGAATCTTGCCATAAATGGGATAAAATTATGTATTTATTCGGAGATAATTACGATTAACATATCAAGGAAAAAATTACCAAAGTACCCTTGTATTAAAAATACCTAAATCAAGTCTCTTCTTTTTATAATCCAATTATTAAACTATATAGACTACCTACTTGATATGTGTGGCAAAATTGAATAAAACCCGTTAAAATAGACCCTTTAGCATAATCACTAAGCTTAACCCAAAGATTGGACTCATGATCCATTAAACTAAAAATTATAAAATATCTTGGAAGCATGTCAACATTTCATCATAAGATAAGTAATGCGTAGTAAATCGCCACAACATTGCATGCAATACACCTAGCAATACTTTTGTGTCTTGTGCAATTTTCTTGGGCGCTTCACAAACTTTCTTTATCCCAATTGTTCTCTATGATTTCCCTATTCTCTTATAGATTTTTCCTCTTAATTCATGTATAAACCCACCTACAACTCCATAATCATGATCAACTATTATCTAGAATTCATTAATTACCAACAACCAATATTCAACTTGAACAATACTTTAAGATCAACCAACTACTTCATAATTTTGATTTCCAAGCAATCTCAATACATGTTTTCTAGTTCATTTTATAGGCAATTAAGGGTATAACATCTGACAATCCTGATTAATCAAATTAATTTCTTTGTTGTTACTAATCGTTTTTTTGAATTTGTAGAAATATAAATATTTGCTCATAGGGTATGCTCGTATATAAATTTTAGAACTTTATATTGTTTTATTTTTTAAACATGATTCTTGGCATGACTAATATGATTTAGCATGAATTAATAATATTTCTTACAAGAGCTTTTTTTTATTTAATTTTGATAAATGTCTATGCATGTTATTGATTTTATTTGTACTTTGATCTATATTTTAGACTCTTTATCATGTTTGTTGATGCTTTATTCTATATGCACGATCCACTTTATTTATTAAACTAATCATGACTAATATTTGAAAATCGCGACTTGTGGTACAACAGTTATGCAAACTAGTTTAAGTACCTCGAACATGGATGTTTAAAGAAATGATCACAAAATATTAGTCTTTATGTGCTTAAATCTAACCAGCCTTTAATAAAGCTATAGTTATGTGTACATAATTTTAGGGCTTTTAAATATATTGCTTGTGTGGAAGTATTTGATTTTGGATGTGAAAATGAATTGAAGCAAAGTCGCTTATGGATAGATTATACTTCAAAGCCTAATCTATATCTCATCCCTGAATCTACATACTTTGGTTTAAGATCAATTATAGAGTTATGTCTCTTAAGGATTTATAATAGATAAACATTTGATTTGGATGTCTCTCTTTAGTATGCACCTTCAGTTTGTCCCTATCGGGTGAGTTAATTGCAAAGTTTTATAAATCTTCTTTTAACGATTTACCATTGAGTTGAGAAGTGCGTATATGTATAGAAATATAGAAGTGTTGCAAATTGTATTTGAATTAATTGAACGGCACTCCAACTATTTGCTTGTATACACTATGAGGTATACGACATACCAATCATATCAAACTGACACTGTCTGATATGACTTTGTTACTATAAACATGTTTTACAAAATTTAGATGTTAAATTTAGAAGAAATGGATCTAACTTAACAATTTGATCAAACTAATCAAATAATAAACCAAATTAAAAACGCTAGATTGAAATAATAAGCATCTCACATATTTATTTCCACACGTAAAATCCTATCCTTAAGAGACTAGTAAAATCGTATATGACGACTAACCCAAAATAGACTCCTTGCCAACAAGAATCCTTTTACCACCTTATCCTCCTAATGTCATCAGAACCATAAACCCAATAGAACCAATTATCTATGATAACATAATCTAAATTGCTTAAATATGATGTCCACTTTGAGTGTTTACTAAGGTATTCAAATTCACATCAATATCTTCATATTCTAAACTTGATTCTTCATCCCACTCTTTACTCAAATCTAGTTATGCTTCCCTAATCTTTTTTTTTTTCTTCTAGTTTGTTATCTTGTGAATAATATTTATATATAATCTTGGGCAACGAGGTAATGACACATTAAATTCAAACGTTTACTTTCCAATTTATTAATTTTGTATAAAAAAAAATCTACCAATGCAACAGAGACTTTTAGCTAGAGTGTTCAGTTTCGTCTATTCCTTGCTTAAGCAGAAGTTAATACGAAGTATTATATTACTTGACTAGATAATCACGCATCCATTGAGGATTCACGTTGATTTTGCTACTGTCCTCATTAAGTCGATCACAAGCTAAGTGTACTGTGTCTAGACCTGTGCATTGGGGCGGGTCAGGGCCGGGATGGGTTACAAGCAAAATGGGTTGGGCCGGGTCAAAGAAGATGTAAAATGGGTCGGGCCAACGGAGATATATAACGGGCTGAGTCTGGTCGGGCCGTCCAAAGAGAGTATGATTTTTATCTATAGAGGGGGATAATTTACGTGTATCACCTCCAATCTTTGGTAGTGGATCGTCGGCAAGTAAGTGAAAATAATTCGTTACCTTATAGTGTTTAAAGTTATTGGAAACTATATGCCCATTATTGACCCGACATGAACCATTAAAAACTCAATAAAACATGACCCTTTAAGAGACCGACCCAATAAACCCATTATTAATTAGACCCTTTTACAAACGGATCGGTCAAGGGCCCTTAACGGGCTCCCCATTTGAACAGGTCTAACTGTGTCTAAGATATGATTTAAGTTATTTATTAGGGCATAATAAAAAAATTATCATTAATACATATGAACCAAAAATTACTCCCGCATATTAATTTTGATTTTTCGATGTATTCCATATTAAATATTTTGTGATAGGAAATAAGATAGGAAGTTAGAGACAAATATAATTTATATTATATACTTGGGGTAGTACAAATCTTTGTATTATAGTTTACAATAAAACAAACTAATTAAGTTCGCTGATTAAGTTTCATAGATTGACGACAACACTTAGATGACACGTGTCTTTAAAGGGGGGGCGTTGATGACGTCAATCTAATTTAGTGTTTAGGATAATGTTGTTCATGTCAACTCGAGTTCAAGGTAGGGTGACGATGTTTGATGATGTCAACGTAAGTTTAAGTTTATAATGACGTTCGATAGGGTTAACATAAGTTTAACGTCAATATAAGTTGACTGTAGGGTGATGATGTTTAATGATGTCAACCTAAGTTTAGAGGTTTTGCTAGAATGCATTCATAGGTAACTTTTGAGCTTGATCCCGCTTGAATATATTTAATCGACTTTTAACACGGATTTAATGCACTTGTCGACTAAGACTTCACTTAGGAATCTATAAGGAAAAATAATTTATAGATCAAATGCCTCTTCCACATGAATAGATTGGTGTACATATGGGGAGAAGACCCCCTTTATTGGATTTATTAGGTATAGATTTGATTTAATTCATTTAGACTAGTTTTATCAACTGGCTCAAATCTTTAAAGTTGGTTAGTAACATGACATCAATCCAAATTAGTTTATTATAAATTCTAATAAAATTTTAACGTCTATATTAATATTTTCTCGTTTCGTTTAATGTTAAAGCTAAGTTCAGTTTGAAGAATTGTAGTATGGTTTATTTATGGAAACAAATGGATTACGGAGTACATGTCAATAACGCGAGTACCTAATTAGCCATGCAGTGATGCAGCTGAACACCTGGAGATTTATTTTCTCAGTAAAAAATGGAAAAAAAAAAAAAAAAAGATTTCATTCTCCATCATAAAATCTGGAGGACAGAGTAACATGACTGTCACACAGGAAAACAAAAAGGACCACTTCGTGCTGACCACGACCTCCAAGATCTTCAGGCGGCGGACACGTGTCATCTCTTGGTACCTCTGTCTTGAAATTTTGTATGCCAGGCTGTCATTTTGGTGGATTAAATTAAGCATTTAGTAAGGAGTAATCATAGTGTTAAGTCAAATCAAATAACTATTTCGTAAAATAAGGTTTTGATGCAAATTTTTAAAGTCGAACCCTCTTGAAATATAATACTTAGTGATTTTTGTTTTAGACGTTTGCATTTACTCTTAGAGAAGTGTATGATGTGCATGGCTTCCTCTTACGCCGACTTGTACAATGCATGCATGTGTTGAAAGTGCATTATTCATATACCATCATATCAGAACTTTTTTTTATTTTTAAGCCAAAAAAAATTAAAAATTCGAAAAATAAGTTACTGTTTAAAATAATTTCAGAAATAAGCCAATTTTAGGTTCGGATAAAAACGCTGTCCAAGACAGCGTTATACTTGATGAAGAAACGCTACTCAGGGCAGCGACTTGCATGGGCTTGATTTTAGGGTAAAATACTGGGCTAAAAGAAATCGCTGCCTAGGGCAGCGTTACAATTCTATGAAAAACGCTGCCAAGGACAGCGTTTTTCTTTGGAATATTTTCAGAGTCAGTGCTGCAGAGGCCAGAGAATCAGTACAGAGGAAATCGCTGCCCGAGGCAGCGATTTTACTCATTAATGAATCGCTGCCCGAGGCAGCGATTTTACTCATTAATAAAAAATCGCTGACTCTCAGTAAAAACGCTGCCCATGGCAGCGTTTTTCTTAAAAAAAAAAAAAAAAAAACTTAAAAAAAAAAATCGGTCCTTAGAAAAAACGCTGCCCAGGGCAGCGTTTTTCTTTTACCTAAAATGCTGCCCCGGGCAGCGTTTTTCCCTGACCCAGAATTCACCCTAAAACCCAGCCCCATGCAAAACGTTGCCCTGGGTAGCGTTTTTTTTCAAGCTAAAACGCTGCCTTGGGTAGCGTTTTATTTTCGAACCTAAATTGACTTATTTTTGAAATTATTTTAAACAGTAGCTTATTTTTCGAATTTTTTAATTTTTTTGACTCAAAAATAAAGATTCATACTTTCTAAACTACTTTAATTTGCAGTAAGCTCTTTTATTTATATAGTGCTCAACCCTGGCAAGCTTTGGGAAATGTGCTCTTCCTTATTAATACAAAATGTTGATGTGGAATGTGATTCAACAAATTCTTCTGGAACCTTGCAGCAAAAATTCCAAACTTCAACCCTTGTTGTACCCTTTGTAACCAGGGGAATGAAACTCAACTCCACCTTTTCAGGGACTACAGTTCCTTAGCAGCATTTTGGGGCCTCAGGCATCAGAAAAATGACGTCCCTACCTCCTTAAGCATGGACTGCTTTGCTAATGGGACCTGGAAGGACTAGATTAATCTAAATATGAACCAAAATGATTCCTGGATTTGTAAATTCATTATAGGAATCTGGCATCTTTGGAATTATAGGAACAAGGCTGTTTTTTACCTTTCAATGACTAGAATATCTACAACGTACAACAGTTTCCATGTAGATATGGTTATTACTAACAAAGTCATGCAGGAAGGACGTGAAGCTGCCATAAAGAAGCATGCCAATGTGAGAAACACACGGACCCTGCCTCACCAAGGTTTTATGAAACTTAACACTGATGAAACTTCTCAGTAGCGGGTTGGGGAGGAGTTCTGAGAAAGGAAGATGACATCTGGCTTGTGGGCTATTCCATCAAGATTCATGCAATAAGCCCTGCTGCGGCGGAGCTGATAAGTATTTAGAGAAGGTTTGATTTTGGCAAGGAAGTTCAATGTCATTCACTTAGAGCTGGAAACTGATGCAGCCTATCTAAAGGAAATTCTTGACCGCACCAATGAATACCCAAACCATGAACTCCTCCCAATCATCAACGATGTGCTTGGTCTGTTGAAGCAGGATTGGATCGTCCTCATCCTTCATGCTAAAGATCTGCAAACACTGTGCACACTGCCTTGCTAAATATGGTGCCCAGATGGAAGAAGCCATGAAAATCCATCACATCATTCTCAATTGTGCTGTTAAAGCCTATTAGAAAGATGCAAAAAGACACTAAAGCGGAGTCAAACCCCGACTACCCCCCAAAAATAGATAGATGAAGCCCCATAAGAAGTCTCCTTGTATTATCTCCTTAGTCAAATGTATTGTCTTTACTTTTCTATAGGCATTATATTGCCCTGTAAAACTTATGGTCATGTTATGTTCCTAGACCCTTAGGTCTCTAATCATATATCGTCTTTTATGTGTTAAAAAAGTGTTATACTATGATTTGAGCATAATAATTGCTTTAACTAAGTGTCCACTACATATGTCAAGTCAAATCTCTCCCTTTGTAGGTTTCCAATCACAGATCAATAGTCACCAATGGGTGGACAGTGCTCATGGTACACCTGTTCCAAAACATAGCTTGCAAACAATGGAACACAGCTTCAAATGTACAATATTTGCATTAGAAATGTACAAAGTAAATTGGCAGATACAACACGCAACCAAATGCACTGTCCCTGCCAAAAGCAACTGTCAGGCCTATTTTTACGGGGAAGGGCAGTTTATTATGGCCCTAACATTAGACTTGTGCATACTTTCATTTCCCCAATATTTTGTTTTTCGAAAACAAATTACTTCTCCTTCCCTCAAATTTGAATTATATTCCAATGTACACTCAAATTTGAATTATATTCCAATGTACATCTTATACACATTCGATGTACATTAAATGTACTCAATGAACAGTATAATTGACATTATATAAAAGAAAAACAAGTAGATGCATATTTAAGTGTAATTATTACTGTTAACTAACTTTAATTTTGATAATATTTCAATGTACATCTTATATAATTCGACATACATTATAGATAACTTAAAGAACATAAGTTTATTAATCCATAAATTGCATGTGTACATTTTTTGATTTATATATGTACATTTCATATCAGGAGTATATACATTTCATATTAGGAGTATGTACATTTCACGTCAGAAGTAGGTACATTGCATATATAAGCTTATTGGTCCAGAAAATAGGTAACTTCAAAGAATATAAGTTTATTGGTCCAAAAATTACATATGTATATTTTTTATTTATATATGTACATTTTACGTTAGAAGTATGTATATTTTACATCAAAAGTATGTATATTGCATATATAAGCTTATTGGTCCAAAAAATTACATGTGTACATTTTTTGATTTATATACGTATATTTCATATCAGAATTATGTACATTTCACATCAAAAGTATGTACATTGCATACATAAGCATTAAAACGTACATTTTAAGATAAATATATTTACATTGCTTATTAGTAATATGTATATTTCACGTCAAAAGTATATACATTGCATACATAAGCATTCCAACATACATTTTAAGATAAATATATGTACATTGCATAGTTAAATGTACATTGCACGTCAGATTTATGTACATTGCATACAGTACATAAGCATCCCAACGTTCATTTTAAAATGAATGTGTACATTACATATTAGTAATAAATTTTTGACAGAAAAAATAGGGTGGAAATCTGTTCAAATAAGTGAAAATTTGTTTCAAATTCGAAAATGACCATAATCATTATCCTAGATCTGTTTTCCTTATTTCCTGAGTCTTGCTGCAATTTCCTTCTCGGTCAGTTCACCATTTTTCATTTCCCCAAGACCATTTATTTCAATTTGTATGTCACTCAATTGTCACGTAGGATAAGTGTACAATCCCTCCCATGCACCTGGGTGCACTGTTTAATTTGTAAAGAGTCGCTAGTAGACCCGTAGGCAATATATATACCGCAACAATGAATGACAAATATCTCTATCAAATCTCTCCTGGCAATTGAGAAATTAATGATACTAATACCCCTACTGATATTGACACGTCTTATTCTAAGTAAAGCACATAAAATCATACTCTCACGTATAATTTTGGAGGGTATTCTAAGTTCTAACTCATGTATACCTACACAAGACTCATGAGTATTGGCGTTAATTGAAACTACTTGTTAAAATAACTTGTTTAACTATGTATAAGACTTGCATTAGAATAGGCTAATTACGACCAATTCTCCTTGTATCTCTTATGTATAGTATGTAGTACTCATAATAAAGGTTTATCCGTCATGTCGGGTTTCAATTTATATTTATGAATCAATCTATATTTAATTTTCGGGCATATATTATACGGAGCATGAGAGTATACCTTTAACTTGTTTTTATTTTGCTACCAATTTCATACAATATAGAATTTCCATGTTGGTAGTCTAAGTTTAGAAAATTCACTCGTACATCACTTTGTAGGGTTTTAGATGGGAAGTAGATAGAGTTATAGTCGAATCAATAGGATAATATGAGGGTGGTGACCATCTAAATAAATAGCGAGTCGGAGGGAATAAAAGCCGGCATTTCTCATCTAAATAATGCGATGGTTTCACCCAGCACGTTATTTGTGGATAAAATATGTGAAAGCTATAGAGAGCTATAGGTGATCCCTTGACTAATTGGTACTTAGATAACTTACTCTCCACGCAATTCATGTACGTCCTTCATTGCCTATACTATGCAAAGGATGGACCTTTGTGAAAATGACCTCTCATTGTTTTACAAATGTGAATTTATGGCGGCTTCGATTGAAACATACACGTACAGTCTTACCTTGACTACGACTTCAAACTACATACATAAACAAAAAAAAATTGTGTATTATTATTATCTAACCATATTTTTTTTGATATTTTTATGTGAAAAAACTTGATGAGCTATGAGGTGGACTTATTGGCAATACTTTATCATAAAATAAAGATAACTATATGAAGGCTTTTCTAATTTATACATGATATAAATTATATTAGGATATTGAGTTATTAGATATATATATTATTATACTAGATATAATTATTGTTATATTATATATATATATGTATTGTTATATCAGATATAGAAATACAGAAGATATAAAAATACAAAAAAATATATATATCATATATAGATATTATAATCTCATATAGAAAAAAAATTATAAAAATTAGAAATTTATTTGACTACAAATTATAGACTGGTTAATTTCCTCTTTCTTTGTGTAGTACTCCCTCTGTCCTCATATTAGAGAATGAATATACAAGTGATACATATGCTGAAATTATGCTTTAATTAAAGGAAGTCAAAAGGGGATTAGTGGAGAAAACACATGGTGGTGTCCCACACTTGACCCTTTTTTTTTTGCTGAGTTGTCATGTACAACAACACAAGCCACACAGGAAGTATACGAAATTTCAGAAGTGGAGCCAAAAGTTCAGCAACTTTTCAAATTTGGCTCCCACCAAATTTAACAATTGTGACAGAATGGTGGTTTCCCACCAAAATAAAAATCAACTTTTTTACAATTCCATCAACAACATCCACTATTTATAGTACACTGTTGGAGTCCATACATTTAGATCAAACCAAAACTGTTATGAATACACATCCCAACCAATGTACAGTTCCACCAACATGGAGATTAACTCCATTAACTCTCAACTAAATACATCATCGAGTTCACCAGAAGATAATGAGCTGTCATTTTGTGTCCATCTCACTAGAAATTCCAGGGGCCACTATGACATAATTTATCCCAAGGCAACATATTTCCAACATGGACCAGAACCATCGCAAGGGCAAGAAGGACTGGGAGACCCTTGCCTTCAACAAGGGACAACCACTTACCCTTTTCCAACCACCCAAGGTAACTTACTATTTTATGAACATGGTATATCAAATGCATCCTTAGGCAACATAAGAAAAAGAAAGGACATGAATGAAGAAGAAAGACTCTCATGTATGATACATTTATTACAAAACTGCAAAAACCTCAAAGGTAGCACATGGTGACACATGCAAACTTGCATTAACATACAACTATAGTAGATGGACAATTTAAAGGACTTGGAGAGCTTGCAAAAAAAGCATAACTAACAGAGAGAATCTTAAAGTGCAGAAAAATTACAAAGGGAAGGTGGGTAGGAAACCAATTAAATTAGTAGAGGAGCAACTGTTGACAATCCCATTCAAAAATAGAACCAATATAAGGTCACTTTTTAAAGCATTATATTGAACATAAACAAGACTTCAATCCAAAGATTCATCAAGGAAGGACATATAAGGAAACATAGTAAGGCAATCAAACCGACATTAACACTTAAGAACAAGCTTCAGAGGTTACATAGGTGTATCTCACAAGTAGTACACATCAACATTACACCATAGTTTCAAGACATGCACAACATAGTCCATATTGATGAAAAAAATAGTTCTATATGTCCAAAATAAGCTAAACCTTCTATTTAGACCCAACAGAAGTAGAGCCACACAAACACACTAGGTCAAAGAGATTTATAATGAAGATCATGTTCCTTACAGTAGTAGCCATATCTCAATTTTCAAGAGATGGGAGTTGTGTTTTTTTTATGGGAAGATAGGGTGTTGTTGGCCATTTGCAAAGAAAATATCAATAAAGAGGAAAAGTGTGCATAGAGAGGAAGGCACAATAGAAATAAAACCAATAAAGAACATCACAAAAGCTGTCATCAAGAACATAATCATAACCAAACTCTTACTAGCCATCAAAAGCATATGGTTACTTAATTAACAAGACTCAAATCAAGATTTTAAAGATGCAACAAACTCAAATGGGTTTAGGATTGAATTAGTGTCACAGCCACCCAACTCATCAGACACTAATGTGCTAGATTTGGGTTTTTTCAGAGCCATTCAAGTCATTCACCATGAGCAAGCACTAAGGATAACTGACCAACTAATAGAGGCGGTGGAGTATGCTTTTAATGTGTTTGAGTAAGAATTACTTAATCATGTTTTCTTATCATTATAATATCTGATGATTGAAATCATGAAACGCAAGGGAAGAAACAACTTCAAACTACTTCATGTTGGGAAGCAGATCAAGATGGAAAGACAAGGGCTTCTACCTAAAACAATTGATTGCCTACTAAACTATCCATATAGTGTCAAACATCAGTGCTAGTGCTAGAGAAAGAAGCAACAATCAATGGACAACCAACAGTGAATGAAGCTGAGTATAGTGAACCAGATCTCAATGCAACATACTTAGCTCAAGAAGAAGATGATGAACTTAATGCAACAGAATAGGAGGACATGATGCAAGGTTTGACTATGAATTAGTTCTGCTATTTGAAGTTCATTTTGTCTCTAAGTGAAACAAGTTTACATGCATGTAATATTTTGTGCACATAATGTAAGACAATCAAAAAAGTTGTTCAATGATGCATGTAATATAAGTACAATGTTTTTAATGATCTATGTTCCTCTTAGGAAATTTACCTTGTCATTACATAAGTAAACACCACTACATGTTGCATTAATACACCCAAGCACCCAATACCCTAGATTAATTGGTGGCATGTGGCACCAAATGCATTTAGGGCGTTAGTAGTTCACTTAGAAATCATAGACAACTCAATCTTCATAGAGAATAAATCTCTTAGATAATATTTTTCATCATAAGAAACACTAATTACTGCCCTATGCACTTGTTTCCCTATATGCCTTATCAATCAATAATAGGAATAAGGGAAGGGATCATGCATCAAGAAATTAGTGCTTAAACATGTAACTATGTTTAATTTTCACATCATATAGGAATGCAACTAATGAAATGCAGCAAAATGAGGCAGTTATATAAGAATAGAGGGGGTACTAAATGAGCAGAACACAAGATACATCATTAATAACTCAAGCCAAAGATGACAATACCAAGAATAGACATAATTTTTAAAGAATATGCAAGAATAATGAGAATAAACAGATGACAATACCAAGAATAGACCTAACATGAAAGAATATGCAAGAATAAAAAGTATATAACAGATGACAATACCATTTATAAACCTAACATGAAAGAATATGCAAGAATAATGAGAATATACAAATCAGAATACAAATAATAGACCTAATATGAAAGAAAATGCTAGAATAATGAGAATATACAGATCACAATACAAAGAATAGACCTAATATGAAAGAATATGCTAGAATAATGAGAATATACATATCACAATACCAAGAATATACATAATATAGTCATAAATACAAGAATATACAAAATCAAGTCACACCATACCTACTATGCAAGAATATACCTAATATGCATCAATATTGTACAATATACAGAATCTATAGATCACAATACTTATTATATACCAAATGTGCAAGAACATGCAAGAGTATACATAATATAGATCACAATACCAAGAATATGCAAGCATAAGTAGGAATAATGATAATATATATATATATATATATATATATATATATATATATCACAATACCAAAAATATACATAATACAATCATGTATGAAATAATAATGAGAATATACATATCAAAATACCAAGAATATACATAATATGCAAGAAAATGCAAGAACATATACAAAATCAGGTCACAACATACTTAATATGAAAGAATATGCTAGAATATAGCAGCAGACATAGGTAAAATGTCAGGAACCAAAGATAATGTGCAAGAATACCAGTAGACATAGGTAAAATACAAAGGACCATACCTAATATGCAAGAATATCATCAGGCATAGGTAAAATGCCAACAACAATACCTACTATGCAAGAATACACCTGCAGACATAGGTAAAATGCCAGGAATCAAAGCTAATATGCAAGAATACCACCAGACATAGGTAAAATATGCAAGAATACCATCGAATATAGGTAAATTGACAACAAAAACACACAATATGCAAGAATACCAACCGAATACCATATGCAGAAGCCACATAATACATCACATAAGAGTTGATGGTAGATCCAACCAATAAAACAAAGAAACCAACAATAAAACAAGATACAACTCAACATTTTAAGGGATTCAAACTACTTACTGCAAAATCATAGGAAACAACATGTAAATCATAGGAAATTAATCTCAAATCGAACATTAATCACCACGTGCAAGACAAAATAGGTAAAATTACCGAAATCAACAAATGATGACACATAAAACGAACATAAATCAGCGAAAATCAGACAATTAAAACCAATAAAAATCAGTATAAAACAGGTAAATCGAACGATAATCACCCGAAACAACTCATACATTGAATCCATAGAAATTCACATCCATATACCAACTAAAGCAAGAAATTAACGACGGTGGAGAGATCTTATCTTGGGTATTTCGAGGAATTCAGGCACTAATAACCTCAACAAATCATCACAAGGACAAAATTAGGAGGGACCCGATGGGCCTCTTCAGTATCACCCACCACAAGCAAGGCCTCAGATTTGTTACCGTCATCGACCTCGGACTCATAAACATTATAGATGTTGGAATCAAGACCCCTAGGGTGTGCATGAAGCTCGAAGTTCAATTTCCTCTCAGCCCTCGGTCCGTACCTCCGCCTATACTCAGATGTGGACAAGACACCCTCCGGGGTTTTAGGAACCACTAGATTAGGTGGAGGAAAGACAGGATACGGTGTAATAGTTGTGGGTGGAGAACGAAATAAGGGAGTGGGAGTAGATCTAGGCCCAGAGTTAGGTGTACGAAACCGAGAAGGAGGAGGACATGGTGTTAGTGGAGTTTCGGGTACAAACTCCGACCAATCACAAGTACGTGTTAGCAAATTCAAAGTCTCCCATCATTCCACAAGGAAACAACAAGATCTAGAGACAAATACTAACTTAGTCGAAGTGGAGGGAGACGGTGGCGACAAAATTTTAGAGCAATTGGCGAATAAGAGGAGTAAATCTAGGTTTTCCTAAGAGGGGATAAAGGAGGAAGAGGGAGAGGTTTACAGAGAGGGAGATGACGGTTGAGAGTAACAACTTAGGGTTAGGAGGGAAAGCTTTGCACGCGGACCAAGACAAATAGCCTAACATCACCTCATAACCACACTTTTAATCACCCACTTTACTTCTAATTGAGAAGAATGTGACAAATAAAATGAGATAGCCTAAAAAAGTGAATGAGACAAATATACGAGGAAAGAGGGAGTAGTAGTGAACTACTTTGTAAAATGTATTATTGAAAACATCAAAACTAATGCTCAGTGGTTATTTGATTACAGTATATTGTTGCCAGTTCGAAGTTCCCAAATCTTTAACAAGGTTGCATGATTTAGTGGAGTTTATGCGTGCCGACATGTATATCTTTCTTTTATTTTCCTACGTTACTTACAAATCAAGTTCAATTACCTAGCTACTTATTCTTGATTTATTATTAGTCTAATTGTAAAAAAAAAAAAGTTTAAATAAAGAAGTTTCATTATAAATATGATACATAAAGTAATGTATATAGGTGTGGACACCTATGCATCATAGTCTGTAGTTTAAAGGCAACAGGTACTGGAGACTTGAGTTGCTCATTGTGATTTACAGATCAAAGGGTGCTGGCAATTGAGACAGCTTATACGACATTCCAACTACATTTAGTTATTATGCTCTACAGTATAATATGATACGGAGTTCACAAATTAGTTAAGCTCGCCCCTATTACCTTACAAAGTTTTGTATAATATCAGCTAGCTATGTGCATGTTGAAGAAGGTACGTACAACTAAGTTCTCAAAAATCATTCTTCTGATTTGATGAGTTAAGCTCAAATGATATTCTATTCATGATCATGCTCATCATTTCATGCATACCCTTACCCTGGCTAGGCCTTCAAGTTGGCAAATAAGTAAATACCATAATGATGCACACTCTCCATTCAACTTCAGCTATCAATAATCTGTCTTGGAAGAACAATTATTTATAGAGGCTTTCCTAATTCATATCTGATATAAATTATATCAAGATATTGAAATTTTAAATATATATATTGTTATATCAGATATAGGTATTGTTATATCAGATATAGAAATACAAAAAATATAAAAATGCAGAAAAACTCATATCAGATAATATAGACATTATAATATCATACATAAAAATAAAATTATAAAAATACCCCTTAATATATTTATATCAGGTATAAATTAAAAATTTCTGATTATTATTCATGTAATAGATTTCATGCTAATATCTCCCCTTTATTCTACAGGATTCATATAAGCTTCTCCCTGTCCCAAATTCATATGCAATGCATCTAAATCTTTCATAATGAATCATATGACACAATATAATTTTAATCAAAACCCTACCTGTAATATATTTGGATCATTTTTATATGAGAAATTCCTAATTTATACCTGATATAAATATATTAGGGGCATTTTCATAATTTTATTTTTATACCTAAGATTATAATGTCTAAACCTAATATACGTTTTTCTGTATTTTTATATCTTCTGTATTTCTAAATCTAATACTTCCTCCGTTTCTTTTTAGTTGCTACATTTGACTTTTCATGTTTGTCAGATACAACTTTAAACGTTTGTTTTCCTCTAATTTGGTAAGATAAAAAATTATAAAAACTTGATATCCAAAAAATTTACATTGAGACGCATCCAACAAGATCCCACTTGAATATATTATTTATTATAGCATAGTTAGACTTTATGATCAAAGTTTATAAAATTTAACTCCCAAAATAGAAATGTAGCAAGTAAAAAAAGATGAAGAGAGTATATTTAATTATTTGACATAACAATACCTATTATTATTTGACATAACAAAATCTATATCTGATATAACAATAGTTACATATGAGATGTCAATATCTTTATATAATTTATATCAAGTATAAATTAGGAAATCCTCGTTATTATACTACACAATCTAAGTCTTTCTCTAAGGTATTACGGATAACTTTTCGTATTCGGACATTATGAAATAGTACAGTATACTTGTACATGTAACTGTGTTTATTTTGGACAGCGGAAATACACGTACATGTATGTGATAATGCTTGTAAGTTGGTGACCTGTTGCTTTATGCTAAGCAAAATTGTAGCGCATTAACAGCTCAAAATCACCTCTAAGGGGACAGCAAAGTAGATGTAGTTTATACCACCAGAATAGCCCAACGATGGTTTCTTGGAGTTGGAGGGGCTGATTGATGAATCGCCCCAGGATTCTACAATCTGTACGCTGTTTACAGCTAACAGACTTGCAATCTTGGCGTATAGACTATAGTTGACAAAAACAGATAAAATACATACTCAGTAATGTATTCCTTCTTATGTACCTATAAAGTTGATTAAAAGTATATACTTATGATTTTTTATTTTATAGTATATTGAAAGATTAAGAACCAGAATGTTCTTCTCAAATCTTCAATAAGAAGTAATAAGATTATGTTAACTTGGAAGCACCAATCATTGCGCAGCGCTTGATGGTGTTTGTGAAGACAGGTAAGACCTTCCTGTCATTGAAATACATGTACTACTAACATTATTAACCATGCTACAAATTCTACCAACCAAATATATTATATTAAATTTGTCGTTAAAGTTGTAGGAGCAATGAGTACTCAAACTATACAAACTATGTTGACATAAACAACAAGTATCATGGCTTGCTTGCTTTGACCTGACTGATCCCATGAGTCCGTGATCTCTTAATTATAATTAGCAACAAGACACTAATAATTTGCACAACGAAAATGAAGTTAACAAATACGGTTGTTTCATTAAAACTACTGTACATAGACTTGTAGAAATTTACACACTTTATATTATCAAATGAGAAATTTCTAATTTATATCAAATATAAATATATCAGGAGATATTTTTCGTAATTTTATTTTTATATATGAAATCATAATGTTTATATCTGATATGAGTTTTTCTATATTTCTATATATGAAATAACAATACCTATATATGAATAACAATAACTATATCTAATATAACAATACATATATATGAGATTTCAATATCATAGTATAATTTTATATATGTATGAATTAAAAAAGCTTCCTTAGTCAAATCAGGTTGTGTAAGAGACTTTTAAACCAAACACTAGAAGAGCTTTGCATAGGGAAAGCAATATCCGACCTCTGTCCCCTGTTTCTTCAGGATTCGTCAGAGGGTCATAATGCAGTGCTATATGATACAATATGCAAATGACGGGTTCAAAGTTCGGATTTATTACCCAAAGCCTCAACCTTAACTCCTTCCAATTTGGTGGAGAGATTTTCTCCATCCCTAACACACTCAAATAGAGTGTAAGCAGAAAGCTCCGGGCTTGTCAGTTCTGTAGGAACTTGGTCGTATAAAAATTCATGCTACCCAACCATAGTGAAACTTCTGAAACACCAAACAGCACGTACTCAGGGACCAGCCACCAAACACTAGTAGGGAGTCTAGGGACTGTTGCATTCGGCATATCAATCAAACCGTGTTCTAATGCAGTTTCGAGACATTACCTCTAAACTATAGCTGCACTTTTCATTGAGACAGGATATAAACATTCCAATTCCAATCCTTTTTAGCATTGTTATTCCGGCAGGTTTTCCTGTAAAAAGTTCTTGTTATATAGATGGGAATAAAAAGGACAATGGAGAGGCTTGAAAAGGACAGCAATGAAACAGGCGAGACAGAATGCTGGCTGCCTATATAGGAACAGTCCCAGTGCAGCCTTTGCCTCTTCTACCTCGCTCTCGCACAAGCTTTACCATTCTCATCAGAACTACTAGGAGAAACTAGAGCTTTGTCCAAGATCCTGTCAAATGTAGCAAACGAGGATGTTTTAATGAGCATTGGTTTCATTGGCAGAAGAAAGTGCTAGGGTACATTGGATTACAAGCCATCAGAAATGAAAGTACCATTAATATAAGTGTAAACTCCCCACTCCCTATACCTTGCTACATGTTCTTCAATTGGGGTAGAGAGTAGAACTGATCACTACATCTCTGATTGGTTCTGAGAAGAAATTTAAAGCACAAACTGTGGCCTAGTTGGCAGTTGGCCTAGGCTAGATTTCATCTTAGACCAATATGTCTTAAACCCTTTTGTTCCAGACAGATTTCTTCAGGTCTGGTCTGATTTTTTATGCCAAAAACGTGGTCTGGCTCAATGTCTTAGGAAAATGGGGCTTTTTGTTTGGCCACAGCCCGCCTCATGATTATGTTTAGGTCAAAGCAAGTAGAGAAACCAAGCATCAAAAAAGTGCAAGCTCCCCAACTCTCCTCCCTATATATACTAAAGCCTTGGTATATCTCTACTCAACTACAAGTGACCATATTGATAGTTTCTAGACCTGTTAACGTAGACAGACAAAACATCTATAAATGACGAATGGCAAGAACGATTTGATGAGCAAGAATTCTATCTTTTCCGAAACTGTGCTGAGCTATGGCAATTAAAAAAATCCCTGAGTTCCTCTTCAACCTCAACTGTTGACTGCATTACACGCCAATTCCTCTTGCTGCTGCAGCAAATACTACTCCAATCCTCACAAATGCACTTCGTTCTTTGTTTGTTATGGCATGTCTATAGGTCCGACTACCAAGCACAAATATGACTAAAGCAATTGTCATAATGCTGCAAGGAATCCCAATTCCAAGGTCCCAACCAAAATTTTCCTGAAAGTAGTTTAAGACAGATTACTGGTAATAAAACAAGCATATGCCCAAGTAGGCAAGTACCACCAATTGAAGAACGAACTTTTCGCTTTGCTCTCCTGCGGATCTTGTCCATCGAACTGTTCAACTCTAAAAGCTTGGACACAAGGCCTATGACCAGATTGCCCTATGACCACAAGATATAGAAAGAAAAATATTAGAACTGTTTGGAAAGGAAATGAATCACACAACATGCTAGTTGTGGTATTTTTGCAGTTCACAGAACTGAAAGAGGTTGGCAGCACAGCTGAAAGAGTTAATAAGCCTAGCCCCTATGAATTCAGGACAATTAACAGGAAATATTAAATTAGGTTGGATCATCTCACTTAGGCATAAAGCAAGGCATGAGAACCAATATGAAAAGAAATAAAATCAGGAAGTGTTTTTATAAAAAATACTTGTTAGCATTCCTACAGCAGAGCAGGTGGAATGACAAACTTTCCCCATTTTAAAAAGTGATTTGTGCAGTGAAGAGATGACCAACTACAAGCTTAATTTATAGATGAAAAAAAAATGAAATATCATCATTTTAATATTTTATTTGATATAAATGTATTTCTAATGTACTACTATCAGAAATTCTTTAAACACCAAGAAGGACAATATATTTTTGCTCATTTAACGAGTGTCACCAGAAGTGATAGGATGACAAGAGTTGCTGAAAGACAAGCATGTGGTTGAGTCCAGTCAAATAGCTTATTAAATTTGCTGATATCCCATAATACTCCTAAACCAAAAACTCGAAGTTTCAAGTAAAAGTAGTGTAAAACCAACTTCAAAAAGGTGAACTTTAACAAAAAGGTATAATCTTTGGGTTAAATTGAACTGAACAATGATGAAAGAAGCTGATCTCCAATGGCGATGTTTGGATCAAGTTGCTGGGCGGCCTTTGTAATCTACGGCACCATCAACGGCATCGTTTTCTTTCTACTCAGCAATCACCTCTGCTGGTGTTAAGGAGAATTTCAGTGATCTTAATCTAGGCAATTCCAGGCCTCTAATGTCGATGTTTCATATATTTGGTCTAAGTAGTAGTAAGACTAGTAAGAGTAGTAACCCAACACTGACCATTAAGTAATCTTATACTCAAGATGAACGAGAAAGAGCTTCAGCGTACAGTATGTGAGTTGTGACAGTGTACCAACTTGATAATTAAACAAAGAATGTCGACATCAACTAGTATCATCAATCCTCAACTTTCTAATGTGTAAGTGATCTCCTAACCGTAGTTAGATTGACGATACCAGAAATAGATCTCACAGAACCCGCTTCCAAATGTTTCAAAATTCATGTTCACAAGACCACTTTAAAGACAAACAAAAAAATCTTTGATAGAAACTAGAGAGTTGATTCAGCCTCCTAGAAGTGAAGACTATACTGTGTATTATGTAACCAAAATTTACAAATAAAATAAGTTCACAAAAGAGCTAACCAGTTCATATAAGTTTATATTGCACCGAAAAGTAAAAATAAGTTCAAATAAAAATTAATACAGTAAGTATAACTGAAAAGCCTATAAGGTATTTTAGGCAAAATAATGAAGCCTGTCACAAAACTTAAGACGCTGCTCTGCCAACAGAGAACACAACAAACAGCAGCCCAGTTTGCTTCCTGCTCTTCCGTTTTAGAAACACTGGTATGATTTTTCATGTTCCTAACAGAAAGGAAACATTTGTCCAGAAACAGAGCAAAAATAAGATATCTCAAACCTACTAGGAAAAAGAACAGTTAACAAATACTGCTCCACTGCATTCAATAAAACCAGGAAACTGAGTAATTGATTCATTACAACTCATTATACTGTACTATAGAAAATTATACACTTTGAGAGATCATACATGAATAATTCGGTAAAACAAAAACAAGATGAATTTTGACCAGGAAAAGCAGTTTATCCCTGTGCCCTACTTATTATTTCAGGTCTCATCAGAGGTTCATAATACAGTACAACAAGCTATATGACAGAATATGGAAGTGACCGGTTTCAAACTTCGGATCTAATACTCAATGCCTCAACCTTAAGCCTTCCAGTTTGCTGCCAAGATTTTCTTCTATCTACTTATACAGTAGTTTTCCTATTGTATACGTAAGACTTTGCAAAGTACACAAAAAGAATAATTTCTATAATGCTAAGACCAGCAAGTAGGCAATAGAAATAATCAAGATGACCTCGATTAAGGTTGGATGAAAACCAACTGTCTCGCTCATTGCTTCCAGTTCTTTTATCAATGATAGAGATCAGCAAGCTGCTCAAAAGGCTCCCCGTCCCAAACACACTCAAGTAGAACGAAAGCCCCACACTTCTCAGTTCTGTTGGAACTTGGTCATAGAAAAATTCCTGCAACCCAACCATGGTGAAAACATCTGAAATACCAAACAGCACATACTGAGGGATCAACCACCAAACACTCATAGGGACTGTTGCATTCGGCATATCAATCAATCCGTGTTCTATTACAGTTTCAAGACGTTTCTTCTCAACCATAGCAGCAATTATCATTGAGATAGCGGATATAAATATCCCTATTCCAATCCTTTGTAGCATTGTTATTCCAGATGGTTTTCCAGTAAAAGTTCTTGCTATTGGAACTATAATACGATCATATATGGGGATAAAAAGGACAACTGATAAGCTTATAAAGGACTGCAATGAAGCAGGTGGGACAGAAAAGTTAGGCCATAATGATCTATCCATGGTAAGACCTTGTTTGGTGAAAAAAGTTGAGGACTGTGAAAATACTATAGCATAAACAATGCTGGTTGCCCATATAGGGAACAGCCTCAGTACAGCCTTTGCCTCTTCTATATCTCTCTTACAACAAGCTTTACCATTCTCATCTGACCTACGGGGAGCAACCAGAGCTTTGTCCAGGAACCTGTTAATGAAGCAAATGAGGATATTTTTATCATAGGGTTTGGCAGGCAAAAAATAGTGCTAGGGTACATTGGACTATGACCAATCAGGAATGAAAGTGGAGTTCATATTTGACAACAACAAATCATCCTCTCTTCTAGTAAAAGTCTGAAACCACCATTTAAGACAGAGAGCCTTGAGTGATATCTTAATTTAGGTTAGACGGGACAGAGAAAAATGGAGGACCCACCCACCACAACAGAAGTGTAATTCCCCACCCCTTACTCATCACACACACTTACACACTCACACACACAAAAAAAGGAAAAACGCACCATCACCCCACTCCACACATACACACTTCCTATACCTTACCATCTGTACTTTATTAGGGATAGTGTAGAACTGATCACTACATTTCCAACCGATTCTCAGCAAAACTTTATAGCACAAACAGTGGCAGTTGGCCCCGGATATATTGCATCTTACACCATTTCTTTCTAAAACCCATTTGTCCAGACAGATTTCTCCAGGTCTAGTCAGATTTTTTAGGCCAAATACTAGGTCCAGCCCAATGTCTGGGGAAAATGGGCCTTTTTTTAAGCCCAAGCTCTGCTCACGATTATGCTTAGACAAAGCAAAAGGAGAGGAGCCAAGAATCAAAAATAAGGCAAGCTCCCCAATTCTCCTTATATATACTCACTAAAAACTTGGTACCTGTACTCAAATACTCGTGACCACATTGATAGTGGCTAGACTTGTTACAAAACAAAGACAGACCAAAGATCTACAAATAACCATAACGGAAGGATCAATGTGAAGATAGCCTGAATCATATCTTACCGAAATTGTGCCGAGCCATGGTAAGGAAAGAATCCCTGAGCTACCTCTTCAACTTCAATCGTTGACTGCTTAATATGCCAATTTCTTGCTGCTGCAGCAAATACTCTTCCAATCCTCACAAATGCACTTTCGTCTTCACTTGTGATGACATGCCTATAGGTCCGACTACCAAGAAGAAATATCACTAGAGCAATTGTCATAATGATGCCAGGAATTCCAAATCCAAGGCCCCAACCAACATTATCCTGAATGTAGTTCAAGACAGAGATTACTAGTAACATACCAAGACACATGCCCAAGTACCACCAATTAAAGAACGAACTTTTGTCTTTGCTCTCCTCTGGATCTTGTCCATCAAACTGGTCAGCTCCAAAAGCTTGGACACAAGGCTTATGACCAGATTGCCCAACGGCCACAAGATATAGAGAGGAAAATATTATAAGTGTTTGGAAAGGAAATAAATCACACAACATGCTAGTTGTGGCCTTTTTGCACTTCCCAGAACTGGAGGTTGGCAGCATAGCTGAAAGTGTTAACAAGCCCAGCCCCTATCAATACAGGATAATGAAAGGAAATAATTGGATTATATTGAAAAGATCATAACAGGTATCAATCAAGACGCAAAAGCCAAAAGGAGAAGAACAGAAAGTGTAACCATAACAAATTCACTTTCCTTCAGCAGAGCAGGTGGAAAGATCTATTGTCCAACTTTAGAAATTGACAAGTGCAGGGAAAAAATTGACAAACTAAAAGCTTAATTCAAAGAAAAAATGTGAAGATAATCACCATCATAATATTTTTTTGAAAATTTTAATTGTTTCTATTGTTCTATTATTAGAAACTCTTCCAACACCAGGACGTTAACAATATCTTTTTGTTCATTCAATGAGTATCATTAGATGTGATTGCAATTAAGACAGGATGATCAGAGGTGCAGAAAGGCAAGCACACGGTATGTTCCTGCAATCTAAACAGCAAGTTTAACATATAGCTGTTAATGAGAGATCAAGCTAGACCAAGTCCCTCATTATATTAAGCTACTTACTATGTTACCCCTTACACTTGCAAACCAGGATAAATGTGTGTTTTTTACATGTAATAAAATGCACAGCCAATGCTCAGCACAGTTGAAAGTCAATATTGAGTTTTCAATAACGTTTCTTAAATAAAGTGGTACATCAAACATCCCATTGAACTATCCTCTCCTCTTAAGTTGTTGCAAAATGTGGAACTACTTTGCTACCACCAACTTGCCAGAAGATTTGGGTAGGTGTTGGTAGTAGGATATTTCACAATTTAGCTTCTTTGACAGATTTATATACCAGATTTCTCACATGGCCCGTATAACTGACCTCACTTAGGGGAAATAATAGCTCTGGTAGATTGGCTGTTTATTAGGGATATTACATAGGTTGCACAAACTCTACATTGTCTCATCTTGTAAGATTTAACAAGCACTATCTGATCATTTCTTTGTTTTTTTCCCCAAGAAAGCACTAATAAAGTAACAGATCAACATTAACTATCTTCATGGGCACAGGTGTTTAAACTTTTATTACTTATAATAGTTAAAAATCCATCCACCACTCAACACACTCCCAAAACAAGGCTCGAAAGCTTAATTGCTTCCATCACAAGAACAGTACAAAACGAGGCAACCACTGCCCCAATCATAAATATTTTGTGTCTATATTCATTGTATACTGTAAATGAGATAAATTAGGAGAGTAAATATATGACTAGCATATGTCTAGCAATAAGTCGTTACGAAGACTTAGAATAAGGCTGCTATTGTTGCTTGAATTTAGGCATAGAATATGCTTATACGATTGTATATATAGACTGGCTGTACAGATTGTTTTCTTCAAGGAAAATATTCCATCTTCCTACATGGTATCAATTGCATTCTTCCGCGAATCTTATTAATTCCGACCATTTTTTTCTGCCTTTCTTCTTCTTTGTCTCTCTTCTTTCTTTATTTACTGTATTTTTTCCACAATGTCGGATAAATCATTTCATCCGGCTTTGGCAGTCTCTAATATTAAGAACCACATTCCTATCATTCTTGAGATGGAAAACGTTCCATACACTACATGGTCGGAATTATTCAATGTTCATGCTCGTTCTCACAGAGTACCATCAGAGGCAGCAAACTTTGAATACTATGGGAGAGTACTCTGTGAGGCCGGTATGGCGAAGGAAGTGGCCACCAAATCCTGCCATGGTTACTGCCAATAATGAGGCATGACAGCCAAGGTGACCTTTACCCAATTACTACTCCAATCCCCAATCAAGCTACCTCATCTTTTGACGCGATTTCTCCTAAACTTTGGCATGCTCGGTTGGGCCATCCGTGGGTGCTCATATTTTTTATTTTCTTAGGCGAAATAAAAACATTGATTGTAATAGACTTTCGAATTCCAGTATTTGCGGTTCTTGTGTTTTAGATAAACATGTTAAATTGCCTTTCTTCTCTTCAAATTCCAGTACGACTTTGGCTTTTGATATAATACACAGTGATCTGTGGTGGGCATCGCTACTATGTTTTATTTCTTGATGATTTCTCAAATTTTTTCAGGACTTTTCCTTTAGCCCGTAAATCTGATGTACATGATATATTCTTGACATAAATCACATTCTCGCTCAATTTGAACGTAATATTAAACACGTTCAATGTGATAGTGGGTGGGAATTTGATAATGGTCCATTTCGTGAATTCTGTAAAAAAACATGGGATGTCGTTCCGTCTATCTTGTCTTCATACCTCTTCACAAAATGGGAAAGCCAAAAGGAAAATTCGTACTATCAATAACATTAGCCTACTCTTCTTGCCCATGCCTCTCTTCCACCTTCCTTTTGGCATCACTCTTTACAAATGGAAACCTATCTGCTAAACATTCTCCCGAGCAAATTACTGGATAATAAGTCTCCTTTGGAAATTCTCTATAAAAAGGAACCTTCTTATTCTCATTTACGGGTTTTTGGGTGTTCATGCTATCCTCTTTTCCCATCTACCACAATTAATGTACTCCATGTGTTTTTCTAGGTTTTCCCTTGAATCATCGTGGCTACAAATGCTATGATTTATCCTCTCGAAAAATTATCATTTGTAGACATGTGATTTTTGATGAGAATTCTTTTCCCTTTGAAAACTTACGTTCTACTTCTTCTCAACAATATGATTTTCTAGATGCAGGATTAAATTCATATTCTATTCATCATCTTAGGAATTCCGATGTTGCATCTGACGACACACAACATCATAATCCTGCGTCCAGCCTACATCTCCAAATTGGCCTAATTCACCTTCTGCCAGCCCTCTTCATTTGGCTGCCCTAACACCCAAATTCCCCTACTTACTCTTGCTGCTTCTCCTAATAATCTCGTCTAGCCCACTTTTTAGGAGCCCCCTCCTACATTTCCAGAACAACCCACTTCTTCCCCTATTCATTCCCTTGTCCCAATTCACAAACAACCCAGCAGACTTCCACTCCATCTCCACAGCCTTCTTCTTCCAACAGTCCATCACAAAATTTCGCTCCACAAAACACTCAACAAACAATCCACTGGCCATCAATTGTGAGTAATCAAAATGGGATTTTTAAACCAAATAAAAAATATTCTCTACTTTTCGAGTATACAAGGTCACCTTTGCCTCGTAATCTGATTGAGGCCCTTCGTGATCCAAATTGGAAAAAGGCCATGGATGATGAATACGAGGCTCTTATTAAAAATAAGACTTAGGAGTTAGTGCCCCGTCCGCCTAATGTGAATGTAATTCGATGAATGTGGATTTTTACTCATAAAGTCAAATCTAATGGTGTTTTTGAGCGACATAAAGCTCGTCTTGTAGATGATGGCAAAACACAATAGGTTAAAAATGATTGTGGTAGAACATTTAGTCCAGCGGTCAAACCAGCTACAATCCGAATTGTTCTTAGTTAGTGTTCATCTCGGGCATGGACAATACACCAATTGGATGTCAAAAATGCCTTTCTTCACGGTGAGCTTCAAGAAATTGTTTATATGCATCAACCTTTGGGGTAGCGAGATCGTACTCATCCTAATTTTGTTTGTCTCTTACGTAAGTCTTTGTATGGCCTAAAGCAAGCTACTCGAGCATGGTACAAGCATTTTGGTGATTATGCTTTATCTATTGGTTTTACTAATAGCCGGTGTGACAATTCTTCATTCATCTACAAACAGGGTTCTAACATGGCTTACATTTTACTATATGTTGATGATACTATTCTGACAACTTCTTCTGATGCTCTCCGATGTTCTATTATGTCACTGCTTGGTTCTGAATTTGCTATGAAGGATTTGGGTCCGTTGAATTCATTTATTGGTATTGCTGTCCCTAAACATAAGGGTGGTTTATTTCTTTCGCAGCGGAATTATGCTGAAGAAATTATTGAACAGGCCGGCATGTCATCATCCAAACCATCTCTTACTCCGGTTGACTCCAAACCGAAGGTGGCCGTTACTTCTAGTGATCCTTATACTAATCCCACTCTTTACAAGAGTCTTGCAAGGGCACTTTAGTACCTCATTTTTGCCGACCGGATATATCTTATGTTGTTCAACAAATTTGTCTTCATATGCATAGTCCGCGCATTGATCATTTTAATGCTCTCAAACGGATAATCCGGTATGTTAAGGGTACATTAGATCACGGCCTTCACCTTTATCTCTCATCTTTCTCCCCTCTTTTCTCTTACACTGATGCAGATTAGGGTAACTGTTAGACACACATCGGTCTACTTTTGGGTATTGTGTATTTTTGGGAGACAACTTGATCTCCTGGTCATCAAAACGGCAACCAACTTCGTCACGATCTAGTGTCGAGGCTGATTATCGTGAGGTGGTTGATGTACTCGCTGAGTCATGTTAGATACAAAATCTTCTATTAGAGTTACATTGTCCAATTCAAAAGGCCACACTTATATACTGTGACAATGTTAGTGCTATTTATTTATCAGGAAATCCAATAGAGCATCAACGTACGAAACATATTGAAATAGATATACACTTTGTTAGGGAGAAAGTTGCGCGTGGCCAAGTTCGAGTTGTACATGTACCATCTCGTTATCAAATAACAGACATTTTTACCAAAAGTCTTCCTCATGTCTTATTTGAAGAATTTCAAGACAATCTTAGCATCCGCAAACCTCCCGCTTCGATTGTGGGGGTGTGTTAAATATATGATAGATATTTTGTGTCCATATTCATTGTATACTGTAAATGAGATAAATTAGGAGAGTAATATATGATTAGCATATGTCTAGCAATCAGCCGTTATGAAGCCTTAGAGTAAGGCTGCCATTGCTGCTTGAATTTAGGCATAGAATATGCTTATATGATTGTATATATAGACTACTTGTACAGATTGTTTTCTTCAAGGAAAATATTCCATCTTCCAACATTGTATTTCTCAAATTTCTAGGATGGTTGTCCAAATTCAATAACAACTAAAAATCTCAGAATTGTTCAAAGGATCTATCAAAAGATTAATTACTCTATAGCATACCATTTTCCAAGCATCTAACCTAAGATAATAGCTTACTACAAGGTACAAATGTCAAATATTTTCAGCCTTGCTAAGTACAAATGGGAAGAACAATTCCTGTAATATTCTAGTTCAAAATCCACAAAGGGACATGCTAGTTCACAGAAAAAAGCAAGCATTATCTATACTTCGTATAGTTTAAGCTGACAAAAAGTTTTGACAACTACCACCATCCTAAACTAAAGAAAGTAACTAATGGACTCCTTTTGTCTCTAAGCTTAATTCAAAGTCAATACAACCAAGAAAACAGCACAGAATTCAACCAAACCAGAAAACAACTCCAGCCTGTGATCACCAAACCATTACAGCTAGAAAAAGAAAAGCTATAATTTGTATCATGTATCATATAAGTACCCTTCACATTTAAACACAAAGATCATGTTTGTTCTTGTTATGTCATCAACATCCAACACCAATAAAAATCTATTAACCCCAGCTCTTAAAAAATCCCCATTCATTAAGATTTTTTTGTATAAAGCACTTGTCCATGGGTCTCAAACTGGACCAGGCTGAAAGCCATGATGTGTGCCTATCCAAGGGCCCATGGTCACCAGTCCCATCGAAAAGCTTATCCACGTACAGAGAAGAAGACTTTAGACCAAGTCCAAGTGCCTTGGGCCTACTGGTGAGTTCGTGAACCAGAAGCCATAATGGGCGTGTCCAAAACCATTATGATGGGCAATAACCAAGGATGAGCCCACTTCCTTGCTAACCTAGTCTTTGACTATAAATACAACATTTATGACATGCAAAGGGATCATTATCATCTTCTATTATCTTCACACGTTTTCATACAAACACATAACACTTAGTTTTGGCTTTTGAGTAGCAATATTGACTAAAACTTGAATTCATAATCACTTAAAAAGACACATTATAGTCTTCTTCAATACTCCAAACCCTTGCCTTATTAAGAACATTCAATTCAACACCACATAATAGGCTTTCAAAATCAAAAGTATATGACTAGTTCAATTATGCTCAAGAGTCAAGATCATAGCATTGCTCTAAAGCGATACATATATAAAAAAGAATAAAAAATTTACCAATCAAAAGCATGAAAATAGAAGAGAAAGACAAACCAAGATGTAAACGAAGGAGGACACAACAATGGTGCGATACCGACCAAGAAAAGAATCAGCAACAATAGCACCAATAACAGGAAAAAGCGACCCAAATCCACCCCAAGCGTTGACATTTGCTGCAGCAGTAGCCGTTGACTGCCCCAACGGTCCAGTCAAATAGCTTATCAAATTTGAATTTATCCCATAATACGCAATTCTCTCAGCAACCTCCACTCCTAAACCATAAACCCAGAAATTTTAAGTAAAACCGACTTCTAAAAGGTGAAAACTTAAACAAAAAGATATGATCTTTAAGTTTAATTGAACTGACCAATGATAAAGGAAGCTGATCTCCAACGGCCATGTTTGGATCGGATTGCGGGGCGGCCTTTGTAATCGACGGCCCCATCAACTGTAGCATCTTCGAGAAGTAGGAACGGAGTTTGAGTGCCTGCTGCCGATGAAACTGTTGTTATGGCCGGCCCCATTTATTATCTCCTCAGCCACCACCTCTTTTGGGGTTAATTGAGGAGGTTTCAGTTATCTTATTTCAGGCCCTCACATATTTGATCTTAGTAGTTAGTAGGAGTAAGTGAGTAGCCAACGTTGACCACTAATTTCATCGTCATATCCTACCAAAAAAATAATTTCATTGTCATCGTTAGACCTAGCAAAAATTAACGAGGTAGCCCTAGTGTAGGTTATACAAATCCTATTCTTAAGTTGTTAGTTATTAGTTGTTAATTAAATAATCAAAGGTCATACAAATCCTACTATAAAGTTATCATCCGTGACATGCATGAAATTCATTTAGAAAAAAAATTCGAATAGTTTAGGGTATCTAACAAGCTCAATGTTGTGGCCTAATTGCATAATTACAAAGAGGTAATCATAATAACTTGATTTTTTTTTTTAACAAACCCTTTTACCTGTTATTCATTAGTACTAAAATAGATATAGCCAAAGTACATAGATACATTTAGCAACTAACTTCCTCTAAAAACAATTCATATCCTCAATTAGTCAAAACTAATAGATGTGAACTAGAACTGATCAAAGGTAGTCTGACTCGAAATGTGTGTCGGTTTGGGCATAATTTTTTAGGCTTGATTTTCAGGTTCTACACGAAAATTCTAAAAATAAAATAGGTTTTGGGTAGCTCAAGCTAACACTTTAGACCTAATTTTGGGTCCGGCTCAGAAAATTCGCTTTTTATCCTAAAAATATGGATTTGGGAAAATAAATTTTGCTCAATCGTAGGTTGGACCATGCCTAGGCCCAAAAAGGGTACTTTCTTTGGGACAAAGTCCAACTCGGCCCGACTTTTCATCATCTCTATTTGAACAATTATATACAATTCTGGACACATATTATAAAGTATGTCGATTCAATAGTGATGGTTATTATTTAATTTCTTGATTCTTGATTGGTTGTTGAAGTAAATTTAGATAACTTTTTATTTGTAACAAATGGCGAGGACAACACCAAGGGACATTTGTATTTTATGTTTGAGAAATCGTGCAATTTTTTTTATTTTTTTTTTGAAGAAAGATATTGTGCAAATTTAGTTTTTGAATTTATCATGTAAAGATGTGGCTTTAGGATAAATATATTATGTGGGATTTGTGAAAAGTGTGAATATTCTAACATAGCTAGGGTTCGGCCGAAACTTTAAGATTATTTGAGTTAGTAGACCGAGTTAAATTTTTGGATTTGTTGAACTGGGCTTTGGGCCAAAGAAAGAGTAAGCCTCAAAAATATCAAGGCTGAAATAGTTCCATACACATTTTTAATGTACATCATGTAGCTAGCAAACATAATATAACGTCTTCATTGACGAGCCTTGTTGGTATATGAGTATGATTTTGCAAAATATATGAAAATAACCACTTCTATGGCACTAAGACCTGCAAGCAACAAATAGAAGTAATCAAGGTGTGATCGATTCAAATTATCAGAAATCCAACTTCCTCCGCTACTTCTAGTTGCTTTGCTGATGAATGATACAAGCAAGCTACTTAAAAAATCTCCTAGGCCTTGTATACTTGTATACAGCGCCAACCCAATGCTACCTAGTTCACTTGGGACTTGGTCATAGAAAAACTCTTGCAGGCCAGTCAAGGTACATAAATCCGTCATTCCAAACAAGACATACTGAGGAATCAACCACCAAATACTCATTGGCACGGTTGCGTCAGGCAGATCAGTCAGCCCATGTCTAGATGCAATCTTAAGCCTTTTGTACTCTACGACAGCGCTAACTAGCATTGTAATAATGGATAAAAACAACCCAATCCCAACTCTTTGTAGCATTGATATTCCAGCAGGCTTTCCAGTCAATTTTCTGGTGGCTGGCACAATCACATAATCGTAGATAGGGACTAAGATCAGAATGGTAACATCCATGGCACATTGTAAGGATGCTGCTGGTACCGTAAAGTTAGACCCGATTTTTCTATCCATTGTAACAGCTTGTTTGGTAAACAAAGTCCCATGTTGGGTATAGACAACAGCAAAGATGAATGTCACTGCCCATATGGGAAATAGTCCAAGTACAGCCTTTGCCTCCTCAACCTCATTCTCACTACAAGCTTTTCCGTTCCCTTCCCCGTCAGGTGTAAGTAGAGCTTTATCAAGGAACCTCAGCTTTCGGGGTTGGGGTTCTTGTGATGCTTCTTCATCACCAACTACATGATGAACTGGAAGTGTAGCATTCCAATTTCTTGCTGCTCTCACAAACACCCTTCCTATCCTCTTGAATGGGTTTTCGCCTTTAACTTTCAAAGTGTAGCGATACTTCATAGTTCCAAGCAAGAATATGACCAAGGAAATAACCATGATAATGCATGGAATTCCAAATCCAAGGCCCCAACTGAGGTTTTCCTGGACGTAGCTCAACAATCCAAGACCTAGCAAAGCACCCACAGAAATACCAAAAATCCACCAGTTGAAGAAAGAGCTTTTGGCTTTGCTCTCCTGGGGGTGTGCTCCATCAAACTGATCTGCACCAAAAGCCTGTATGCAAGGCTTGTGTCCGCCTCTTCCAACGTCCACCAGATAAAGGGAAACAAAGAATAGTACTTTCTGCATAACCTGTGGCCGTCCAGGATAGCCACCCTTAGTAAGGGAAGGTAGCCCAGCTGACATAGTAAGCAAGCCTAGTCCCTGGTAAGCCATGCAGTTGGATGAACGAAAATATATTTAACATATAATGTGATAGATCATAAGCTAACATCACTTTGCCTTCATGTGTATTTAAACCAATCTACGTACAAACTCGTTGGGCAGATAAATAAAAATCAAAATACCCTTATTTATATCTTAGATTATACTACTGATGACAAAACACATAGTATTGTATATACACGGGACATAATAAAATTACACAGCTCTATCCATAGCATATTCATACTAAGAAGTTGCAAATCAATAATAATATCCCTCAAAAATATCAACTTTCCTTGTCGTTTTTCTACTATACATTTTTTATTTGATAGATTGAGCAAACACCCACAAATCCTAGTGATTTATGTCTACCTTACACACGCACGCACGCACGCATCACTGCCCATAGCTATTATCTTAGAAAATTCCACATAAACCTCTATACTGTGATGAAGTCTAGATCCGAATTACTATCATGAAGGATATAAGTTCTCAAGCATATATAGGTAGGTAGTAGCTGGTTATACCAAAAACTTAAAAGTAAAAAGAAGATTTCCATGAGAATAAGTATAGAGATGTTGCACTAACCAAGATATAAATTAGAGAAGAAGCGACAATGGTATAATACTTGCCAAGAAAAGTATCAGCAATAGAAGCCCCGATTATGGGAAGCATACATCCTACCCCTTTCCAAACATTGATAGTAGAAGCTGCCATTGCCGTTGACTGCCCCAATGTGTCCGTTAAAAAATTCATCATGTTTCCTGAAATTCCATAAAATACAACGCTCTCCGCCACCTCCACCCCTTTACCAGACAAGAATTCTAGTTAAGTATTAATTATTCAGCAGATACTGTATACACACAAGATACAAAAAAGTTATTGTATTCCTAGTAAAAGTTAACTCTCAACACAACATATAAGTTTTATTATTTCAAACAGTCACTTTTACTGAGAATATAATAACTTTATTATATCTTATACGTATACAAGACTTTGTGTTAATTATTACTTTTTTACGGTATTAATTTCTATATTATAGCTCATATAATAAAAGAGTGATCTTCGGTGGTACACTGTAACTTTATTCAAGAATAACTTACATATGAGGAAACAAGAAGATATCCAACGTCCATACTTAGATCGAAGAGCGGGACGACCTTTGTAGTCGACAGTGCCCGATACAGTGTCTTGTTGCTGATCTTCCATGACAATTATTGGGTGTGCAGATGCGTAAAGTGTACGTGTGCAGAAAAAGCTCTTCTCGTGAACTCGACAACCACCATAAAAAATGTAGTTAAAATTAGAAATGTGCATAGGTGGCCATTTGTTATGCACAACTTCCATATGGCGACCCGCAAGTGATGGAGGAGGAAGCACCGAGACATAGGGAGATCAGAGAGATTATGTTTTAAGTCGAATGTAATAGTTCACTCTCAAACGATCGAGTCAGATATTCTTTTACCAATAATTTTCTAAAAAGTTGCCAAATATGAGCGTTACTAAGAAAATAAGAGTATAAATTGCCTTGTAGTTACTTGGTTTGTCTCTAACATAAGGAAAAAGTCTATTGTGCCCTAATCCAAATCTATATTAAGAGGATTTAGGATGTTTTACACTTGTTTTTTTAAGTTACATAATTAATCAACCGAGTTACTATCAACTGTACCAGATTATTACAATGGTAATTTGCCTAGCAGACGCAACCAACAAGGGGTAAAATGTATATAATATAAGATAAACTAAACATATTATATATCTCAGTGAAACTCATGCATCACAATTTCCATACAGCGTAGGATGAAGAAGAATCAAATCACCTCCTATAGAAAGAGCCTTGTTTTCGTTTTATATGGATGACTTTGCAAATTATACGAAGAGGCCAATCTTATGACACTAAAACCAGCAAAAAAGGATCATTTTTCATAGGATCTTATATAGGCCTACATGACTTACAGCCCATGACCTAATAATAGATCCATACACAAGTTAACAGAAAATCAACTCTCTTTGCCACCTCGGGTGATGCTTTATTGATTAATGAATTCAAAGGCCTCCTAAGCCAAATATACTCATATACAGAGTTGTGCATTTCATTCGACCTGGCTTTAGAAAAATTCATGCAGGTAACCCATGGAAAATGCCTCTAAAAAATCTGTCCGACCAAATATGGAAGCAGTCTTGAGCCTCTTTTTTTTCTTTTTCAATTTTTCTAAGACTGCTGGAATTACCATAGTAGTGGATGTAAACAATTCAATTCCAATTCTCTGAAGCACTGATATGCCCGCAAACTTTTCAGTAAGCTTTCTAGCCGTTGGCAAAAGAAGAGTAAATTAGGATGAAGACACTAATGCTGATCAAAGAAATAAGAGAGCTGCTTTGTTCAGAAATCTGAGAGCCATCATGGAGTTCATTTTCTTCAGATTCTCGGCTCTGTCACCAACCAAAACTCTTAATAATGACACTGAACGTGAAGCTGGTGGTTGCTACTCATATCACTTTAGGCATCATCTTCCCAAGATGGAAACCCCAAAGTCTACAAGTTATGCAATAATAGAAGAGATAAAGTTTGCCTTAGTTTTGGATTTATTCATTTCTAGATTCGGTTGATTTTGCAATAATAAACATTAAGCATTCCATTTCCACTTACAAGGTAATTTAAGATTTGCAGTTTTTCTCACGGCAACTACGATAGCAGTGGAGCTGAATATTTAAAAAGTTAATTAAAAATGAATCCAATAACTGACACCTTGCATTTACATTTTGAACTCCGCTCACAGTAGCAATACAATATGGAGTATGTATCATTCTATTACTTGTTCTAGACTAACCTTTGTTTTTGTTGTATACGTATGATTTTGCAAAGAACATGAAAAGAGCCAATCCTATGGTACTTAGACCAGCAAGCAGCCAATAGAAGTAATCAAGATGAGCACGATTCAAGTTATCCGAAAACCAACTCTCTCTACCACTTCCACTGCTTGCTTTGTTGATGACAGAGACAAGGAAGCTGCTTAAAAGGTTTCCAAACCCAAATATGCTCAGATATAGAGAAAGTCCGACACAACGCAATTCCTTTGGGACCTGGTCATAGAAAAATTCTTGCAGGCCAATCAAGGTAAAGGCCTCTGCAATTCCGAACACCACATATTGCGGAAGCAACCACCAAATACTCATTGGGATTGTTACATCAGGCAAATCAATCAGCCCATGTTGCAAAGCAGTTTTGAGCCTTTTTTTCTCTATGACAGCAGCAAAGACCATTGTAAATATGGATATGAACAAACCGATTCCAATTCTCTGAAGCATTGTTATGCCAGCAGGCTTTCCGGTCAATATTCTGGCCACTGGCACAAGCACACAATCATAAATAGGGATAAAGATTAAAAGGCTGATGTAAACAGCACACTGCAATGCAGCAGCTGGTATGGAAAAATTAGACCCGATAGATCTATCCAATGTCAGGCCTTGTTTGGTGAAGAAAGTTGCAGGCTGTGCAATGACAATTGCATAAACCAATATTGTAACCCATATACGACACAACCCAAGTACTGCCTTTGCTTCTTCAACCTCGCTCATGCTGCAAGCTATTACACTTCTCTTTGATACATCAGGCACAAGCAAAGCTTTGTTGAGGAACATGAAATGTTGAGATCTATCATGGAGTTCGGTTCCTAGAGCCTCTAAATTGTCACCGACCATTGGAAATGTAGCATTCCAATTCTGTGCTGCTGCAACAAACACTCTTCTAATCCTCTTGAATGGGCTTTCCCCCTCAACTCCCATAGTGTAGCGATAAGTCATAGTTCCAACCAAAAATATGGCCAGAGCAATTACCATGATAATACATGGAATTCCAAATCCAAGGCTCCAACTAAGGTTATCCTGAACATAGCTCAAGACTCCAGTACCAAGTAAAGCACCCATGCAAGCACCAAAATACCACCAGTTAAAAAAAGAGCTTTTGGCTTTGCTCTCCCTTGGATCTTCTCCATCAAACTGATCAGCACCAAAAGCCTGAACACAAGGCTTGTGCCCACCTTGACCAAGAGCCGTTAAATAAAGGGCGACGAAAAATATTATTGTCTGCAAAAGTGATGAGCATCCAGGAACACCGTCGGAGCTCCTTCCTTTGTTTAGACAACTAATGGAAGGTAGCATTGCTGATAATGTCAGTAAGCTCAACCCCTGGTAAATAGGAACCCATCCAGATGAGACTTATAGGAAATATACTCTGTAGTACTTAGCAAACTAAATTACTAATAAAATCAAGCAATACTTTCTAACGCCCTAGACCAATCACACTCTTTAGAAACAATTATGTGACACCAAAAAAATGTAATCATGTGATGGAATTGTTTGAGACTAAGAAAATTGAATCTTCATTAACTGGAAACCAGCTTCCTCAACCAGCCACTCAAACATTACCACCATAACCAGCTTCTAGCCATATAGAAGACCACAGAGTCCAAACCCTCAATTTGTCAACGATTTAACTCACTTGCCAAAAATGGACTAAACTTCAGACAAGTGTTACAATGAGTAACACAATTATACAATCTCAGAAGTCTAAAAACTTGCTTTTTCATAAATGGATTTATTGCCAATTTGCCATTCAAAATCAAAGATAATTTAGTCAATAGTTCGGATTTAACACTCATGTAAAGAACAATCACAGCCTATACTTGAACACTCTAATCCCTATATCAGATCAATATGTCATATCCCAAGTCTTTTACTTCAGAACAACCCTTTAGTCGGAAATATCACCAATACCCAAACGTACTCAATGTATACATCCAAGACAAAAGCCTTGAATTACACTAACAATTCCAGTCCCTCGTATAGTCGGTAAACATATGCATCTAATTTGATTCACTTCACCACAATGTTATCCATTTCCTCATCAATCAAGTATACAATAACAAAATACACACTTACGAATCATCTAATTCCAACCATTATTGTTCTTTTTCACCAATAACCGTCAAAGTTTAAAACTTTCAAGCTAAAAAGAGAAATTACAATCCACTAGTCAGCTAAGGATTGAAACTTTCATTAATATGATTTACCCAAAAATAAAAGATGAAAAAAAAGTGTGAATACTAACCAAGATGTAAATGAGGGAAGAAGCAAGAATGGTATTATACTTTCCCAAAATAGAATCAGCAACAACAGCTCCCAAAATAGTAAACATAAAAGACACCCCAGTCCAAGCGTTGACATTTGAAGCCGCCATTGCCGTTGTCTGCCTCAAACTCCCCGTTAAATAGTTGATCAAGTTGCTTGATATCCCAAAATATGCACATCTCTCTGCTATCTCCACCCCTTTTCATTTTTAATTTGATTAATATGAGAATTTATTGAAATTGAAATGATGAATTGACGGGTGTGGTTGGACTGACTTACATATGATGAATGAAGCCGATTTCCAGCGTCCATGCTTGAATCTAATGGCGGGCCCGCGCTTGTAGTCAACAGCACCAGGGATGGTGGCTGATTCTGGTGGATGTTGTGGTGGCTCCGCCGTAAGAAGGGGTGTATAAGGGAGAACCTCCGCTGGAGTTCCCATCACCAAGTGTGAAAGAGATTGGAGAGTTGAATTATGGTTTTTGATTCATTATTTCGCTTTCTTTTAAAAGATATGTTAATGAATTAAAAACAATTAGTATATACTATGAAAAACTTAAATTTAATTTTTTTATTAATATATATAATTTAAGTATAATTAATTAATACATAAATTTTATATTTTTATAATATATTTTATAGTACCTCCCTCTAGTTTTATTGAATTATATATTTAGATTTTTTGAGATGAATTTGAATAATATTGTCTTAATTATCAACATAATAAACAAATTTTGCAAATCAAGAGACAATTTTCCAAGACTAATGAATAAAAATATATTAAAATTAACAAAAAAAATTTAAAAATAAGATAAATAAAAAAATTAGTCCTATATTTATGATCTTGATATGCCAATTTTGTTTTACGTCGATGAATCTAGAATTTCTTGAATTTAAAACCATCAATGTTATTAATTTATTTTAATATTTAAAAATTTTAAGAATATTAAACAATAATTAAAAGTAGATAAAGCAAAATTAAATGATACTTTATTATCCATCCCAACATATCTTGATCAATATACAAACTCTATGAGATATCTTTATTCAGTTAGACCCAAATCGAATTTGACTTAAATTGACAATAAATGTATCTTATTATTAAACGCTAAGTTTTGGTGACGACACCTTCAACTTGGGCACCAATCCTAGTTGTTGTTTACTTAGTGTGCAAACTTTAACAATGATGGGTAAGGATTAAGGAGACACTACTCGTTAGGACTCTAGGAGGTACGTACACAATATAAATTAAACAAACCTAAACACTCTCACTTCACTTGAAAGTTGAGGCTAAGGAGGCACTACTCGCTAGAAGGTCGAAATTGATCAAGCTACCCAAGGGTATGACAGCTAAAATGGTAATTTTTACGTGATCAAATCTTAGTTTTTGCATTTTTCGATGTCATTGTAGAGCCTTTCAACTCACGCAATTTAAGTCTAGCTGGCACATGCAACTAAAAAAATTGGTGTAGCTGGCAGCATGCAACTAAGAAAAGAGCATGTTTTGTTAGTAAAACAAGAATGATCATGACAAGAGTTCTGCAATAGAGATAACGAAGGTTCGCTTGTCTAAAATAACTAGAGGAGATAATGACAAGAGCTCCACAATATAGATAATGACTATTCAATGTACATCTTATATAAGTTCAATAACTGGAGGAGTCACTATTTACTAACATCAATTCTGATATAATTTCAATGTACACCTTATATAAGTTCGATGTACATCGTATGTAATATCAATGAACATAACTTTCTTTGTTCATAATTTATATAAAATATTTAATGTACATAATACTCAACTTTAATGTACTTTATGTAGATTTCTAATGTTCATAACAATCGAATTTTGTATACATGTAAAAGTTTCTAATGTTTATAACATCAGAAATATAAATAGTGTACATTAATGTTGAATATTTTGTACACTAAACATTTTTGTGCACATAATCAGTAAAAAGTTGTTGGCTTATGATATTTAGATAACAAATTTTATATATACATTGTTCGATTGTAATGAAAATTAGAGATATGAATAATGTACATTAGAGTTGAGTAATTCATACATTAAACATCTTGTTGCACATACTAAGTGAAATATTGTTGGCAAATAATATTTAGATCAAAATTTTTACATGTATATTTGATTCAATTGCAATGAACATCAAAAATGTAAATAATGTACATTAGATTTGAGTATTTTGTACATTAAAAGTTTTGCACATAGTAAAAAATGTTCATCGCAATTACATATGAAGTACATTGAAATTATATAATATGTATATTGAAATTGTATCAGAATTTAGGTACAAAATATTTACATCTAAATATGTAGTACATATTTTTGTGTATATATATGTACTTTTTTAAGAATAATATATACATTTAAATTGTGAGTAAAATACATTACAAGTAATATTGGAAACATGATGGAATGGTAACTAATGTACTTGCATACTGAATTCATAATGAACATAATGTACACTGCATATGTGTGTAAGGTACATATTCATAAATTTCAAAGTACAATGATATCTAATGATCAGCATCAAAATATTGTAAAAGTAAATGAACATCATTAGGATTCTATTATTCGTTAGAAAAATAAGAATGACATTTCATTTCCAAATTTTAAATTAAATGTGGCAGTTAAATTAATCTAGTTTTTTGGTGGAAAACTTTAAATTTGTCACGTACACTACAGCTTAATGTACATTAATGTATATTACACTACACCTTAATGTACATTACACTACACATATTGAATGATGTACGCGTTTAATGTTTTCTTAGCTTGTGTTTTGATCCAAGTGCACCAAGAGTATGGTGCATTCGCCTACACTATCCAAGCATTGTGCAACTCATCCTCAAATACAAACTACACTCCCACGAGTAGGGGTGCTTAATCAACGAGCCAAACCCGAATAATAGTAGGCTCGGGCTCGATAAGGATATGCTCGGCTCAGTTAGCTCAAACTCGAAACTCAACAAGCTTTTGAAATCGGGCTTGAGCTCGATAGTTGAATAGGAGCTCGGCTCGAAACTAAGCTCGAAGCTCAGTTCGACAATAAATTTTTAATCAAAATTTTAATTTTTTTTAAAAAATAATACAAAATATAATCCATATATATATATATATATATTCAATTTAGAAAATTTATATTAAAAAATTTTAAATATATTTATATATTATATTTTATCGAGCTTGTTAGCGAGTTTTCGAGCGGAACCATACCTGAGTCGAGCTCTATTTGATCGAGCTTTAGCCGAGTTGAGCCCTAGCCGAACCCGAATAGCTTAATTCATTAAGCACCCTGCATAAAGCTTGCAGAATTAGAGGCTATATGTATTAATTGGTCAACAATTGTCAGAAAAAAAACAGTATCACATGACTATATTTGGATGACAAAAGACGAACACATTATATAATGATTATAGAATGTGAATAAATAAATGGTAATTTTCCCCTCAACCCTTCCTATACTATAAGAATTTTTCTCTCAAACCTTCCTTCCTTTACACTAATTGGAGGGAAATATTGTATAGTGGTAAAGCTCTAATCCTGTAAAAAAAAAAAAAGATCATTAAGTATTTAAGTTCATAAATAATAATTTTAAAAAATAATTTAATAGTGGTAAAGTTTTTTTTTTTCCATGGACCAAATACAAGTTGAAAATATGAAAATTTACCAATAAAAATTACCCATAAAAAAATTCACGTCATATTATTTACAATCTATTAAACCAGTAAGAGTACTGTTTTCCTGCTTATAAAAAAATCTACAACTAGCAGAGATGAATTTAGCCCTGACTGTGTGGAAAGAAAAAAGGAATGTGAATACTAACCGAAACAATACCATTTTCGCTCCAAGTTACTCACGTTTACATACACAATTTTACACACCAGAAGTCCAAGCTCTAAAACGATGTCAAAATAGCACCAGATAAAGTCCCTGATAACTTGCCTGCACATACATTATACACTTAGCTTACAAGTTACAATTACATGGAGAAACATCTCATCACCTTCCATAGACGAGCCTTGTTTTGTTGTATATGTATGATTTTGCAAAATACACAAAAAACACCAATCCTAAGGCGTTAAGACCAGCAAGCAACCAGTAAAAGTAATCAAGATGTGCGCGATTCAAGTTATTAGAAAACCAACTCTCTCCCCCGCCTCTACTGCTGGTTTTGTTGATCAGTAAAACAAGAAAGCTACTTAGAAGGCCTCCTAAGCCAAATATACTCAGATACAGAGACAAACCAACACTGCGCAATTCATTAGGGACCTGGTCATAAAAAAATTCCTGCAGGCCAACCATGGTGAATCCCTCTGACACTCCAAACAAGGCATATTGCGGAAGCAACCACCATATACGCATTGGGATGGTCACCTTTGGCAAATCTATCAGACCATGTTGAGAAGCGGTCTTCAGCCTTTTTTTCTCTATGACTGCAGCAACGACCATGGTAAAGATGGATATAAACAACCCTGTTCCAATTCTCTGAAGCATTGAGATGCCAGCAGGTTTGCCTGTAAACTTTCTGGCCATTGGCACTAGAACACGATCATAAATCGGGATAAAGACAATAACGCAGATGCCAGTAAAAGATTGCAATGCTGCAGCTGGTATAGCAAATCTAGACCCGAGTGACCTATCTAACGTAATGCCTTGTTTGGTGAAGAAAGTTCCAGTTTGTGAGAAGACAATTGCAAAGACCAGTATGGTTGCCCATAGAGGAAACAGCCTAAGCACTGCCTTTGCCTCTTCAACGTCTCTCTTGCTACAAGATCTGACACCACTCTTTACAAGGTCAGGTTCACGTAAAGCTTTGTTCAGAAATCTGTATTGTTGAGATCCATCATGGTCTTCGGTTTCTTCATGATCAGCCTCTCCTCTGTCACAAACATGAGTAGCATTTTTATTTTTTGCTGCTGCAACAAACACTCTTCCAATCCTCTTGAATGAACTTTCCCCTTCACTTTTTAAGGTGTAACGATAAGTCATAGTTCCAGCAAAAAATATGATCAGAGCAATTACCATAAAAATGCATGGTATTCCAAACCCAAGGCCCCAACTAAGGTTGTCCTGAACATAACTCAGAACTCCAATACCAAGCAAACCACCCATGCAAACACCAAAATACCACCAATTAAAGAAAGAGCTTTTGGCTTTGCTCTCCATGGGATCTTCTCCGTCAAACTGATCAGCGCCGAAAGCCTGAACACATGGTTTATGCCCACCTTGCCCAACAGCCACCAGATAAAGGCCGATGAAAAAGACTATAATCTGCAAATGAGGGGAACATCGTCCAGGAGTGCCCTTGCTGCTTGTTTCTTGGGTAAGACAATTAATTGATGGCATCATTGCTGACAAAGTCATCAAGCCCAGCCCCTGATAGACCATGATAAGATAAACATTGAATAACAAACTGAGTGATGAAAAACCCCACACCCAACCACCCACCCAAACTATACCTTATCATTTGCATAACAATCATTCAGTCTGAATTTTATTGATACACATGCATAGAAGTAATTTAGTGTAATTTGATTCGTGTAATTCACCGTCTGTCATCATCCTATCCTTCATCAACTAAGCATGTACCAACAAAACTCACTCTCAAACTACGAGTTGCAAATCTCTAGTCAAATTATATATCTAAATCTCAAATCAATAAAGTTCACAATCAGGCACTTAAAGTACTGGGTAAATCACACAAATTCCTGCAATTTTTGTTCTGATTCATAAATAATCATCAAAATTTTAACACACAAAGGAATATAACAAGCCCAAAATTGGAGTAGCTCAAAAATCCCAAAGTTAAGACAGAATAAAAGGTCAGAGAACTAACCAATATGTAAATGAATGAGGAGGCGAAAATGGTATAATACTTTCCCAAAAAAGAATCAGCAATAACAGCACCCAAAATAGTTAGCAAACAAGCCACCCCACCCCAAGCATTGATATTTGAAGCTGCCACTGCTGTTGACTGCCCCAATTTCCCAGTCAAATAGTTTATCAAGTTTCCTGAAATCCCATAAATTGCAATCCTCTCTGACATCTCCACCCCTTTGAATATCAGTAAATTCAACTTGTTTGGTATCAAAAATGGAAAACTGAGTGATTGTTTGATACAATTTAAAAAGAAAAAAAAACTTACAAATGATGAAAGAAGCAGACATCCATCGTCCATGCTTGGACCTGACGGCGAGACGATGCCTGTAATCAACGGCACCGGGGACGGTGTCTTGGTCTGGTGGTTGCTGTGGTTGATCTGCCATGAAAATGGGTACGTGTGTAACTCTATAGGTGAGAAAGCTAAGCTGAAGTTGAGAAACAACATTTGGAGGTTGCCATTTGCCCATTTATATTACTAGAATACTAGCACCGCTTCCTTAAGTTACAATCCAGTAAATAGCTCATCAAGTTTCCTGAAACCCAAAATCTGCAAGTGTTGCAATGCAGTAAATGCACATGCATGTATGTGTTATGTGTATGTGAAGTTTGACTATGTTTAGGAATACTTTATTTTCTCATTTTGATAGATCACGCAGTTGCATGTAATAATTAAAAACTAAAGATAAAGCATTCCAAAACACATGGTTGTAGGCCCTCCTCATTCTCTAAAATAAAGAGAAGATAAGTGAAAGACCCCTCTTACCCCTATTAACTGTCAACTGACTTCTAAATTTTACCAAGGCTCTTGTTAGATCACAATTTTTAGTACTCCTTCAAGTTGGGCATTCGAGACCTTTATGCTCCAACTTGAGGGGATATTAGACATATTAGTATTGTATATGTCTTTTGCATGTATTTAGGAATTAGGATAACCGTGTATAGATGTACACAATTTTATCTTATAGGATAGTTTTCTTATCTTGGTGGAGTCTTAATCTAATGAGACATGTATATATGGGCAGCAGCCGCAAGTCAATAAACATAAGAGACACAAAGCTTTCTTCGGAAGATCAACAAACTTGATAAGTTATTCAGGAAGTTGGGTCTGTCAAAGCACTCTTCAATACTTTAACTAATTAAGTTGTTTTATTTGGGTGCAATAGGGTTCCAACATAGTATATTTGCAGCTTTTTGCTTATACAAAATATATATCAACATTTTTTGGCAAATATATAGTTACATTACTCACATTCACTTGCACTATTTAGTACGGAGTAGAAGATTGTATGGAGCAAGAATAGGTACATTGTATTATGGTTGTGGTTCACTGTTTGCATTAAAAATATCCGCTAATTGATCACTCGTTCTTACATACAATGTCGCAATATTAACATCCTTAAGCTCTTTTCGAACAAAGTGACAATCCAGCTCAATATGCTTCGTATGCTCATGAAATATGATTAGCCGCAATATGTAATGCTGCCTGACTATCGCAATACAACCGCATAGGGGGATCATGTCGTACACCAAGACATGAAAAAATAGACTTCAACCACTTTAACTCACAAGTAATTGTCGCCATCAATCTGTATTCCGTTTCAGCTGAAGAACGAGAGACCATCTGTTGCTTCTTTGTCTTCCAAGAAACTAGGGAAGACCTAAGTTGTACAAAATAACTAGCCAGGAATCTCCGTGTCATAGGGCAACTTGCCCAATCACTATCACAAAAACCATAAATCTGTAAATTGCACTCACGACCGAGTTAAATACCTTGACCTGGAGACCCTTTAAGATATCAAAGAACACAAAGAACGGACTCTCAATGAGCAACCATTGGAGAGGACATAAATTGAGACAACACATGCACATAATAAGAAAGCTCAGGTCGAGTTATTGTCAAATAAACCAAGCGTCCAACAAGTCTTATATACTTCTCAGGTTCTGAAAATAACTCCCCCTCAACACAAGCAAGTTAGTGACTTTGCTCCATCGGGGTAGAGACCGGTTTAGAATCCAACAAACCAGCCTCACTTATTATATCAAATACATATTTTCTGGTTTAGGAAGAATAAACCATTAGGACCAAGAGCCACCTCAATGCCAAGAAAATACTTAAGGACCCCTAGATCCTTCATATGAAATCAATCGCGAAGATATGCCTTAAATTTTAGAATTGCCTTATGTCCTGTTCCTGCAATGATTAAATCATCTATATACACAAGAACGTATAATGACACGTCATCCTTATTATAGCAAAACAAAGAGTGATCAGCTTGTGATTGATGAAATCCAAACAACTTCAAGGCAGAGGATAATTTGGCAAACCATTGACGAGGAGCTTATCGAAGGCCATATAAAGCCTCTTAAAGACGACATACCTTACCCTCCGAGCCCGACGACATATAACCAGGGGGAAGTTTCATATATACCTCTTCCTCCAAATCTCCATGTAAGAATGCGTTGTACACGTCCATTTGATGAAGTTCCCAATTCCGAGCAATAGCAACTAATAAAAACATATGAATAGTCACCATTTTTGCTATGGGGAAAAATGTTTCATTAAAATAAATACCATGCAATTGTCTATTTCCAAAGACGACAAGCCTCCTTTTCAATCACTCAAGAGACCCGTCTTGCTTGAGCTTAACCTTGTACACCCACATACTACCAAGAGCCACCTTCCCCAGAGGCAGTGTCGCCAATGTCCATGTGCCTTGTTTTTTGAGAGCATCGAGCTCTTCCTTCATGGCATGACGCCACCCTAGATATTTGACTGCATCAGAAAAGGATTTTGCATTGGTTCACCACAAGTGGTAACGACTGTCAAAAATTGTCTATGTTTCATAGAAAACTTATCGCAATTAACATAATAAGCTATAGGAAAAGGTGTACCTGAGGACTGTTGTGTTGGAGAAGATGAACAAGTGATGGGAGTTTGTTGGATGGATTTCAATATAAATTTTTAAAATATTAAATTTTTATAATTTTAATCTTCACATTTAGAGAAAAACATTTTAAATTGTGTGTTGTAAATCGTAAAAAATCAAATTTAAAAAATAAACTGAGACGGAGGGAGTATAGCATATCACATCAAAACGAATGCACTACATTGCAATAGTTGACAATGAGCTCCCTCTATTCCTTTATATTTGTCCAATTTATATTTATAAAGTTAAATTTTTAAAAACTGATCATAAATTCTCATTACGGGGTAAAATTTAGGGTACGAAATAAACTAACTAATGACTTTAAAATTAGGCCATCTGGATAGAAATTGAAAAGGTTAGAGCCTTCATAGACTCATAGTATAAACTATTTAAATCGAGTTTAGTTTTACTATGCCATCTCTTTCATTTTATGAGGGAAAATAAAATTTGAATTCGTGATCTAAATATCGAAAGAATAAAAAACGAATCTATAATATTCCACTAAGAGAGTAAGTTGAAAGATTTTTAAACTCACTAACATACTCACTTCGTCCAAAGTGTCATAAACATTTTAACAACAAACATCAATATCAATAGGTTCACAGTCCCCCTCAAAGTATGTCTAGAAAAATAAAAACGAGCCTATAATATTCGTGAGCCCATATTCTTATACATGAATGTGTTTTTGGTCGGATAGCTTTTCTTATTAGCTTTTTAACAACACATTAATTATAAGCTAAATTTCGATTTAAAAGAGTTATGAATAATTTAGTAAATTCAAACTCAAGTTGGATACCTTTTAGAGCATGAGCTCTAACTTTTTTTAATCCTTATTCAAATCATCCAATTTGAAATTTGTGTTTAGCTCTTTTTCTACTATTTACATTGATATATTACGGGCTTCATAAAAAGATTTATAGAAATGACCTTCAAGGTAAAGAGACCTCTTACATGCGTCTAACTATATTCACAAAAAATATCGGAGACTTTTTGTCGGACATTCGTAAAGCAGTGTGAGACAAATCTAGTTTACGTCCAAGCAAATGCTTTGATGGTGGTCAAACGTTTGTGGTGGTTGGACGTTGGCACTACTTAAGGGAATAAGAACGAAATGAGAAAATGATAGGAAAAGAAAAGTAATTGATGAGAATTAGGGGTAAAATGAAATTTCTCTCAAATAATAGCGAGCTATATTAGAATATCACTAAAAAAAATAGCTTATGCAAATTATTTTCCATATGTTTGTGTCATCGATATGATATTCGTTTCATGTGAACGATGACATGTTCTTAATTTATTTCACTTTATAATGAACAGTAAAATAATATAATTTGTTCAAAGAAATAAAAAAATACTCTATCTGTCCCTTTAAAATTGTCCTATTTTTTATTTTCATTCAACTTTAAAAAATTATTTATTCTCAAGTTATCAATTTTGGGGTTTCCCAAATTTCCCATTGTGTATGGTACTTTGAAAGTACCATCAATATATCTATTGTTCAAAATATTTCATAGCATTTAGGGGTGGAAAACGGATCAGGTCGGGTCGAGTTTGTGTTCGAGTCACCTATTTTCGTGTTAGCTATCCCCCAACCCAAACCTGGTACATTTAAGTTTTTGTGTCGAGTTCGTGTCAATCCATTTAAGTTTTTGTATCAACCCTACCCGCTATTTTCGGGTCGGGATCGAGTTAGTTTTTGCCACCCTTGAGATGTGGTTATTCAATAGAGTGGCTGAAGAAAAATAAAACTTTTAAAGTTGAGATGAAATGACTAACAAGTTGACAGTAATATTTTAATTGTATTTTAAGGTTTTAACTTAGGTTTGGGGTTTGGACAAAGTGGGTGACTAGCCAATAAATTTTTTTTAATCTACTTAATATAGTTTGGTTGATTCAACCTGATTTTGACCCGAAAATATTTTCGGGTTACGTGGGTCATTCAGGTTGGAAATTTCAACCTTAAACTAACCCATTTAATTTCAAGTCGGATTCGTACTAACTCATTTAAGTTTTCGGGTTGAAAATCACAACCATGTTCCGCTCTTTTGGATTCTTATTCGGATTTTGGGTCATGTCAGTTTTTACGGCCCTTAAGACATTGACAATTGACAAACAGTTATAATATGCATTTCGTCATTGTCAGTTGTCCTCAATCCGTCAATCGTGCTCCTTTTACAAATTCCAGCATACCAGAAGCTTCTCTGGAATTATGCAATTACAAAAACTAGTTCAAGCTTTCAACAATGAAATCACAACTGAATTGACCAAACCCACTCACTACACAATTTCTCGCCCTTTTTTGTTTTCATTTCAATTCAAATTATGAGAAATTTGAAAAATTCCTTCTCCAATAACGTACAGTATACCAATGTAACCAATTACAACCTAATTAAAAATAATAATAAAATGTAAAATTTACAACAACAACAACAAAAAAATCAATCGAGAAATGGTGTTCTGCTTTCATCTTGTATCTGATGATGATCATCATCGTCAGCGCCACAATCATAAACAGAAACCACAGATCCAACAAGCCCCAGTTGATCTTCCAAGTACCTCTGCAACAACATCCACCCAATTTCTCTCTCCTCTTCATCATCATCATCATCTCCGTCATCTTCCCTTCCCTCCTCACAGCGGCGTAAGCCGCCCCCATCTCTCCGGCGTAGGCGGCGTAGACAGCGGCAGAGACAAACGTAGATATAACAGAGACAGATGAGAGGGAGAGACAGGAAAAGGAGAGGGAGTAAAACTGGAGAACAAAGTGTGATTAACAAGATTCGACGACGACGGTTAAGGAACATCCACGCTAATGGGGATAATATCAGAGGAGATGATCTTGACGATTGTAGCTGTTGTTGCTGCTGTTGTTGTTGGAATATTACCGGTAGAATTTTGAGTGTCATGTTTTTTAGAATGGTGGGATCATTATTTTGATGAATCTGATCAGTGTTGTTGAGATTCATGGTGAAAGTTGGCAACACAGTTGCTGGTTTGTGTAGTTATGTACTTAGGTGTGGACGAAGAAATTGATTTGGGTGTGTGTCATTTTATGCGCAATGGACTGGACAATGAGCCGACGTGCGTTGGCTTGGCATCACTGTGTATGACTCGGTATCCTATAGTTATGGACTGGGAATTGGGATGGCCAGGGCCTACCGGGTGAAATGGTGCATGCCCGTACGAAATTTAGAATGGGCTTTTCTACTTTGCTTACTTTGGAATTTAGATCCCTACCAATATTTAGAGCTGTCAAATCATGTCAAAGGGTCGGTTATATTCTTATAGGTTTATGTGGGATTTGGTTTAATTCGGGTCAATGTGTCTATTTGGATCGACTTAGGTGAAATTGGATCATTTATCATTTTAGGTTCAAAATGGTTTAGGTCCTTTTTTTATTTGGTTTGAGATTGTTCAATTTTAGAGCAAGTTGATATTGATTAATTTTAATTTCGGTCATGTCTGGAGTCAAGCGAGTATTAATTTGGGTCAAGTTTAGATTGGATGAGTTTAAGTTCGAGTCAAAATCAGATTGGATCAAACAAGTTCAAATTGAACAAACTTTATGTGTGAGTCAAATTTGGGTCTAATGAGTCTTTGATCTAGGTGAATGACTGAAAGATATGATAAGTTTATAGTTCAATTCAAACAAGCCTTGGGTTTAGGTTATCTTGAATACGAGTATGGTTTAGATTGAATGAGTCTCGACTATCAAATTTGAGTTAAATTTGGATCATGTTTGCTTTGTATTTTTTTGTCAACTTATGGATGTCAATTATCTTAATTTAATTAGCTAAAGTCTTGGGGGTGGTGCCCAAGACTTAGGATTAAATCTCATTCATATCAGTTATTGTCTTGCCACTTACAACTCTCTTTACATCAAATGAAAGTATTTTTTTTGCCAACTTTAGATTAGATCATTAATGTTTCATTTTTTCATATTTGACAAAAGAATAAAGAGTACTTCGTTCTAATATTTCTACAACTTATTTTTCTTCTCCCCGTTTACCAACACATAATTTTGAGGGTTTATGATTGTTATGTATCTATTTATTAAATTTTGAAATTTGGTGTTTTTAAAAATACTTTCTTTGTTTATTTTAGCAGTTCTACTTTGATTTGGATGTTTTTCAATGTGCTATTTTGACTTTAAATAATTATAATTATACTTAAGTAAAATTATAAAAAATTGATATTATGAAACCATCATATTAAATGAATTTAACGAGAATCCAATTTACTATATTTTTGTTATGGGAAAATAATTAATTGTGGTCAAATAAAATGACATGAGTAGTGGTAAAAGTCAACATAAAACACTAATAAAAAAAAATAGAGGAAGTATATATTGAGACAACAAAGCAAGTCCTATACGATAACTACACTCGTGATATATACACATGCTCCAAAAAGTTGATTTAAAGGGTTTAAGGACTTTTCTCCCATTCAGAGTTTGATACCCATGATTGGTTAAGGGGAAGTTGACTCAATTTACTAAAAATAATATTTTATATACCATAATACACATAATGACACAATAAAAAATTTGAATATGTGATATGATGAATTTATTGTGATCCAAGTAGAAGTCAATCAAGTGAATTTGTTATATGATTAACTTATCGTGTATGCGGCCAAATATTGGTAAATAGTTCAAGTAATGAGTTGAATAATATGGAATAACTTCTTATAAGTGCATGTTAGATTCGGAGAGTGCCCTTTACAACAAAAAGTGTCTTTAAGGTAATAGCAAGGTAAGGAAAAAGTTCATATTTTAAGTTCTCCTAGAATCTAGATTTGATTAAGATCAATCATTAGTAAACTATATTTTATAACCCTAAGTATTATATTACATTCCCAAGGAGGACTACCATCAACTTAATAAGGAAATTAAATTAAAAATACTCTAACACTAAATTCTCCATCAGGTCAAGTCATTAATAGGAATATCTAACCGTTAAGTTGAGGTGACATTCTCTCTCCTCCATAACTACCATCATCTACACTCTTGGCCCGTTTTTCCCTTGGAGTCTGAATTGTTAGGTGAGCAACGTGTCTCACAAACTATGTTAGTTTAGCGCCGAATCAGTTGTTGCGAATTAGAGTATCTTGTTTTGCGATGAATCCCATAAACTCATAAAAATTGCTTCATCAAGAATCGAGGGAGAGGCTTTAAGGGTAGATATGAGTTATGTGAGAATGTGTGAATTTTGCCTTTTCGTATAACTATAGTACAAAATTTATATACTTTAAAGGAGTACTAAAATGGAGATGGTACGAGCAAAACCCTTCATGTGTGTCTTACTATGGTCTCTCCCCAGGTGCATACAAAGATGATAGCCCTGATATTTTCTCCACTTCAACTTGGGAAATAGGATTGGAGTATTTTTAATCCATATTGGCGGTTTCACGATAACATTGACTATTGGAGGATCTCTTTCCTAAATCTCATATTCCAATTATGATCACCTAAAAGTTCACTACGCAAGCTAGGAATACTCTATTTTTATGCCTCACATGAATCCAAGATCCATAGGCAGTTATTTCATGTTTATATACACGTTCCACATTGATGATTACAATGCTTTCTAACTACATTGTTCCCAGTTCAAATGCTCCAAATTTATCTGTGATTTTTCCTCGTGAGAGTTGAGCTGGTGAAGGGCCTAATGTACCGAGTCTTAGTTCAGGTACAAGCTAGGCATCTTCTCACTTGTTCAATTTAGGTTGACAACTCACAGACATTTCCTATTCCTTCATATCATTATGTATTACAAAGTAGTAAATAACTTGTCCAATTTAAGGAAATTACTTATTGGAAAATTCAATCATAAATCGCTATTTATAATGTGTCAGTCCTTTCAATTAATTTAACACTTTGTGTCTAGTCCTTCAAGTTTTTTTTTTTTTTTTTTTTTTTTTTTTTTTTTTTTTTTTTTTTTTTTTTTTGCGATTCAATGTACCATACTATTGGTGACTATAATCATTTTGTAAAAGGGACTAATAATTATAATGCTAATGATAATTTTAACCCCTGAAAATAAGATTATAAATCTTTTTGGAGTAATAGAGTTTTGATTTTGATGTTTGTGCTCCAAACACTTTATCTATATAACTAAATATAATTCCGTAAAAGATCATAAACTAATTTTTTTAGAGAAATTATAGAGATTTTAATCCAATTAATGTCATGCTTTGATCGAGGGAGATTGATTAATAGGGTAATAAAAAGTCAAACTAATTTAAAATGAACGTAAATACTAAATAGAAGTGGTGATAATGGGATAGGGGCAGAAAAGAATATATTATAGTGGTGGTATGAGAAAATAGAAAAAATTAGGAGATTAATTATTACCCTAATTATGGTGGTAATAATTATTTTAGGGGTGTGAAGATTATCTATTACTCGTTAAATGAGGGTATTAGTTCTCCTCTCATCACACTACTAACACTATATTTTTCTTATAAATCACTCTCAGTAATTTTGTTTTTCATTGGTTTGATTTTTATTATTTCCCTAATGTATTACTCCCAATCTAAATGTCTAAACCCTAATAAAGTAAATCACATTAGACCTCTAAGCAAGTGTAAAAAAGTAAGAAATGGGGAGGTTAAAAAAAGGTTGAAGATGTGAAATAGGTCAATCGATCTATGAACATACGGAGAGTAGTTTCCTTTCTCATCAGCTCAAATCCTCATCTTCGAGTTTCAGAGACCACTGTCTCTGACTACCCCCAAATAATTCTCACCCCAATGTATACATAACACCTTCAATTCTCCTGGCTTTTCTTCTATTTCACACTCGCTTATAAGATCTCCACCGCTGGATCTCTCCTCCTACGCCATGTCCACCACCATACGATCCATCTCCTTCTTCACCTTCCTCGTCTTCCTCACCTTCTCCCTCTTCTCTTATCCATCTCTCGCTTCTGAGTCAGATCACAAGGTTGGTACTCCCTTCACTCTCACTCCATTTCTTTTCCCTTCTAAATCGTAATGAAATAGCTTCAATTTTTTATTTTTTTAAAATGGGGTCGGTTTGATTTGGTTTTCTGACATGGGTTTTGCTTGATCTTTTGTTTTGATGTTCGATTGAAAAGGGTTTAGCTCTAGATCTTGTTTTGTGTTTGTTCTTGTTAATGATGATGTGGATTAGAATTACTGCTCGATTTTGTGGAGTTTTGTTAGTTTTACAGTCGGTTTAGATACCCATTTAGCTTAATTGGGAATTGATTGAAATAATTTGATGTCTTTGGAATTAGGGATTAGGGTCTTGTAGATGTTATGCTGCGGGGGGTTTTGGTGGATGTTCAATTCGTTTTGATTTCTCTGTGATATCAGTCATATGAGGATAGAGCGAGAGCTGTTTCAGAATAAGAAGGTACAGTGAGTCTCTATAGGCAGTGTACTACAGATGATCGATTCGAAGCTATGCAATGTTATCCCTATATTGGCATGGGATTTTAGCTTTCTTGTTTTAGTAATTTTATGCAAGTTTGTTTTCTGATAATCGAACCTACTTGAGAATAGAGCTTCTTGTTTCACCTTTTAATCGTACTCTATGCCTGGAAAATTATTTGTAACTGCTATGGACTTCTGTAAGCATAAGTAAGAAATGGCATTCATCTTTTTATAGGTTTGTTGTTTTTAGTGATTTAAAATTGTATTTGAAGTTATTTTCTGAGTGGTTTGATGCCTTCTCTTAAAGGCTACAATGGGTAAGACTCCAGTGAACATGTTTCTTGATGTGGCTAACCGAGTATTTATGCTACCTCTACAAAACCCTATGATTTTATTATTTGATCACAAATCAGAATTGCAGTAGTGATCCTCTTTAAGTTCTTGCTTGATTCTTAATCTCGTGTTGCTCTTTTATGTTTATATCTCACTTTGAAGTTCGTGCCATAAAGTTTTTACAGTATTCTCCTTTATTCTATGATTGATGCTACCTCTAAATAAAGTACATAAGTTGAAATTTTCATAGCAACATTATTGATGTAGTTATTGAATTGATAATCTGCCATGAAAATTTGTACGATACATCCTGTTTTCAATCTCCACAAAATTGATCTGGAATCTGTCTCTTGTTTTAGTTCTGTTGCTGGGTGCTAGTAGATTAGTGTTTAGTTTATTTGATTAGATTAGATGTGTCCAAGTGTTTGAGAGAATTTACTAGCTTCCTGTTTGTTGGGGGGGGGGGGGGGGGGGGGGGGGGGGATGGGATTGATTGTTTTTCTAAGAGTTTGCTAAGAAGATGAGAGTATTAAATCTTGGTTGCATCACCTCATCGTGACTAATAATAGGTTTTTGGGTTTTCCTGGAGTGTGGTATAAGGCTGCGACATTCAGAACACATTCACATTGCCAATGAAAGTGGTTTCATGACTGTTATTGCGATGGAGCCCAAATCCTTGATTAAAATCCTTTTTATTATTTTTTTGGGGGTGGTGGTAGTGGAAGCGTCGGTTCATGGCATTATTTGATTCTTTAAATCACGAGATGGAGAGTCATCATACCTTATAAATGATGAAACCTTTGTTTTGGGGGTGTGGATGATCCGTATCTGAACTTCTTTGCCTTTGTGGTTTTCTTAGCCTATTCTTTTCATTCTAATTATGATTACGTCTTTGGTAATGATTTAGGATAGTGTTTTTAAGCTCATTAAAGAAATAATTGATACAGCTTCATGATCTTTGAACTTGTTCAGTGATCTGTTGCTGCTGAAATTGATGAGAGGTTATCTGGAATAGCTTCCGTGTAGGATAAGCTTTACTAGGAACCAAGTAGGAGAACTTATTTGACTTTCTATAAATTAATGATTTTCTGGTTAGTGACCTTCATGGTTTGAAGTTACAGATATCTGTGAACCTATTGCTTGATACCATGAAAAGCTGAAGAATGTTTCTTATTATATGTTCACTTTCTGGACTCAATCCAATGGGGATGTAATCCATTTGAACTTTTATGTTTATTTTGTGCTATATGTATTTGACATCATTAACTTTTCTGTTTGCTAGGGTCAGCAGGTCCTGTTGTCTTTGTCTTCCTCTTATCTTTTGTGCCTCAACATCCTTGCTCTATTTCTCATATGTCACTGTATTAGTATGGGCATGCTCATGTTGTGTCTTTGATGTCTGTGATCTGTGTACTTTGTTTCTTGTACCTCATAGTACCTTTTTTTTGTTGGTAGTATGAGTCAGATGAGAAGGTAATTCTGTGGGTGAACAAAGTTGGTCCATACAACAATCCTCAAGAAACCTACAACTACTTCAGCCTTCCATTTTGCCATCCCCAGGGCAAGGTCCACAGGTGGGGTGGCCTGGGTGAGGTTCTTGGTGGAAATGAACTTGTTGACAGCGGAATTGATATTAAATTTAAAAGTATGTATATTTCGAGATTTTTCAGAATTTATGCCTTTCTCATTGGTTTTTTGTTACTTTGTCCTCTCTTGCATGATTTGATGTCCTTAATGTAGAAATAGCAAGTTCAGAATCTTCTGACATCAATGACATTTCATTTTGACAGAAAATGTTGATAGGACTTCCATTTGTGAACTTGAACTTGACCAGTATAAAGCTACAAGATTCAAAGATGCAATTGAGAATTCATATTGGTTTGAGTTGTTCATTGGTATGTAAATTAAAGTTTCCTGAAATCGTTTCTTTATTTTCTTTTCCATTGCAGTTTAATACTCGCGCCTCAGTTATATTATATCACTGTATAAAGTTATGTCATTTATATAATTCATTTATTCCTTTGTATAGTTTTGGAAAAGTTATTGATTATGTTCTTGTATATTGAGGGAAGTATTTTCCTTGCCTTCTGATTGATTTTCCCGTAGGTATATGTATAACTGTATGAGTACATAATCAATAGGTTCCTAAAAAAGGGTAGATGATCAATAGCTTTCCCAAACTATAAAAAGATTATATGCATTACATAAATAACCTAATTATACACTCCATTCATAATCTAACGTTACCTAGCTCATTTCCATTTTATTCTTTTTTTTTATCTTGACTATGACATACTGACATTTTGCTTTTTCTTTGGTACTACTTTGCTGCTCAATGCACCTCAGATGATTTACCTCTGTGGGGTATGTCTCAATTCTTATTTTTCAATTTGGTAGAATTATGGTGCCTTTTGTTTTTTAGTAGCTTCTTTTTATTTGATTATTTTATTTGTAGGTTTTGTGGGAGAGCTTCGATACGATAAAAATGGGGAAAATGCTAAACATGTATTGTACACACATAGGAATTTTATCATCAAATACAATGGGAACCATGTAAGGGAATTTCATTTCGTAATCTCTCTTGATTGGTATTTTATATTTTTATTTTTATTTATCTTGATTTTAGTTTTTACAGCTTTCTGTATACTCCCATGTGTGCAGATCATCCATGTTAATCTTACTCAAGATAACGCTAAGACAGTAGAGGACGGAAAGGTGATTGACATGACATACTCTGTTAAATGGATACCAACAGATATCACCTTTGGCAGGCGTTTTGATGTTTACTTGGATTACCCCTTCTTTGAGCATCAGGTTCTTTTTATACCCTTTATGAACCGCTTTTCATCTTTTGCATTAGAAAATGAATTCAAGGCTGTTACATTATTTTTTTATCCCCCCCTTCCCCCCCGTTCAAAAAAAAAGAAAAAAGGGAGCAATATTTCTAAAGAAGGATGCTAACATGTTGCAGATTCATTGGTTCTCCATTTTCAATTCCTTCATGATGGTCATCTTCCTGACTGGGTTAGTTTCAATGATATTGATGAGGACTCTTAGAAATGACTATGCCAAGTATGCGAGAGAAGATGATGACTTGGAAAGCCTGGTAAGAGTACAAGGTGATTTATGTGCTTCAATTATTTGATTGTGATCTGTTAAATCCTAATATGTTATGGTCATCAGGAAAGGGATGTAAGTGAGGAGTCTGGTTGGAAACTTGTTCATGGAGATGTTTTCCGACCTCCTCGCTATTTAGCTCTGCTTACAGCTGTCATTGGTACAGGAGCTCAAATGGCAACTCTTGTTCTCCTTGTCATCATTTTGGCAATATTTGGAACTTTGTATATTGGGTATGTTATTGAAATATTCTATTGACAAAACCCTACCTCTGAAATGACTCTGTATTCCAACATTCTCATTATAATTCTGCTGATTATTAATTTTTATGCCAAATAGGCAAACCATTGCTACTTGAGTGCATTTTCCTTATTTAACACCTCTTCACTTGACTGATATTTTGAAATATGAGTTCTTCTTGAACATGTCTTTTGGTTTGCAGTAAATTTCCATATGTAGGGACTTCATATTACATTTATTCAAGCTTACCAGCATAAAAAAAGTTTTCTAAATGTGCTTTCTTCTTACAGGAGGGGAGCAATTGTCACAACTTTCATTGTATGCTATGCCTTGACATCGTTCATATCAGGATACGTCAGTGGTGGCATGTATTCACGTAATGGTGGTATGTTGCATGCAGTACCAGAGACATTTTTCCCTCTGTGTGTGCGTGGTGGTTTTTTTTTTTTTTTTTTTTTTTTTTGGGGGGGGGGGGGGTATGGAGGGGGTGTGAACCTTGGTGGTTGCATGCTTGCCAATTACTGTTTTGCTTCTATCTTTCTTTGATTATGTAAGGTTATTGATGAATCCCCTTTTCTTGCATCAGGTAAAAACTGGATAAAGGCAATGATTCTAACTGCTTCCCTTTTCCCTTTTATGTGCTTTGGGATTGGATTCATTTTGAACACAATCGCTATATTCTATGGATCTCTGGCTGCTATTCCCTTTGGGACTATGGTAGTAGTTTTTGTCATTTGGGCTTTTATCTCCTTCCCCCTTGCACTTCTTGGGACAGTCATCGGAAGAAACTGGAATGGTGCTCCTAATAATCCATGTCGTGTGAAGACTATACCTCGACCTATTCCAGAAAAAAAATGGTATCTAACACCATCAGTAATATCACTTATGGGTGGTCTGCTTCCCTTTGGAAGTATTTTCATTGAGATGTATTTTGTCTTCACCTCTTTCTGGAATTACAAGGTAAATGCTCCTATCTTCTCCATGTAGTTTCTGCAGTAGCTGTAATTTAATTCTCCTGCCATGCTTAGAGTTGTCAATTGTATTTCAACGTTTGAAGTCAAAATATATTCTAACCTCATTTGTTTGCAGAGTTATCCTGAGGCCTACCTTTGTTGTACAACATCTTATGCAAAAACTTTAGGGTGATATCTTGAAGAGTTTGATATTGTTAAAGTTTGTTGAGGAATATTTTCACTTTCTTTCTTGTCACTGTTTGATCTAGGCCTTTGTTTGTTTGCTTCACGCAATGAAATTCAGGGGATCATGCTCTTTCTCTCATTTTCTCTGAGTGTCTTTTTTTTTTGGTTTTGGGGGAGGGGAGGGAGGGGGGAGCGGAAATGATAACCTTATATCCCTTAGTTACTACTCTGTATTTGGTTGGCCTTGTTTTCATTTTTCTTTCCCCAATTTTCTTGCCATTTGGTTCATGACAAATGAAATCAGGAATAAATAAATGAAATGAAATTGATCAGAGAAGAGATTGTTGGTATTTGATAGGTAATGAATAATAGGACCCCTACACCTTTCTCTTGTATCAAATGTCCCCTTAGTTTCCCCAAAATTTCTCAAACATGATTCCTTCGTCCTCTAATACTGTTCACTCTTCGCAAAACGAAAGAGCTCACTTGTACATAGATCCCTCAGCAGTTGTCACTTTTCTAGGCCCGTACCCCTATCTTGTCCAAATGGCCACCACCTTCTACTTTGGCCACCCAGTCTATTTACCCCCACAAATAGCCACCACTGTGCTATAAGCAGTTTCATAATGGCACCATCCTCTCATCACCACCTTGAAACTGTTAATTTCATCTTTTCCACTGTTGTGACATCAACTTTCAGTAACCCTAAGAAAAAGAATAACACTACCAAAGGTTGACCACTGCAACTACTGAAATGATAACTGAATGTAGAAGATAGATAAAAAAAAAAAGATCCAAGAGAATGAGTAGATCTCCCAGCACCATATGTCCTAAGTCCACCATCACCACTGCCTTTTGCAGACAACTTTCCAAATCAGAGAGGTGGTTGCTGCAGATTGACCCCATGGTGGTCGGATTGGACTGCTATATTTCAGTTCTGAAACATTTGACCATCTACGACCACCAAATAGTTGGAATCCAGCACTGCAAAAAATGTTGAGATAGATATGCCGTAGAGGTAGGGGTTGTCACCAGAGTTAATGGGGGAAGGTGAGAGAGTTAACAAGGTTTTGGTGGTGATATGTGGTTGTATAAGTAATGGTGACATGAGCTGGTTGCAGATTTGGAAGATAGAGAAGTTGATGGAGGCTGGGACTTGAGTTGGAGTTGTGGTCCCAAGGCTGAGGATGGTGATGGGGATTGAGAGCATACATCACTGTGTACTTGGTTTATGTTCCTTTTTTTTTTTGTAAATTCTATAAATTATACCCTTGAAAAGGAGTTGGATTTCATTCCCCTCATTAATCATACATAAGTTTTGAATTCGTATTTTTTATTTTTTCCCCTCGTTTTATTTTGTTGATTCATTCCTCTTTAACTAACCTCCAGGGTAGTGCTTATGGTAATTCTGTAATCTTATGCTTATGATCATTCTGCTGCGTCCAGGACTTTTTTTTACATTTGCTCACCCTTATGGTCACTTATGAGTCCCTTTCAGGTGTACTATGTTTATGGTTTCATGCTCCTTGTCTTTGTGATCCTGATCATTGTCACTGTGTGTGTGACAATTGTGGGGACATATTTCTTGCTGAATGCTGAGAACTACCACTGGCAGTGGACTTCATTCTTCTCCGCCGCATCCACTGCCATCTATGTCTTTCTGTATTCTATTTATTACTACCACATCAAGACCAAGATGTCAGGCTTCTTTCAGACCAGCTTTTATTTTGGCTACACTATGATGTTCTGTCTTGGCTTGGGGATTCTTTGCGGTAAGTTCATCCTAATATGCGTTGTTTTGACTCCATAGGTTTGCAAATCCTTCTGAGGAAGAAAATTGAAGTAAATGTTTGAGATGTTATTTTTAAAGCATGTGGCATCTCGTTATACAAAACCACAAATGATGCAATTATAAGAATGTGCTTTGTCAACCTTTTAAAGTTTCTTATTTGGTCTTGTAATGTGCTTTGTCAACCTTTTAAAGTTTCTTATTTGGTCTTGTGTTATTAACTTGTTTCTCAATACCAGGAGCGGTTGGTTACCTGGGTTCCAATCTTTTTGTACGAAGGATTTACAGGAATATCAAGTGTGATTAGTGATCGGTAATGCAGTGCAAGATTAATCTATATATTGTTAAACCGAGGAACTGCTGTTTTGGATGGTCTATAAAGGATGGGATTTGTATGCAAGAAGAAATGATGGTCAGACAGAGAAACTTCCAGTTGAGAATACTCTAGAACGTTTGTGGGAACGTGCAATTTAGTTGGGTTCCCTAGATATGCAAATGTTCTCTGTAATTTTAGTCTTTTCTGGGATGAGATAGTGCATGTTCACGTTGCCAACTCTGAAATTGATACTTCTCTACTGTAGTTCTAGCTTCTAGGGTATAATTTAGGTGTTATAACTTTGAATTATTTTTGAGTTTGCCATTTTGGAGTTCCGTTGCTACATACAAATATTAAGGCCTTGTACTTCCGATTGGCGAGAGGCTGAATAGATGGGCTTAGACTCCAAATCACACCACCAGTGACAGCAGTCACGTTGGTTGGTTGTTAATGCTGCATAATTTTGCTACGACTTATGCGTGGATGACAAATTAATGGTTACCAGTGAAGTGACCATTGCTGCATTTTTATTCATTCTAGCTGATAAATTTTGTAATGGAAAGAAGAGGTCTTCTGTAGACTGTAGGAAACAAGGAGAGCCTTCAGTAAGTTGTTCCTTTTATCACCAAAGCTGTCCGCGCTTTAGCCCCCAATAAGTTTTTTCTCAAAAGAAAAAAAAAAAGTCTTATCTAAGAAAAAAAGTTGGTGACTTGCGGACATGAAAATGAAAGGCTTACCCTCTGTACTCCTCCGCTTTTTAATCATGTCTTAACTTACTGTACTTTTTACTCTGTAGGACTGTAGCCCGTATATTGTACCCGCTTCACTTCTAAATTCAGAGTACGAGCTGATTCATTAAGGGAACTCTAGTTCTGCTGATTTGCTGATCAAAGCTAATGTACTCTATTGTTGAGTACCAGTAGTGCATTCCCTTTTTCTTTTTCTTCTAATTTTTTTTTTTAAGATAAATATAGCATACTAGGAATAAGGTAGGATGAGAATATTAGTAAATTGGACTAATTAAAAACGGAGGGAGGTAGTATGCATTTGGTGGATTCAGGCCATGTCCTGGTGAGTCATTTTACTAGTCGGCCCAAAAATCTTTTGCTACACATCGTATTATATATACAACTTTAACTCACTGGTAAAAAAATTTCTTTTTCACCAGCCACAAGGGTTTGAATTTTCCCCAACTCTTTTTTTCCCCTCAATTCTGATATCTCTAATCTCAATTTGGCATTAACGTTTCATTCGTATGCTACACTCTCCCCAGTTCTTGATTCATTCACCATTTTTTATTTCTCCCTTTTCAGTTTTCACTAACATGTTATCCTATGCTTTCTAAAGATATGATTGTTTTCTAAGAGAGAGTCTAGTATAATATACCGACTTGTATATGGTTGCTTTAACTTTTATATTGGTGATGGTAGTTTTGGCAAATTAATATAGGAATCAATAAAAGCCTATTTTTCTTTTGTTTTCATACTTGGTGACTTGTTTTCTTACTTAGGGATTTTGTCAATTTTTATAGAGTAGATGGAAGCTAACAAGGGCCATGACATGAAATATTTACAATTACCTTTGGTTGAATGGTTAAAATCATGATGATTACCCGATAGTTCATAATATGTCATGCTAAGTGGTTTTTTTTGGATCATTTATGCATATCTTGCATAGGAGGTTCCAACAATATTCTCTTTATTGTTACTACCTTCAAGGATCGATACAGTTGTTGTCTAGATGGGTTAGCAATCTGCCCAAAAAAAATTTATTTAAACATTTGGTTGTATTTTGTACTATTTGAACATTTAGATGTATTTTTTAATATTATTATTTGGTTGTTTGGTAAAAAAAAATTTATTACATATTTGATTATCGATTGTGACTCAACAGGCGGAAATTCGTAGATCCGCCACTGGTATTATGTCTTACACTCCACCTCATTATAGTGTTTTTGTATATTAAAATGTCCATGCATTACATAGTACTTCGTATTGCTTGTTAGGCTTACCCATACCGCAAAATATTTAAACAAATGCTCTTTAGCCTTTACTTCGATTGAGAGAGGTTATTCTTTGAAGTGATAAAAAGTTGATAGGAAAATTGAAGTGACATAAAAATGTATTTTTAAAGTGTTAAACAGTCCAAATCTTTGCAACCTATATGGGTCCTCACTCCTCAGACTCCACACTGAAAAAGTGAAATGGGATTTGGACCTTGCTTACCTTTGCTAACTTAGTTCTAACATCATTCATGATTAATTTGAGAGAGATCAGGTCACCTGTGGTTGACTCGGCTTCTCTAATATACATAATACGTTAACACATCATCTAATGACGTAATTATTCAATAGAGTGACCAAAGAAAAAGAAAATTTTTAGAATTGATGAAACGATTGACAAGTTGATGAAATGACTGACAAGTTGACAGTAGTAGTTTAATTATTTTTTAGAGTTTTTATTTGGGCTTGGGGTTTGGGCAGAGGGGGTGACTGACCAAGTAAATTTTTAATCTACTTAATATAATTTGGTTATAAGGTTGAGTTCGGGTTAAACTCACCTGATTTTGACCCAAAAATAATCTCGGGTTACGTGGGTCATTTTCAGGTTGGAATTTTCAACCTTAACCTAACCCGTTTAATTTTGGGTCGGGTTTATGTCAACTCATTTAAATTTTTGTGTCGAAAATCTCAACTATAATCTACTATTTTAGGGTAGAATTTTCCAGTCGGGTTAGTTTTTTCCACCCCTATCATCTATCCCACCAATTTGATCTCACTCCTTTATGATTTGCACACCGTGTAATGTATCGACACATATCATACATATATTACTCATGCATTTGACATTCACAACATAATACCATAACATATTACAAGACAATGTATACAGTTAGATTTGTTATATGATCGACCCGTATAATACACATTGGTGTAGAATATATAGAATCTTATATGAAGTACATAAAAGGAGACCAAAAAATACCTTATAGGATGGGGTTGGAGGGAGGAAATTCGCGCCTCACTGAGCATCCAAAGAATTGGTACATGCAATTAACGCTTGTGATTCAACACTGAAGACTGTGACGAGTATGAGCATCTAACTGTGGGATTGTAAAGCACAACATGATCAGCTCGTTATCCTTTTCCACACCAAAACGGCAACGTTTAACCTTTTCAACGCCGCACGCGCCTCACCACTCCCTCCTCTTATCCTCTTTATTTATTTATTTTCATAAAAAAAAAAAAAAAAACAGAGGCAAGCAAGCTTCTCATTGTACGCAAAAGCTACATACTGACTTTGAGGTAGAGAGAGAGAGATACACTACTTCTAGAGAGAGAAAAGAGATGCAACACGCAGCTGGCGGCGGTGGTGGTGCAAGTGACATGACTCGAACGAGTGGACTCGCTCGATTCCGCTCAGCTCCGGCTACCTGGTTAGACGCCCTTCTTGAAGACGATGACTCCCTCAAGCTGTCGGGCCCACACAACCCCCACCAAGGTGGGCTCACCCAGCTCCTCACTGCCGGAACTGTCACACCTTCAGCTGCTTCTGGAGGTGGTGGAGGGTCGGGCCCGGTGCCGTCGTCTAGGCCCGCACCTTCCTCCTACATCACTCCTCCTGATCCGGGTTTCTATGAAGGCGGTGGGGGTGGGTCCCAGCAGCAGGCGGGTAATACGGTAGCGTTTCATAGGATGAACAGCTCGCCGGCGGAGTTCTTGAACACGAATATGGATGGGTATTTCTCAAGCTTCGGGATTCCTTCGAACTATGATTTTGTAGGAGAAAGTGGTGGAGGATCTTCTATTGATGTTTCACCTTCTGGTAAAAGGATGAGGGATAATGATTCTGAGCAACATTCTCCTAATTTCTCATCTCAAAGGGTAAAATTTTTGCGACCTTTTAATCTATGGATTCAAGTGGGATTTGTTTATGCCATAACTTTTATTTCATGTTGGATCAAGTGGGTATTTTTTAAAATTCAACCTTTTTTGATTTTTTTCTTTTTGGTATTTGACTTTTTGGTAGTTTTGTTGGAATTTTAAGAGAAGGTTGCTATAGTGGAAAGTTTGATTTGAAAGAATGGATTTTAGTCAATTCGTTGGTAATTGACTTTTGGGAGATTTTTGATTGGGGATTGCAGAGGGGAGAGCAAAGTGGGCTATTGAGTACAGCAAATAGCTTGGTGGAGATGGAAATGGAGAAGCTGTTGGAGGATTCAGTTCCTTGTAGGGTTCGGGCGAAACGAGGTTGTGCCACTCATCCTCGTAGTATTGCTGAGAGGGTAAGATATTTGATTCTCATCTTTTTTAACTGGGTGGTTTTTGAATGTATGAGTAAGCTCCATTATTATTGTATGAAGGTTGGGGCTGACTGTTTCTTCTTTCTCTTTTTTGTTTCTTTTATTGGTTTAGGTTCGAAGGACAAGAATTAGTGATCGGATAAGGAAGCTTCAAGAGCTCGTGCCCAACATGGATAAGGTAGGCTACTTGCTATCAGTTATAGCTTAGATAGTTTGTATGTTTTGCTATGATTTATAAAATGCTAACCTTGTTTTGTCATATGTTTGATCATCTTTTTTGTGGTCATTTGTTTGTGCTTTTGACTCTAATCTCATCATTGATCATAAGATTGCTGCTTTGCTTTGATTATGTATTTATGTAGGGTAAAGAGGGATGTTGTCAAAATGCTTTACTTATGAAGCTATTTGTTTCATACAGCATATTTACATTATTCTTTGATTCTTAATATTGAATCAAATAAACCATCGTATTGTTCGCTTGTGATGTTCTCGAGTCGTACTGTTCTACTGTCTGCCTTTCATAGTTTCTTGAGACTGCTACGGTCTACCTCCAACTGTTTTTGGATCTTTGCTTTCCATATGTCTACAAAAATAATAATGGACAATATGGATTATAGAATAAAAGTTGCAAGCTAGTGATGACTGGGGATGTTACATACTTGTAATAATATCTTATATGGCTATCTTATATTATATATGATCAATTCTCTTAAGAATCATCATTCTTATTGTAACCACGTGCAAGTTAATGACCAAAACTATGCATATCATGCTGGAAGAGCAGCAGATCCAACGCAATTTCTAACTATGTTTCAGAAGTGTCATGTTATATAGATTTCTGTGAGACTGAGTCTAAATATTTCTGTTGTTTATTAAACTGGCTAATGAGAGTCTAAAGATCTCTCTACTTGGATAGACTGGCTAATGGATTTGATGGCCCAGATTTGATCATCTAGATTTCACCCTTGCGAAAACTTTTGCAGTAATAGGTGTATACTTTTATTAGGGGAGTTAGGGCCAGAATGCTTTGCACCGGTTGACCATAGGCTTGCTTAGTCTTTGACTCTTTGCTTTTCCCTTCTCTTGGTCTTCTAGCCTCTGATTTTGATGTCTTGCTTTGGGGTTGAAACTTGACTTTAGGAATTTTGTTTTGACCAAATCATGAGCAGATATTACTTTGTATATAGGAGTAGCTTAATTTGAGGTACTGGGGACAGCCTTAACAGTTTTACAATATTGAAATAGAACAGGACTTACGCCAAACTTGTCATGTATCGGGTCATGGGCAACATCACTATCAGGAAAGTGTATGATTATTCTTTGCATATTTGTCTCTATTTCAGTAAAGATGAATTTGAGTTTTTCCCCCAGTGTTATTGGGGAGAGAATAATACAACTAGTACAATAACAACCACCTGATATGAAGATTCTTACCAATGGTGACCTGTATTTCCTTTAATATCTGAGACTGCAGGTTTTTAGTTCGAAGAAGTGTATGCTTTTTCACTTAAAGTATATTACCTTTCTATTGTAGAGTAACCTTAAAATCATGCTTCTCAGCTGATGTCTGAGATAGTAGGTTTCAAGTTTAAAGGAGTAATGGAGTACAATTGTGTTCCCTCTTTAAGTTTATTGGTTGTCGTTTGAACTGTATAAGCCAAGAGACATGTATACACTTGATGTCTGAGACATCAGGTTTTTAACTTTCTTTTGTCAAGAGCTCAGGTACTCTATACTCATTTAGTGATGGGTTTTGGTTTTCTTCTTTCTGACAGAGAAAGAATGCCATAATGTGATCTTTTGAGGTCTTTTTAAGTTACTATTAAAAAAGGGTCTACTAAAGTTTTTAGCTAGCTTATCCATAGATCCGTTTCTTATTATATTATGACTTATTCATAGAGTAACAATATGTGTCCTCAGGTTATTTGGCATACATGATATGAAGTTTTCTGCTTAAAGGTGGGTATAGTTAGCTCATGAAATTCTCGATAATTGTTCTTTCATCATTCCAATGTATATGAGTTGAGGTTTCATGAAAGCATTTGTCTGTGTAAGTTGCTGAGGCTTGTGTATCAATGATGATATGTCAGTATTTTTTAGGGTAGAAAGTGTCAGCTGAATTGAGCACTATATTGCTACTCATTGTCCTTTTTTAATGAAACTTGTGATTTTAACCTTGAGGATCACAGTTGCCTTTTTTCATTGGGTTGACTTCATTGCTGGAGCAATTTCAACTTTAAGATCTTACATTCATAAGTTCTTAGGGCTAGCAAATAGCCACTGATCCTGAATAAATATAGAAAGACAGCTTTTCATTCAAAGTGGGGTTTCCTTCCACTAGTGTTTTTTATTGGCATTGGAAAAGAGAGCTGGCTAACGTAAAGGCAAGTTAGATAGAGAATTTTGGTTGGCATTTGATTCAAGCTCTCCAAGTATATGACTATTGATATACTTAATAGCTCATCGTGCTCACCTAATTAGTTCAGCTTGGGATCAAATATACAGAATCTGAAAGCAAAAGAATAATCGGAAGTTCTGAGTTTCTAGTCTTAGAAAGTGACTGAGAATATGAAGGATATATATGTCTTCTCCTACTGGGAATCTGGGTATACAAAAAAGAACTCCAAAAAAAAAATGAAACACTTACATTTACCTTGCTACTGTGTTTCCTAGCTGAGATTCCTACAATTGGTCCATGCTCAACTAAAGAGAAGCCATTAGGAGGGATCATTTATCGTAAAAGCTATGAAAGGATACAACCTATTATTAAAAATATTTGGGGAGGTTAATGGATATTCCAATAATGGGATGGGTCCCTTCATCTCTTGTTAGTGCTTTCACACCCCTCCCTCCTCTCTCCTCCAGCAAGTGCTAACAACCCCACCACCTCCACCCATTCAACACCTCATTATTTTAGCCCCTTATTGTTTTCTCTCTTACCTAGTTACCTTTCTAAATAATAATTACGCCATGGTTCATTCTCTGCATGCTGAAGATGGCCTTAAGTAAAGCACAAACTGGATTTGAGGCAAATCCAGAGAATTCTCTTGGAATGGATTTGTTAATTGAATTGCTTTGGTTTACACTTGACGAATATGGCTTTATAGATCAAAGTGTATTCTATGCTCAATATAAAAACTTAAAGTTGGGAAATTCAGTTGGATCTTCTGAATATGTGCGGAGCTCAGCTTTTATCAAGTTGTTGTTCAAAGAGATCTTCAGGCTTTTATCAAGTTGCTCTTGCATCAATTAGGGTTCAAAAATCATTCTTTAAATGTTGACTGGCCTAGAAACTGCTTAGAGAATTAGAGGAGTTATGATGCTTAAACTTAACCCTGCTGTTAGATTACACAGCATGAGTTGAGTATGGACAAGGGCATGGATCTGAGTTTTGAAGAAAAATATGGACGTTACAACTGGTCGGAAACTATACTTACCTTCTTCAAATCTTAGTGAGCCTCTTTGATCTTCCATCAATCTCTCTGATCTAACACAACTTCAGATTTCAAAATTAACCGCCAGCCAACAAGCACAGAGTGATACTTAGGGGTCTTGCAGAGGGACTCCTCATACACAGTATACTATTGCTAATTTTCTGGTCAGAGAAAAAGTAAATCAGGCCTTTCACAGAAAATTTGAAAAGGAGGAAGGTGCTGTAGACAAGAAATAGTTGAGGAATCAGAGGATATAATAAGAAATATTTGTTTGAGAGTGGGTGGCAAATCAATTACAACATCAAAAGGGGAATTATAATGCATTTGGAGAGAGCACACATTGTTCATTGAGTATAGGTTGGTTCTATCTTCTTTTTCTGGCAAAGGTAGAAACTTATAGCTTTGACGATGTGTAAACGCTCTTCTAAAGCTTTACTATCATGTGTAAGTAGGAAGCTCTTGCATTTGTAGGGCAAGCTTTTCTGATTGCGTTTCTTATTAAATTTTCGCATTTGGATGCAGAAATCTTTCTTTTCAAATTTGAGTAGCTATAGGATATCCTAGACTGATGAAAAATGTGTTGATAGAAGTCAGTTGGCGTGCAATCAGGCTTAGTGTTTGAATGTCAATGTTTTAGTATTTAGTTTAGAAGTGTCGGTGAGATAGGGCATCTGATTGCTGCTTCAAGGATCTTTATATGTCAAAGTTTGTAACTTCAATCTTGAGGAACTTGGGCTTAGGTTAAAACTTGTAAACTTTTGATTCAGGATTTCAGAATTTCAGTATTTCTCATTACATTGGAAACTCTCCTGTTAACGTTCTGGGTTTCATGTTTTCTACATGAAAGCAATTTCTTCCTTTCACAAAACAATAAGAGCTGCAAACTGTCTTCTCTGATTGCTTTGTCCAAACACCCAAATCTGTGGGCTACTTCAATTTAGAGGTTGTATTATCAATGTTCTTCTTGAATAGTGTGTACCTTGTGTGTATGCTTGTGAAAATGAAGGTTGGATCAGTCTAGCATCAGTTATCTAGGTTTTCAACTGATATTGCAGGTGCCTGTTACTATATTCAGATGGAAAGATGTCTTCCTGTATTGTCTTCTCTATGTGTGTCTCGACTCATTGGCATGGAGTTGTGGTGATTTGATGCTGTGATTGTCGCATTTGTCTTACCCATGTCTTTGAAAAATTCCAAATTCATACCTGTAGCATAGCAAAGGAGTGATTACTGGTTTCTGACTGGATTAGCAACCTCATATATAATTGTTTTTTTTTCACATAATCTGTTTGTGGTACAAGTGTGTAGCAGTTTCCAATGGATATTATGAGGCTACGGATTTTATATTTCCTCCAGAAAGTTTTAGACGGATTATACAGAGAACTGTCTCATATGATCGGTATGATTTCTTGGAGAACAAAGTGGATTGGTTAATTACCATTAAAGATATCTTTAGGTATCAATATATAAGTTCTATCAATCATATCAACACATATCCAGTAATATATCTCAAGATATATTTGTAAGCTTGTAACCAATGTTTGTGCACTGGTTTTGTAAGAAAATCAATCTCCATGCATCGAGCTTAAAATTTTTATTTGGAGATTTCGATCTTCAATTTTCAATTGTTTCTTTTTCCCTATCTCCTTTCGTTGAAGATGAATTTCGTTGAAGATGAAGGATGAATAATTGATCGCTGTTGTGTTCTTTCTTGAGTATGCATGATCTATATTCTCCTCAATGCCAAACATTATAGAATGATATAATTTGATCATTTTTTACCTTTATGAAGATCTTTTTAGGGTTTTAAATTACCCCTCACCGGTATTCTGTCTTCTTGGCAGCAAACAAATACTGCAGACATGCTAGAAGAAGCTGTTGAATACGTGAAGAATCTGCAAAGGCAGATTCAGGTATGTCAACTATTGTCATTATACCCTGCACTTTGTGGCAGCTTGTGGAAAAAGGATTAAGCATTTGCTTAATGTCCATCCTCTTTGATTTCTGTTTCCAGATTTGTTGGAAGATAAATATTTTCCCCTAGCTCTCAAATTTGCGAAATAACTCCCAAATCTAAGCTATAAATTTGTTCATCTTCTTTATAACCCGTTTCAATTGATCAACAACTTCCACATCTGGCAGGAACTTACAGAGCAGCAAAAGAAATGCAAATGTGTTGCCAAAAGCTGACTTTGAAATAAAATAATTGAGCAGCTTTGTTTTTGTTAATGTACACTAAGTTATGATGTCTCGCCAAGGTTGCCGATGCTATTCTTTATTGGTGTTCTACATATTTGTAAGAAACTAAGCCCGGTGCACAGGATTTTCCATTTTGCAATGCGAAACATGAAGAATTTGCTTAAGAAAAACCGAGCTTCATATTGTGTGTCGAGTTTCATTGGTGAAGCCCCCCGCCCCCCAACAATTTTTAATGGTGGTGACCCTTCCCGTGTTGTATAATTTACTTGGAGAGATTGTACTTTTATGTTGTATACAAAGATTCTAGTTTAGTACTGTAGGAGCTTCATAGGTTCTTTAAGTTTGGGGGTTTTGTTACTGTAACGTATGCACTGCACATATGTAGATGCCACCCAAATGGGGATTAGATATAAACATTGTATAACATTGTCACGACTCGTTCAGTTATTATGTACCTGGAGATACTCAAATAATCATTTGGTTTATCAAGGCCAATGTATGTAAGTTAATGATTGATAAAGCTCTTCGAATCAAGAATAAATTTTGCTTCTTGTAGGGATATTGAGGCGCTGAGCCATAAACAGATCGGGTTAATTTGAGTCAATTGATTACTTCCAAGGCTTGTCGCTACAGTCCATACTCCTTGTATGCTTCCAAAGTATGGGTACAGTTTTGTCGTAGGAGCCATTCCACAGACTCAATGTGGTCATTGTCCCCATCTGCTCAAACTGCTGATCTTTCAGATAGAGGTGGGCGTTGTCCCCCTATTTTCATCAATAACAAACTCTGTTCAGCACTTCAGCACTTCAGCACCTTGCACTCCTGGCAGTTACCAATCTTACCATGCCCATATTTCAGTCACTTGGTTAAAAATCCCCAATGCATTGAATCACATCTGCAGAATTTGAAAGCATCTAGTGTGCACTTTGTACCCCTCATTATCTCGATGTTGCTGCAATAAACCTAGAACTCTTTGAATCCACAAGATTGGATACACTGAAACCAATAAATTCCTGAATCTCCTCCAAGTCAAAGAAATTGAATTCCCGAAGTTGTTAAGATCATATCTAAACTCTCATATATAGAGACACATTTGAATGTCAGAACCAGCTCCCATTTTTGTTGATTTTCTGCTGGTAGATTATGAAATAATCAGGTTGCCAGTTCTAACAAAATAACCCCCATTACTAGTGAATCCTCATACCACGGTGAATCCATAAGAATTGTTTACAAAATTTGAAGGAAAAATAGTATTTAATTTAATAATATCATTAGATCTATATAAAATAATGAAACTATCTACTTTATGTTTTGATAATTGTAATTCTTCGAGAATATTATGTTACAATCTTATAATACCAAATATCTACCCATAGTAAAAATTGACTATACATCCCCAAATTTCCAACGTATTCCTTTTATGAAGTCTATCGGTTGTGTAAAAGTGTTCGACCAACAAACCTTAGTCATCTCTCACAAGGTCACACAAGTCACAAGTCACAACCCACCAATGGGTGGACAGTTTATGTTACAATCTTATAATACCAAATATCTACCCATAGTAAAAATTGACTATACATCCCCAAATTTCCAACGTATTCATTTTATGAAGTCTATCGGTTGTGTAAAAGTGTTCGACCAACAAACCTTAGTCATCTCTCACAAGGTCACACAAGTCACAAGTCACAACCCACCAATGGGTGGACAGTGCACCCGGGTATATCATGAGCATGGTACACCTGCTTCATAACGTAGCTTGCAAACAATGAAACGCACCTCCAAAATGTACATTACTTGTATTCGAAATGTACAGAGCAAATTGCAGTTACAACACGCAACCAAATGCATTGTCCCTACCAAAATCAACTGTCAGACCTATTATTACGGGGAACAACAGTTTATTATGGGCCTAGCATTAGACAATTACATACGTTCATTTTCCTAAGATTTTGTTTTTCGAAAAGAAATTCTCTTCTCCTTCCCTCAAATTTGAATTATATTTCAATGTACAAGTGTATATTTTTTTATCTATATATCTATATTTTATATCAGGAGTTTGTACATTGCATATCATAAATATGTACATTATAGATAATTTTAAATAACATAAGTTTATTGGTCTAGAAATTTCATGTGTATATTTTTTTATTTATATGTACATGTGTACATTTTTTTGATTTCATATCAGGAGATCATAAGTATATACATTATAGATAACTTCAAATAACATAAGTTTATTAGTCCAAAATTACATTTGTATATTTTTTGATTTAAATATGTACATTTCATATCACGAGTATGTACATTTCACGACGGAAGTATGTACATTGCATATATAAGCTTTTCAACATATATTTTAAGATAAATATATGTACATTGCATATTAATAGTATGTACATTACACGTCATAAGTATGTACGTTGCATGCATAAGTATTAAAACGTACATTTTAAGATAAATATATGTACATTACATATTAGTAGTATGTACATTTCACGTTAGAAGTATGTAAATGAAATGTAAATTGCATATATAAGTGGAATTTTGTTCAAATAAGTGAAATTTTGTTTTAAATTCGAAAATTAATGTAATCATTATCCTATGTCTGATTTTTTGTTTGTTAAGCATTGATTTCTTGTTTGCTGAGCATGTTGTATTTTCTTCCTCCATCAACTCACTCTTTCAATTTCTCCAATGTCATTTTTTCTTGTTTGCATATAACTCATTTGCCACGTAAAATAAGAGCACATTCTCTCCCTTGTAATAGGATGCAAGCAAGTTTGACCAACAACTCCCACTATAATATGCCTTCCTAGGAATGTTTGACCAACAACTCCTACTATAATATGCCTTCCTAGGAATGTTCCCTCTGCAGCTCTGTTTTCATGTCATAATTTTTGTACATTATATCCAAAATCATATCCCAAGATTCCACCTTTCCAAAATCCCATGTTCTATTCCATAATTCGGACTAAACCCAGATCATAATCTATGTGTTTCTCAATGTTCAGATCAAAATCAAAGAACTCAAACATCACAATTCCACCCAGAAAATCCGCCCTTAACATCCCCATTTCTTCCATAAACTCGCCTTCTGGCAGAAGCCCAACCCAAACCAAAAGCAGGAGCAATGAATTTTACTCAAAATCATCCTCAGTTTCAAGCAGAACTTCACTCTCAAGTCTCAGAGACTCACTCCCTGAAAACCCACACATCTACGATTTCTCCGAAATTCGATTTGCAACCCAGAATTTCCTCCAAAAGCCCTTCTCATCTTCATCTTCTTCAACCTCTTGGAAGTGTTTGATTGACAAGAAGCAGTCAATTGTCACCCAACGCAAGCTTAGGCGACCCATTGACGTTTCGGAGCTCCGGAAGAAACTCTCTCTCCTCTGTAAGTCTCATCATGCTAACTTGGTGAAGCTTCTAGGAGCTTCGGTTAGTGGGAATTACATTTATCTTGTGTATGAGTTTATTTCTGGTGCTAATTTGAGTGATTGTTTGAGAAACCCTAGAAACCCCAATTTTACTGTTCTGTCCAATTGGATTTCCCGGGTTCAGATTCTTGCTGGGATTGCGGACGGGTTAGATTATATGCATAATTGTGCTGGTTTTAAGAATGGGTTTATTCATAATCATGTTAAAAGTTGCTCTATAGTTATATCTGAGGAACCGGCTTTGGTTGCGAAAATTTGCCACTTTGGGACTGCTCAGTTATGTGGGGAGGTTCCTGAGGCAATTGATGAGGGAGATGATGAGGATTTGGATTATCATGTTTTGAAACGTGTGGGTAGTTCGGTGGGAAAGTTTGTGGGGACTAGAGGGTATATGTCACCGGAGTTTCAGACAACGGGGGTAGCCACGTTGAAGTCGGATGTGTTTGCGTTTGGAGTCGTGCTGTTGGAGTTGTTGTCTGGAGAGGAGCCTATGAAGGTGCAGGTTGATTCAGGTAGGGGGATATTTAGGAAGGTTTCGTTGATTGAAACTGCTAGAGAAGCCGTAGGGGGTGGAACCGGGAGGTTGAGGCAGTGGATTGATAGGAAGTTGAGAGACTCGTATCCGGTTGAGGTGGTGGAGGGGTTGGCTTGGGTGGCGTTAGAGTGTGTTCAAGAGGATCCTGGCAAAAGGCCGGATATGGGTCGAGTTGCTGGTCTGATATCTAAGTTATACTTGGAATCTAAGACCTGGGCTCAGAGTATTGGTCTTCCTGATGAAATAACTGTTTCATTGGCCCCCCGATGATACTTACAAGTATGATTTAATGTGACACTGATGTTAGGAAACCCTTTTATGTCCTATATAGTGATATACTAATGACCATTAGACAATTGAAGGTACTTTTGTATATCTCACTTGGTTTTGGATGAACTTGTAAATAATATGTGGAGAACTTTGTAGTACTTGATATCATTATAAGATAGCATGGTGCTTGAAATCAAGCTTTTCAAGTTGGGGATCCTCATAACAGCATACCTCAAGAATTACCTGCCATTCTTACTTCCTCTAATAATGTGGAGACTGGGGAGCCATCAGTAAACAGGATTTTGTATCTCTTGACAATGACAATCACTCTGGAATGTCCAGGCAAAACTGGCTCATCGTCCAAGAGATGTTTATTTCTGAAGTTTTTTCTGCTTTCTCGACTATGTTGATGATGCATTGAAAACATTCAACTCAACTTGCAAGCAAGATATTGTTTTTTGGATATATATGACCCGTGGTTCATATGAAAGAGCATCTTCTGCGTTACGTATAAAGAGTAGAGTAGAGAAGTTTGATAGTGTCAAGTTATATGCAGCTGGAATGCAAGAAAAGGCCTTGAATCTGTTTAATTGGCTTTAAGTGTGCTTCTTGGATTTCATACTCCTTGTCGCTGGAGCTTTGTGGAAGAGGACTTAGGCGCGAACTCTTCCATCTCTTTGTTTATCTTCTGCTTTGCTTTGATATATGTAATTATTGTATCAATTTCCAATTTAGTGCTTCCTTGTCCATCCAGGTTCCTTAAAAAGCTAAATCAAACCGTAACAATCTTGGTCACTGACAATATGTTTTAGCAGCAATTTTTTCATGTAAGGTTTTGTTTATTATCCTTGCATCATGTTTGGGTATAACTTTCTGTTGATGCATAATGAATTGAGGGTCAGATTAGAAATAGCTTGTGTCATCTTCTAGGCAAGTCTTCAAACATCTGAAATGCCCTTCACTGGCCCCTTGTGCCTCTTTAAAGGCATAAGGATAACGTTGATAGGATTTTGGAAATCTTACGCGGCAGCAACCCAACAACTCCAGTTTTTTCAAAGTAAGGAATGACTGTTAATGGGACGATTATAGATGGTGTACGGAGGTCATTAAATGCGATGGCTTTGCTCTTTTTTCCTGTCTCCCTAATGATAGGGTTGTAGAAATATTCCAAACTCTGGGCCAAGGAAAAGCGTTATCTTTTAAAATCCTGGATCTCGACTCTATTGTTGATATGGTAAATTGTAGGATTTCTCTAAGCCAATAGGTTCTATTTTGTTTCTCCAAGACTGAAAGTTGTGTGTTGGCTGCTTGTGACTTATATGTTAATGTCAGTTCTTTGATTCTATTTGGTTTCTCCTAGACTGAAAGTTGTGCGTTGGCAGCTTGTGACTTGTATATTAACGTCAGTTCTTTGTTTGCATCATCCGGTAAGTCTCAAGAATAGAGAGAGAGAGCTTGCTTCATCTTGGATATTCTTCAGTGTATATCATCTCTTATCCAGACTCTCTTTGAAGAATTCCCTGATCTTCATATACATATAACACTTGAAAATGCATATTACTTAGCTTGGAGCATATTCTTAAAAAATACTTCGTATATCTTTCTGAGTGGAATTTTCCTGAACCTGTAGTAGACAGTGTGATGCATTGCTTGTAGTCTTGTATCTTACTGAGCTCTGTAAACATGACAGGCCCTTTGAAAGCATTAGAAGTGGCGGTCCCTTCCATGCCTCAATTAGAAGTTTACGCCTGTTGAAGGCACTACATCAAGCACTTCACCTATTGTCCAGCTCCTCCTTTTCTCATGAATTCATAACATCATCAAGCTTCCAAGGTCACCCGAATCCGCCCTAGTAACTGCATAACTAGGTATTCCACTTTGGCGAGTGAATGCATATTTCCCAAATCCTCTCTAGTAACTGCCTAACTGGGTCTTCCACTTTGGGGGAGTGAATGCATGTTTGCAATATCCGACGTGTCAAGAACCTGGTTTAAGTTTGGAATAGGTTCCTCTTCTGTTGAATTATATTGACCAGTTATAGGGTTTATGGACTATTTAGAGTCGGAGTTATGGGGAATCATGAATCCTCGCCTAATTCTTTCCCCATAACCTCATATTCTTTTTTGCAAGTGCCTGTAATTGTCATTTTCTATGGTGTCTGCAGCTAAATGTACATATTGACGTCAATCATCAATCAAACCAATGATATTTTTTCTTTCTTTTAAATACAAGTAACCTTTTTATCGGCCATGCAATTGTGAGTACTCTTCACATGAATTGCTTCAATTATTTTGTCACATTCAAAACTTTAGTTGTAACCAGAAGACGTAAGATTGATATTTCAAAAAACAAATCAAAGATTAGCAGGTATTCTGCAGTAACTGCAACATTAACCATGTTAGGTTTTGCTTATCAAACTACAAATCATACATCCCTGATTTTAAGAAAAGCTATCCCCAAAATGTAACATTACATGGACTAATGAACATACAACAACCTCATAGCTATAGAAAAAAAAGTTAAAAAGCTAGGTTAAGGTGAAATTATTCATGGTACGTTCATCCTGATTTGAAATTCAGCAACTGTTTGCTCGAAGGCGTTGGCTAAGATAAACCAGATGCCAAGTGAGGCCCATCAAAGTCATGATATTCAGGAGGGATGAATATGAGTTGAGCTTCTTTAGTCTGTTATCTACCTTGACAAGCTTGGTCTTGGATTTATCCTCTTCAGATCTTCCCACAGGTGCGGTGCTTGCTGGTGCAGCCGTTGTGCCAGTTGTGGTGGTGGTAGTAGTGGCTGTGGTTGTGGTTTTTGGAATAGGACCAGCGGTTTCACTGACCACAGTATCTATCACTCTTGTAGGAGTAACACGGTCTCTTCCCCTCCCTTCCTCTTTCTCTAGTTTCATCCTGCCAAACATAGCCTGCGCGAAAAAAGCAAATGCTTCATATCAGTAAAATCACAAGGGGCATGTAACATACAAATTTACAAATGTTGTTTTTTATCATATATTCTCATATCTTCATGGTAGATTGCAATACTTCAAGGTCCTCAGACCTCCACTCGGACACGCGTCTAATTCCTCCAAACATGGCCTAGTTTTCCATTATGATATATTTGGTAAAATAATTTGTAACGAAATAAGAGGACATAACCTAAACAAAGAAATCAAGTAGAAGGAATTGACCTTAGTGGCACGGGGCTCCAAGAACAGCAAATTACCCAAAACAAAGAGCAGAGAAATCATAAGATTATAGCCCTGAAGCATATTAGCCTTGTTTCTGAACATGTTACCACTATGCCCCAGTATATGTCCCAGCAATGCCAACCCAATACTCCCCACCATTGCCTTAAAATAAACAGGGTAAATTTTACTCTGCACCATCCCAAACTGCTGCCTTGGCAAAACCCCTGCTAATACATGGCTATTTATAAATGTCACCCAAATTGCTATCCCATATGCTGTCGCAATCCCCAACAACTGACTCACCCTAAACAACGAACCCAGTGTTTCCTTCACTACAACATCTCCAATTGCAGTAACATACCGTATTGAATCCGTAACCACCTCCTTCCCTCGCCTTGCGATATCGGTTATCTTTTTCTTTCCCTTCTCACCCTTCTCCTTGATCATCTCCCCTCTTTCTTCCACCATTTCCCTTGTTTTCCCCTTTATATTCTCCGCCTTTTCTCTTGCCATTTCCCCTGTTTCCCTCACTCTCTCCCTTGTTCTCTGTACTTTATCCCCTGTTTTCTCCTTAACTCTTTCAGCAGCATCCCCTGCTTTCCTCGCCGTCTCTTTTGCATTCTCCCGAACACCCTCTACGCTCTCCTCAGCCATTTGACCCGCCTTCGAAGCCCAATCCTTGGCTTTGTCCACCACTTCTTCCACAACCTCCTCCATTGTCTCCTCCGCCTCGGCCGCCTTATCCGTTGCCTTACTCCACACCCCAGCAATCTTATGCTTACACTTCCCAAAAGCATCGCATATCAACTCCCTAGGCCGTTCCCCATGAGGCCCATTATGGCCCGTTCTCACATCTTGGGCCTTCCCCTTCACGTCTTGGGCCACCCCCGCCACCGAAGCCGCCGCCTGGGAGAGCTCTTCATCATTTGGGCCTTGACCCGTTCCTTTAGCGGACTGTGGTAATGATATAGAGACCTTAGTGTTACCATCACCGACATCATCGACGTATTCGACTACAACCGCTCTGTGGCCTCCCTTGACGATGACTTGCTCATCTCTTCCAGCATTGCTTGGTGGGGTTGGTGAGAGTAATCCAGAAACTACTATTGAACTTGTAATCAAACTTATGGCTATCAGATTCATCATTGTTGCAGAATTTTTTACTCTCTGTTTTGATTCTGTTTCCAGAGTTTCTGCTGATGTCTCAAAGCGGTTGGCTTAATGCAGGTTTTTAATTGGGTTTGGAGTCCCGGTTTATCGGTTAAAAATTTAGAAAGGGACGCGTGGCGTATTGGGGTTGCATGAAGTGCCACGTACTGAAGTACGTGTCAATTTTGTTTTTCTTTTTCTTTTTTTTTTTTTTTGGCAGTAAGGCTTGGGTTAGTGTAACCCAATCATGACATATTCACATAGTAACCCATTTGTACCCATTTTAGCTTGACACATTAGTTAACCTAAGAGGCTAAGTGGTCAAGTTGTCAAGTATTCTTGAGTAACCTAGTTATTAATAAGTTAGTATCTCACCGTGATATGTATAATATATGTTGATACCTCACTCACTACGGAGTAGTTTTTATAGAATGCCTTGAAAAAGGATTTTAGGCCACTTTATAAACCTTTTTAGGGACTTTCTCGTTCAAAATGGGCCACAACTCATTGCTTAAAGCCTCTCGACCATTTATGGCTTGCTGACTTGCAAACTTTTAGAGAAATGTATGAAATCAAAATGTTGAGAAAACGAATCACTATCTTCTTCGGATCCTAAAGTTGGTAGCCTCATTTGGCCTATTCTAAGCTCAACTCAGACACGGCAACTTGGAGTGACTCTACTGGGTTGGGAATAGTGGTGCAAGACAGTGAGGAGGACGTTTTTATGTCTCTTAAATCGGACCTTCCTGCTCTCCAAGCGGAGGCACAATTCGGTTCAGCCTACAACATGCTTGTGGTGTCGGTTTGCAGTCCATTGAAGTTGAATCGGACTATCAATGTCTTGTGTAGCTCTTGAATGCGAAGACACGTGAAAGGACTAGTACTCGGATCGTTGATCATTTTTTAAAATCTTATATGAAAAATATTTGTTATAATGTGAAATGTTCATAGATTATTTTCAACATATGTTTTGAAGTAAATGAGAATTAGAGATAATAGCTATTAAAGTAATTCAGTTGTAAACATAAAAGTAAAAATGTTAGAATTTCTTTTGAAATGGAAGAACTATGATATTGGCCCCCTAACATAGAGATCTTGAACTAATCAAATGATGGTTGGTAGAGTTACTGTCTTATTGATGAATGATGACACTAATCTAAAACTAATTAGCATGAACAAAGCAATGTAAAAGTCCTAAAGAATATTTTGAAAACATCAATAGGGGGATTCCTTCCATAATAATTAGTCACACAAAATAATTGATTCATGAATTCGATCAAGCAAAAATGTTGGACTGCCAAAACACACTTGCATAATTATATCTCTATGGAAAGAAAAAAAAAGAACACTGCATTTTGTTTCCCCTATTAGGCATTAGAACTACTCTATTATTCACATGATAAGATTCATATCTTACGTGCTGATTTAGTAGTGTTACTTTAGAGGTCAAGTTGAGTAGCTAGTAATTTCCTAGCTTTATATATAGTTTTATAGTATGGGGATGAGAGGTGCAAATTGCTGGACCTAGAATGTGGTCCTATGTTGCTACTTCCTGTTGAAAGATCTCTATTCTAGTGGTCCATCAACCTCATGAGGATCGGCCAGTTCTAGTAAATGCTGTAGGGACGTCATTGTCAGTTGGGTCCAACCGTAACTACTATGGCTAACAATTGCCTATGTGGCTAAGAGACCCCTATTCCGAAATACAGAGAGTAATACGCAGTGCGCTAGTAATTTCTTATCTTGTTAGTAAACCCCATAAGTACACTGTAATAAACATTATCTAACCATTTTGATAAAGTGATTAGTCAACCCATGATTTTCAATAGAACTATGGAGTGTTTCTAAATGAAAGATGTTAACTTATTGGTGGGTGGAAGGATTTAGATTTTATACAGCTAGTATTAAAATAAAATATAACACTTTATAGAAATAGACATTTTGCAGATAAATTAAGAATATATGGATTAATTATTTGATTATATAGAGTTAATTTCGTTGCTCAACAGTAAAATGTAATTAATAGTCTTTCCTTCATTTAAGTTGAAAATCAGACCCTCTCCAATAATTAAATTAGTTCGTACTCATATAATAAAATGTAAAAATGCAAAAAACAATCCACAGTGGCCTTTTGCACACTTCATTAAGATAGTTGTACAGTTTAAGTAGGTGATCCTAGCTACATCATTGACATGCATTTAGCTTGGGGGTGGATCATGCATATATATCCCCCCATCCCCCCCCGAGTTCTAGTCTCTCGTACACAGCTTTCTATGCTCAAAGCACATGACACACCATACCTGATGCATACAAGAGTCTGGGGTGATGAGACCTCTCTAGATGAATAATTGTAAATTTGTAACCTTTTATATAAATGCGTATTTCATATAATTTAACTTAAATTACTGTCTTCGTTCTTTTTCTTTTTTCTTTCGTACTTCAAATAAGGAAAGAACTCAATATAATAATTAAGACGAAGAAGATTCTATAAAATGCATTAAATATAAAGCAAGTAAAAGAATAGTGATTCCATCAAAAGTAATCAAGACCAAAGGAACAGTGGCTACAATTTAAATAACTAGCCTCTAGGAATTTCATTAGAAAATTTCTTATGAAGGAACAGTGGTTCTAGACTAAAGGAAATTTATCGGGATTCACTCATGTAATCAAGACATTGAGAGTTTAGATTTTGTGTTTTAGCAAAAAGAGGTATGGAGGAGTAGATATCTTGCAATCCATTCAAATTTTAAACAAGGTTAATCAGTTTATAGCTTGGATGGATTGGTACGTAGCATTAGGAACTAATTTTGAGGGAACTTGTGTTTTCTTCATCCTCTAAAGGTGACAGCCAGTTCCCTTCCTGGTTTCCATTTTGCCATGTTGGATTAGTAGGACGGCATGCCAATTTATTTAGTATTCTTTAATATTATTATTAGTAATAATATAACTAATATTATAATTTTTAATATTATTATATTCTTATAATATAATTTAAATTATCTAAATTTTTTTTAATTCTATTAAATACTTTATTTTTATTTTTTGTTAAAAAAATTAGGTCTGCACAAAGCACGCCACGCCAAGAACGTGGGCCATGCTAGGTCATGGACCGAGTTTTAGGGAAAGAAAGCATGTCACGGCACGACCACGACAAGAGGCTAGCCATGAGCTGACATAGTCAACTGAAGGCACGACACGACCTATGTCCACCTCTATACGTGAGTTGTTTGTTAGTTGATATTTTTTTGGAGTGAAAAAATATAAAATTGTTTTACTTCCAGTTTTTGGGGAAAATGTTTTCAATAAGTATAAAAATGAATTTTCATTCCAAGTTTTACTTTCTATATTTTACTCCAAACCAAACAATGTAAAATGAAAAAATACAGTTTTTAGGAAAAATATTTTACACCTGCTAAACGGAGCCTTAAAATTATATATACTTTTAAATTTGGAATTAGTTTTACTTAATACGAGGAGTTGAATAATTATCATTAAATCATAATAGCTTTTCTCCGACATTTTTTATTCTTTTGAAAAACAAAGTAAGAAATGTTTTTTACCTTGTAAGATTTGATAAAAAAAAAAAAAAAAAAGTTCAGTCGGGCTTTATATTTGGTGGGTGACAATTTTTCTTGTAAATACAAATGCAAGAGCATATTGAATTTTCAAATTGTAATAAATAACGCCACAAATCAGAAAGTCACAAACACCCAAATCCATTTTCTCAAAGTATATGGAAGTTCTAATGGTCACACGGAAACTCATAACCAAAAAGAGAAAAGTGGGACATGAATGATAGCAATAGAAAAGCCAAAGTCACGCTCTGCTTCCATTTTCCATGTCGTTCCAAAAACATAAAGGGCCTGACCATTGAGACCTCACTTTCCAGGAGGACTAATGATTACTATCAAGTTATTTACCTTTATTCTTTATATATTGACTTCTATTTTTTTTTTTTTTTTTATAGAAATGAAGTGTTTTTTTTTTTTTTTTGGCAATGAGATATGAAGTGTTGATGTCAAGTAAGAAACAACTTTCATTATTTTCAATTAAAGTTGATTCCTAAGTGTGGATGTTTTTTAAATAAAGAGACCTGATTTTCAAAGATAATAAAGAGGATTTAGAGGTTAGAACTCCCTTCGTCTCATGTTAATGACTAAATTTTTATTTTTTGAGTTATAATTAAAAATTTTGATCATAAATTTTAGTTATATTATAATAAATAATATTATAAAATGAGATCACATTATATATATATTAATATAAATTTTTAGAATATAAAATTTTTATAATTTTTACTTTTCTTATTATATTATTTACAATTATGAATTAATGTGAAGCTTCCAAACTCCAAATGGAGCCTTTTCGTTGCTTTAGATGAAATAAATAAACTAGCTTCGAATGAATTTCAAACCAAGTAAAAAAAATTGTTATATACTCTGTATTACATAACTGTCACTCTGTCAAGATAACTATATCATCCAATACTAAATAACAACAATATCCTCCCCTTCAGATACCCCACCCTTCCCCATCACCCACTCAACATCTTCATATTCACTCAACCGCCAACCAACCATCAATCCAATCCCAACTATCATACCCAACATTATTCCCAAATTTGACCCCATTTTCTCTATCCTAAAATTTTCCTAATCGGAAAAATTAAGCCACAAAAACAAAAAAATAATTAATCAGTTCCACAAAAAAAAAAAGCATCAAACTCGGATAGCCAGATGAGAAAAACGAGAGAACACTTAAGGGTCGATTGAATAAGGAAGAATAACAAATCAAAAAGGGTAACTAAAATGTGAGAGAATACTTAGGGTTATTTAAAGAAATTGATGAGATTTGTTGAGATAGTTTCTTTTTCAGGTGGGCCTGATGTTTCGTTTCTGTGTTTTTTTGCTGTTGATCGGTGATATTAGTGGGGGTTACTGTAGTAGTTAGTATATGGTGGTGTGTTGGTGGCTTGGTCAAAGGGAATGAATTACCAGGGAGGGTGGAGAATCAGTGTAGGACTTTCGGTGAAATGAGAGGGGAAAGCAAACGATGAAATATACCACCAAACATGAACAATGCAAGGTATTGATTTTCTTACTCTTTAAATTATCTGTTAATTTTTTACAAATTAAATTTTTGGTTATAATTTCCTCGACCACATCGATTAGGATTTAAAACACTCCAGTTGAGAATTCTCTATTGGATTGTGCAATTAGTTAACCATATTACCATCAACTATTTGTCTTTTTCCTATCTCTAGCAATAAACCAAATGGTAGCAGTTTATCAAAGAATTTGATTACACTTCTTCACTTTGGAGGGGTGCCAAATGATGTTTTTATTGAGTTATTTTGGGAGACTCTTGGAAAGAATATGTCTCCACTTGATGACATCAAATCAGCAGTAAGAGGTAATAATGCTAATTTTCCTGTGTAGAGTCATGTTTTCTTCCCTTGCCTTTTTGTGATTCATCTTTGTTGACACAATTTGAAATTCAAAATTTTTTCACATACCAATTTGTCTTTATTTAATGATCTTTTACAATGTTATGTGAATAGTCATGATGAAACATTATAAATGATGTCATCATTTGTTGCTTTTTTATTATATGTGCGGCTGTCGGTATTTTGGATTTTAGTGAAGAGTTAATAGTCACAAGGATGATTGCATTTGGAATTCCTCTTGAGGAACCTTATCTTCAATGTCGCTTATCTGAAATGGCAAATGATTGAGAATAAATCAATAGTAGGAAGTCCAAGACCTTATTGCAATCATCCTACTCATGAGAACAATGTGAACAATGTTGTAGCAATAGCGGGCCCTACTCACGAGAATAATTTAATGGGGTTTAAACATATTATTAGTATCCCCAAGAATAACACTGATAATGTTAATGAAGATGAGGGAAATCAAAATTTAATGTTTGATGATGATCAAGAATTAGCGTTGTTGGGTATTGAAGACATTATGAGATTTGATAGGCTTTTTGCTACCACAAACGAAGACAGTGGAATAGGGAGTGACACTGGAGTAGGACCCAGTGGGAGTAAACTTATCGATTTGGGTACAGTCGCCTTAGACGATCACCAAATCAATACTGATGCTAATGTGATCACATCCACATGATGCAATGGGGGAGGCTCAAGGTCAACAACTTTATCATCATCAAACTTTGATCATTATGGAGGGTTTGATTGGGATTGGGAAATAGGGACCGTTGATCATGTTGGGTAGGGGTTTCAGTTGTGGGATGAGAAAGAGTAGTTCCTTTCTTGGTTATGTGAGAATGAGGATCATTTGCATAGAACTATATTCTCTAATCTTCCTGTTGATTTAGATTCCGAGAGAGAACAAGCAATGGTTGCTTGGCTTCTCTCATAAGTTAGTGTTCAAGTAGAATCAGGAGTTCACATTTTAAGTGAATTCTCATTATTTGTGACCTTTGGTTGGTCCAATTTTCTTAGTTTTTTCAATTTCCTTACATTGGTGGTGATTGTGGCGGTTGATCTATCTATATCCCATTTTTTGGTGCTTTGGATGTCAAGGTTTTCGTCGTGTCTCAATATTGTCCATTTTTTGATGATTTCGCTGATGTACTATTGAACTTAATGATAACTGTAGTTAGGGACTATTTTTTTCCACTTATACTTTCTTAATTTTGGGCATAAAATGACGCGACTAAAAAAAGTACATAGAAACTCATTAGTAACATATGTATCGTGAGATATTTCAACGTCAAAGTAGTTGTAAGTACATTAATCAGTGCAAATATCATCACTTCATGTATGTGCAAAAATGTTTTTAGCAATGTGTTGATACTATCTCAATACACACATTTGTGATATATTACATCAATGATGTGCATTCATAATAGTCGAGTAGGGCCAACGATTTCTTTTAGTCTTATAGGTAGTTTAGTGAATTTAATCGAATTCAAACAATTCAAATGACATTTGATGCTTTACTTTTAGTATTAGGTCTCCTATAGATTCATTTCTCGTTTCAAGTAACTGTAGCCCTATAGCTGCCTTGTACCTACTGCCTAGGTGATGATATATTGTCAAGGTCCAATTATTTGACTTTTTTGGTTTGCTCTGAGGCTATCAACCATACCGCTATTTTCGAATTGAGTGCCAGCGTTAAGCATTATATCTAAGGACTCAAATTAACAGGATGATGGAAATATCGAATGAACTAACCAACACACGAGAAACCCAAAAGAACCAAGAGTTACTAAGGCGTAATATTAATGAGAACATCATATATCAGGAAATAAATGCTAGAGTAGAGGATCTGACTCGTGAGCTCGAGTTTCCAGAACAAAGACAAACATAATTGGTAGTGCTGAGATAATTGAGGTCGAGTTATTAAAGCTAAATAAAGAAAGACACAACCTTCTGCTTAGTTCAATAGGTCGCGTGGAACAATGTCTATGTATGAGAGCAACATATCAAAAAATAATATTATAGCCACAAAACAAGGACATAGACAAGCGCCGCTTTGACAAATTAATCCAGCTCAAGTCTATAGAAATGGCAAACAAAGATCTTGATAGATACTACAATGCCCTTGATAAGGCACTCATGCGTTTTCACACTATGAAAAATGGAGGAGATAAATATAATTATTCGTGAACTCTGGAAGAATACATAATTCATGACATCGATTACATTATACATACATTCTGATTTTGAAGGAGCTGGAACTAGATCATACAGTTTTGCAGGTGCTCATGCAAACAGGTGATCATAAATGGAAATGCAAGGAAGGTTTAGCGCTAGCCAAAAGGTTCTTGCTTCACTTGTTATTAGATTGGCTTTACAAACATGATTTTTGTCAAAAAATCATATAAAAATATGAAATAGTAATGAATGATGATGTATCTCCTTGATATTTTTTAATGGTCAAGGGTTATAAATTTCAAAAAAATGATACTCCATATTTTTTGGGTAAGGAAATGATACTACATAGTGACTGTAAAATGATGTGATCTTAACATCTGAAAATTTTCTTTTTATAACTTATGTATGAATTGAGGTTTTAATAAAAAATATTAATAGGTTAAATTTATATTGAATTTACATAGAAGTTAAGTATGGACAATCCTATCTTATATTATTATATAGAGAAAAAATTTACAAAATATTATAAAATAAATATATAGGGTTTGATTGTGTTTATGTATTATATTTAGAATATCAACATAACTATATAATTTAATTAGAGTTTTTTTTATTAATCTCCGTATTATGTTCACCTATAATGTTAATTATCAAAAAATTTATCAAAATAGTTAATAAAAATATATTAAATCCGAATTCTTACTAGTTGTTCATGCATTCACATCCTAGTATAAACTTAATTAGATTGCTTGCGATAAAATATTGCAATTTATTCCAACGATGTACTTCTGGAAATAAGAATTCACAACTTGACATCATCACTGATTGTTTAATCAATCAGATGAGATCATTTATTGAGACCTAATTTGGCCGAAAATTTCAAAATAACACGGCTTTCCATAGAATTAGTGACATTATTTTGATACGGATTTGGTTGAACGAGCCATGATGAGTGCTGGAACTACACTCCCAGTCTCCCACCAATCCCACGGAGGTATGGTTGAAAAGATGTCACTGTCGGCAAACGTACGGACAAGAGACTGGAAGAATGAATGACCCCTCCCCCAAAAATATAGAGTGGGGTCATCATCCATACCTGCTGGGACCCACTACTTCTGTCAGAGATGGGGCTACTGCTGCCGCACTGTAACTTACACGGGCCCCACCTCTCAAACCCCTCCCCCATATCTCTCACTTCTCCCCCTAGCCTCCTAGACCCTGGCCAAGCCTAGCCTACCACAGCATTGCTATTCCGTGTTTGTTTGTTTCCTATACTTTTCAATATATGATTCCACCCATTTATCCAGAAAAATAACTACGAAAAAAGAACAAAGAAAAATCCGGTCATCAAAGTTTCGAAATGGTTCAGCATTGTCTCCAGAGGTGGAAAAGGACGGGGGTGAGGCCTTTGGGGTTTGGTTGTTGTTTTGTTTTTGAGTTTTGCATTTCTTTGATCTAATCACCAAACCTACCAAAATAAAAAAGAGAGCGATAAAGTGGGTCACTTTTGTTAACCTCTCAATATCTTCCATCTTTATTTGCCTTTCTTTTCTCCTGTGTCCTGTCTTCTGAATCCACCATTTTGTTCTTCTTCACACCAGGTATTCTTTCTTTTCTCTCACTTTTTTTTTTCTTTTTATATTTAGGGTGTGTGTATTTTGAGGAAAAGCAAAAAAGATGAAATTTTGGGGATATGTGTGCTTATGTTGGGTTTGTGGTTAGTGTTGATTCAATTTCAACTCGGAATTTTATTGTTTGATATAAAGTTAAAACTAACAATGGACCTGTTTTTGGCTGCTCCCTAGTAACTAGTAAATGTTTGTTAGTCAACATATAAGTTTTTTTTTTTGGTTTGGGGGGGGGGGGGGGGGGGGGGGGGGTGATGGGTTGGAAGTTTGCATCTTGCTGTTTGCTGGTTTTTAGGTTTACCATATTTTTTTTCATCCTTAGTTTTTGTTAAGTTATTGCTTTTTCTGCTCTCTTGATTGTCTATTCTGTTATTAACATTATTATGTTTCCTGATTTAATTTGAACTGGCATTGGTTGTCATAAAAATTTATGGTTGTTATGTTATTGCTGCTGCCGCTGTGATTGATGATGTCAAATATTTTCATACTTTTGTGCATTTCTTGCAAAGAGACTGTTCAAAGTTGGTGTTTGAGAATCTTGCTGGATTTTTGTTAATCAAACTAGGGTACTTGTGTGAGTTTTGTACGAGACCCGGATACTTAAATAATTATAATATTTATGAAGATTCTGATTGACATTGATTTTATATGATACCCTCTGTAACTTCGTTTTTTTTTCCAGGTATTGTTTTAGGTAGGGGTGAAAGTTCTGAGAATTGGGTTTTTTGTATTGGAAGCTGTTGTTGAAGCTGAAAAAGGGGTATGGAGAAGAGTAGTGTTGATGGTAGTGTCTCTTCTAGTGATCGCATGAGTCATGGATTTGCTTTGTCGACTGGCGAGAACAAAACAAATGTACAGAATCATAGAGATGCCGAGGTTTCTACTGTATCTTCTGAAAGAGCTCACTTCGCACAGCAGAATTATGTCAAGAGCGACTTTAGCTCAGAGACAGGACAACCCCTAAATGGAAAGAGGAAAGATCCAGATTATTCGGTTACAGCAGAAGTTAGCCGTGGGAGTCATGGCACCATGATGCCTGACCATAATAAGCTACTGAAAACTGATTCAGCATCATCTAAAGAAAGTGGTGAAGTGGTTCAACTGAGTTCAGTTGATTCTACTGATCCAATACCATGTCAATCCTCTGATGAAGATTTGGTTGATAGGAAACCATGTTTGACTCAGTCACACGTAACAAAAATTGTTTTTCAAGAGCAAGAATCATCTATGACTACAAAATTAGATTCTATAGATGCTAGTATCCAAAGTTCACGCCATTTTGGATTTGATCTGAATGAAGGCCTTGAGGGAGATGGATCAGAACTCCGAAAGATTCCACTCGTATCTGTGGTGGCCAAGGTCGGGGTTCCTATGGGATTGCCTAAGAAACCATTGCAGTTTGGTGGAGAGCTTGGGTGGAAGAAATCTGGCACTGCTAGTGCTTTCCGCCCCACTTCTTTCAAGAATCCTGATAGAGAAAACAGAACTTTCAGTAACATAGGAATCGACCTCAATGTTGCTGCTACAATGGATTTAGAATTTTCTGCTGATGAGACTTGTATGGGTTTCAATTCAAAGCAGCCTGAGAGATTTCTCCTCGACCTGAATTGTCAAATTCAAAATGATGAAAATCACCAAAAACCAGGGGCTTCTAGTTTAGACTTAAACTACTATCCTACGAGCAAGGATACGCGAAAAAACATTCATCATAATGTACAAAATGAAAAGCAGCAGCTGCTCAGAAAAAGTGTTGCAGCTGATACAGCAACTTGTTTCGGAGGAAATGTCAATCATTCCAATTTTGAAATGAGAAGACCTTATTGGGTTGATCTCAGTTCTATGCGAAGCTTTGGACATGTTCAATCCCACCCTTTCCTTGTGGCTGCCCCGACAACTGAACAAGTGCAGATGGTGGTGCCTTCTGGACTGTATATTGGGAAAGTTAACAGTTTACCTCCTTCATTTTACCCTCCTAATGTCCTACCACACCTAAATAATCAGCATGGCGCTGCTGCGATCCCCCAAATTTCGGGCTCTGTACTTGCTGCCTACCCTGGGGCTCTCCAGTTTTTGGAAGGTCCTCAACGACTGAACCCTCACGCTTTTACAAATGTGAGACCGACTTTCTTTCCCAATGGTAGTGTGCCTCTGATGGAGAATGGAAACAGAGGAGTTGGAAAGTTGGAGGTTTTGATTCCTGTGAGGAATGGATTGTTCGAGGCAAGAGAACGGCCAGTTGATCAGATAGGTTTGCCGGCTTCTCAAATTAATTTTAGACAGATGGCATCTTGGAACTAAGCATAAGTCTGAAACTCTTATTTGTACGATCTAACAGTCTCAGTTATGCAATGTAAATAAGGGGAGTAGTGTCTAGATTGTAGACTTGCTGTGGATTGCTTATGGGAAGTCTGACAACAGTTATAACTAGGAGTCATTTCAGTTCTTATACTTGCTTCAGATTGGAAGGCAAACGTCCATATATGCTTTGTGCTTAGATTCTAAGAGCCGGTGAAGTCACAGTTATTGAAGTTGACTTGACCATAGGATTGCAAGTGTTTGAATCATTTCTGACATTGAGGTTAGTTCTGTACAGACTACTAGTTTGCTGAAAGTTTGCATAATTTTCTCTTGCTTTTCATGCATGATTAAATCCTTGGCTTATTGTTCAGACAGTAATTTATTTGTCTGCAAGTTATAGGACATCAACATGTCAATTTAAATCCCCTCCTCTCTCCCTCTCTTTTGGTATAAAAACATCTAGTTTTGTGTCCTTTTAATGGGGTTTGAATAGTTAATGTTATGCTTACGACCTGCAGTTGTGGTTTGTGAGATGCCTACTTCTTAGAAATTTCGGACAGCAGGACAATTCATGTACAAAACTGGGTGACTATGAGTCTCTTAGCCTCCATATAAAGAAAAACTGAGCAATGTTAAGAAACTAAGACAATTACTTCCATCAGTATCATGGACTCCACGGAATTGGCCTCAGTCACAACCTTTATTGATCCTTTATCATATTAGTAGCTGTATAACATTGATGATTCGACCTCAATTCCACTGCTTTATATACCTCCTTATAAGACAAAACACTCCATAGATGAAATTGCAGGAATTGAGGATGATATAGGAAATCTTTCATGGGATCTTCCAAGCGTAACATCATTACAAGTGCTTTTCAAGATACTATATAAATGATGTTATATAAACATAACTAACATATTTTCAGGAGTTGAGGCACATTTTTTAAGTACAAACCATTCCTTCTGCAATAAGCAAAAGACAGTGGAACTCTCACTTCATCTTCTGGTCATATTTCACAATTTCATAAGGCTGTGTCATGAAAAGCAGTTCCATGCATTCATCCACTTCTGTATCTTTTCCCCTTTTTTTTTTTTGTTTTCCTTTTAGCAATCATTGTTAAAATGAAAGTGATGGGTGTAGTTCTTGCATGTTATCTTATAATTTGTGTCTAGTTGGGTAACATGTGCTTTGGACCATCTGGCTAGGCTGTATTCACTACTATGTGACTTGCCTAATTACCGTCATCTTACATCCCACCAAAATTTTTTTTAGAAAGGTGGATGCACCAAGGCATCACCAATTCTAGCCTTCCGACCCTAGAATTCATTACAACTAATACGTTGGTAATTGGATAAGAAGTTCACATTTGCTACAAAAGAATAATTAAGCCGCAAATGAGCTTCCCCCTCGGAAAAGAAGGCGTGAAGGGAGCTTAGTTGGGCGAGTCCTTGCATCTTCCCTAAGCATTTCACCTAATGGCAACTTCTTATTATTTCTAATCTCAAACTTAACTTTATAAATCAGTCCCGGTTGATCATTTAATAGGGAGTTCTAACGAAAGATTACATATATTTTTTATAAATCAGTCTCGGTTAATCATTTAATAGGGAGTCCTAACGAAATATTACATATATTTTCTTAACATAAAGTCTCCTTTTATTCTTTAAAGGCTCTTGACAAGACATCAATGTAGGTAAATGTGTAATGAACTAATTATTGAATAACGACTAATGGAGGATATACGAGTTGAGCTGGATCAGTTCAAAGAGAGTATAGTTATATATAGGAAGGGTGATACTGTGCATGTATTACCTCTAATTATTGGCAGTGCACCATTGACAAGCAAATAGGAAGCATTCATTACCTAATGTTTAAAAGCCTTGGAAATTGTTGACCGACTTGACCCTTTAATAACTTATTAAAATATGACTCCTTAAAAAACGATCCAATTAAATCTATAATTGATTAATTTTTTTATAAACGGACTAGTTAAAGGCATTTAATGGAGTCCCTTCTATTAGAATAGCTCTGGACAGATGTAGGAGTCTTAAGTATTCTACTGATGCGGTGTGAATGTGATCAAGGACAAACATCCATATTTGACGAAAGGAGTCAGATATTCAGATGTACAAGATTACACCAACCTTCAAAGATTAAAAGTTAGAAGTCTTTTTTTAATTTTTAAAGGGTGGAACAAAGATGCAAATCAAAGGAAGTAGGGAATATCAGCACAGACCATGGCATTGGCATTGGCATTGGCGTCGGTAACGCAAGAATCTTCCCTTAGCTTATCAGTGAATCTTTTTCTTTTGAGTTTATTTAATTCTTCGTAAGCCATCACTCCAGAGTTGGAAGGGACACTGCTAGTCGATGTAAAATTGTAAATTGCACCCGCCAAAATAAAAGGAATTAATTACAACAATTTGATCACCCCATAATTCAAAATTGGCCAAAATAATGCTTGGATCTGTGTTGCATGTGAATTTGAATCTCTCTACACAATCATCAACTATACGACTAAAGTATATAGTATAATAAATACTATATACTATATCATCAACATATTGGGTGGGTGATGGACTAGAGATGGCAGATTTTTTTTAACCATTCATCATCAACATATCCGTAGTCCGTAGTAAAACACTAAAACACTAACCTAGCAGCAACTTTTGGATACTCTTTATCCTCCACCAAACAAACATTTATCACACCCCTTTAAACTCAACGTACCCCAATCATTCCATAATGACATACACCATCCTCTCTTTCCCCGTCAATCAAACACACACTCCCCCTACTTACACCTCACTACACTTGCACCCATCTTCTCTTTCTCCTCTTCTCATGTGTTGCTGTCCCTGTCTTCTTACTCCGATCTCCATCTCTTCTTCTCTTTTACTTTTCGTTATAATATTGCACCCTCATCAACTACTGACCCACCAATGGCTAAGCTAGTCGTGGAGGTGCTAGGCGCATCCGACCTCATGCCCAAAGACGGCCAAGGCTCGCCAGCCCCTATGTAGAGGTCGACTTCGAGGAGCTCAGACAGAAGACACAAACCAAGTCCAAGGACTTGAACCCGCTTTGGAATGAGAAGCTTGTTTTCGGGGTCTCCGACCCACATAACCTCGCCAACAAGACTATTGAGGTGACCATATACAATGACAAGAAATCTGGGCACGGCCATTATAAAAACTTTCTATGCCGAGTCCGGATTTCAGGGGTTTCCAACGGAAACCCAAGCCTCAGTTCAGAGGTACCCCTGTATAAGAGAGGAATGTTCTCTTATATCAAGGGAGATATTGCTTTAAGGATGTATTTGGTGGATGACCCATCCTTTAACTACCCCTCTCATTCTCCTCCTATCAAGGAGGAGAAAAGAGAGAGTGAAGCTCAAGTTTCTCCCTTGGAAGAAATCCATCCAAACATTACCTTCAATTTTGGCAAATAATTATGAGCAGTTGGGGGAGAGAAGATTTGGAAATAAGAACGATTATCATCGTCACGACATAAAGAAGAACAAAAAGAAAGAAAAGAAAGACCTCAAGTGAGGACTTTCTACTCAGTTCCAGCTAAAAGTCCCACTTCCCAAGCTCCTCCCCCAACTGAGATACCTCCACAACCATATCCCAAGGTAGAAGTTTGGGCAGATTTTATGAAAGCTGCCCCACCCCCTGCCATGATGATGCAGTTTCCTGGCAAGAAGCCCGGTTACGAGCTCGTTGAGACCCGCCCACTGGTGGTGGCTCACATGGGATACAGAAAGGGAGATACTATTGGCAGCACCTATGATCTGGTTGAACAGATGCATTACTTGTATGTAAGTGTTGTCAAGGCTAGAGATCTTCCTGTGATGGACATTACAGGGAGCTTAAACCCTTGTGTGGAAGTGAAGTTGGGTAACTACAAAGATATTTTTTATTTTTTAACCCTTTTTTTTTAATTCGAAATCGTTGTCTACCTTAATATTTTGTTAAATGAAAATAATTTTACTAAAAAAAAATAAAAAATAAAAAAAATTTAAAATTCTTTTAATAATTTTTTTTTAATTTTTTATTAAAAAAAAATTTAAAAAATTATTTTTAACAGCGACTTTCAAGAAAAAAATTTAAAATTTTTTTTTTAAAAAATTGCGGAGAATATATTTCGAAACAAAAATTTGTCAACTACGAAGGGGTGACTAGGCATCTTGAGAAGAACCAAAACCCTGTTTGGAATCAGATTTTTGCATTTTCTAAAGAGCGATTGCAATACAATCTGCTGGAGCTGATTGTGAAAGATAAGGACTTTGGAAAGGATGATTTTGTGGGGAGGGTTGTGTTTGATTTGACTGAAGTTCCGCTTTGAGTACCGCCTGATTCGCCGTTGGCACCTCAATGGTATAAGCTGGAAGATAAGAAAAGGCAGAGAGGGAATACGGGAGAGATAATGCTGGCGGTATGGATGGGAACGCAGGCTGATGAGGCATTCCCAGAAGCATGGCATTCTGACGCACATTCCATCAGCCATCACAACCTCGCACACACGAGATCAAAGTCTATTTTTCACCCAAATTGTATTACTTGGGAGTTCATGTGATAGAAGCTCAAGATTTGGTGCCATCAGACAAAGGTCGTCCACCAGTGACTCAGGTGAAGGTCCAACTAGGAAACCAGCTGAGAATGACAAGACCTTCACCGATACAGACAATGAATCCGGTTTGGAATGATGAGCTGATGTTTGTGGCTTCAGAGCCATTTGATGAATTTATGATTTTGACAATGGAGGATAAAGTAGGGCCTAGAAGGGATGAGATCCTAGGGAGGATGATCATCCCTTTTAGGGAACTTCCACATAGGATGGAAATAACCAAGTTTCCTGATACTAGGTGGTTTAACCTCCTCCAGCCATCACTGGCCGAGGAAGAGGGAGAGAAGAAAGATAACGTGAAGTTTGCTAGCAAAATTCACCTGCGTCTTTGCTTGGAGGCAGGGTACCATGTGTTGGATGAGTCGACTAACTTCAGCAGCGATCTCCAGCCCTCATCACAGCATCAAAGGCTCCAATTGGGATTTAGAGCTTGGGATACTGAGTGCTAAGAATCTCTTACCCATGAAAGGGAAAGAGGGGAGAGTGACTGATCCGTACTGTGTAGCCAAGTATGGCAATAAATGGGTTCGAACACGAACCCTTCTTGACACTCTTGCTCCCAAGTGGAGCGAGCAGTACACTTGGGAGGTCTTTGATCCCTGCACTGTGATCATTGTCGGAGTGTTCGACAACTGCCATGTCAGTGGGAATGATACAAAGGATCAAAGGATAGGGAAGGTTAGAATCAAGCTATCGACACTAGAAACTGATTGAATATACTCACATTACTACCCTTTAATGGTGCTTATCCCTGGAGGATTGAATGGGGAGCTTCAGTTAGCAGTGAGATTTACCTGCACAACTTGGGTGAACATGGTTGCACAATATGGAAGACCACTACTACCCAAAATGCACTATGCGCATCCAATTCCTGTCAAACACATTGACTGGTTGAGGCACCAAGCAATGCAGATAGTGGCTGCCAGGTTAGCTCGTGCCGAACCGCCCTTGCGACGAGAGATTGTGAAATACATGCTGGACGTGGACATCCATATGTTCAGCCTGAGAAGAAGCAAGGCAAACTTCTTCAGAATCATGTCAGTATTATCAGGAATCTCAGCTGTTTGCAGATGGTTTAATGACGTTTGCACATGGAGAAACCCTATAACAACCTGTCTTGTTCACGTCCGTTTCCTGATTTTGGTCTGTTACCCAGAACTCATACTGCCCACTTTCTTCCTTTACCTGTTTGTGATCGGCATTTGGAACTACCGCTTTAGACCAAGGACCCCGCCCCACATGGATGCTCGGCTTTCACATGCAGAGCATGTCCACCCGGATGAGCTAGATGAGGAGTATGACACATTCCCTACATCACGACCCAAGGATGTAGTCAAGATGCGATATGACCGGCTTCGAAGTGTGGCGGGTCGGGTTCAGGCCGTGGTGGGAGATCTAGCAGCCCAAGGAGAGAGAGCTCAGGCGTTGCTAGGTGGAGGGATCCAAGGGCAACTGCAATATTCATCTTCCTGTTTCTGATATGGGCAGTTTTCCTGTATGTGACTCCTTTCCAGGTGATTGCAGTGCTAGTGAGGCTTTACATGCTACGACATCCACGGTTCAGGTCCAAGATGCCTTCTGTACCGGTCAATTTCTTCAAGAGATTGCCTACAAAATCTTACTTGCTTCTATGACACAGCTATTGTCAGCCGATAAATCTTCCAAATCTTAGTTTCATGGAGTATCATCTCCAAGAATCGCTTGCTTGGAGTTTTCCCAGATCTTCTTGTAATGTAATGAACCTAGCGATTCTTTTATTCAAGTTCTCGTTCCATATTTTGTACAATTTTAGTCATAAAATGATGAATAACGTCAAATTTTGGCTAACAATGAGTTAATTCTGCAGGATAATATCAAAGCTAAAGAGATGGGCCAACAAGTAGGCAAAAGATGCACATAGTCCACTTCAATTGTTGCAGATCATTGCCAAAAAAAAAAAAAAAAAAAATTGTTGCAGATTTCTAAAATCACAATAACTAATAGTATAGCAAAATTTGAGCCACTGTGTCTTTATGACTAACAATTAGTTCGCCAAAAAAAAAAAAAAATAAATAAAAGACTAGTGTTAACTAGACATCACTCCTTTAACCAGAGTTGAGAAAAAGAAGCTACAACAATTAAAAAACTCAGGAATATACCAGCAATAAGAGATTTATCGACAATATTCCATCGTGCTTTGTTTGCCTTTTTGGACTCTTGCTTCAGGTTAGGTTGCTGAAAAACTGTATTCTTGGGGTCTTTGAATATAAGGTCGTTCCGCTTCCTCAGCCCCTCAAGGTTTTGATCATCCTCTACCGGCTTGCCATTAATCAGGACAGCAGTTACCTCTGAAGTATCAGTAGACTGAACTGCATTACAGCATGAATCTGGCTCTTTAGAGCATGCACAAGGTTCGTCGCTAACACCACATGGAGAAAAATTACTGCAAGTTGGTTCATCCTGATATAAAGTTCTGTCCTGGGCATTATGACTGAGAACCTCAACCACTTCACCAAAAACTGACCATCTTCCAACAGAAGTAATCTTTGCAGTAGATGAAACACCTAGAAGGCCTACTGGCGCATTGACCAATACTTGTATGTATCCTTTGGTGTGTCCCACCTAAGAAAGACAATTCCAAAAGTCATAAAACGTAGCAATTTTATTATCTTCATGGTAAAAAATTAAACAAATACCAAGTACCAGGGGAAAAGAACCTATATATTTGGTTTTAATCATCAGAAACGTGTTAAACACACTTACCCACACCCCTTAAGAAGAATATAAAGTCACCTATCAGCTATGATACAAAAAAGTCATAAGCCAAACTCAAATGCAGTTTCTAGCAACTCAAGTCAGCAAAGCCAGAAAAGTGACTGAACAGCAGAAAAGAAAACATCTTGCTGGCATCTTACCAGGTGAATTCCATCTGCAGCAACATCAGTTATCCATATTCTCTCTACCAGCCCTTCCATTCCGTTATATGGGGTGAAAGATTCAAAAACTGCAGTTAATTCACGACTCCGTTTCTTTACTATAGCACTTGGTACCTTCTTCATCCTTGCAGCTGGAGTACCTGATTAAATTGATTGCACAAATGAATTACACTTGGACTTACATGATTGGTGATCAACTCAGAAATTTCATGCCGAAATGTAAATATTCAATCAATTTCAGTAAACCAAAATACTCATGAATACTGTAATTACTTCAACATAATCATTTCAAAGATTCAAACAAGGCACATACACTGTCATACCATGCAAAGAACATAGATGCAAGCATAATAATATAATATCAGTAAAATCAATAGTCGTAACGGTGCATTTCTAATAATGCCCATTCAAGATGCCTAGTCCATTCAAGATCATCCCTTTCATCGAAAAAATTTGAAGCAAACAGGATACTTTACATAATGTATTATAGCTATGCTACAGGCCCTCATAGGTCCCAATTCAAATTCTTCACAACTAGGGCCAATAATTCTTCGCAACCTTAAATCTTTCCACAACCCCACACACCAAAACTAAAAACTTTAAGATCTTCTCAAATTCCCTCTGATATCAATGTGACATGAGTGATGAGTCATAACCTTATGTCATAAGGACACTAGGGGTTCCTGAATCAGATTATCCAACATTTCTGTCTGAAGGGACCCTCCAATACCCCATTTCCCGTGCAACCAGCCTAGGTGCTTCCAAGGAGGATCCTATGTCAGAAGTTCTAAATTGATGAAATCTCGGTTCAATTCTCTTAACAATTTTTTATCTAACTATGGATAAAAAGGATCAATTAGAATATTGAAAAGAAGACATCAGATGACAAGGAATACTCTAAAGAGAATCAAAGAAAAAATAGGACTAAGCCAACAAGCCAATTTGCATCAGTAATAGAATGTCCCTTACTAACCCCTCACTGTAGGACTCCCAAGAGATACAAGGTACATAACCCTGTCCACCAAGCTTCTGAAATAGTTCACCAATGACCCAAAATTTTATAGGCTAGGATAAGGATTCACAACATACATCATAATCTTACCTAAAATACTAACGTCGTAAACTTTCTCTGACTTGGACAAGGAACTTTTTTTAATACTCAAGTTACAAAATTTCATTAGGGTTCTATTCATTACTCTCTTCTCCCTAATCTTTGACTAAAAAATATTGGAAGGAAACTGTTGACTGCAGATTTATGCAAACTAGTTTCACTAAGGTCCCCAAAATGTAAACTAAAATCCCCCCCTAAGTGAATCAAATGAAAAGTTCAATAATTTGTAGCTAAAAAACTTTGGGCTCCCAACTCCACTTCTTGATGATCCTGATCTTAGGACTTCTATTAAACTTTGACTCTGGCAATATTCAAAATTCAAAGGCTATATAATACATGCTTTTGGAGCAATTTTTGAAAAAATATTCGAAATTCAATCGGTGGCATGGGATGCCTCCTCAGGTCATATGGAATTTTGGAACCATTCATGATTCACTAATTGGTCTTTAAAAGTCGCAAATCCAGTTCAGTAACTAATATGAGACATTTCAAACATTAGTTGGATTATTAGTTTTCATCTAAAGTAAAGGGACCCTATAACTCAAAAAGCTTCCAAAGGTCCTTTAAGGCCCAGGAGAAGCATATCAAGGTATCATTTTACCATATTTAAATTAGTCTATAACTACCAAAATTTGAAAGTTATTATGATTTGGAGAAGGTTTGGAAAAAATATTTGAAACAAAAGTTTTGTAGTGGATGCTTTCAAGGACCTAACTACATAAGAGGTGATTTGCAACCATTCATGGCTTAGTAAATAGTCTTCGAAGACCTGAAATCAAGTTGAGCAACCAATTGGAGACAATTCAAAAATTGGTTGGATTATATGTTTAAGGGTAAAGAAAGGGTTCCAATCCCTTAAATAGATTCTCAACGTCGTATTAGACTCATAGGAAGCATATGGAGGTGTTTTGAAACTATTTATGGTTCAAAAATCAGTCTTTAAAGGCCCCAAGTTCAACAACCAATAGGAGACATTTTTGAAAATTAGTTGGATTGTTACATAGAAATAAAACGGTTCTTTTCACTCAAAAGGCTTCTAGCTGTCTTGTAGGGCCAATGGAATGCAGACGAAGGTCTTATTTCATCAAGCTGTCTTATTGTACACACCTTTGACGCAATTCACAAAAACATATTCAAAACTTTACAAGTTTTGAAAGGCTTCCTGAGGTCCTATGAGGACCATCAAAAAAAAAATAATAAGAGCAATTTTATAAAAGATATCCAAAATTTAATTGTTGGTAGGGGAAGCCTTCCAAGGTCATAAGAGGTGATTTGGAACCACTTACAATTTATAGCTCAATCATGAAAGGCCCTAAATCGAGTCCAACAACCAATAGAATGTAATTTGAAAAAATAGTTGGATTGTCACTATAAATTTGAAATAAAGAGTTCTAATTGCTTTCTATAAGGCTCATGAAAAGCATATGAAGGTGTTTTGTCCACAATGAAGATAAAGAGTTCTAATTGCTTTCTATAAGGCTCATGAAAAGTCTCATGAAAAGCATATGAATTTGAAATAAAGATTTGTCCACAATGATCAAAATTTGAAGTTTATTATACACAATTTTGAAGCAATTTTCGAAAACAAATTCGAAACTGAACAAGTTGTATAGGATGCCTCCTAAGGTTATAAAAGGTATTTTGTCACCATTCATGGCTTACTAATTGGGCTTTGACGACCCACAATCAAGTTAAACAACCAATTAGAGAAAATTTCAAAAAATTGGTTAAATTATTAGTTCAAAAGCGGAAATAAAGGGTCCCAATCACTCAAAAGGCTTATGTGGAGAAGGCGAGCTAGCGAAGAGTAAGTGGAGCTCTGCAATGGAAAGAATTAACTTAAAAGACAGAATTTACTGCATAAAAGATAGTGAAGATTTTATTTTAGTCAATCATTTCTGACGCATATTCATCAAAATGACCTACAGTCACCTAAGAGGTTAGGTATAAGACCTTAACCTTAGCCACATAGGTCCCCTAATACAATAGTATATTAGTACAACAAGTCTTTCTTCAAACTCACAGCCCAAACTTGACCTATACAACAAAGTGTAGGACAACTAATCAGATTACGTACATCATAAGCTACAGATTTTAGAACGCTAGGTTTAAATCCTGCTCTCTCATACTTAAACAAATCAATAGATTCCTGCATGAGGGAGCTTAGCATCCTATAAGATCGTCTTTGGAGAATGGCATACCCAGATGGGCTGTTCAAAAAATTGGAGTTTTCATTTCAAGATTAGACATGCTAATAACAAGGCCTAAGACATTATCTGTAGACAAAAAATTGAAAATATAATGAAGTATAGACCAGAATACCTGGTCGAGGATAGAATTGTGAAATATGAACTTGAGCAAATTTATAATCCTTGATAAGCTCAACAGTTTCAGCAAAATCATCATCAGTTTCACCTGCAGAAAAATGAGAGGACCACCTTGTAGGCAAGTAAAATTACCAAAAAGTGCAAACATAAAAAGAGACACATCTTTCCATCGCACAGAACATGAAACAGATGTGTGTACCAAACACATGAAAAATATAACACATGTGATACCTTCCATATCATTTGATTGGAGTACTCCAAATTAAACACAAGTAATACTTCTTCATTCTTCAAATATGAATATTAAACACTGTTTCCTAATATTTGAATATGGCAATGTCATCATAAAAGACAGAGACCTTCCAATACAGCTACTACAACTGTGTCCTAGTCCATTATATTTCAAAACCAACCAATCCTCCCACTAACTACACCCCCCTCCTCTCCCACACACATTGAAACATCAGCTGTTTCCAAATTTTTTTAATATTTCAATATCGTTGTAAAGACAGAGACCTTCCAGAACAGCTACTTCAACTTCATCCTAATCTATAATTGTTCAGACCTAAGGAATAAAAAGATTCCTATCGAAAAAAACCTTACCAGGAAAACCACAAATGATATCAGTTGCAATCTGCAACCCAGGGACCAGTTTGGTCAACGTATCCACCACAGTCCTGAACTCTTCTACAGTATATTCTCGATTCATTGCCTGAAACAATGTCATGAACCACATTACAGAAATTCCCAGTAGCAAGAATTATAGAGCCAACAATGGTCAGGACTTTGCTATAAAATCTTCTGTTACAGATGACTGAAGAATGCTATGGTAATAAAAGGATAATTTGACAGCATTTGAACTAAAGGAGGTTGACAAGAAATTCCTGCACATACAGTTAAGACAGCATTGCTTCCAGACTGAACAGGAACGTGAAGAAAGGAGTACACGCAAGGATGACACAACACTTCAGCTATTTCTTTCAGGTGTTCAAGAATATAAGGGGGGTTAGTCATCCCGACACGGAGCATCGTACTTCCAGAGGAGGGGAGCTCAGCAATGATTGCATTTAAAAGAATAGGAAGGTTAACTCCAATGTCACGGCCTGAAAGTCCCAGAGTCAAAATTTTAGCACAAAATCAAGATGCAGAGAATCTTAGGAATTGAAGGTTGTACTAGTGCTGAGCTATCCTTAACTTTCATTCCATATATTATAATGTAAATCAAGATTTAGACATCAATAAGTACCATATGCTCCAGTATCTTCACTGCTTAGCCATATCTCCCTAACTCCTTCAGCTACGACAGTTTTCACACGCTGAACCTGAAGCATCATACAAAGTCAGGACTCAAGATAACACCAACGTCAAACCACAAAGCTATCTCCAAGGGACCAAGGTACTTACAAGGCTGTCCACTGTATAGCTTCCTAAATGACCACGTGCATGCTTTGTCTTGCAATAAGTACAAGCACCTAAACAGCCAACATTTATTGGAAGAATCTCAACAAACTTGTTCTTCCTCACCTGTATAAGATATTACAGCAAAACATCTTCAGCTCTCATCAGTGCTTATGTTGTTTGGTGTCAATAATGACACAATATTGAGCTACAGATAACAAACAAGATCATTACCTTTGGGAGATCAAGAGCAGGCAATGTTCTCCTATTTAAAAGCCGCACTTCATGGCCTTTCAATGTCTCTTCAACAACTTCTACGACACGATCGATTTGCTGCACACCAACTATACTAACTCCTTCAAGCTCTTTTATGTTCCGACTTCCTTGTGGCACACATCCTGCCACAACCAGGGGTTTGTTTGCACTTTTACCTTTTGAAATGAGAGTATCCATGGCAGATTGACTTGGTGATTTAACAGTGCACCTGGAATGAATCAAAATTACAGTCCATTGAATTAATGATAATATATTCAGCATTTCCAGAGAGTCTCAAGTATCTCTGACTGCAAAAACTCCCAAATAATCCACTTCAAATGAAAAAAAGTGTTAGTTAGAATCCTTACGTATTTATCAGCCACAAGTCAGCTTCCTCGGGATTATCAGTCAAGGTATACCCATAAGCTGCCAACTGACCAGCCATGTACTCACTGTCACTCTGATACATCAATACACGCCCATAAGCAATTGTAAGTTGCAGAAACTAAAGTAGCAAGTTCCAGTAAATCAAGTTTATCAGTCTTTGAGCATGATGAATCCCGTATCCTGTTGAATAAAAACAGTAACTCCATACTAAGAACATATGCTCCTACTCATTTCATCAGGCACAAAGCTTCACTGGCAAAATCAGGAAAAAGCCACAGCATGTTGTCTTATGAAATATTCAAATTACCATGCATTCACTTTCATTATGTCTCCCATTATTAAGGGCAAAACCTTCCTTTTGTTCTAGGAAATGGAGCTTCCCTCATGTCAATTAGGCAACTCCAAACAGGAACTTATGTCATAGATCTAATAGTTAGAAGATATGGATCATTATTCGACTCCCTAAAATCTAACAATATCGCCCTAAATTGGCCCATCTTTTTCATTTATACACTTACTTAAAAAAAACCCATCGTTTACCCATTTATCCTCTTCTCTCGCCTCTTCCCCTTCTCTCTCCAAATCTCCTCTCCATAGCCAACAGACCTCCAGCGAACTCCTACCTCTGTCCACCGACCACCACACACACCACCCCCTCTCCTCCTCTCCAAACGATCGCCACAGCAGATCCCGCCCCTTCATCCCCTACTCTCGCCCACCTTAGCAGCCCGCCATCACTGTTGTGAGACAGGCTTTGCGGCTGACCTCCGCCACCTCTAGCTTCACAACATGCCTAAATTCAAGCTCCTCCAACAAAACATCGGAGTCATCATGATATGGCTTTTTTCTAAAAAAAATAAAATTAAGATTCCTTTCAACTATAGTTTGTCTCAGTAAGGTTGGAATAAGAGGTGCCAGAGGGATTCAAACGATAAAGCATCCGCGGAATTCTGCATCGAGATTAGCTAATATCTGGCATCCTCCATGACGGCTGCAAAGCACATTTGAGTCTTAACCGTGGAAGAGACTATATTTAATTGTGTCGGGTGTATGGGAAAGACTAAATTTAACTAAGTTTCTCCCTAGGGGAAGTCTAAATCACAGCTAGTGGTAAGACTCAGTTAGATGTAGTCTACCCCATGTTCAACACTCGGTTAGATATAGTTAAGGTAGTGAAGGTACTATTGTCATGCAAAGGGGCTATGTTGACGGAGTTGTCCGGCGGGGGGGGGGGGGGGGGGGGGGGGGGGGGTTGCTACGGTGGTGGTGTTGGGTGTGTAATGGTGAGAGGAGAGATGTAGTAAGAAGAGATATGGGTTGATTAAAGAGATGGTGATAGGTGGCTACACGTAAGTGCAGTGGACACAAGTTGGAGAATCTAAGGTTGACGCTGAAATTTTAGCGGAGAAGGTTGCTGTCAGATTTTTGGGTGTGAGGGAAAGGAGAGAGATGGTTGCTAGATGTTAGGTGTGAGGGAAAGGAGAGGAGCAAGTAAATTGGTAAATGAGCTAGGAAGTTAGTAAGGGTATACAAGGAAGAGAGGGGTACATTTAGGGCATTTTGTTAGATTTTAGGGCGATACTTACAACCCCCTAGAAAATCCATGTAGATATGTGATAAAAAGCTAGCAAAATTACTTATTTGAGGTTGAATAGAGTAAGATAGGATACTTAGTGCACAACCCTAAGATGGGGAATGGTTTAGGTCGCTGTCATTTGGTACCTCGAATTTTACTCTCGTGGAAGACAGCTTTAGAACTTCCATTTAAGGTCAATGTGCCAAAGTCATTGGACAACAGCATTGCACTCGTTGTCAATATGTCTTAAACGGAGCTGCTATTCATGACTACCCAAAAAATCCAATGCTCAAGTTTTGGCCCCTTTTATTCTCTATAGAGTGATGCGCTTCCGAACTAATTTTAGAAAGCATCAATATACCATTTATAAGACAGTGAAGGCTCTTATTGTTGGTAGGCTTCCTCAAAATTTTCATCTCATAGAATTCAAAGGCACCCTTACAAATGTCTCTTGGTTACGGATGAACAGAATAGTTAGGATTGAGGAATTTCAACATCACCAAAAACCTCTAATATAAGCTTACCTAAACTTATAAACCGGATTAACAATGAAATGAAGGTAGAAGCAATTATTAGAATGTTTGTTACGCAAGAATTTTTTTGGTAAGGAGCTCATAACAGGTCCCAGCTGTCCAGATCATAATAACCACCAAAACACTATAGGTTTGCACTTCTTCGCCTACATCTCTTTCAAGGTCAAAGCCATTAACTAGATTAAGGATTCGAAAGCTATGACAAGTTTCTTTCTTTGGATGTCCAAGAGTACATTTATGTCACCCAGGAAAAAGCAGATCCATCCATGTTTCGATTCCAAAAGAATTTTTTTATTTAAGTGGTGCGTTTTGGGTTTGCCTAGACATTATAATCCAACAATGTCCAAGCGTGTCTTCATCAAAGCATGCATGAAAAGGATTTCCAAAGGAGAATCGTTCACCATATCCATATAAAATTTTGGTAATTTCATTCCATGACTAGTTTCATATTAATCTTGTCATCTAATTACATTCATAACTATACTTGGCAACAAAAATCCTTATTGAGAAAAAAAAACACCTCCAGAAACCTAAAAGTGCCGAAACCTTCTAAAGAAGATAAGTCACTCACTAAAACCCCAATTCTCATGCATATCAACTTGTAAAACTTCCAAGCTTCAATCAGCAAAGAACTTCAACACACAAACATATCAAGTAAATCATAAGTGTCACCCAAGCAAATGAGTGACCAAACTATACTTGCAACAAATTCCCAACTAATGGACATTAACAAGACAGCCAGGCCACAACATTATCGATACGAAGCAAGTCGACCACACATACGATCCCCGAAGTAAATACCCACTTACCATTAACCCCTATATAGCATCATAAATCATATTTACAACAAGCTCAAATATTTCTAACACATAGAGAATCCCATTAACCCCAATAATCAATGCAACATAAAATTAAAGAAAAAAATCAGAAATTCATAATATTACTGACCTGATTATGAGAGCACCCAAAAGTTTTGATAAAAACAATCTGCGACAAAAAAAAAAAAACAGAATATGTACAATATTAGTGAAGATAAATGTAACGTTAGCCTATAAATTACATAAAAAATAAAAAATAAAAATAAAAAGGTAAAGGAGGGACCTGGGTGCCAGGAATTTTGATGGATTGAAGAGGGTCTTGAACATAGGAGAGCTTAGAAGATTTGATGGATTTTTTCTTAGGGTTTAACCCAACTGAAGTCACGGGTAATCGGAACCCGGGTGCAACGCCTCCATCTCTGACCATTAAATCTTCGATGTCTTCCATTTCAAGGACTGAAGGAGAGACCGAGAGAGACTGCGAGACGCGTGAGAAACTGCGAAGTGCGAAGTGTGAACTGCTTCAATGGTGCGTTTCTGGAGTTGTGTTTCTCTCAGTGTTTGATTCGGAGTTTGAACCATATTTGCTCACTTACATATTCGTTTATTCTTTCACCACTCTCTTTTTCGGTAAAAAATAATTACTCTCTTTAAAATTACTCCCTCCGTCTCCGTCTCATATTATGTACTACAATTTTCATTTTACGCCTTTTCAAATTATTTGCTACATTCTTATTATAGTATGGTGTAATTTACTAAATTATCTTTATTTTTGTCTTTACCCCACTAATTACCCCAACTAACCCCACTAAAACCTAGAGTAACCCCCCACTAACACCCACCCACCCTTAAACTTAACCCTACTTCTCGATTTCACAAGTCAGTGGCTCTGTCTTCTGCCTCTCTTTGTCTCCCTCACTTTCACACTCGAAATCTCCATCTCCCACCCACTTGCATCTGTAATCCCTTAATTTTTTTGTAGATTAATAATCTGCACGTGTTCCTGATCATTTTGATACCCAAATTACAGTGGTTCGTTGCAACCCAAATTTTAGGGTTTCTTAAATTTGTGCATTTCCATGGATGAGGGGAGTGGATCTGGGGGAAAGAAGCGTAAATATTTTGGTTTTGAGGAGAACTCGTTCCCACCTCACGAGATGCGTCGTCTCCAAGACATTCTCCGTGGTTTGGCTGCGGAATCCTCGAAGATTTCGGCACCTACCGTTTCTCTGTCAGTGTGTGGCTACTATGGGTGTTCTACCTCCACTCCTTTAACTAACCCAAGTGGGTCTTCTCCTGAAACCATCCCAAAACCACCGCCATTGGGCTTCACATCCCGGTCGGCCTACTCATACTGGTTCTCTAATAGAAAAGAGTAAGATCTTCACCTTGATTCATTTTTTTTCCGGGTTTGTGGTATACCATGTTTTGCCTTGATTCGTTTTTTCTTTTTGGGTTGTGTCATGGTATATATTTGGCTTGATTTGTTATGGGTTTGATGGATCTGGTATTTTGCCTTGATTCTTTTTTTTCGAGTTTGTGGTATATCATGTTTTGCCTTGATTCATTTTTTTTCGGGCTATGTCATGGTATATCATGTTTGATTTGTTATGGATCTGGTATTTTGCCTTGATTCTTTAGTTGCTTCGGGTTTGTGGTATACCATACTTTGCCTTGATTCATTTTTTTCGGGTTGTGTCATGGTATATCATGTTTGATTTGTTATGGGTGTTATGGATTTGGTATTGTGCCTTGATTCGTTATTTTTTTCGGGTTTGATTTGTTATGGTATTAAGGATGTTTTTGTTTTGGCTTGATTTAGGATATACCTATTGATTTAGGGGTTTTGGCTTGATTTTGGGTATACCTATTGATTTAGGGTTTTTTGGCTTGATTTTGTTTCTTTTTTGGATGGTACTAGTGTTTTGGGATTTTGTTTCTGTTTTCGGATTTTGTTAAGGGTATACCTCATGTTTGGTCATGTTCTTCTGTGTTCCTCTTTGTGTTATGTTTGGTGATGCTCTTGTAGTGATGTTCTTTGTGTTGATGCTCATGTATGTTGAGGGTTGGTGAAGGTGACATTTGGTGCTGGTGATGGTCATCTTTGCACTTGTTGATTTAGGGTTGGTGATTTTTAATGTTTGTTCTGGTGGTTCTTTGTGTTTAGCTCTGTTGATTTAGGGTAGGTGATGTTTAGGGTTTGTTCTGGTAGTTCTTTGTGTTTAGTCTGTTGATTTAGGGTTGGCGATGTTGGTATGTTCTGGTCTGTTAGGGTTAGTGATGTTTGGTATGTTCTTGTCTGTTAGTTTAGCTCTTTTAATTTAGGGTTGGTGATATTTCTGGTCTATTACTTCTTTGTGTTTAGCTCTGATGATTTGGGGTTGGTGATGTTTGGTCTATTTTGGTATGTTTAGCTCTGTTGATTTGGGGTTGGTAATGATTGGTTTGTGTCTGTTAGTTCTGGTCTGTTAGTTCTTGTGTGTTAGTTCTGGTCTGTTACTTCTTTGTGTTTAGCTCTTTGTGTTGATGGTCATGTCTGTCAATTTGGATTCCCTTACTTAGCCTTGATTTTGGATTCCTTTTTTTGTGATGCTTATCATGCTCATGCATATGATGCTAATGTTTTTCATGCTCATACTTATCATGCTCATGTTTGTTTATGGTAAATTACACATAATATGCTTAGCTATCCAATAGAATATCATGGACAAAAAGTGTGCAATTACACATAATATGCTTAGCTGGTTTATAGAATCACTTACAAAAAATGTGCAATTACATATAATATGCTTAGCTTCAGAAATTCACTACTTATCATGCTCATAATTATTCTCTTCTGCATTTTCTGGTTCTTTGCCATTCTGAGTGCTTGGTCCTTCATCCATTTCATACATATGGTCCTCTTGTACCCACTATTGACATTCTTGCACAAGCATCACCTTTAATCTCTAGTGACTGTTTCTTCATATGTGGTATCTGGTAGTTGTTGCTTCCTTTGACCTTTAGTATCTCTGCCATGCACTGCTGTAGAGTCAAGAAAATGTGATTAATTAGCTTTGGACTGTAATCATTTTAAGCTTCTTCTACTGCCTTAACTAGCTGATCAACTATTTTTGGTGTTGTTTGTTCCTTTAACGATTAAATTGCTCTGAAAAACCCAAGATCATTTACATTTAGATCTGGGCTTTGGGCAGGCTGGTTGACTAAGTGTATGTTGAATCCATCTTTAGTTGCTTCTTGCATATACTCTGGATTATCTCTTGCTATGTGTGGCTTTGCATTGTCTTCGACTATGTACAATTGCTTACTACCCCATGTTGGCCACTTAGACCTAATGGCAGACAATATACTATGTATGATCTTGGCTTTTATGACATCTTTAGTTACACTTGTTATTGCTTTCATTTCAAGTGTGCATGCTGGTCTGTTTTTGTTATTCTCTGTGCTAGGACTACCTCAGTAAATGGAAATATTCCTATCTTCCCATCATAAGTTACAACACCCTCTGTAGTGATATGTGGTCTTGCAACTGCAGCTATGAACATTACCTTGGTGATGAACCTCTTGCTTTTGCATGTTCTGTATGGATCTTTCTTGTTTGTTGCTAAGTAGTACTTTGCTGAGGTTTGTGACATGTAAAACCATTTCTCATCCAAATGTATGACATTGTACATGTTTGCAAACTTTGGGTATGTTGTCATTGTTAATGGTACAATTTCATTCATACACCACATAACTCTTGTTATCTTGTGTGCCTTGCTGAGTTCTGGTTTGATTGTATTTGTATGCTTCTTTATGGCTCCTCTTTTTACTAGTCTCTGTGTTGTTGATTTGCTGATTCCTATAGTAGCAGTAGCTGCACTTATGCTTGTTCTATTCCTTAATGGAATGAGAGCAAACTCATCTGGGTTAAATGACACTCTTTTTCTTCCTACTCTCCATGTTTTCATATTCTGAACATTGATTGCTTTATTTGATGATATTTGTGACTTCACTTTTTGCCATATCCTACTAACTGTCCATCGGGAGACATTGTACTCACGTGCTAGGTTGTTTATGTAACCTGCTGGTAGCTTCTTTGCATTTATGTATGGAATTTTATTACTTGCACAATGCTCTAGTAACTTCTCTGCAACGTTTGCTCTGTCATCATTGGTAAGCACAGAACATGGTTTCCTATTGTCATCCTCTGCCTCTACCACCTCCTCTACTTCTTCCACCTCATCTGCTTAAGATATCTCCTTATTTAGATCAAAGGCATTTGAGTTGTGAGTGAAGAGGTCAAAACCTTCTTCACTTTGTGCTGGTATATTCAGGTCAATAATTGACCTTGTTTGTGTTGCTTGACTCTCGACATTGACTGGAATGGGTTGTAGGCTTGATGTGGACAATGTTGGATTGCTCTTAGATGCTTTGTCATTCACAATGTGTGTTGACATGATGCGACTTAGAGTTTTCCAACAAATTCCACAGAGGAGTCCCAAACCCCAGGTAAGAACTCACCCAATGATGAAGCAAACTAAGCTAAGTTAAGGGTGATCCTAACTTTGTCCCTTTTAATGGTTTTGTACCTTTGGTGGCTTTGCTGGTTCTGTTCCTTTGCTGGTTCTCTGCCTTTAGTGGCTCTGTCCCTTTGGTGGCTTTGCTGGTTTTGTTCCTTTGCTGGTTCCGTTGCTTTGGTGGCTTTGTCCCTTTGCTACTTTTGTTCCTTTGGTGGCTATTTCCCCTTAGTGGCGCTACCCCTTGGTGGCTCTGTCCCCTTAGTGGTGCTGCTCCTTGGTGGCTCTGTCCTTTTGCTGGTTCTGTTCCTTTGGTGGTTATGTCCCCTTGGTGGCTCTCTCCCCTTGGTAGCGCTGCCCCTTGGTGGCTTTGTTCCCTTGGTGGCTCTGTCTCCTTGGTGGCTCTGTCACTTAGTGGCTATGTCCCTTGGTGGCTTTGTCACTTGGTGGCTCTGTCCCTTGATCGTTGATTGTTGTTGTTGTGTACTCGTTGACTGTTGCTGGTTCTCTAACTTTTTTTTTAGTTGGAAATGTGTAATAAATGTAGGAAGTGTTTTAATTGGTCCCCATTGTATTTATAGTGGCATTTATTGATGAGGAGTTGAATTTTTGGAGCCAAGGTCAAAATTCAAAAAATTGGAGCCAAAAATTCAAAAAAACCCAAAAAGTGTGTCCAAATTTTTGAGCCAAAAATTTCCCTCCAAAAATTAACAATAACAAATTGCTTTATGATTACTTCCTATTTTCTACTAATCACAAGTGTGCCACCACCACTCAATGACATTCCTTAATAACCGTGAAATGAGCTATATAGCATGTAATATGGGACGGAGGGAGTAATTCACTACATGCTCCATAATTTTGTTTAATTTAGGTTAATCTTGGTATAACTGAAGGTTATATTTTTTTTGATAAATTAGTTAATAAAGGCTGATAAAATGTACGTGAATCATAGATTTTAATATTATAATATTATTAAGTATATATACAATATAATATTAAAATAGATTTATTAAGATATTTATTAAGTATATATCTATAATATTTTAATATTATAGGGTATATATACAATATAATATTAAAATAGATTTTTTTAAGTAAAATGTTAACTTCTTATTTTCTTTTAAAGATTTAAAGTACCAGTAAAAGTTAAAGACAATAAGGCAACAAAGTATATTATATTATTTGGCAAAGAGACAGAGATTTTTATGGGTTATAAAGCTTCCTATATTTAAACCTTTGCTGATAATATAAGTCTACAATTTGTAGAGTTTATTAAGATAAATACAAAAATTAACAAAAATTTATTTCAAATCTAGGAATATGGAGACATCTTCATAAAAGAAGAAGCAAAAAAGGGTTTAATGAATTCGTTCACATTCATACTACATGCGCCAACAAAAGAGAATGAAGAAATAAGAGTTGCACCAATTCTTCAAAAACAAATGGGAAGATTTTCTAAAAATAACTGCAGCACTTATATCCACATGTGCTGAGGTTAATTAAAAAACCGCAACATTTGAAATAAATGCTGCGGTTTTTTAATTAACCGCAACACTTGTGTTTATATATGCTGTGTTATTTTAAATAACAATAGCATTTAGGTTAAAAGTATGTTCTCCCTATTCATGTGCTTCGAAATGTATTTAACCATAGCATTTGAGACGAATCAATTGAAGTGTTTTCTATTAGTGGGAGGAAGAATTTTTTTATCTTAGCAAGATATAAACATCTTTAAATCATCAAATTAAACATTTTTTATATTTTTAATTCAGTCTACATTATTGTATGTTAAAAATCCAACTTATTTAGTTTCGTTTACCAAATTTAATATCGTGCTATTGCACGGGCACATGTTAGTTTTTGTTTAATTTAGGTTTAATTTATATTACGAGTGTAATCACCCGTAAAATTATCAAATTTTGACTATGTTTTGATCGAAAATATTTTTTATTTACATCAACATACATTTGGCAACTCATATATTTTCTATACATATACATATTTCCTATATTAATAATACATTATTTTATTAGTATGTAAATAATTATTTAAATATTTGGTTAGTATGCAAATAATTATTAAAATCTTAAACCAATTTTTTGTACAAAAGATATTTTCTTTCCTAAGAAACTTATCAAGCCCAAAATACCTTGAAACCTAATACTCTTAAACCAAAGTAAGTTACCTACAACAAAAACTATAAATCAAAACAAAAGAAAAAAAAATCAAAAACCCCAAACCCAAACCCTTGTGCGTGAAAGAGGAGCCCCCAAACACCCCACCTTGCCGTCGTCGTCGGTGAGCCACAGCTAGTCGGCCTTCCTTCCCCTTCTTCTTCCTTTTCTCTTCTTTTCTCCCTTAATTTTTATGCCCTAATGTGCATGTTTAATAAGTTTTAAATGATTTTGTATTGATTTTATTATGGGTTAAAATTATATTTAAGTTTTATAAATTTGTATGTTCTATAAATTACTTTTATACATCCTACAAGTTTTCATGCAGAATTATTAATGGCTAGGCATGTTAGTATCATGAATAAGGGTTTTGATACTAGGCTCTTGAGTTTTTACATAAAATTATAAATAATTTGTGAATCATCTATGTTAATTTTTACGGGGTTGTAATTTAAATGAATTTTCAGATTTTATGATTATATATTTTAGTATAAAAATGTTAATTTTCATGATTCAAGGTTTGAATTCTCGTACTAGTAATTGTTTCATGAAATTTTGACTATAGTATGATGTATTTTGATAAAAAAAATTAATACTATGGTGTTTGGAATAAATTTTCAGAATATTATACATATTAGATCATGGTTTAATTGTTGAGATTTCATGTTTTTTAGCTTGAAATAATATACAATTAGTACATTAAGTTAAGACTATTTTGTGATACAATTGTGAGTAATTGGGTTATACTATATTGAAAACAAATGTTTAAATTTGTAAAGTTATAAAAAGGGAGTTTTATGATATGTATTTTAATGAATTTTTAACTAATACTTGTAATATTGAGTTACTAGATTATGTTTTGGGGAAACTTAAAAATATATTTTGAAATGATTTTAAAACCTTAGAACATTTAGTATGATTGCTGTAAATTTTGGATATTGATATATTGATATAAGCGGTATTATTTGATGTAGGAAATCAATTCGTAGAAGGTGCATAGATATAGAAAAGTGGTCACTCGCTTGGTTTACTCAAGGTATGTATGGATTACAATACCTTGACCTAAAAGCATGAGCTAGGATCGAAAATGGAAAGCTTGGTTTCATGATGAAGAAGTTTAGAGTATTATTGATTATGCATTAATGTGTTGTACTCCTTATTACTTTGGATTGTATTGATTATATTTTGGTATTGCTGTGTGATAATTAATGTGTAATCATTATCACTAATGAGAATATAATTAGGTTTGGTTGATGAATCACAGTTGATTCAAGTGGAATTAATTGGTTAATTAATCCATGAGGTTATTTAATACACCTCTTTCATTACTAATAGTATGAATTGAGTACAGGAGAATTTTAAGTCTTAATGACGAGAGTAGTTGACTCTAATCAACAGGTTAAAAAATTAAGAAATAAATTAATAGGTTAAAATTAAAGTTTTACAAAGATTGATTGTGTAACTGTAATGTTTGCATGTGTGTGCTATGGTGATTGTGTATACTGAGTTTAAACAGTAAATCACGTAAAGAGAAAGAAGGATAAGCAATAAAACTCTGGGCTGGTGCACGTCTAGAGTATTGACAATCAGGGGGTTGGAGCTTCACGGGGTATTATTCATGGCTTTTATTGGAGGTCGTGTGATTTACGAGTCTCTCTTTTATAACATTTTGAATTAAAATTGGGGTTAGTTGAGATCACATTTAGCTATGGTGACGGAGTCGCGCCCGTTTACCATATGGATTTATATTGTATTTTGATGTCATCCGACGGGAGTGCATGAATTATTTATCTATTTGATATCCTAATCTGGACATGGGGGAGACAATATTGTCTATTGCTTAATCCAAGTAATTAACTAATTTGTCAAGTCAGTTGAGTAAAATATTGTGTAATACGTTTTGTCATACTATACTTATTCTTTATTTAAATGTTATTTCAATTATTATACATTATACTCTATATGTACTCAGCTTGCTGCCTACGTGCTTTGTGTATTTTTTGGCATGGCTTTTGCATTTTAATGACACTGTGATGATCCAATATTTACACTTGTGTTATTGGGTTGCAGATTATTGACAGGTATCCAATCAAACAATCATGCATGGGTGGGTAGAGTGGAGTGTTGCTTTAATTTAGATTTTAGAATATTTTACGGATGTTTGATTTGATTTTAGACTCTTGGTTTAGAATTTGAGTGGAACGTTAGTTTGGTACATTACAGTAAGGCCTTAACGGTTCCAGTTTGTTATGTTAGGAGTTTGTTTTACGATTGATGTTATTTCGAAAAGTCTTTTGTTTTCCGCTACAAAACTCTATTTTATATCCTTAACGTTTGAACACGTGGCGGCAGCACATTAGTAATTTCCTAAAGGTTTGGTTTTCGGAAAATGAGAATTATCGGGGTGTTACGAGGAGTGGAAAAAATATTTATCTACGAATTAGATGACTAAAACTAAAATTAGAATTTCCATTTCACATCTCGATTTCTTTAAACGCCTGCTCGCATTTTATAGAAATTTGACCAGTGAATGAGGATATTTCCTTATGGAAGGCGTTTTTAATTTGTTGTCATTCATTGTCCATATTACAAGACAACAAAACCATTAACTATCCCATTGGCTTAAGTTTTTTTTTTCTTTGAGGAAAAGTGGCTAAATTTAACATTAATTAGATGAAATCAAGTTGAAAACTTAATTTAATATACTCCGTAGTAGGTACTAGGTAGACGGATCATATATATGATTTGATTTATAACATTTTACATATTAAAGTCGTAATATTATAACATTAACATATTGTTAGTAAACCAACATACTACCATAATAACCTTTTACAAACAGAAAGTGATAATCTAGTTAACTGTTCATCTGAAAAATTACCGTTTGACGAAATTTCCCAATTGTAACTTATAAAAACACAATGTCATAACTCAAGACTATACGAGATGTCAAATCATATTCATTACAGCTTAACTCTTGAAAAATTAAAAAAAAACACACACACACACATAAAAGGTAAACTACGTGTAATAAATATAAGGAAATCACACAAAAAAAAAAAAATTCATCTTCGCCATCCAAACTCGAAACTCACTATCAAAGAAATATTCTTTTCCATTTCCAATGTATTATTTAACATAGACCAATTAAAGGATGTGTCCATGATATCTTTGTAAAGAATATAATTACTATTCTTTACTAACCTTCTAATTTTGCTATGTGACCATTCTTCTCTTTTTTTGAAAACTAATTAAAGGATTGAAAAAATTAGACACATGAGAATAAGTAACCATAAAATCATATGAAAAAACTTATCTAACAAAAAATAAAGTATATTACCACATGGAAGTCACTCTTGTATACGAAGCATATTAGAACGAAAGGTCTCTATATGTTTCATGCGAAACGTGTACACTCCACAATCTTCATATTCAACGCTATATTTCTCCAAGGAAAATGAATAATAGTATTGACAAATTTTTTTGTTGAATCCCCTTGTGGGTGGGCAATATCTATAAGTTTTAAAAAAGCACATTCATATTTAACCTATATTGATATTAAAAAAAAAATATTTTCAAAAAATCATTCAAATATAAAAATTATAATTATAAAAATATACTATTACCATTAATTTAACTGATAATTTGTATCTAGTCAATTTTTTTTCAATCTTATTATCCATCCTTTTTTTCTTTTTCTTTCAAAATTTCACTACTAAACATGTATAATATTTAGCTTTAGCTTTATACATAGAGAAAAAGCTCTGTTGCATAATACAAAACCAAAAGTAAATTATGAAGAAAATTAGTATTTATAAATATAAAATTAAAATATAACATTTAATTTAAATAGAAAACTAATATTACCGCTTGAACAATCTTTATGTCTAATTTCGAAAAATTCTTTAACCAATCAATTTCTCATCACCTTTCCTAGAACTTTAAAATCTGATATTTTCAAGAAGTATAGCCGTATGTACTAGCCGTTATTCAAATATAACTCCCTCGAAAGAAAAGGTTAACTCCCCCACGCTAGAGTTTTCGTCGCCTTGAAAGAGACATCTACCACAATTTTGTGGTGGTTTTGATGCCATGGCTGATGATTTGATCACCTAATACTAAAATCTGACTCTTGGCACAGAGGAATCGGAGGTTATTGATGTAGGTAATATTGTTTCGGATGACATGTTGCTAGGGTTTCTTTAATGTTGATTGGAAAGCTTTTGACAGATCGATGGACAAATTTTGAGGCGTTTAAACGAACGATTACCCAATCTTGGGCGATGAAAGGGAAGGTAATTGTCAGGAGTATAGGAGTGAATCTGTATGCTTTTCAATTTTTACATTGGAGAGACATGGAGAGGGTGTTGCATGGCAGACCATGGTGTTTTGAGCAAAACTCGTTGATTCTTAATACGATCAAGGGGGACGAACAACCATCATATGTATCCCTAACCCACTCCCCGTTTTGGGTTAGGCTGGAAAACTTACCTTTTATGTGTCAATCGGAGGAACATATCAAGATGATAGGATTGAGACTAGGGGAATTGCTAGAATTCGAAGGGGATGATCTCGCCATCAGCAAGAGTCAGAGGGTGAAAGTAAACCTGGACGTTCATAAGCCATTGCGAAGGTATGTTACCTTGAAAACTAGAGAAGGTAGTATTGCAAAGATTGATCTAAAATACGAAAGGCTGCCTTTCTTTTGTTTTGGTTGTGGAATTATGGGGCATAGTGAGAAAGATTGTGTGTCTGATTTATCAGATACTCTTATGAATGGTTTCGGCTAGGGGGTGTGGCTAAAAGCCTCACCGATGAGGGGGAGGAAGCAGGAGGGGCAAGATTGGAAGGAGTTGAGTCAGCAAGTAAAATTGATTTTGGTGTGAAGAATATAACTAGTAACGTGAGGGAGCCCCATACTGAATTGGTGAAGAGAGCCGAGGTAGAGGATCAAATAGGAGAAGAAAAGGAGGATAATGTAGAGGGTGAAGTTCAGGAGGGTGGAAATAATGTAGTAGAAAAGGCGAGGAGTATAGAAAATGCTGCTAAAATTGTTGGCAGTGCAAGTTTGGAGGGATATGAGGAGGAGGAACATATGCTAGTAGGTTTAGGTGAAAGGGAAGGACACATGATTATGGGGGGTTTGGTGGATGTAGGACTGGAAGTGTAAAGAGGTGCATGTGGTGTTGTGGAGTTAGCAAAGGAAGTATGTAACGTGTCCCCCCAAAATTAGACAAATGTCATGTTGAATTCGATGGAGTTGATGACACCCATTGTATTTTTTGCAATGGGTAGTGGAGTAAGTGACAAAGGAAAGAATCAAAAAGGGATGAAAAGGGTGATAGGTGGGAAGGAAAAAATGTCAACGAGAATTAAAAGGAAATATGTAAAGGGAGGAGAAGAAATCAGGATAGAAGATAATGGGAGGTGCGAGAAGAGAACATCTATGGAGGATATGGAGGTGGATGGAGTATTATATGATGTGTGGGATGTAACTTATAAAAGAGGTAGAATAGAGGAGTAAAATGGACTAGATGATGTGGCTTTGCAAGTAGTTGGAACTATTGAGGGATTGGCAACCCTCGTACAGTTAGTGTCCTCCATGATTGGTGCTGGAGGGAATTGCCAAATTTTGTTTTCTTTATGGAAACAAAAATCGATGTTGCGAGACTTGAAGGAGTTATAAGAAAATGTGGTTTTACCGAGGGACTTTGTCTAAGTAGTGAAGGTTTAACAGGAGGGCTAGGTTTATGGTGGAGGGACGTTAATGTAAAAACGGTTTCTTTTTCTGCTCACCATATTGTTGTAGACATATTGAACAATACGAATGTTGTCAGTTAGAGAGCTGTAGGAATATATGGATGGCCAGAGAAGGAGAACAAATTTAGAACGTGGTTGTTGATGAAGAATCTCCAACAAAGTAGCTCATGCTTGATCATATTTTTTTGGTGATTTTAATGAAGTTTTGTTGAAAAATGAGAAAGGAGGAATTGCAAGGAGTGAGAGGAGGATGGACGAGTTTAGAGAAGCTATTGATCATACGAAAACAAGGGACCTTTGGCTAAAATGGTAGCATATTTACATGGCAGAGAGGCTTCACTCAATGGACTTTGTTACGAGAAAGATTAGATAGGTTTCTGGCTTTAGACCAATGATGCAATTTGTTCCCTTGCTACTAGGTCAAACACTTCCCGATTGTATTAAAAAGATCAAATCATGCCCAAATTTTACTAAAATCAGGGGAAAGGGAGGAAAATAGGCGAAGGAAGAAAGTATTCAGGTTTGAAGCATATTGGTTATCTAACCCAGATTATGAAGAGGTATTACAAGAGGCATGGAACAACAATTTGACGGGTCCTACACATGTCACTGAAATTTTATGCAGAGGCCTTAGGAAGATGGGCCTCGAAGACATTTGGGTGCGTAAAGCAAAAAATTAAACAGGCAGAGGAGAAATTAAGTGTGATTCAGCATGGAGTGATGGATAGTGGGACATTAGAACAATGTCGATTGATTGCTAAAGAGCTTGATAGTCTTCATTTGCTGGAGGAGTCATAATGGCATGCTCAGGCTAGATCAAATGAGCTATGGGACAGAGACAAAAATACATCATTTTTTCATCATAGAGCCTTGGCTCGTAAGAAGAGGAATACGATCAAAGGCTTAGAAAATGATGGGGGAGATTGGATTACAGAAGAGAAAGGGATGGAGAAGATCATCACAAGTTACTTTTTGAGGCTCTTCTTGTTAGAGGGAACTAACAATATCGACGAGGCCTTAGGGGTCTTGATAGTCTGATTTCAGAGGAGATGAATGATATGCTTTGCAGGGAACCAGATGAGGAAGAAATTTATGCGGCTTCAAAGGCTATGCATCCCAATAAGGCTCCAGGTGTAGATGGTATGCTGCTCTCTTCTATCAGAAATTCTGGAATTTGATTGGCAATGATATTGTTACTTTTGATGTTTATTGGTGGCATAGTCATATGGATATATCGAAAATTAGTAAAACATGTATTGTGCTTATTCCAAAATGTCATGAACCTTGCAAGATTACCAAATTTAGACCAATCAGCTTGTGCAATATAATGTACAAAATCATTCCCAAAATGATATCAAACCGACTAAAACCTTTTATTAAAAGTGACCATCTCACCACATAGTGCTTTTGTCTCGGTTAAATTGATTATCGATAATGCTTTTAGAAGTATTCCATTCTATGAAGAGAAGTGGGGTAGCAAGACGGGGAACAGTGGCTCTAATTAAAACTTGATATGATGAAGGCCTATGATCGAGTTGAGTGGAAGTTTGTGGAGAGGTCAATGATGAAGCTAGGTTTTCACGAATTTTGGGTTCAAAAAATTGTGAACTATCTTTTATGTTATTCATTCCAATTTAAGATAAATGGAGGCATTATGGGAAATATTACTCCTAAATGTGGTCTTAGATAAGGCAACCCAATATCCCCGTACCTATTCTTGCTGGTAGCAAATGGTTTCTCCTGAATCCTATCTAAGGTTGTTAATAGCGGCATCATCCATAGGTTTAGAATAAGCAGAGAGGCTCCGTATATATCTCACCTCCTGTTTGAAGATGACAATATCGTGTTTCCAAGAGCAAACAAGGAGGAATGTGGGAAGATTGCAAGTATCTAGCAGCTTTATGAAGAAGCATCAGGTCAATAAATAAATTTCAGCAAATCCAAAGCAACGTTTAGCAGGATGGTCTTAGTAGAGAAGAAGAAAGAAATATGAGAGCTTCTTAATGTGAAGGAAGTGGATAGGCATGAAAAATACTTGGGGAGCCTGACTATCATTGGAAAATAAAAAAAATAATATTTTCTCATCTAAAGGAAAGAATCTAGAAGAAGCTCCAAGGGTGGAAGGAAAAGTTGCTATCAAAGCCAAGAAAAGAAGTTCTTCTTAAAGTAGTGGCGCAAGCTATACCAACCTATATGATGGTATGTTCAAATCGGAGGGGTTGTTGGATGAAATCCACTCCATCTTAGCCAGGTTTTGGTGGGGAAATGGAGGAGAAAATAAGATGCACTGGAGGAGTTGGGAACATTTATGTTTACCTAAAAGCTAAGGAGGAATGGGTTTCCACAATCTTAAAATTTTTAATTAAGCGCTCTTGGCAAAACAGGGTTGGAGACTGATTAAAGGAGAGAATACCTTCTTTTATCAGGTGCTTAAAGCTAGATACTTTAAGAACTCCAACTTCATGGATGTTAGATGTGGCTTTGACCCTAGCTATACCTCGAGAAGCATTTGGGGTGCGAAATCTCTATTGTTAGAGGGTTTACGTTGGAGAGTGGGGAATGGAAGTAAAATAAGAGTATTGAAAGATAAATGATTTCCAGATGATCTCGGAAAAGGAATGTCGGGTCCACCTCCTAATGGGCTTAACGATCTTGATATCTACGTGTCTGAGTTAATAAATCATGACACAAACCAGTGGGATAGAAATCAGCTTGAGCATCATCTACAGGAGGAAGATGTGGATAAAGTATTGTCCATACCATTGCCTCATTATAACACGCCTGATACGGTGTATTGGGGGCCGAACAGGGATGAAAATTTCTCGGTTAAATCAGCTTACTGGTTAGGAACGCTCGATCACATACGAGCAACAACAAGCGTGAATACGGATGAATAGAAAGTAATATGGAATTTTCCTGGACCCCCCAAGCTACGACATTTTATGTGAAGAGCATGCTTGAATACTTTGGCAGTAAATGTAGAACTCTAGAGACATCATATACAAGATGACAGCACATGCCAGAGATGTAAGACAACACCTGAAACCGTAACTCACGCTATGATGGAATGTGACAAGATTAAAGAAGTCTAGGGATCTTACCCGCTATGGGACGTGATAAAGGAGTATGTAGGGGGAAATTACAATGATATGTTAGTAGAATTGGCTGAGCATATGAGTAGATAGGAACTCTGCGTGTTGGCTACAATTGCATGGGTTGTTTGGACTATTAGAAACAAGTCCCTATTTGAACAACAAACTCACGATTTGAAGGTGTTAGTAGCAAATTTTGTGAAGTACGTTGCTGATCATAATTTGTGCGCTGATCGTGTGTTTGGAGGAGGTGGAAGCAGGGGGTTGCTCCTACTAAAAATTGGAAGAAACCACATCATGGGATAATGAAGATCAATGTGGATGTGGCTATCCTCTATAATGAAACAGTTGGGCTGGGAGCAGTGGTAAGGAATCACCAGGGAAGCATTATAGTTACAGCAGCTAAGAGAATAGTGGGTAAGTGGGATCCGAGTGTTGTAGAGGCAGCGACTATGTGATATGGGATTGAGATTGCTAGATGCTTTAGCTTTCAAAGGGTATGGGTCGAAGGTGATGCTCTAGATGTGGTCCGAAAAGTGCAAAAGAAGTAGGAGGACTTTAGTCATATTTTCTTGTTAATTGATAGAATAGTTAGTTTAATCAAGGAGTTTGTGTCATGATTTTTTACGTGTCTGAGTTAATGTCATCATGTTTAACGTTAGGGGAATATTGTTGCTCATTTAGTTTCAAGATCTTGTACCGTTGCGCAATATGAGGTTGTACATTTTGAACCATTTCCGAAAAATGTCCTAACTCTAGCGGAAATGGTAATTAATTAATGCTAGACTCTTTCTTTTACTTCAAACAAAAAATGTACTAGCCGTTTGCTTCTACGGTGGACACCTAAATATCATCTAAACCAATTATCCATCCTTCTTATTTTCTTAAATATTTAGGGTCCATCCACTGATCCACGTGTCCATACTAGTTCTGCATATCCCTTATAATTACTCCTTGAGACAAGTAGTGGTGCACAAGAAACACATACATGAGATGATAATGTTCCTGCCACACCCCTGTTGCTCTCTCACAGGCTTGCCCTCTCAACACCAAAATTATAATACACTGCTTCATGTCCAGCCACACAGCAAAAATTTGTATGCTGTTGGCCCATATGTACAATTTAGCAGATTCACATCTTATGCTGCTAAGTCTGGTGGATTCTCTTTTAACTCATCGGTAAAGTTGTGTACTTTCTGTATCTTGATCTTCTTTATTTTATCACCACATAATTTTAAAAGAGGTTTCGATTGTGTTGAGAAATTAAAGAGCATTTATTGGTTGATTGATCAATTGTCAGTTTTTAAACAAGTGTGAGACATGTCGAGGCCAAGGTGCCGTAGAGTGCTCTGGATGCAAGGTACCTTATTTACGCGTTTATACCTGTACTACAGAACTCACTACTCCGTATAATGCTTGCTTGGTTCTAAAGACATACAAATTATGAACTTGTAATTTAAGATAAATAGAAAACTTTCGTCTTGTTATCATGTCATTTGCTTGAAATGTTGGATAAGTACATGTGTTTTATATAATTAATGTTTGTTATGTATTAGTTAAGGTGATTGTCATGTTTTTTTACTCAGGGGACCGGAAAGAACAAAAAGAATGGCAACATTTTTGAGCGATGGAAGTGAGTTATTATATAGTCTCTTTTTTTTTTAGTGTTTATAGTCTCATTTTTATAGTGTCGGTTTTTAAAATAATATTAGGATTACTGTGGGTTGATTGCTCTCACTAATTACTAGTGATTAACATGAATGCATTTTTGTAGGTGTTTTGATTGTCAAGGGTTTGGTTTAAAGAGCTGCCCGCAGTGTGGAAAAGGTGGTCTTACACCAGAACAAAGAGGAGAAAGATAGCTTCCATAGAATTTGGACATCTTCTATATCGGGGGGGGGGGGGGGGGGGGGGGGGGGGGGATGGCGTGTAATATCGTGCAAAACGTCATATGTAAGATTGTGCGAAATACAATGTATAAACTCACTATCTCAGCTTGAATTTTTTCCTTGTAATTGTTACTCATACTAGTTGCTGAAGATATCAATGATTATGCTATTTTATGTGAATTACATTGTATACCCTCTATATCAATGTAATTGTAATTGTAATTGTAATTGTAAGTTTTGAATACCTATACAATAACGAGTTAAAAACAACAAACTCAATAATTAATTTGTGTGCATAATCTCGAAAGAACATTTGTGTGAGAAAAGAAAGGAGAAGACTAGTAAGATGGTAAGAGACACAACACTCCTTCCTTCATAATATTTTTTTACTCCTTCCTTTATGATGACATTAAACATTTTCAAATCAACCTACATATAAAATATGAGTATTACTTTGTGAATCATACCTTTCTAGCTTTGCTTGGGTCATACATCGGCCCCTAACGTTGTATTTGTAACTCTTTTGACTAAAATATCCTATCAAAACATTTCGAAGTCTTCGTAATTGATTGTACGTGTAAAGTACTTCGTATTTTACAAGTAAACTACGTAGAATCACTGTTAAGAATGATTTGGACAACTCTTAAATATTAGACTCCTCAAAGTCGTGTATACGATTAGAAACTACGAGTCTTCTAGTGACTTGTTCATATAGCCTAATCTCTTGTAAATGTCAGCTATTTTAATTGGTTAAAGTTTTTATAAGATTATATTCAAAACCTAGTCAAATCACATTTACATCAGTAGTTGTTTCACCGTTTACGACTCTTCTTACATTAAAAGAAAATTAAAACCTAACCTCTTCGTCACCAACCAAGATCTTTAAAAGTACATAAAAATATGCATTATCTAATTATTAACTAAAATATACACCGTACAAGAAAAGAACTCCTGTGAGTTAAACCATATATAAATTAAACATAAATGAAATATGTATCCAATAGTATTACCCTATTTATTGAAATTTCTTATGGTAGATGGCAAAGTTTTCGTAGATTATAAAAAAAGGATGATAATCATTGTGTTTGGGGACCTCATTTATCAACCTTTTAGAGTGCAAAAAAACAAGAGGTCATTCTTATGCCAAACGGCCCACTCCAAATTCTTATCCTCTGCCTATTTATCCACTTCATCCACTTTGGAGAAGGCAAAAAATTATCTATAAAACTGTGTAAATGCACCATTGTACACATATACAAAAATAACACCAAGAAAAAGTATAGTTTCCCAACTTTAGAATCACCTTAAAGAAGAAGAAGAAGAAGAAGAAGAAGAAGATGATGAGAAATGGTAATGGAGGATTGAAGGGCATTCAAAGGGCTGGTTTCTTGACGTCGTCATCACCACCTTCATCTAGCCAGAGGGTTTATTTTCCGGTGAAGTGCTTATCAGACTTCAATGATTACGCAGTTTTGGGTCTCTCTCCTTTTGCTTCCAAGTCTGATGTCAAGTTTGCGTACAAAAGATTGGCTTTGAAGGTTTGATGAACAAGATTCCCCTGTTTTCCTCTGTTTTTCCCCTGCTTTTGCTCTGTTTTCAAGCTCCATTTTCTTGGTTCTTTATTTGAAAACAAAATGGTGTTGAATTTGCAGTATCATCCAGATGTGATCAGAGGAGATCATGTTGATGAAAAACATAAAATGTTTCGAGATATTAAATCTGCATATGAGGTACTCGCTACTTTTGAAGAAAAGTTACATTTTTTTTGTTATTTCTTGCTTTTTTTTTTATATATTCTTCAATTTTATTGATTCTCTGAATCATTGAATCATTGGATTGATAAGGTTAGGATAACTAAGAAACATATTTGATCAAAATAATTTGAATGGTGTTAGTTTTACAATATTAATTGTGTTTTTTCTGAGTACAAAATTTTGATAGCCATTGATAAAAGGTAGAGGTCACCGTTAGATTTTGATGCATAAAGGTCACCATTTTTACTGCTTAGGGGAAAGGTCAATATTTAGTTCACAATTTGCAACCATTGGTTGGTGGCTTGGTGCCATTATATAGTGACAGTATCTATTGCAAGATGCGTTGATATGTGTTATATTATATATTTTTTAAGGATTTAAATTTAAATCTTTAATAATAATGCCTTTATACTAAAGTATAATTGTCAATGCAATTAATTGACTTTTTAGGGATGATTTACGTATTTGTCGCTTGCGGCTCCCTTTACAAAAAACAATTTATTAGGTGGATAATTTTAACGCTTTTTAACTTTAGATAAATATTAATCCCGGAATTATACGAGGTTAAAACTTAATTATCAATACGAATTATGTTAGAATTTAAGATAAAAAATGTGATATAATTTGTGAATTTTATGAAATATTGACGGAAATAAAGTAATCGTTTCTATATATAAAATAGTGTACTACGTACTCTGTTTGCCATTTTCACTTTGACAACCTCACTTTGTTTTGTTGAATGATTCATGAAGCTAATTTATATCTTAGTAATGTTTCTTAAGAAATCAAACCGTAGATCATATATTTAAAAGGGAAAAATGAATGGAAAAAAGCACCGACAAAATAATTAAGTGACTTAATGTTGGGGGTCAAGTGATCATGGACTTATATGAACAATAGAACACGTTACAAAATTTGCAATAATCTCGTGATATATGAAATATGAAGTACTTCATGAAAATTGACAACCGTAACCATCACGTGAAAAAGATGGCATGCTATTACGCTAACTTGAATATTTCTACCTTCTACAATTCTATCAACTTAATTAGCTGGTCCCGATATTGGGCTTGGATGATTGCCATTCATTTCTGAATAGGCTTCTATTGATCCTATAGCTGGAATTGTGAATTTTTTTTTTTTATCTCTTTTTGTTTGATATTTTTTTGTTGACAGATTCTTTTATATACGCGTTATATAATAAGATTATTAGATTTCATTAAAAATTACCTTTTAATATCAAAAAGTTATTTTTCAAAGTTGATAAAGCTAGAGTGAGAGATATATTATATTAAGGAGTAAATTTTATTAAAATAATAACCTTATTGTATATTATGTGTATATAATATAAGAATTTGTTTTTATTTTATGGAAACCATGGAGGTTAATTCTTCGAGGGTTGCTTTTTTCAACAAAAAAATTATACGGTTGCTTTGTCATTCTTTTCACAGTTTATTTATTTGTCGTTTACTCTCAACTCTTTATCATCGACTGTTAATCCTCTTTATTTATACGTTTTGCCTCTTTGTGCATTCGGATATAATTAGGACTTAATTGCGTACAAGTACAAATACAACAGCAATAATTTTGGGACGAAAAGCCATATATTTTTTTTCTTACGTACTGCTGTTAAATGAAGCAGACTTTGATACGAAAGTTTGAAGATGAAGAACAAATGCAGACTATGCAAGACAGTGGTGATTATGATGAATGGGATGAGTGGATGGGATTTGAAGGAGGGATGCCTGCTACTTATCATTCTTGCTAAACTGCTAGCTAGCATCATTTGTAAAGCTCACTATTTCTCTTAGTTTCAATTCCAATCAATGTATATAGTTAGTTATACAAAACTTGAAGCTAGAGGGAAATAAAGTGCGTAAAAAGTTGTATGTTTTGATGAATAAAGTTATTACTCCGTTCAATTTCATAGAATTGATATTGGTTTAGGTACTGTAGCTTCTTGCGATCCTAATTTTTAGATCAAATTGCATCAAGTAAGGTATTGAAACAACTATGATCATCAATCTGACATCACTTCACATTGTACTTTCATAAGCGTAATACTTAGCTTAAAACGAGCATAAAGATAGAAAATTAAAAAACCATGCGAGACAAAAGGTTAGGAGTCTGCCTATACCCAGTTGCTATGGGTATAGGCACGTCATCAGTTGCAAGACTCGCACCGTAGCTACTTGATTGAAATCATGGACATAGTTCCTATATTTCGTTTTTTTTTTTCTTTTGTGAGAGACGAAATGTGTATTTTATTATTCGTGCAAGTCATTTCTACAACGTTCTTTAACTTCAGTCCTAACTCTAAAGTCAACTTTGGACCTTTTTACGATACAGAAGTACTTGTATTACGTAAAAGTCGATTTTGGCCTCCTTTCACACACTGATAAATTTTCCATCTTCGGGCCATTTCTAATTTTATTCTAGCATTGCATGTTCAGTTCTTGTGATCCAACTATCTAGCATCTCTCGCATGTTTGCATCGTGTTGCACTCCTACCTCTTTGTGGACATACTACGCAATAACCACAATTCTCCAATGGACGATATTCTACATACCATCAAGGCAACCAAGAAAGAGGGACAATTATTTCTTAACTTTACGCTCATAATATAGTGAATAAATATAGAACTATGTTAATTTCTTTTTAACTTGTTCACCCTACGTCAAAAAAAAAAAAAACTATGTTCTGCAACTGACAATTACAAAAAGTTTATACCATTTTATTTATTACATACATGGTAAAAATGCAAGAATATGTCCACTTAATTTGTTGCACTTAATTTGCTGCACTTTATAGCAAGAATATGTCCACTTAATTTGCTGCACTTTAAAGCTTCAACCAAATTTCTTCTTCCAAAATAAATATGCTGGAATTTTGGTGACTACCAAATTTAACTTGAAGAATCTTCAGCATATATGACGTGAATAATCTGCTGAAATCAAAAGATATATTTGACAATAAAATCACGTTTAAATAAGTTAGGTTAGAGAATAAAATAAGTGAAATAAAGAAAGGATATAAACACAAGATTTAGGAAATTAGAATATTCTTATCCATTGAAGACATGGTTCAAATATTTTGTCAAAGAAAAACTTCATGCAACACGTTAGAAACAATTTATGCTAAAATACAAGGTTAGCAAAGCACATTAAAATATAGTAGCTTGAACACTTTGGATCATTGCTAACTCTCTTAGACATTGCATTTTAGCTTCCATCGCGTTGTCAACTTTATTTGACTTAACATTTTGGCTTCCATCATTAAACATAAAAACATTGGTAATTAAGGTGGAGTCTTCAGCTTTCATCTGCTAAAGCTTTGTTCAGATGGGAGACTTTTTCTTGTGCTTTCGAGACATGGAGCATCTTAGAATCCTTACTCTTATCTCATTCTTCAAAGCTTGTTCAGATTCCTGTGAGAAATAATAAAGGTTACATCAGGACAACCCTATTGAATTTACAATATGGTTTAGTATGGCTTTGGCTGTTTGGTTCTAAAAAATTACAGTCACTTCTCAGGAAAATGCTGGCTGAACATACGGCGAATCCAAACGGGTGCTCAAACATCCAAGGCCGCTCATGCAGGAACCCAATGTCTCTTCCTCCGAGAGGCCCTACTCAAGATCTAAATTGTGACCTGATTCACTCTGACAAACGGGTGAATTTGCAAAAATCTTTTGCAACAGAGGCCCTAACTGAGGAGCCACCACCTTGGCTTGAGGACCTCCTTAACGAGCCAGATGTGTTGTCAATAAAGCTCAACGGCGTTCAGCAAGTGAATCTTTTGCATACTTTGCTGCAGATAGTGGCACAGATAAGTTATGGTTTAGGAATATTATTGGGGCACCTGCTTTGTAGTATCCAAATGCCCCGGTATTTCAATGGTGCTCCTTAAGATTCATTTAGGAGCATGAAGTCGAGCTCTACACGTAATAAACAGCAGCGAGATTAGTTGTGTAAATCACCCTCAACTTCCCCATCATTACCAAATGGCCTCATAAATGCCAAGGAAGATGCTGATTGCCAGGCCTTAGGTATGTCTTGTTCCCCTGAACCAGATAGGGTGAGATTGGCTGGGAGCAAACCAGAAGTGGAAAACTCTTCTGGAGGAAGTGACTGCTCTCACTTAAAATAACCTTTTGCATTTAATAATGAAGCAAAAATTAAACAGTAAGCATTAGTTCCTTGATCTTATGTATCAAAATACTGTGCTGTGTACTGGAGTATCACCTTCGTGATCCCATACACTAAGAAAACATAGAGCCCAAATACTGAATATTTGTTCTTCAAACCATCTGATACTTCTAAGGTTTTGCAATGATGTAGGCAGAGTGCTTGATGGTCACGCGTCAGGATGCTTCAATACATTGCTGAGCTGGAGAGAAACGCCCAAGTTTTTCAGGTTCATTTTTCTTCCTTATGAAGACACTTACCGTCTCTATGTGACTCATAAGTACCTTAGGCTCTGTTTAGTAGGGTGTAAAACATTTTCCCTGAAAATTATTTTCCCATTTTACGTTATTTAGTTTGGAGTAAAATATAGGATGTAAAACTTGGAGTGTAAATTCATTTTACACCCTATTGAAAACATTTTCCTTTAAAATTGGGAGTAAAACAATTTTACATCCATTTGCTCCAAAAAAAATACCAACTAATAAACAACTCACGCATTACCAACTCATGCATAGAGGTGGGCACGGGTTGTGCCGTGCTCATCATGGACCGTGTTAGCTCGTATCTGGCCTCTTGTCTTGTCGTGCCTAATTATAGTCGTGCCGCGCTGTGTCATACTACATTTCCCTAAAATTCGGCTAATGGCCTAACACCGCCCACGTGCTTGGCGTGTCGTGTCTTGCCTCGTACTGGCCTAATTTTTTTAACAAAAAATAAAAATAAAGTATACAATAGAATTGAAAAAAAATAATAGTAATATCATCGTGCCAAATTAATTGTATTAAATAATACTTAATAATAGCGTGCTTCGGCCATGCCTCATGCCAAATTGGAGTGTCGCTCGCGTGCTAGTGCCTAAATTTTTTTGTTGTCCGCGGTCTGGCCTGCTGCCCACTCCATGGATAGTGTATCATGGCGTACTACGACTTTGCTTGTGTCATACTATGCTAAAAGCATGCCTGCTCGATTCGGCCCATGCCCATCTCTACTCAAGCATTTTTCATTTCTCATCTTCTCGGTAGCTTCTCTCTACTCCATACTTTATCTGTCTTAAACATTGGGGGAAAAATCACAATTTCTTTTAATCTTCTTCGAATATCATCAATTTAGTACGTTTTATTCAAATCTCATGTTTTAATTATTAAATTATCAAACTATATCATGAATTTGAACTAATTTTATCCATTTTCGTCGAAAATAAAAAAACCGTAGATTTTCCCCCGATTCGATTGAATCATGTGTTTCTCATGAAATGTGGGCAATCAAAAATTTATTTAAAATTAGAGTGAAAATTTTCTTTCTGTTAGAATTTAAAATGTAAAAGTACAAACTATTACACTACAACCAATTGATCGGTTTACCTATTTAATTTGTTTGCTTATTCGATTGCGGATACCTATAGTTAGCTTAAGGTTTTTCTATAATGTTGAACCAAATTTTTAGGGTTCTCTGGTTTTATGGCGATATTCTTTATAATGTAATATGTTATTAATAGATCCGAGAAATGTATTGTAGATTTCATAAAAAAAAATTATTATAGCATAACAAATTTAGCTAATGACAAACAACTAAAAAATATAACGGAAAAAAAGAGTTAAAAATGACAAGAGAATATAATTAGACAAGATAATAGGAGTAAATGATTTTCAGTTTAACCAAACAATAGAAAATATTTAAATATAAAATCATTTTCCATGCAACTAAACAACGGAAAAGTTTCATGAAAATGGGTTTTCCATGGAAAACCATTTTCAGTTGAAAACGTTTTACACCCTACTAAACGGAGCCTACATGTCTAGACAATAATTCCTAGAGCTTGCAACAATACTCACAATCAAACGCTTAGCGTCATCACTAACAAAAAAATGGTTTAGCTTTCTTATCAATATGTTTGTCTCAACAGTCCATTTGAACATTAAAGAACCACGAAAAGATTTATCATCACATAGCTCTGCAAATTTGATGGTGCAGAGAACTAATTTTATTAGCACTTGGTGAAATTTGCAAGGTAAACTGGTTACAGAATACTACCGATAATTATAACACATTCCACAAGCAAAGATTATCCTAGTGCTTCATCTTCTCCGTGCTTTGAAAATTCTTGGCTTCTTCAATTTTGAGGGCCAATTTGCGTTGCATTTTCCATAATCAAGAGCAGTCAACTATGCAAACACAAGTATACCAGTTTTTCTGCCTGAGTATTGGTCTCTCTTAACATGGAACATAATTTCCCCGTCATCTAATACGTTTTGATACTTAACTCATATGAGCCCTTGTGCTTAATCCGATTTTTTAAGTCCGACAACCCTAGCTCTCAAGATTATTTTATTATTTGGAACCAAAATTTAAAAAGTTTGATTATAAATTCTTATCATATTATAAAAAATAATATATTTAAATAAAATCTTATTAGATGCATTTCAATATAAATTTTTAGAATATCAAATTTTTATAGTTTTTTGTTTTATGAATTTAGAGATAAAAATGTTTAAAATTGTATCTTGAAAATAGAAAACGTCAGATAAAATTAAACAAATACGTTTGAAAACTGAAAAATATTTGCCCGCCAATCCTGTTAATTTTGTGTTTTATGACTAACGAGAGAGGCGGTCCAGTGATATGAGTTGAGCGCAGGTGCCCAGCCAAGTCCAAACTTCTCCAACAGCGATGGCATCCTCCGTTCAACTAATTGACGACGAAGAGGTAATCCCCTTTAGTTCTCTCAATCTCTGTCCTCTCATCTGTTACTCCCATTCATCCCCAATTCCAACACTCCTTTCAATTTCATAGGACTTCGATTGGGAGGCTGCTGTTCGAGAAATCGATGTCGCTTGTCAAAGCACCGCCGCTCAAACCCTAGATACTCTGCCTCCTCCACCGCCTGAGCCCAATAAATTATGTAATAATCTCCAATTCAACAAATGTCGTAGTGATTATCGGCAATTGACTCTCGATAAATTCATCACCACCGACTCCTCGAAGCCGACCACGTCGAATGAAATCGGATTTCAAGGCGAATATGAGCAAGTTAGGGTTCAGGAAAATGCGTGCTTTGTTGATATTGATCCTCAAGCTGCCAAAACTTGGATTTATCCTGGTTATTGTTCCAAAATCTTAAATATTGAATCCTGAAATGCTAGGGTTTATGGTTAGCATTACGTTTTGTACATGCCAAATTCATTTTTTTCGATCGTGTTGTTCAATTACTATGAATTAGGGGAATGCCATTGGTCAATTGTACGTCTAATGTATTATGTTAGGAGGCTTTTTCTTTGTGTAGTTTGCATATTCTTGCTGAAATTGACGTGTTCAAGCGCCTTTTTGCTCCTCTGATTATTCGTTCTCCGAGCTAAAAATTGGTGTAATTTTCATGCGTTGTGCTATAGTCATGTGAACATCAGCTTGTAGGTATTGTAGCTCATGGAATTCCATCTCCTTTTATGTGTTTTACAGATAATGTTCCTCGTCGTGAATATCAACTTGCGATTGCTAAGACGGCTTTGTTTTCAAATACATTGGTGGCACTTCCTACGGGATTAGGAAAAACTCTCATTGCTGCTGTTGTTATGCATAACTACTTTAGATGGTTTCCTGAAGGTAATGTTCATTCGGTTCAGCGTAACCTTAAGAAGAGAAAAGAAGCTTGAGCTTTTTCTTCTTTTGGAAGTTATATACTTTGTTTGTGACATAGTACCTTATTTCTTAAATCATAGGCAAGATAGTTTTTGCTGCTCCTTCGAGACCTTTGGTCATGCAGCAAATAGAAGCCTGCCATAATATTGTCGGCATACCACAAGTAAGTTGCTGCCTTTCAATGTTGTGTACTGGTTCCGAGATTTATGCTGAAAACTCACTGTACTTCATATATTGACATATTTTGAGAGGAATTAAATATAAGTGATTGCAGGAATGGACAACTGATATGACAGGTCTAATTAGTCCCCCCAAAAGAGCATCCTTGTGGAACTCTAAGCGAGTATTTTTTGTCACACCCCAAGTGCTTGAAAAAGATATTCAATCAGGTGATTTACCTCCTCAGTATTTCCTGTAAAATGGAATTCAAAATTTATGACAATCCCATGGTCCATAGAGGATGTCTTCAGATATTTTGGATTAGGATTGTACGCTGTCTTACCATATAGTACGGTCTTCAAAAAATGTATCTGTGATAATGACCTATTTTGAGACACATCCTTCCTCTCTTACTTTACAGTAGTATCATGTTAGAACTTTGTATAGCTGTTTTTTGCAACATACAATTTCCCAATAGTGGTACATCTTTTTCCTTGATTTGTGATGGTTATTTTTTAATCTTTTGCGGATGGGGAGGGGAAGAGCCTCAGAGGGTCTAACAAAAACAACTTTCACTTTTATTAGCAAGTTCTAGTTTGTGTGCTCTAGCAGAAGGGTGCTGGTATTTTAGTAAAACATAATTTTCTTTTGCATTCTTTTGCAATTAATGCCTTGGCTAGAAAGAGATGTTTGAGCTATAAAATTCTTAATAGGATCTTGTTATGATTATCAGGAATTTGTCTAGTGAAAAATTTGGTGTGCCTAGTGATCGACGAGGCTCATCGTGCAATGGGGAACTACTCCTACTGTGTGGCTGTTCGCGAGGTCACTTAAGTTCCTTGTATATGTAATACTGTTCAGTAGGATTGCATATTCTTATTGAGTTTGACTGTAACGGTTAGGTTCAATTTTGTTTGTTCTGTTCACAGTTGATGGCAGTTCCTGTTGAGATGAGAATATTAGCTTTGACTGCCACCCCTGGGTGTAAGTTTGTCATCCAATGTTCTTGTAAAAAGCTTCATTGGTCTTCCAAAATGCTAACAGATAGAGTTGATTTCAGCGAAGAAAGAAACTATTCAACAAGTTATTGATAATTTGCTGATATCAACACTTGAATATCGCAATGAAAGTGATGCTGATGTTTTCCCTTATGTCCACCATAGGAAGATTGAACTAATCGAGGTATTAAAAAGTGCATTGCATTCTAATGTTTCTAATGACATCATCATTAACATTCACAGTTGCCACTGTTATTGTAGGTTCCAATGGGAAAAGATGCTAGTGAGATACATAATCTTTTCATGGAGACTATACGGCCAATAGCTGCCAGGCTTTGTGCTATGGGAGTATTACCAGGCAGGGACTTCCGAACTGTATGTTTGTCCCTTTCCTTCCCATATTCCCATCTGTTGACTGCTTGCTTGTGTCTTTGATCCTTGTGTTCATAATTAGTTACATTCCACTCATTTCTTTTTGCTTAGATTTTTTTTCTTTCTTTTGATTTTGTCCTCTATTTCAAAAGAAGTGCGTTAAAAGGTTACACAATGTATGAAGTTATTAGTTACTGATAACTGAAATTGAGGTAATATTTGTTGATAATTAAATTGATAAATAATAGTGTATTGATCTTTCAAGTAATAGACTTATGTATTGAGAAAATTAAGTTAGATTTATATCCCCTAGAATTCATTGGACTCATTTCTTTGTGAAGAAATCTTTCGCATCTCATCCCTTCCATTTCAAAACTTTTCCATCAAATCACCAGAACTCATTCACTAGCAAATTCTCAGATCAACTTTGACTGTTGAATTTCAGTGATGACTGAGAAATTGCTTGATTTTCCCTTAAAATATTGGTGCCCACTAACTGAGCATTTTGAAACCTGTGATTTTCCGCATAAAAAATGTTCAATTGTGGTTATGTGGTATTCCACATTCAGTTATTGTTTTCTTTGTAGGCAATTCTTTATCTGTTTGGACAGACACTCTTGTTTCCTGCCTTTCTCCTTGGGTAATAAATCAATATTTTAACTTCTGCAGCTGAGCCCTTGCGATTTGCTAAATTCAAGGGATAAATTTCGTCAAGCACCTCCACCAGAACTATCCCATGTGAAGTACAGTGAAGTAGAAGGTTATTTTGGTGTTCTTATTACACTATATCACATATGCAAGCTACTCTCTAGTCACGGAATAAGACCAGCGTATGAGATGCTTGAAGAAAAGTTGCGACAAGGGTATGCTAGTGTTTAATACAGAGTGCCATTTAACTCTTTTGCATTCCTTGATGTTGACAGTGTAGATGAATGTAAGCAGTAATTAATATCTTACTAAATTGAAGATTAGACTTATTCCTGAAAAATATTAGCCTACTGAAAGTCAGGTGCCCATAGGTACATTGGAGGGAGAGCAGCAGAACTTAGGAGCTGATATGATGAACTTGTTCTAAGTTGGGAAATATACGAAATAAAATGCTGCTGTAGTTTTGAGAGAAACGAACAAAATTACATTAAAACTATGAGCCACTAATTCTTATTTGCAGACAAATTTTATTTCACCAGTTATTGCTATCTTTGACTGAAGATTTTTTTTATTGATATAGTTGTCTAATGTACTTTTTAGTGATTTGATAACTGTATCATGATTTCTACGAAGAATTGAAATCGCTTCCTTATTAAAATACATTCTTTAACTCTGGCTAATGTTTGATTTTCTTTTGGCAGTTATTTTGCTAGACTTATGACTAGAAATGAAGCCATTCAGAGGGCAAAGATACAAATGCAGAAGTGTTTGTCGCATGGCGCCCCGAGCCCAAAACTGTCCAAAATGATAGAAATTTTAGTTGATCATTTCAGTATGTATCGCTGTGCTTTGTTTTGTTATTTAAATAGGTGTTGGGCTAAAGATGTATAGTGACTAAGATTCTCTTAGCATCAGCATGCATGTCATCAGTATGTATTATGCACCCAGTTGATCCTGAACTATTTTTTCACACCCAGCGGCATGCGTCCTCTGGTTGACTTAGGAAAGATTTGAGCTGTAAATCTGCATCAGTGTATCAGAAACCAAGGATATATGCCTGCAGAAATGCAGACATCATCAGTTTTCTGATTTTGTAATATAAGGAGTTTTTTTGGCTGGCAAGAAGCCTTTTTAACAAATCTTCTAACATTTGTCTTTACTAACTGTTTTTTTAGCATTTAGGTCTGTCAATAGATGTTATATAAATTTATATGAAAGCTGATTCTTCACTGCATTTATTTCCATTTAGGGGCCAATTGAAATCAATACGAGTAGGATTAAAGGAATAACAGCTCAGGGAGTTAGAAATGGATAGAGATAAGAGTAATGAGAAAAATTGTAAGAATGAGTTAACGAGTGCAACTTGAATGTTAGGAAAGCAACCCCATTGAAGCTTATTATATTCATATCTGCCTACATTCAAGTGTCATATATCTCTGAAAAGAGTGGAAACAGAAATGAAGATTTGAGAGGTCTAGCCATCTGGGAATGAGCTTTTTCTGTAAAATTCTGGACAGTAATTTTCATGTTTCTTAGATCTTATTTTTACCTTTTTATGATAATAAACAAATTAAATAGAAATGGATAATTCAAACTGAGAGTTATTTTTTATTTTTGGTTTGGGAGGGTATGTCAAACAGCCCTTCAAGATTTCCAATTTTTATAGTAAAGAATTTATTTCTTTAGATTACTCATGCTTGTTGTCTTGTAGTCTTTTGAATATGAATATTGACAGTGGGCGTATTATAAGATATATATTACTTTTTTGCAGCAATAAATGATCCAGCAAACTCAAGGGTGATAATTTTTTCAAATTTTAGGGGAAGTGTGAGGTGAATAAACGATTTTAATTAGTATTTTGGAATTTTCTTTTGGCTTAGTTATAAGCATGTTCTTTCTCTCTTGAACTTGATTCACTTGAATTTCTTAAAGATAACGGACCACTCCATTTTTGCACCGGTTTTCACAGGGACATATTGGATTCTTTAGCTCACATTGGTTCAGTTAAAGCAACTCAGTTTATCGGTCAAAGCTCAGGTATGTCCTTATAATTCTGGTAAAGATGCAAGGATGACCCTACAAACTTATGATTACCTTATTTGAAACACCTAAAGCAAAACTTGATTCATGGATCATAGATTCGTAGTAGCTTGTCTCATGATTCTATGTAAAGCTGCATGATATGGTGATAGGCCCTTTGCAATAATATATCTGCTTGCTCTATTTACGTTTGTTGTGGGGAAAGTGTAAGTATATTTTTTTTGCCAACTAGGGGGGCCTTGGGGTTCTAATGGACATCGATAAGGAGTTTATAACTTCGCTACTTAATGTTAAAATTATTGTAATCGGTTTCAAAGTTCTGAGAGTTGTTCCTGTTTGTATACTTTTTCCCAGAGGATATATATAACATAAAGTGACTATATTTGCTGTTTTCCTTGCTCTTTCTGGAGTTCTTTGTGTGGTGAGAAGTTTTGGATGAAGAAATATTAGTCATTATCTGACAATCTTTGGTTTTATTTGAATCAGTCAGGGTGTAGTAGTGTAGTGTGTGTAATTTTCAAAGCATTTGTAGGAGCTAGATTATGAGTTAGTGTCTTCAATCTCTGATCCAAGAAGTACAGCTCGCGATGTCGAGGGTCACTGAAATAACGTCTTTGCCACTTGTTTCTTTTTTTTAAATTATGCTGATGGATGGTTTTACAGTGAGCTCTATCTCAATTTTGATAACTGCATTTATATTGGTTTCTTTTCTTCTTGTTCTGAAAGAAATTATTTTGATGTTCAACCTGAAGTGAATCTGCAATATTATACTTGTTGACAGGAAAAACATTGAAAGGCCAGTCACAAAAGGTGCAACAGGCAGTCCTTGAGGTAACAAATTGTATGCTGTAAAAATATATTTCCTTTAGATGCTGCAGCCAATCTTATTATTGTTTTGCCCCTTGGGACAGAAATTCCGATCAGGTGGATACAATGTTATTGTTGCCACATCAATTGGCGAAGAAGGCCTTGATATTATGGAAGTCGATCTTGTGATATGTTTTGACGCTAATATATCTCCTTTGAGGATGATTCAGCGAATGGGAAGAACCGGAAGGAAACATGATGGTCGAGTTGATATCCTTGACTACTTTTGCTTTCTCTTAATGGTATATTTTGGGTCTTTGAGATTATGAGTTCTGCTTATACTTGAGAGGTTTGTGATCCTTGACCTGCATTACTTGTTTTAGCTTGTGAGGGTACTGAGCTTAAAGGTTATAGGAGGAAGCAAGCAACAGGTAAGACTGTGGGGAAGCACATGCAAAATGGGGGGATGAATAGTTTCACTTTTCATTGCAGCCCAAGGATGGTAAGTTTAACCACAGGTGTTTCTGTAGATTATTTTTTATTTTATTGTCGATCTGATGTCTGTACTTTCTGTGAAAACTGCTGCAGATTCCTCATTTTTTGAAACCAGAACTGCAGTTTGTAGAACTATCAATTGAAAAATTTATTCGTCCGGATAAAAAGGTTAAAGTCGATTCCCCTCAACAACCAGGGTTCAGGGAAAGGCTCACTGATGCCGAAGCTGCATTGTTAGGGAAGTATTTTTTGCCCAATGAGGCAATAAAACCATCTCTTGTTGCCTTTCCTTATTTTCAGACGTGTCCATCCAGGGTGCACAGAGTAATGCATTCATCTCGAACCGGATGGCTCATTGATGCAATGCAGCTTCTGCAAGGGATGTCTTCCACTACTGATGGAAATCTTGCGCTTGATGTATGTCTGTATTGATTGTCTTTTTACAATATGTTTTCACTCATTTGATCAATTCTGTTTACCTCAATTTTCATCTTCTCAATGCAGTTTTCTAGTACTCGGTGCTTATTAACTGGGACTGTTGAAAACCTTACTGAAGGTGGAATAGGTAACTCACTTTTGTTGATTTACTAGCATCTACTTTCTCCTTTTTGAATGGGAAGCTTGAAAACTGCCGCTCTGGGAAGCATGGTTGAGCTGCAGATATTATGTCCTTTTTGATGTGTTCAACCAGTAGTTTGGTCTTATGATGTTTCACAATGTTGATACTCATTGAAAAAGGCACTCCTTGCATGCTTGGCGAACCCTTGTGCCAAGATGCTGTATGATATTAATTTGTGGATCGAATACGTGTAAAATTTATCCTCCTATTCTTTTCCTCTACCTATTCGAATCATTCTGTCATACATGTCCATAATTGCTTAACACCCTGTCAGGCTGATGACTTGTAGATGATGTTGAAACTGAGATTGCTACTGTAGCAATTGCGTAAATGATGGATAGTTGATGATGCTTGTGATCATGTGGTTTTATTTATCTGTGCTGGGTTATCACGACCCTTGGCATTTACCTGATGGCAAATGCATAGTCTTGGTTTACATGAAAATTTGCATAGTGCTAATTTAGTTCTTTGATGAATATGCTGCAAGAGAAAATAGACAGTCGATAATAAAAACTTTTTTGCAGATATACTTGATCCTGTAAATCTTTCTGCCGCACAGAGAAATACATTGAATTTTGAGGTCTCCTCGTCTGTCCCTTCAGTGTCTAAGAAGCACATGCTCAACTCCCCTGATAGAGTGGAAATTGAGGTTCCTTTTCCAGCTATTTCACCTTCTCACAAACACTTGATGCTGGATTCTTCTGTGCAGGATGTATGTGAAGTGTATTCAAGTGAGAGGTCTGAGATTCCAGCTGACTGGAAGATGTTTGACTCAGCTGTTTATGATGCCACAATTATTCATACCCCACCTTTTAATGAGAACTATCAAAAAGAAAGTATTGACTGTGAGACCACAGAAGAAATAGAACCCAAATCCCCAGTGACAGTGGCTTCAGAATGCGACCTAAATATAGCAAACTTTGATTTGAGCCCTCGCCTAACCAGTTTTATTGAAAGTGGTGTTGTTCCAGAGTCTCCTCTGAGTAATGCTGGTAAATGGAATCCTAAAAAACAAGTTTTCCTGTCCTTTGATTCTTTCAAGCATGAACGTAATGTATACCTGTACTCATTATCTGTAGGTGAAAGTAATAAAGATGACAATGTTCTAGAATGGCAAAGTGGTATTGAAAAAGAGAATCTTGTTCCAGACCCGATATTTACTCCCAAACCTTGTGGAAGTTTTTTAAATAGCGCTAATAAAGAAGTTCCTGTTAACACTTCCCCTCAGACTAAAGAAATCAGATCTCTTTCTACAAAGGGAGGCACCTCACAGCCCCAATCTTCCCCGGAATTCAGAACTCCTTTGCAAAATATAACAACTAGCAGCTGTGAAGAAGATTGGCATATGAACTCTGGAAAGAAGTCTGGATCTAGTGAACGTCCTTATAGATTGAAAAGGTTGCGCAGGTTTGGGGATTCTGCCATAGAGAAGCGACAAAGCAGTGTAAAAGAGAAGTCAACTTGCTCAGAATTCACTGATGTACTTCATAAGACTAATAAGCTTAACAAAGGTATCTTAAAGTCCATTATGCATTTGCTTTACTACTACTACCTTATTGCAGGTAAGCATCTCCTTGGATGCTTGCTATTAATGCTATATATACAAAAAGATATCATTCTGTGACGGTTTGTAAGTCCTCATTTTATTGTTCACTATTGCTTGCAGTGAACAAACCATTTCAAGATGCCAGAGACTTCATTGATGAAGAAGCAGAGTAAGTAAAATTATAAAAATGTTTTCTAAATCACATTCTAATTCCCCTTTGTTTTTAATTTATATTTAGACTGACAATCCTTCTTAATGATGCATTGGAAAGCTTAGAATCACTTTGTTTCTTGGTAAAATTATTCGTTCCTAATGGCTGTCTATTTATTATTTGTATTCAAGCCTTTTAACTTTTCTTATTCCATCTTGCCAGTCAATATGTCAATGCACAATTTGCTGTCTTCTTAATATGCGTATGCAATATTACTTCTTAACCTGTATGCACAATCTTGGATTAAACTTGGCAAAGACTGGATGATGGAAGCAAGTTATATTGGTTATAAATCCTTTAAATACAGGTACATGGAGTTGGAACCTCTAGAACAATTACTATTCTATGGAATTTGTCCTCCATCTTTTTGGGTTTGGATTAGATCATCAGTCTCTGCTGGAGTTGCTAATCATCATTCCTTTAAAACAAGCATACCACTGAAAGAAGTATATCTAGTGCCCTTTGCCAATTAAGATCTCTTGTTTTGCAATCTGATACCTTGATGAAGGATGTCAATTATTATGTGTTTGAAACCTTATGGATCAACTGATAGTGACGGATTATAATATAATCTGTGTGAACTTCTAGAAGAAGATACTTAGTGGTCTAGCATGTGTGATCAATTGACTCATTATATTTGTTGATTCTCAGGGTTTCTTCAGAAAATGTGGTACCTGATTCCGAGGATGAGGTCTGTGAGGATAGTGATGCTTATGAAGAAAGTTTTATAGACGACCAATCTGATCTAGCAGTTGGTAGTGGTCAAACAGAAGATAGCAAAATGGATATGATGGCAATCTACAGGTATTTCCTAGAACCGCTAGCATGCATTTCAAATATGTGTGTGCGTGGATGCATCATTCATTAAGAACAATCTTATTGCGCCGCCACTAGTTGAGGTCCATATTGTGGGAAGCTAAATATTTAAATATGTTCATTTTGGTAGTTATCTATTTCACCCAAGCAATTCTTTGGTGTATCGTAAAATACCACAAACATGATTTCAAGTTTGCTTGCTCTAAAGGCCAAAAACTCAGAGGCATTTTACATTTTAATAATTTGTTTAAACAGGCGCTCACTACTCACCCAATCACCATATCAAGAACCGCAAAAACATTCTAGTGTAGTTACTCCAGAATCTATACGTTACGTTACCTCAATGACAGAAGGTGGAAAATCTTCTGAAAAGCCTTGCACTCTGCAAACTCCTCAAGGTTGCTTGAAATCTTCTAATCTATCAACAAGGTACTCAGTAGGTTCTCGCTTGAATCTGGTACCATGTGAAGCTTTACCAAGCAGCAACAGCTATGATCAGGTAAATGTGGCAACTTCTGAAAGTTTGAAGAGAAAAATATTCTCAAGGAGAGCCTTTACTCTTCCAGCAAAGAACCTGGAGAGAGAATTCTGCTCTGATCCTGCAGTTCCAAGTAAAGTAGCACCATTATCATATCAATGCAATGGTATTGATACAAGTTGTACTTCTTTCTTGGATGATCAATTTTATGAAGGTCTTGATCTTGATGAATTGGAGGCCCAAGCAGCAAAACTTCTTAGTCTAAGAACAGGGTCTTCTGTGCAAGTAAGAAAAATCTCTGAACCTTCCCCAGAGAACACTACTCTCATGAGCGTGCCATCATTTGATCTCGGAATCTAATGAATCTTTATGAAGTGACAATGTGTCACTGGTTTATGATTGAGACTGATGCTAGCAGCACCATTTCCTAAACAGAAGGAGCAGATGAGAATGTGCAGCATCTACTAACACCATCTTTCACCTGACTCCAACATGATTTATCTATTTTCTAAACAGAAATTGCACAGATGAGGTGCATCATCTACTATCAACTTGATGAAGGTGTATTTGGCTTCAAGAACCTTATTTGGCTTCAAGAACCTAGGTAAGTGATAACAATTGCTGCTGGTATCTCAGTTATAACATAGGTGCATTAACGTGAATTAGTTGATGCTAAATGGGCTTCTACCTAAGTTTTAATGTGCATCTCTTTGAGAGAAGTTATTGTGCATATATTCTATCCTGCATGTATAGTCGAAGATACTACTATATTATTTGTATTTTTAATGAATGTTTTGAGATGTATTTAAATGTGTGAAGGAATTACAATCTTTCTCTAAGAATTCGTCCAAATCTTGTTGAACAATGCATACTCTAAAAAGTCACTGAGGTAGAGGTTCAAAGTTTGATTTTCACCGGGTATGAGGTGGTTAAAGGGAGGATTGATGATGGGGTGGGAATGTACTTGATATGTGAATTAACCCGTATTTGGTTAACCAAGATAAGTAACCCGCACCATGTACTACTTTGACCAAAAGATGGAAAATTTCGATCAGCTTGTTATAGTATAGTTTCTTTTGGTTTTAATAGAAAACTAGGAGGCCTCATGGGTCAAGAAACCTCAAAAACCCTTCTAATCACTTTTAAATTGTAATTTTTAATCATATTATTTCAAGATGTTGGGAGCTTGAATATGATTTATGGCATTTAAAAACCCATTACTAAGCATTTGAATAAATTCATACCTTCTCATATAACCCTATGAGGATCATGAGGCACCCAAACCGTTAGGTAACCTATGGATTCTTTTTTAAAAAAAATGACTCGAAAACAACGTATTGGTCTTTTTGGACTTTTAAATTTCAGTCATTTTTAACAATTTTGGACTCGATGAAGGAGCGCATTAGTATGATACCATTTAAAGTTATTGTAGACCAAAGGAGTGATTGGAATCATCTACTTTAAATTTAAATACTCATTTTAACCGACTTTCAAAGACAACAACAATTGGGTCTTAAACTCATATTAAGAATTTTGAAGACTAAAAATAAGATACTCAAGCGTTCTAAATCTTCTCGTATAACCTTAGGAATAATCTTGTACATTTACTTCAACTTCAAAATTTTTTGAAAATATCTCAAAATCAATTATGCCCTAAGCTTGGTTTTTAGGCATTTTGAGGCCTAATATAAGGTATTAAAGTATTCTAGACCTCCTCGAGAAGACCTCATAAAGTATTTTGTAACTTTATTTCATTTCAAAGAATTTTTCTAAAGTGCTTCAAATTCTCATTTTTTTTTGGGCAATTAGGTATCGGTGAGATAATACCTTGATAAGATGACCATAAGCCATCTACTTCTTCAATTGGGCCTTAACACTCATTTTTACGGCTTTTGGAGATCGTATATAAGGTTCTAAATGATTTTTGACCTCCACATTTGACCTTAGAAATCATTCTGTACTTTAATTATAACCTTTAAATTTTGATTGTTTTGGACAATTTTATATCTGGTGAGAGAACATATTGATATGATTATCTTGATTCTTATAAAGTCATAATTTTGCTTGGGAGTTACTAGAACCATCTATTTTGACTCTCAACATCAATTTCAAACAATTTCTAAAACTCTTAAAATTAGATCCTAAACTCATTATTGGAGAATAATTATAATAAATTGAATGGTTCTAATACTCCTTATAAAAGTTTCCCGTACCTTTGTTTCCAATTCCATAAATTTTTCAAAAATATCACAAAGCAATGCATAACCCTCGAAACTCGGTTATTTTGGATAGTTTCGGACATGGTGAGTGAACACCATGATATGGTTAACATAAGTCTTATAGGTCATAGTAAACTCTAGGAGTGATTTAAAAGACCTACTTTGGCTCAATGGGTGGATATTGAACTCGAGTCACCTCAGTGTACCATGAGAATGGTGCATCTGGACCAAAACACATGCAATATATTATTCGCAGGAAGAAATACAACCGTCATTTTTAATTTTGGGAAGCGAACCATCTTCTCACTATCCCAAATGTAGAGCAATAATTACGGAAACGTGGGAAGATATTGTATCTTTACAGTATTTCATTGTTTCCAAATTTTTTTTAAACAAAAAATCCTCTTCTCCATTCAAACTCAAAACAAAAAAAAAAAAAAAACACATTTCAAATCTTCATAATTTACGAGGTGAATTTTTTTTTACATGTACACTTAATTTGATTGTTATGAACTTTAGAAATCTAAATAAAGTACATTAAAGTTAAGTATTATGCACATTAAATATTTTATATAATGGGTACATTAAAGTTGAGTATTATATACATTAAACATTTTATATGGGTTCTTGACAGAGAAAGTTATGTTCATTGGGATTAAATATGATGTACATCGACCTTATATAAGATGCACATTGAAATTGTATCAGAATTGACGTTAATAAAAAGTAACTCCCCCCAGTTATTGAACTTACACATATAAAATGTACATTAAATTTATATAAGATATATATGAAAATTTTTATTTTCGGGAAGCGTACCATCATTATCTCTCTTGCAGATCTCTTGTATTTTAGATGTATATTGAATTTGATTGTTATGAACATTAGAAATATGAATAAAGTATATTAAAGTTGAGTATCATGCATTAAATATTTTATATAATAGGTACATTAAAGTTGAGTATTATATAGTATATACATTAAACATTTTATAAGTTATGGACAAAGAAAGTTATATTCATTAAAATTACATATGATGTACATCTAACTTATATAAGATGTACATTGAAATTGTATCAGAATTGACGTTAGTAAAAAGTGACTCCCCTAGTTATTGAACTTATATAAGATGTACATTGAACTTATATATTATGTATGTTGAACTCATATACGATGTACATTGAATTTATATAAGATTTATATTAAAAAAATTATTTTTGGGAATTAAACAGTCATTATCTCTTGAAAATATTGCCATCCAACCACCATTTAAATAAAATTTTTGATAGAAAAAAATGGGGTGCAAATATGTTCAAATAAGTGCAAATATATTTTAAATTCAAAATGAACTATAATCATTTTTTTTCATCACTATATGCAGACTTTTGTCATTTTCACACTTGTTTTCCCAACACACTGAACCCCAGCTGTCATTTCACTCCTATTGTCACGTTCCTTTACATTTCTCCAATGCTGCTAACAAGAAAATTTTCCCCATGCTCATGTACTGCATGTGCCAGCTTGGATAGGAGCATCATGCTCATAGTACACCCGGGTGTACTATCTAATTTACGACTTTGGCTCGAAACATCCACTTCAATTGATTTCTAAAATTATTATAATTAGACCTTAACTTTACTTTTAGGGCCTTTAGAGACCGAATTTAAGGTTTTAAAATGGTTTCAAACTTTTCATATAACCTATAAAGTATCTTGTACTTTTATTTTAACTATTGAAATTCTTTGAAAATATCTCAAAACTAATGCGTACACCTTTGAAATTCGTTTATTTTATAAACAATTTCAAATCTAGTGATAGACCACCTTGATATGATGAACATGAGTTTTATAGGGTCATAGTCGGCCTTAAGTAGTGGTGGCCACGGGGCCGGTTTGAGTGGGTTAGGGCGGGCCAGCCAACGGGGCCAGGTTGGGGGAATGGGGATCGGGACAAGACTGGTCTTGGATGGGGTTGGGTTTTTAGATTCGTACTGAATCGAACACCGAATCACGAACCGAATTACAAACCAAATCAAATCGAATCCACGGTTCGAATCAAATTAACACATCGAATAGAACCAAATTCACGAGCTGAATCGAACCGAACCGAATCTCACATAATAACATTTAGAAATTAGAAGAAATAAAATATTTTGAAAGTAAATAAACGTTTATAGTCACGAATCACATAATGAAAGTCGTTGTGAACTTTTATATTCGACTATTCACATTCATTTTTCATTTCATTTTACATCAGATATTTACATAAATTATATATATTACATATAATCAGAAAAAGAATTAATCATATTCGATTTATTTAAACTAAATCAAATTCAAGTAAACTAACATTCATTGATTCATATAAACTAAACAATATTCAACTAAACTAACATTTATTGATTCATATAATGAATAAGTTAAATTATATTCAACTAAACTAACATTCCTTGATTTTTATAAACCAAACTATGTTAAACTAAACTAACATTCATATAAATAAAACTAAGATTCATCTAAATTAAACTATATTCAACTAAACTAACATTCATATAAACTAAATTATGCTCAACTAAACTAATATTCATATAAACTAAAATATATTAAACAAAACTAACATTTATTTAAACTAAACTAATATTCACTAATTCATATAAACTAAATTATATTCAACGAAATTAACATTTATTGATTCATATAAACTAAAATATATTCAATTAAATTAATATTTATGTAAACTAAACTATATTTAACTAAACTAACATTCACTAATTCATATAAACTAAACTATATTCAACTAAACTAACATTCATTTATTCATATAAACTAAACTATATACAATTCAACTAAACTAACATTCATTGATTTATATAAATTAAATATTATTCAACTAAATAAACATTCATATAAACAAAACTATGCTCAATTAAAGTAATATTCATAAAACTAAACTAATATTTATTGAGTCCTATAAACTGAATTAGATATACTAATATTCATTGATTCATATAAACTAAACTAATATTTAATTTATATAAACTAAATTATATTCAATTAAACCAACATTCATTGATTCATAGGAATTAAACTAAAGTATATTCAAATAAACTAACATTCATATAAATTAAACTATATGCAAATCAACTAATATTCAAATAAATTAATTTATATTCAGCTACACTTATAATAATATAAACTAATTTGTATTTAAATAAAATAAATTTTACAAAATTAGAAGATTTAGGCGGGCCAAATAAGGCCGGGCCGATTTACCGAGTTGAATCGAACTGGTTCAGTGGGCCGAGCCGAACCGGTTTGAGGTCGAATAAAATTTTTTTTGTGGTTCGAAACGAATAGGGTCAGGGTTTGGAAAATTGGATTCGTATTCGGCCCACCTTGTTGGCGAGCCGAACGGAATCTGAACCGGGCCTTTAGTGGGTTGGGCTAGACGGGCCAAAACCCGGGCTGAATTGATGTTGGGCTGGTTCAACCCGGCCTAATGGCCACCTTTAGCCCTAGGAATGAATGAAATTATTTACTTTGAATACACCACCTATTTTAACATATTTTCAAAACTTATAATTGGGTCTTAAAAAATCTTTTAAGGCTTTCGAAGATCAAATATAAGGTATTGAATGCATCTAAACCTCCTAATATAACCTTAAGAAACATTCTTTACCTTTATTTCAATTTTAAATTTTTTTTAAAAAAAATATCTTACAAATATTAATTATACCTTCAATCATTTTAGGTAATTTCAGACCTTGTGAAGAGATATTTTAAATTCTTACCTTGATTGTAATAAGGTCATAATCGGTCTTGGGAGTCAATGGAATGGTTTGAATTATAACAGCCACACTTTTTAGTTATTTATAAAGAAAATTATTTTTTTATTATTCATAATTAACTCAAATTACTTAGTGGAATAAATTAACTTCTAATACTTGATACGGAAAGTCACACACTTCGACCAGAATAAAAAAATTCCAACCAAAATGCTACACGACCCAAAAGCTTAAAAAATGAATAATATAATGTACCAGCTTCTCCTAGAGAATTTCGCAACTATAAATAGTCGCTCCTCCAAAACAACTTTTCCTATCTAAACAAATTCCAAGAACAAAATTTTTAAAAAAGCTTAACACACACTTCTTAATTGAAAATGATTTTTAGTGACACTTTTTGAAAATAATTTCACATAACTTCAACGAGATAACTTTGCTCAAACAAAAACATAATAAATTTAATAATAAATTTAATACATAAAGTAATACAATTTATAAAAGGTAAAATAAGGAGAATAATGACAAAGAACACACCCTATAACTATCTTTTCTTTAACTTTATTGGCTTTCATTTTATTAAAGTCTTTAAAGAGAGTATCGTAATCAAATAGATTATTCGATTATGGATTGCTTGCAAATTAACCTTATTGCTAAACTGTCCTTTCTCCTTCGAGAAGGGCCAAAGGTGCAATTCTTTTCAAGAACTCTCACAAACAGTCGCTATATACAATTCATGGGGGAACGTCTATGAGACTATGATCCAATACAACACCTTATTTCATATTGGTCTTATACTGATCTAATACTTACAATACTATTCATTTGTGAAATCTTTTGCTTTTCTCAAATATGAATGATCTTATAATCCTACACCGATTCTATCAATTGCTTTTTTACTCCTCCCTTGTCGCTTTTAAGGGTATGCTTGGATTAGGGGTAATGCATTAGATGAGTAATAAATGTCAAATCAATTGTGCAAATTACAATAATATATTACTTAGTTTTTTTATATATTTGAAATACGATATATTAGTTTTTCTTAAGGAATTTATAACATGGTAGTTTATTTTCATATAAAATAATTACAACATATTAAAATGATAAATAATTTCTCTACATGCTTTTGAAAAGATCCTATCACATTTGCCAATATACATTTTGGACCATTTATATCTTTAACTATATGTTGTAATTGGCAAATGTTGACAATAATGGTCCAAAAATAAAAGTTGACAATAATAAAAAAGTCAAAGTACTACATGTTACAAAAATAGAAGTTTTGCTTGTATTCTAACATTACAGCATACTCTACATAAGGTCTTGTATAACACAGTAATATTAAGAGGTTTATGACAACGTTGAATGTTTAGTTATTAATTAATTTTCTTATAAAAAAATTTATTTAATTTAACATAAATGGATATTAATAGCATCGATTTTTCTGAATAAGGAACTATTTGGCGAGTGAGAAGACCCATACACTCTGGATTCATGAACCTGGCAGCATCACTTGCAAAGGCAAATCTGCATCATGTGATAGGTGCAATATCATTCTATCAACACCTAAAAAGTCCATGAGCAAGCAGTGATAAAATCTGCAGAGAAGGATTCCACTTCTATAATGTACAAAACACAATATCTATTAACCAACCCATCTACTATGAACAATGCTTGAACAAAGAGGCAGACAAGAAATCCAACTGAACACCAGGACATCACAGCATCCAAGGCCAAAAGAATCCTATCTACATCTCTCCGACACAAAGGTTAAGGGTTAGAACAATCACTTAATACATAAAAAGCAGTGTCAGCTAAGGCCTAAGGGCTCCATACTACACAAAATTGGTGCCTCTCCACATCTCCATAAGTTCAGCAAGACTGATAGGAGACACACTACCCAGAGAATAATGACATTGCCTGCTTAAAATCCATAGATTGAAGGGCTGACTTGGGAAAATGACCTCCGGGCATCCATAAATTGTCCTTGTGGGGAAACAGAACCTGTGGTTTGCCAGCTTCTTCACCAGCTTGAGGAGGTTGAAGCTCTTTGTTTCTCTTCACAAACTCGAAAAACTCAGCAACTTGGCGAGCATAGCTTATTAAGATATGGTAAATTGAACATGTTAGAACGCGAAAAGGATAATTAAGTTCCCATAATATACAAGACAGAAATATGAATATGATTGCCACACTTAAAAAGACAGCATGACAGATGCAGTAGATATAAAGCTCAATGTAAATCTTTATTAGGCACAGAGCATATCTTATGATTTCTTTAACAGACAACAAAGGGTTTATTTAAAGGTGTGCCATCCATAAGGTACAGAGAATTTGCAGTGTCCTTGATACATATAATCCAGCTGGAGTGTTAGTTTTGCGTAATCCAGCTACCTTTGATCTTTGTTCTCCTTCCAATCCACTAATCAAAGCTTGCCAAAAAATATATCTCATGCTTCAATCAAATTTCATATTACATTTTGTGAAGTAAAATATAGAGGTCACAGGATTTAAAATGGGATTTTGTTACTGGTTTTCATGATCACTAGATCATTCGAGACAATCAATAAATAAACTAGAGACGCCCACCAGCTCAGTCTTTATAAAAACACTAAGCAAGTCAACAAAGTTCCTACTGTCTTCTTCAGGAAAATTATTCAGGCAGCAGGCATGCGTAGTTTACCACATCTAGATTCTAAATATTCAACAGGTGAGTAGGCAAGTATGAGCATTACATGAATCTATAGACAAAGCAACTTAAGAAAGGAAACAGTCAAAGAAAATAAAGTCAGTGTCTTACTCTCTCTTTGCATCAATATCTCTATTAAAATCAATGTCATTCTCACAGTCAAGAATTAAAGCAGGAACCTACAAAACAAAGATAATTCTTGAGTTTGGTTTGCATATTTGTTCCAACTTTAAGTAGTTGCAGATTCTCTAGCACAAAAAAGGAAGGAAAAGTCCAAGAGACGTGTATATGGCATTACCTTTTGAATGCTAGAATGCATACCAGGACCCTCTAAGAAGCATACACGTTCTTTTATAGTAGGATACGTAGAACTATCCAAATGGTGGAAAGGCTTACTGACCGACACCACTCCATGGTTTGCACTTTCACAGGGGAAAAGCCAGCTCTCATGCTTTTCATGCAGACCCTGTAGATATTCTAAGCTTACTCCACCTTCTTCTTCTCTTCTACGTAGCATCATACGCTTATGGCATGTGTCGGGGCTCGCTCTAAGGTAGATAAAACCATCAGGAATAAGCCCTGGCAAACATGAAACAACTGGATCGAACCAAGAGTCATAGATGCTGATTTCCATCTCATTCATCCATTTTGCTTCATGAACTGCTCGTACAAAAACCTACAACAAGCAACAGTGATATTACAAAATAACCATCTATCAATATGCTCCCTTAGAAGTGATAATATTCAACTCAGACTTGATAACAGAATACAAATTTTGGTTCTTGCACAGTTCCAAATTTACTAATTAGGTCATAATCACCACCCCTCACGATCCTAGTCATAGTTAGCATCGTCCCAGATTTTATATACATCCCAAACATGGCCATACAGAAATTCAAGAAAATATGATAATTCATGAAGTCCTTACCATCCTGTCACTGAAGACACTTCTCTCCATCAGCCTCAGTGGCTGGATTCCAGCAGACGAATCTCTTTCTTGCATGACCCTTGTAACAAATACATAATTCTGAAATGTGTAGGCATACCTCTGTGGGTCAGAATAAAAAGCATCCAGAATATTGAAGTGATCAGGTCCAATATCTTGCCATTTATCAATGGGCTCAGGAACAATCTCAACAAGATCTTGCAGCTCAATTGTTTCATTAACAATTCTTTTCAGGAAGGTGGTTTTCCCCACACTGATATTTCCTTCCACACAGAGAGTGATTCTGTTCTGTGATTTGATTCCTGAATCCTTTAACTCCTCATCTACACTCTTTTTGATAAAGGTAGTAATACTTTCAGCATGGTTTCTGTGAATAATTCCCACTGAACTCTGTAAATACTCCACCATTTTCTGATTTGACTTGCCAAAGAACTGTCGAAATCAAAATCATATTGTCAAACAAAAGGAAATAATAGTTGCAAAAGCAAAACAGTAAACAAGGGATATTTAGACAAGAACCATAAGGAGTTCTGTTTTCATAAATCAGGCAAACATGCATCTCAGTAAAGAAAGCTAATAATGCCAATATATACTACGTGTACACAAAATCAAGAATTTAATCCCAAATAGCTATTTGTACTTCAAAGTGTTCTAGGGAAAAATTTATTTTCAAGGAAACAAACCCTTCATAACAGAAGGGTTATGGGCCTCAAAGTCAGTTTCGTAGCAAATGACATAACATTGACTGTACATCATAAGAGTTCTTAATACATCACCCCCTAAGGGAAGGAAGAGAAGACAATTTCTCAGACAGCAACTAATGAAAAAGAAATCAAACCATAGTATCTGCTTTCCATGAACCTCTGTAAGTTTTATTCACTAAATCACTGACCAAGTAATATCCATCTTATACACACAATAAAAGAAGAGATTTCAAAGACCCCTAAACAATCTAAAAAGTACTCCTAAACAAGAACATGTCCATACTCCCCCTCCTATTCCATGAATTTACATGCAATGTAGCCTTCATAAGCCTAGTGAGAAACAATAGCAATCATCAACACATAAATCCAAAGCAATACTCTCATGAATGTCCACCACATTGACCAAACATACTCACATGATACCAACAATGACACAACCCAGGTCTTGTGGGGAACTATCATTTTTAATTATTGATAAACATATTCCACCTCAAGAAAACACACAGGTTTCCACAACCATATACACTCTGACCAATTGAATTTATACAACCACAATAAGGTAGACAACAAGCACAAGACCCCAACAACAACAAACATATTTCACCCAGCAACCCAACCCGAACAAATCTATAAGTTCATAGATTTCGCATGAAATGAAAACTCTAACAGTTATTCGTCTTTCTACAACATAATCAGTCTCTAACCAACCTATATGGCAGTATCCCCCCAACATCAATCCTCAAAACTCACAAAACTAGAACTTCGAATTAAAGCATACAATAATACAAAAACACATACATTATCATCCATTTCACTAATCAACACAAATGTCACCTAATTAGCAATTAAACCACCCAAAACAACACTAACTTCAACACAAACAAAAAAAAACCTTCAACGTTAGACCTTATCTCTGTAAAGCTGCTTAAGGTCAGCAACACCACCAATACCCTTCTCCACCAATTTCCTCAAATTCCTGGGCCCCACCCCTGGTATTGTCAACAAATCAGGACTCTCCACTAACCCAGACACCGCGGCACTACCACCACCTCCTAAACCCCTCGCTCTTCGCTGTACCTTCACCGGCTTCTCTTCGCCGTCCTCCACCCCATTTTCTCTCTCCTCCGTGGCCTCCTCACCATCCCTCCCATCCACCACCAAATCCTTATCATCTCCAGCTGCAGTATGCAACCAAGCCAAGCGGGACCCACTTCGCATACCCTTCAAAACCACCCACGGTCGCTGCAAATCCCTCCCATCTTCTACCGAACACCGGCATACCCATCTCCCTCCGCCGCCGCCGCCGCCGCTACCGCTGGAGAAACCCTGAGACAAGTACGAAGAGGGTTTTTTCGAAAATGACGACGTGTGAAGGTAGCCAACGGAAGGGGTGCGAAGATGAAGCGCAGTAGAGTAGGAGATAGGCATGAATTCTGAAGCAATTGCAGAATTGGGTTTAACGCAAAACCCTAGTGAAAGATTTGGAGAAGTTGTAAGGGGTTTGAAAACGAGTTTTTTGTGGGGTATGAGAGGATAAGGAGAGAGAAAATGGGTTTTAACAAACGATGAAGAACAGAGTAGCAGAGGAGTGCCAGGTGGACTGCGACGCAGAAGCTTCTGCATTGGAAGACAAAATTAGCATCTCCTGAAAGTTTATGCACTGTAAGTGTGATGAGTACGCAACAACCCAACAAAAGTTATGGCCCAAAGATGAACAGAAAGGGCGGGAATATGATGAAGAAGATGAAGAGGGAACTAGATAAATATTTTGGGGTTTAAAGCAAGCGGCGGAATTTAGGGTTTTAGGGGTGGGATTAAAATAATGGAGAAGAAGATGATATGGGCCCAGTGTTCTAAATGTACTAATTAATACTGCGTTTGTTCTGTGTTTTATTGGATTGAAATTCCATAGTTGCAGAAAACGAACTACGGAGTATGATTGTATGAAGGATGCTGGTTTTTGTGGAGAGAATTAAGTGAATGGGAAATTTTGAAGCGAAAACGGTGTGGTCAGAGAGTAGAGAGTAGAGAGTAGAGGAGACAAAAAGACTAGACTCAGACATGTTTTTTTTTGCTTTGGTGTTGCTCTATTTTTTTTTTTTTTTAAATGTTCAAAATAATCTAAAAAAAATTGAGATTTTTACTATGAAAGTGAAATGAAAAATGATAATGTAAAAGTAAATAAGTTCAGATCATCATATGAGGAGGGCTTGATTTATAGAGTTATCCTCTCTTATATTTTTCGTAAAATGATATACGATGAAAAGAATGGAGTAAGTTTAATTCTCTTGTTTTATCTATAAAACAACTTTAAAAACTAGGAATCATTGAATACTTTACCTTCAATATTATCATGGCAATTGACAACCAACCTAGAATCTTTACTTTTCATTTGGTATACATTTACAACAGTATTTAGCATCTTTCCAGCTAATTATTCATGATAAAAAAAAAATAAAAAAAAAATCGCTATGAACACTTTTTTTTTGGACTTGCTTGCTAGGAGTTCTTAATTCGTTGCGGATTGTGTAATTTCTAATGAACAGAGGCCCAAAGTCCAATTTGTGTTGTTGTAGAACATTCAATAGAGAGGCACTCATAAGTCATAATGGTTGGTCCATTCAGCCCATGCAATATCTTTTAGTCATTAAAAATTGATACAAAATTATTTTTAACCGGGCTAAAATATACATGATGTGGGCGGTGAGTTTTAAGTGTTACAAGCATATGGACTTCACTCATAGAATAGTCTACATTCCTTAGCTTGGGGCAAAAGGATTCAAGTGGGTCTCTTTTGGGACTTGCTCTGCTAAAGGTTGTTCGCAATTGGTATTGAACTTCTCATTTTGTCCTTACCTTCAATCTTTCATCTAAATCAATCTATACAGAACCACCGTCACCATGCAAGACCACGGAAGGAAGGAGTTGATAGCACCACAGGCGGCAATTGCGCTTGTGGCGACACTTATCTCAGCATCGCATGGTGGGGTGTCTAACTAAGACGTCCCAACACTTTCGTAAAATTTTTAACAATTATGTAATAATTGTAATTAATTTTAAAAATTATTTAATAATTACAACTAATTCATAAAACTATATAATCAAATAAAATAAAATAATTTAATTTAAATTAAATTATTATTAATAAATATTATCCGTGTAGATATTCATTTATATATTGGTGAATAGTTGTTATTTTTGTTACTATTGCTACTTGGTGTGTACTGATATGATTTATTAATAGTTATTGATACAAAGTTATTATGTGTATTATTATTAGTGAATAATAATCAATATGTTAGTAATGTTAAAATATTAATGTTATGAGATATAAACTTATTTTTGAAAGTACTCCAAAACATTTTATATGTCTTAGCGTCACGAGGAATCATAAACAATTATCAACCACTAAAATCCTAAATTTTAAGCACTAAATCCCAAGTAAGACCCTATACTTTCAAAGTATTTAGATAAATATTTAATATATTTATTTAATTGAATACACATTTTAAAAAAAAAAATCACTAAGTGACTTTTTATGAAATAAAATAAGTGATTTACTGAGGGAATTAAATCTAAATTTGAAGGATTATTTATTAGTTGAAATAATCATTTTAATTAACAAAATCCAAAAATGACTTTATTATTTTACAAAAATTCCAAAAAAATGTTTAAATGATGTGGATAAATATGTGAAGATATTATTTAAAAAATATTAATTTCTAGGCTATGATAGGCGAAATTCATCTACTCCTAGAGGGAGTTGGGTTTTTTTTTAAATATTAATTAAAGTAATTAATCTGTTTGACTTAATCATCAAATAACTCACCCTAATCAAACCCAAATTCCTTTATATGATCAATCCAACTCCTAAGAAACCATAATTTTTATTGAGTTTAGGTTTTTGAGCTTACTTAATTTTATATAGACCTAATAAATCCTTACTATGTTCTTTCTTATGTATCCCTTCACAAAACCTCAAACCATCTAAACTTCTCCCAAGCACCGGCCACCTTACCCCACCACCTCCCCTACATTCCCTCCTCATATGCCACCAGTTCAGGGCCGCCCATAGGGGGCACTCGACTCTTTGGGTAAAATGTTCTTTCCTTTTTCTTCTAATTTTAATTTCTAATTTTTATTATTTTAACTTCAAATTTTTATGTTATAATTAAATTAAGTATGATGATATTTCATACAATAATATTTTGATTTTTAGATTTATTGAAGGATGTTTAAGAATTGGATCTGTACTTTATTGGAAATTTTATTGAAAATTGCCTTATGATTGTATATTTATTTGTTTGTAGAAAACTAATAATGGAGCAGATTTCTTTCTTGAGGTTTTTTTCTTTGATATTTAAGTTACATTCATGTACCTTAATCATCTGAGAAGAACATGTTTAAACATAGTTTTGAAAATAGGGTTTTGCAATTACTTTTAGTAATATTTTAGCATTTTTCCCGTGTTAATGTTTGTTGCGTAGATACGTGGAAATTAATTAATTATTGTAACTTAATTACGAGTAAATGCACTTAATTTATACACCAATAGTTATCTGTAAATCATAACACTATGCACAAAATAACAATGATAACATTAAATAATTTTTAATCATAATTATTAATTTCCTCTAATTATATAATTTTATTGATTAATTATAACTATTATATTTTTAAAGTTAAATTACATAATTTTTTTTTTTTAAAGATGTGTAGGGGCTTCTTACTCTAGGGCCATTGTGGAGGCGTTTGAACCAGTCGCCATTTCCATGAAAGGGGCGTTTTATTCGAATTCCCCTTCTTGTGTCATTTCGCAATTATAGTAAACATGCAGTTGCCGCCACCACCGCCACTTCCGGCTCCTCTTTGGTGGTGTTGACGTACATCTTGCATGGTGGTGATTATTTTGACTAGATCAAAGAGTTTTAGATGGATTGAATGTAAGGGAAAAATGAAAAGTTCAGCGCCATTTTACATATAATGTGTAGTAATAATTACGGGTGGGTGATGAATTGTAACTCTCATCAATGCTTGTGCGATTTACATGGTTGATCAGTTCATCAGTTCATCAGTTCAACATCATTGTTTGGTTGAAGTGGTAGTAGAAACATGGTTGATGGCCTAGTGGAGTGGTGCAATGGGTGCGTTCTTTATCTTTTTTACTTTGGCTTGTGGGTCAGAAAGCTTGGAGATGTCAGAGTCACCAACCACATACCTTCTTCTGACTTCTTGCCCACCCCTTAGCTTATTCAAGTTCAGCTCGAGCCTTTGCCTAGGATTTCTCTTTACCCATTCGAAAATGCTCCAAGTAGTGCCGATCCATACATCTTTAATTTAGATGATCATGATATTTTGCAGGTGGTCAAGTACATCTAAATAATGCTGTCAAGTACATGTCAAGTCATTCACATTGCATCTAGAGATCAAATCCCCCTACTACAACAACAACGTAGTTGTTGTTTTAGTGGGTCAAATGACTCATCCGTATGCAAAAAAAAGAAAAATTTAAATATTTTTTAACATTATTATTTGATTATTTGATAACAAAAATTATTACATGTTTGATTATCAATTGTGACTCAACAGGCGAAAAATCTAAATCCGTCACTGTATAAGTAAAGCTTTATGAAAGGTAAAACCACATTCGATGAGGCTTGGTGTAGTTAATTAAAGAGTCACCTCAAAATTTGAAGTCTTTAGAAAGTATATAAGCATACCTAGATTAAAAAGTAATTTTGTAGACTCATAACCTTTTTTTGTCTTAAAAGGTCCATCAAGTCCTTCCTACTAATTTATTCGTATAATCATCTTCAATATGGATTGTTCCTTAAAAAAAATGTACTCTTTGTGAATCCTAATGTATCATAATTCAGAAGTCGAAACCCAAGTCTTAATGTTTCTTTAGTTGGTAGAGATTGTAGGGTAGTACACGTACAGAAGATACAGCCGCTAGCATGTGTTTGTTCATTAGCCCTTTTTATTTTTAAATACCTTTCCAATTATTAAAAAGCCTTTTGAGAGGGCTATAATATTTTATACGATTTCCACATGGCGGCAGTAGGCATGGGCTGTTTTCAATATTCCACTGGCACAGCCCTTGGTGATGTTGCTTACTCAGTCGTGTCCACTGGCTACGGCCTACGGGCCTAGTGGTACATTTGTTTTATCACTAGGTGAGCAGCATACAATTAGTGACAACAGATATTAGACCCGACACGTATCCGTGGATTTATATCGGTTTTTGTGAATATGGGTCTTCAAAATTTGAACCCGACAGATTTGGAATCTGTGACTGAAAAATGGATCCGGATACGGGTCTAACCATAATACCTGAATCCAGATCCGTTACCCGTTTTTTCATTTACTCGTCGGTATTGTTATTCAAAAGACGTGTAAAAAATTAATTCTGTGTATTTATACTTTGTTATTTTGTAATATTTGAGTAGTTATATGAATTATATTCAAGTATTGAACTTACATCCTTCGTTAGACTATTGCCATTGATGTAAAATGTAGATTTATAAATTTGAAACTTATTTTTGTTGCAAAAAAATAGGTAAAATATATATGATCCGTTTTGGACCCGAATTCGTTGGATTTGGATATGGATCCTTACTTTCCATACCCAACGGATTTAGATCTGGATATGAATCCATCCTTGAAAAACGAATTTGGATTTGGATTCATAAGGATCCGGTCCAGATACGGTCTATTGTCATCACTACATACAATTATGCCGAATAAAGAGAAAGCCCTGAGCCGGCCTATTTCACCAACTTTATATGAGTATATTAATAAACTAATCAATACTCCATTATGAAGTTGATTAGATATTGATCAATGAGGTGAATATAAACAAGAAATACAAAATTATGCCCATAGTATGTAGTGGTGCTAAGGAATTGAAGTGAAACCATACCCTCTCAATTTGTTCATTAGTATTATCTCTTTCCTTTTATTTTTTCTTTATTTCTATTTATAAAGTTAAAATTTAAAAAATTTGATCATAATTTCTCATCATTTATAAAAAATCATATAATCAATTGGAATTTTTTTTATTATATCTCAATGTAAAATTTTTTTAATATCAAATTTTCATAATTTTTTGTCTTACTAGATTTGGAAATAAAAGCATTATAAGTCGTATTTTGGTACTATAAAAAGTCAAATTGGACAAAATATAATGGAAGTTGTTTGCATGACGTGACTCACTAAATCCCCATTAGGGTCAGTTATGGAGTCCATGTATCTTTATTTGACATAGACTAGGCGCCCAGCTGCATTCCAAAGCTTTCACTTATTTACTTAGGGAGAGGAATAGCGCGGAGAGATACAGCTTTTTGTATAGTGACACCGAACTTATCACGCATATCCAAGTCTTGAGGCTGCAGTCCATCTCCAACCTTCCAGTTAAAACTATGAAGAAGATTCCCTAGCATAAGATTCAACATACGGAAGGCCAACGTATCACCCGGGCATATTCTTCGCCCTGCTCCGAAGGGAATAAGTCCGAAATCTTGTCCCTTCATATCAATATCACGCTCCATGAACCTCTCGGGTGAAAACGAATCAGGATTCACCCAATGACTCGGATCCCGTGAAATAGCCCAAAGGTTAACAAATATCTGTGCATTTTTAGGCACAACATAACCATACAATTCAACATCATGGGTTGCTCTACGTGGCAGTAAAAATACAGTGGGTGGGTGCATCCTTAAGGTTTCCTTCACTGTGGCTTGCAAGTAAGGAAGCTTCGAAATGTCCGATTCTCCAACTGCCTTGCTCTCGCCTAGCACTTGTTTTAGTTCAGCTTGGGCCTTTGCCATCTTATCTGGACTACGGAGGAGTTCTGTCATGGCCCATTCCAAAGTGCTTGATGTTGTGTCTGTTCCCGCGGTGAAAAAATCCTGTACCAAATTTACATGGCACACAATCAATAGTTTGTTAAAGCTAAATCTAGAGATTATGCTTATGTATAATACTCCTTCCGTCGCACTATATTTGCTACATTTGTCATTTTGAACCGTCCCAAAATTTGTTATATTTTTCCATTTTCACCCAACTTTTTCCTTACTTATAAAGAGGTAAAAATGTCAAAAACAGTAAGATGAAAGGAGTATAAGTGTATAATGTTAGATTTGATAAATCAACTTGAGCATCTTAGAATGCTCAACAAGTCAACAACTATTGTCCTAACATAGTATGCTTTATGCTTTATGCTTTATTGCACAGTAAAAGCAACAAAAGTTTGGTCAAATGAAGATGACAACGTAACAAATGAAGACTCCTCCAGTTTACTAACCAGAATCTATGAAATCCAAGCAGTTAAGACCATTATTATGGAAGATGCTTTGCTTAAAACAACCACAAGAAAAAAAAATTGGGCATACCATGAGAAGATGCTTGATATCATTAAGGCTCAGCTCAGATTCATCATCTTTCATGAGTCTAACAAGTGTGTCCAACACATCACCATCTTTTGCACCAACACTGTCACTGCTTTCCAACCTCTTGTGTATGATATCCGCAAAAACCTCATTTAGTTTATTCCCATACCCCATCAAACTACAATTAACACTAAACACGCTTAAGAACCTTAACACAGGGAAACAGTCAGCCAAATTTGGCTTTCCAATCTCCTCCATAATCTTCCAAACAAGCTCCTTAAACTCCCCTGTATCACTAGAGTTATAGCTAGCCAAATCGAAGGAAAAGAACGTGTTAGACAACAAATTTAGGGAAGTTGTAAATGCTACTCCTCCAATATCAATTGCTTCTCCTGACTTACTACATTCTTCAACGTACTCCATAAGTTTGGACACTTTTTCTTGTCTTAGGGCTTGGCTCCCATCAAGTCTTTGCGTGGAGAACAACTGGATGGCGGATATCTTTCTCAGGATTCGCCATTTTGGGCACACGGGTAGCCATGCAACGGAGAACTTTTCGTGCCCGTTGGAGCGCACCGCGGCAGAAACATGCCTAGTAGAGAGTGCAAGATCGTGTTTTTGGAACATTTCTTTGGCTACGGAAGAAGATGATACAACAATGGTGGTAATACTACCGAATTTAACCGAGACCAAGGGGCCATAGGTTTTGGCTAGGTTAGCCAAGTAACGATGAGGCGAATCGCCAAGATGAGGCAAGTTTCCCAGGATTGGTACAGGTTTAGGCCCAGGAGGATGCCTTGAATTTGAAGTGAATTTTGATGAGTTTGAAATGAGCTTGAAAAGATGTAAGGAAGCCCATGAAAAGAAGAATACAGCTGAGAGAGTGTAATAATCCATCTTGTTAGTTATGGTTTGAGTGTTAATTAAGCTTATCTTGTTAGATGAGCTTGGATATAACTCTTTAGTACCAAGTATATATAGAGAGAGATGCGGTGAGTGCTATCTAAACGTAGGGTTCTAGGAACTTGTCGTCCTGTGAATTTGTGAAATTATAAAAGTCCACTTCGACGTCTTGTATAAGCTCAGCAACCTCTTCATTAAAGTGGTAAGCAAAAAGGTCAAGAAATTTTGCTACACTGAAAATAATACACGTATATATTTCAATACACTTCCACGTATTATATATCAAGGATCCATTTTATTAGCACGTACTTCCTATAGAAAACTAGTAAATGTAATTTTAATTGAAAAACTAACAAGCTATATATTGTGTTCGTACTACCACGTAGACCTGAGCATTGGGTTGGGTTCGGGTCAAAATGGGTCACATTTGAACGAATTGGGCCGGGTCAAAATAGATTCTAAACAAGCCGAGTATAGTTTTTTTTTATTTATAGAAGGTGATAATTTACATGTATCACCTCCAATCTTTAGCAGTAGACCATCGGCAAGTAAGTGAAAATAATCATTACCTAATAGAAGTTAAAAGTCTTGAAAACTATTAGCCTATTATCAACCCGACTTTAATAATTAGAAACTCAATAAAAACGACTCTTTAAAAGACCGATCCAATTCACATCATAATTAATTAGGCTCTACAAAAGGCCGATTAAGGGCCCTTAATGGGGCCCCCACATTTAAACATGTCTAGTACTAGGTATCGTATTCAATATAGTGAATGAAATTTTTTTTTTCTTCATATAGATCCTCACAAAATAGACATTTAACTTCTTCCTCAACACCTACTTGATTGCATATGCACTCACGGTACTCACAATATCTCATCCATAAATGATATTCACATTTATATCCTATCAACCTTTCTATTTATCTCAACAACATCGTATACTAGTTAATTATCTACGATAACCCAACTTCAATTACTTCCATTGAGTAATATAACTTAATTCCAAGATCTAGTAATTTTAGCTCTTTCTTCAACCAATATATCTCTTAAGATACTAAATATTAATACTCCTCCTCGATCTTCATTACCTCCATTAATTCAACTTTTTTTTTTTAAAAAAATGATACTACATTCTAGGACCCAATACGAAATATAATTGTGAGTGATCATGGTTTACCAACAACTTGCAATCATACGAAGGAAAAGTGAAAATGTTTACCAAACCCGGTCCCATAATTTAAGCAAGATTCCAAAATAAGAGAATTGCTTTAGAGTAATGAAGAAGACTATTTCATAATTTGAAGATACTTTCTATCTAATTTCGAAAGCTGTGTTTGGCTTCGTCTTTACTTGGTCTACGCAGTTCATACGCTTTATTTCAGCTCACCAACCATCCCTCGTGTCCTTGTCCCATAACTAGAACTTTTGCCTAATTGAATATCCATTCTTCTCCACTTCTCCAAACACCAACATTCCACTGGGAAATTTAGTGGCAAGGCTTTGCTATGCAAAAATAGCCAACCACTTGACATGGTTTAGGCCTTCCTCTAGGTAGTGCAAGAATTATATACTTCACTCAAAAAATATCTAATGACAATGGTTGCACTTTGAATTTTGATATGATTTGTGTTCTAAACATAATTACACGGAGATCAAACCTTAACCCAATTTGACGTGCTTTGAACTAAATAGATTGGTTGGCATGACCTTGTTAGAAGTATGAAACCATGAACTCGGCCATAGCTACTAAATTGCTAAGCTACTTACATAAACTCTAGGAAAGAGGAAAAAAAATAGGAATAAGCAATGTATCAAAATAACCTAGGCCAAAACTAGTTAACCGGTTAGAAGTATGCTTTTGTTCAACTTTATGCACACGACCAAGAGATTTACGTTAATAAAAAAGTTTGTGCATTTTATCCGGTTAAGATTGGATTTGACAGAAGTTAAAACAAGTCGGATCTGCTGGTCAAAATAAAATCAAAACAGCTAGAATTGATTCATAATAATATGCCATTGTAACTATTTTTTTTTAAAAAAAAAGCTCTTCTAACTCCTAATCATAATCTAAATTTAAAAAGTTTAATTATAAATTTTTATTATTTTATAAAAAAATAACATATTTATAAATAATCTTATTAGATTTATCTAAATGTAAAATTTTTAAAATATAAAATTTTTATAATTTTTTCTTATATAATAAAAGCATGAAAAATCAAATATAATTACCGACATTAGTTATAGGATTTCACATACTTCAACCAGATTTCCCCAAATCTTACCCATGTACGATCTAATCCAGTCATCGTAGGTCCTTTCCAAGTATATCTGGTCTAATGTGTCACCGGAGGTTTAAAAGTCCTCGATGGAACCCACCTCAGCGCCGACAACACCTCAACCTAAGAAAAACTCTCAGGCAATCGTACTCCAAATAGCGGAGTCCGCTTCCGACTATCCCTACTCTCTCTCATAGCGGGAGTATTTGAAATCATTCACTCTTCAACAGGTTAAGCTCGATTTTCGAGGCGATCAACTACTTGATAGAGCTATAGTCGAGCGTTTTCCACGAGATTACGTACTGCGATCGCCAACTAATTGAAAGGCACTTAACGCTTTTGATTAGGCGAGGAGTTAGACGGCGAGAGGGTAGAGATAACCCAATAATTTTTTTTTAGGTAGACACGATAATGACATGCTTTGAACTTTTAAAAATCCATTAAAACTGACATTAGACGAACCAAATTCGTTTAACCTATAATATATTTGCATATGCCAAAACATTACGGAAGAGAAGGACGTGAGGACCACGCATCTCTCTACAAGTGTGTACGTGCCCAATCTATAAATCCCATTCCTGAAATTCCTAAAGACATAGTACTCTTTTACGTCTTATTTAATATATTTAATTTTTTCCGGTCCTAAACATATAAATTAAAACAAACAGTTTTTTCTTGAAAAACGCATGATAAAAATTTATGAAAATTTAATATTAGAATTTATGATAAAAAATTATAAAAATTTAATATTAAAATTTATGATAAAAAATTTAAAATTCATAGACTTTAAAAATAAAAATGTAGTAATTAAAATAAAATATATAGAGTGAAGTGGCACAGTCTCTAACTAGATATAATTGTAACTCTAATTAAGCTTCTAGATAATAATACATGGGTACAAGAAAATTTCAATAGATTTTATATCAACATTTTACTCCTTTGTAATATGTAAAATGGTATCCTAGTGTCCAAATTGGAATACAATTCTGAGATAAAAGTCAATGGTAAGTGGGTAAAATTTAAAAGCTCAAAACCCCAATTATATACCAAGATTTTGAAGAAAAGAAGATAGATCGACGACGCAGGCGGCTGCTAAGCTAAGCCATTAATCTCAGCATCATTATCGACAGCGACACAAGCTAAACATTTGACGAACCATGATCCAAAATGGACCAGGCAGTGGGAGCGCGCATCGGCCAATATAATCCACCATCATTTTTTGCGTCGCAATTGCACGCACAATAATTCCTCTATCTTCCACTTTAATTTGCGGGAACTTATTAGATTACTAGCAATGGTTTAGATTACTAATAATAAGTAGTTGTTCAACACTAAGCACTACTAGTAGTTGTAGTCACCAACCGACAAGTATCCGATTTGGACAATGTGATACAGCAAATGGCTTTTCATCTGGGCATGTGAATGATGAAGAGTTATTCTAATGGTGACGGTGGAAATGATATATGATAGTGGCACGTGCAGAACTTTAATTTTTGCCTTTTAATTTGTATGAAACTTTGCCTTTTTCATCTTTGAGATTTTTGCACTGATTAGATTATATAATTGATGTGAATCATATCTCGCTCTTTTTCAATCGTTTCTTTATTTTTATTTCTTAATTTTTATTGCTAGGATACCTCTTTGTAATGACCTAAAAGTTTATGAACTAATTTACACCATAAAATCATACTCCGTATAAAAAACATTATGCATTTAAGGAGTGATATTGGAGGCCCTAATACGACATGACACTAAGTGGTCTAAATTTAAGAAAATTTAGTAAATACTATTTCCGTCCCTTTATTTATGCTCTATTTCTATTTGTGACGTTTAAGTTTAAAAACTTTGACTATTTATTTTCATCATGTTATAAGAAATAATTATATTTAAGTGGGATCTTATTGGATATATCTCAATGTAAATTTTTTAAATATTAAGTTTCATAATTTTTTTGTCTTATGAATTAAGAGATAAAAACGTTTTAAATCATGTATCGTAGGTCGTGAAATTAAATTCTAATAGGATAAAATACTAAAAAGTTAGGGATAGAGAGAGAAGAGACGAGAGGTAGGATACATTGCGTGCCAAAAGTTAGTAGTGCTTGCCAATATATTCCTCACAAGTGGAACAAATATGCAAAAGAAAACCTTACGCTATATTCTCCTTATGTGAAAAACATACAGCAACAAGATGCTTGCTCTATTGGTAACGAGACTCTTACTATTTTACATTTTTACCACTAGGTCTTTGGATAGGGATTTTCCTAGATATGTTCAAATGGAAGGAGCTTTATTAAGTGTACTTGATCAACTCGTTTAATAAAAGATTTAATCAATTATGGACTTAAATAAGTTGGTCTTTTAAATGATTATATTTTATTAGGTTTTTAAAAGATCAAGTAGGATCAATAATGTGTCGATAGTTTTCAAGGCTTTTAAACACTATCAGGTAATGAATGCTTCTCACTTACTTGTCAATGATTCACTGTCAAAGATTGGAGTTGACATAGGCAGAATATCACCCTCCATAGATAGAACTATACTTTCTTTGAATCGGTCTGACTTGACTTATCCCGTTTTGCATCTTCTTTAACCCGGTTCGGCTCGGCCTTTTTTGCATCTTCTTTGACCCGATCCGGTTCGGCCTGTTTTGCATGTGACCCAGCTCGACTCTAACTCAGGCCAATACACCGGTCTAGATTCTCCATATCCTAAACTCTCTTCGCTTAAAGGCCTTTGGAACTTTCTCTAAGAATAGTCAAATAACATCCACGGAGATGCACTGAACTCAAGCATAAATGCTTAATTTTCAAGAACCTACTTTCTTAAGAAATCAATTATAAAATCCACCTTATATAATTTATACAACAAGTTCCTCAATAACTGCTCTGTCATTATAATAAACTCGATTTAAACGGTAACTTTATCAGTGCCCTAAAATTGACTTGTTTTTCTTTTCTAGGAATCTACCATCATGTTTCTCGCTTACAACGGCAATACCAAAATGGTCATAAAGTGATCGCTTTCTTACCCAAGTCAAGATCGAGCATGCATGTTTTTGACTACTTACAGTGGCCATTGCCCGCAGACCACAGTTCTCTATGTTCACGTACTCTATCGCAAGAATAGAAACTCAATTGACTACTTTAACTTTCAGGGCTGCTGCTAATTCGATATCATTATTATATTACTTCAGCCTTAATTTACTACTACGTTTACGCAGTATATATTATATGATATATTGTACTACTCCATATATACAATGTAGTAATACGTATTGATATTTGTTGCCGCATTGCTACGTAGTTAATTATTTGGAGAAAAGCATGCATGAGAGGGATGTCAAAGTCCAATACAATTTAAGAACAGTATAGCAACATTCACCCATGCATAATCAAGTTATGAAATCATAGAGAGGCAAGTGTGTTAAATTAGTTAACTAGATGGCCTTGTAAGTGGACTATCTTTTTTGGTGACAGATGACAGTAAGAAAGGCAAATTAAATGAAAATGTAATTGGGATGATATGGTGGAACTTATTTTTCACCTAAGTTTAATCAAGAAATCCATGAGGCCATGAGATTGGCAAGTTGGATAAGGAATCAAAAAAGAAAAACTCAGTTGTCTTTGTCTTTGGGAAAAATAATGATTAATTCAGTTGCCTATCAAAACAGAAAAGTCTTGAGAATGTAATGACTAGGGATGACAACGGATATTGGATCTGACCTAAATCCATGGATTCATATCTATCATTGCAGATATGGGTCTTCGAAATTTAGACCCGATTTTGTTCATTTGTACTTTGTTATTTTGTAATATTTGAGTAGTTATATGAATTTTATTCAAGTATTAAACTTACATCCTTTGTTAGACTGGTGTCGTTGATGTATAATGTAGATTTATAAATTTGAAATTTGTTTTTGTCGCAAAAAAATTGGCAAAATATGTAGGATCCGTTTTGGACCCGAATCCGTTGGATATGGATATGGATCATTGCTTTCTATACTCAACGGATCTGGATCTGAGTCTGGATCCATAAGAATTCGGTCCAGATTCGGTCCATTGTCATTCCTAGTAACGACAGGCAAGTGGGACATCTTATTCTTTAAAATCTCGAACGTCTAATGTGATTATGTGGGTTGGCTCACTACCTTTCTAAATCTAATTTACAAGTTGATTTTCAACATTTCAAATTTTACGACCAAGACAAGTGTCGTACCGAATGATCGACCCATCCACAATGAACACAACGAGATGGGGATTTATTGGGAGACTAGTCATACGACATGGTACTATTAAACTTTTTGTTTTACTTCCAAGGATTGCCAATGTTTGTTGCCAAAGCTTTCTAAGCATACGTCAGTTAAGTTTAAACTAATCGTGTAATTCGTGGAAGTTATAGAACCGCAGGACTTTATGAGTTTATGATAGTAACAGAGATTGACTCATTCCTTGTGTTTGTAACTCAGGGAGAAAAATTAGCCTGTCAAGGAATGTGGAAGTTGTCATGGAAAATCGTGCAGCAATCGTTCACATGGGGGCCATCTCTTCTTCTTCTTCCTTCTTTCAGCAACAGCCCCGACTCCCAGACCCGCTAACCATTGACATATTGTTGTTTCATTTCGGCCATCTTATCTATGGTTCAAGAAAAATATACACCGAAAATCGCTAATTTGCATCATTGCATGTGTTATAGGCGAAGCCTTTCGTGGGTGCTTCTTCTAAGGCTTTGCTCTTGGCTTTCCCAAAGCTCTCTACATGATATTTAGTTAGAATTTGTTCAATTCAGCTTTGAAGTTGTAGTGGATTAGATGACCAAAAACTCTGTGTTATGTGTGGTTGTCAACAAGTTTACTCTACGTATAAAATGTGAAACTATATGTATTGTATTTGCATGCATCTCAAAACTAGAACCCATTTGAAACAAGCATATATGAAGCAAGAAACATTATAATTGGTTTTATTGGAGCAATAAAGGACCATATACACTAAGACTAATTGATTTGACTTATGATAGTTAAAAAAAAATCATGAAATGTTGAAAAAACGGCTCCATTTTATTATATGAACTTACTTTTTTTTAAAAATCACTTTGTCGTTTGAGCTTGAGCTTGGGCCATATTGTTTTTAGTTTTTACCAACGTACTATTTGTTCCTACTTTTATTTATCAATCTGGGCATTTGGCCCTAAAAAATGAGAACAGATTTGTGGTCATTCACTTGGACGATCAATTAAAATGGATCACGGATGGCTTATCTAAATTGCAATACTTACTACATAGATTAAGAAATTGGGCTGAAATTCCCATTTCTTGGGCCTCTAAGAACTGTAAAGGTCATAGACTTCATTGAGTATTTAATGGAGCCCAAAACATCCAAAGCAGCTTATGGGCTCGCACCTTGAGAAAATGGAACATGAACTCATTTCATTCATTTGAGAAATGGACTTGATGTCAACTTTTTACATGGATGACAGATTGACAGGATACTGATCTGCTGGATTCTTATGTACTTAACTACAAACCTCAAATAGTTGCATCACTCAAATGGTCCACAACTCCAAAGTCCAAATACCAAAGTCTTAGGAACCCGAGATTATAACACCTACATTCAGTTGCATTTTCTATGCTTCTACCAATTTGTAAGAGCAAGGGCCAGCGATTATGCGATGACTTTTTTAAATAAATTGGGGCAAGTATATGTAAGCATCTTTTAGTATCCAAATGTTTCAACGTTGATCTCAATTAGTATGAAAATAATGGTATTTTATTTATGGTTTGCTTTTTTAAACTATTTTTATTTTTGGCTTAAACGGAACTGCAAGCGCTAAGATAACCATTAATATAAACAGTATTAGATCTCATGTCTTGGTTTTTGATACCACCCAATACTTTGACAAACTAAGTTAGATAACTATAATAGTCTAATTATATTTTTTAAAACTATTTAATTTTTAAGCAATTACAGGAAAATTTGATTAAAAAAAATAATGGCGGAAGATAATTTGTGCGGGAGAACAAGAGAAATCTCTTAAATTTTAGAAGGCATTAGCTTACACGTTTCACCACCAATGCAAACTACTCCGTAATGAATTAGGTACCTACAAGTACAACATGAAAGCTGGGATCCATGTGACTGGTCTCATCTAACAACTCAAATCAAATGTACTCGTAGTTGTTTAGAGTATTAGGCATGTCAACGCATGGACCCCCCCAAGATTAAACACTCTATAATAAACAATTAATTTACTACCCATCGACTTAAATAGCTACTCCTTTTCAAATGGGATGGGCTCCGTTAAAAGCCCTTAACTGATCCGTTTGTAAAATGGTCTAATTAATAATGAGTCTAATGGGTCGGTATATTAAAAAGTTATGTTTTATTGGATCTTTAATGAGTCAAGTCGGGTTAATAATGGTTCAATAACTTTCAAGACTTTTAAACAATATCAGGTAATAAATTATTTTCACTTACTTGCTGATGGTCGACTACTAAAGATTGGAGATCATACATGTAAACTATCACCCTTTATAGATAAAAATTATATTCTCTTTGGAGGTCCGACCCAACTCGGCCCATTATGTATCTCTTTTGGTCCGACCCGTTTTGCATCTTCTTTGGCTTGACTCAGTCCGACCCGTGTTGCATGTGACCCATTCCGACCCTAATCCGACCCAATATACAGGTCTAAAAATAGCCATGTAATCAACTGTACAAAATTTTCAGTTCCTCTCCCTAAGAAGCAAACTCAATACTCCATTAAGAAAAAAATATCAAAAGGAATTATAATTTTAAGGATAACTTATTTTAAGGCAAACTCATATGTACTCCATTTCACAGGACTAATTCTTGGCCTCTTAGGAGTAGGGGTTGATAAGAAAATCTTCACATCTAATGAATTTTGAAGACTCAACGTACTTTTTTTTGTTTTTTGTTGTTTGGCCCATCAAAAGTTTAATGATATTGGTGATGGTCATACAGCAGCAAATGTGTTTAGACAACAGCAAAGTCAGCAACAACTTCAAAGTCAACAGCAACTTATTGTAAACAAATTATATGAACTTGTAACAGAGAGTATTTGTAGTTTGTATTAGTCATAACATAATTCCGGTATTCTAGGAATTATGTTAGAATGGGTTTTACATCCCAGGCTATAAATACTCATTGATGTATTATAATAAGACGATGATCATAATACAAGAAATTTCTCAAACCCTCTCTGTATTCCCTTTACTTCTCTCTGGTTTCTTCATCTTCAATCTTGAATGGCTGCGTAAACACAAGAATCAGTGTTACAATAAATGATGTGATGAAGTTGCTATAGTATGGACGATGTCCTGCTTGGGAAGAACGATATTCATTCATATCATCTTTTTGTTGTATTATACGTTAAAAGGTTATATAAAAAGATACAAATATTGTATAGTAAACATGAATATATAACCATCACAAAGTCTAAACAATAACTGTGATTTACGTAATACAATATAACATTTTCCATTAAATTTCTAACACTTCAGTCTTGAATGTTCAAACAAAAGATCGATATGAATTCATATCAGGTATAAATTAGAAATTCTTCCTGTAATATGTACTACGTAGTATACAAATATTGAAGATGTAAAACTCAACTGCTTCAATTTGAATTTTTCGAAGTAGAAAGGGTTAACGCATTGTTCTAACACTCTATATTCATAATTTGAGACGAGAATCATATAACAACGATATGATAGTCAACTATTCAGATTCATTGTAGTGGGTTTTAGTGGGCTAATGTATATTTATTTGGCCAGGAAGAATAGAACATTATAATGTGGTCATTAGTACTTTAGTAATACAAGGTCCAATAATAGGATGAATAACTGATGATTAAAACTGCACCGATCCTTAAGAAATTAATTTTAGGTAGAGAATTTAATTTTAAACAGATTTAAAAATTATTATATGGAATAAAATTGAAACATTTCCCTACAAAGGCTACATTTAATTAATTGATAAATATGCTAAATTACTAGTAATTAGGTTTTTAGATAAAGTGTTCGGTCAAGTTTTTAATTGAAGTTATTGCTTTAAGGTTAAATTATCAATATGTTATCAATCCCCATATATAACCTCTATGGAAACTAAGATAAAGTTTAGATACGGATCGGAGTATAGCATAAAAATTAGACGAGTTTTTAACATATAGTAGAATTAGTCCTAAAAATTTAGCTAGGGTAAAGTGTAAAATAAATGTTTATGCCTATTTAAACGTCTATTTAATTCTCTTAAAAAAAAACCCCGTCTATTTAATCCATTCTCATCTATTTTCAATCCATCTCAATATAAAAATATAATATACTTATCTAATTTTAATTGATCAAAAAGAAAACAATCATCTTTCTAAATCACAAATCATTTTTAAGACTGATAAAATTTGACAAAAATGTGCATTGTCTAGGTTTCAAATCTTGTATAACTAAATATATAAAAGAGGAAATTTTAGAGAGCACACACTTCAAATCTAGTGTAACTAACCTAGTAATTATTACTTAAATATGATTTGAAAATATTAAGATTAGGAGTTTAGGACAGTTGGACTCTTAGCTAAAATAGGGGAACAATGCTAACCCTTGATTGCAATACTTTAATAATTGTATTTTCTAAATTATATATATAATAAACCTTCAAGAAAGCACCAAAATAGGGAACAACTTGACCTCTAACGTTTTTGGGAAGTGTTAGATATGAAAATTTTTAATTAAACTAAGGGAACAAATTTATGGAAACAAATAAGAGGTGGAAAATTTTCATTAAAATATGAGTTACTAATCATCCATTTTTGACAAGATATGTATTGTATGATAAGGAAACGAATAATAAAGGAGCAAATAGAAAGAGTATTGTTATTTACTAGTAATTTATATCTTATTTCTAACTATAATGATTACCATGACTAAATAATAAATATGACCAATTCATAAATAATATTTCTCACCAAAAAAAAAAAAAAAAAAATACTTGCAATTCCCTAAATCACTTGATGGCATTATATGAAATTTCTTGTTCTTTGGCATTGTTGGATATAATCTTAATTTCTTATGTTATTTTCAAAATATACAATTGTAAAGTTTAAAGTTTTACCTGCATATAATTTTTGATTATATTTGTAACTCATATCTTACTCTTTTTTTCGTGAACTTGATTCAACCAAAATTAATCGTAAAATAAAAGTATAGGTATGTAGACTTTTTGATGTATTGAATTATTGAATTACAAATGATATTTAAATTTGATAAGTCTTAATGCGGTAATCATTGATGAAAAGATATATTTTTTTGCTAATTAGTTGAATATATACTACATTCATATACTAATTTTTATGGAAGAGTTCCTACAACAAACACCAAGAATATTTTTTACAAAAAGGATATTCAAACTTACCAAAGTGATTAAAATTGTGTTACAAAAGTTGTATGTAAAAGTACTTTTTACAATATTTGATTCAAAAATTACACAGAAAATTAGAAATTTGCCTACATATATTACAAATTGATTGAAGAAGAAAATTATAAACTCAGTTATTTAGAGGGAAAAGTCGAACAACCCGTGTAAGACTTGATCCTTATAATCTTACAACCTATTACTCCGTATTTTGGTAGTAAATAAAAGACGAAGAAGACAAAGTTAATAAAAGAATTAGGTTAATAAAAAGACGAAGGATATGGATATAATGTATGAAAATTATGATAGTAATATGGCCCACAATTTATGGAATTGAAGAGAGGAAGACAAAGTTAGGTACACTATCTGAGCGTAACCCAAGCTAACAACTATCACCCATAGCTATCAATTTATCATCACTTCCAACTTCCAAGTTCCAACTCTCTTCTAACATATGATGCGTGCTACCTTAATTGTCGTAGAGACTTTTAGACCTACTTTTCTATATACTGCTGTCTCCTACGATTTTTTAGGTATCTTATTCATTAATATGGGTATTTAACCAATCAAGTTACTTGGGTTCGGCTCGGGCTCGATTCGGTTAAATAGAGCTCAACTCGAGTTTGGGCTCGATTCGAGACTTAAATAAACCCAACAGAGCAAGGTCTGGCTCGGCTCGAAAGCTTGTTAACAAGTTCAATAAAATTTAATGTATAAATATTTTAAATATTTTTAATATAAATTTTTTAATATATATATAATTTATATTTGAATTAATTTTTTATATTTAATTTTAAAAAAATCAAAATTTGAATTAAAAATTTGTTGTCAAGCCGATGTTCGAGTCTAGTTTTGAGGCGAGCTTCAAGCGGAGCTCCTATTCAACTATCGAATTGAGCCCAATCTCAAAAGCTTATCGAGTTGCGAACTCGAGTCGAGTTGAGCATATCCTTATCAAGCCCGAGCCCGAGCCGAGTTCAATATTGTTCAGGCTCGGTCCATTAATAAAGCACCCCTATATAATTCAGAAAAAAATTCAACATTTAATCATAGTTCTGGATAATCTAAAAAAATCGAACATTTAATCATATGTGCACTATAATAATCTCAATTGGAAAAATGTTGCAAAAAAGTTTTGCTATATATGTTCTTATAAATCATAAAAAATTTTGAAAAATTAAAAATAAAAAAAATCAATTCTATTTAAAATTATGTGTATTAAAAAAAATAATTTTTTTAATTAGATTTTGTTGTGTGTTTAGGTAATTAAATCAAGTGACGTTTCTACTTTCTGCATGGTGGTTCGGCTTTTAGACATTAGAAAAGCCAAAAACTTGAGGGATACTCCTGAGTCCTGAGGGGTGAGAGCTAAAAGCTTTTGATTTCATCATCTTATGCCTTTTAGCAGATTTCATGGGGTATAATTCAAAGTTTAAAACTAATATGTATTATATGTATTACTTAAGTACTAGTATACTAAGCTAGTGTATATATATACATCAAGAGATCGACTCATGGGCTTAATTAGAAAACCAAATATATACATTAACCTAACCCTAGCTACATAACCTAGCCGCAATACTTAGTCTTCCTAGCTAGGGCAATAAATTAACAATATTCCACCCTTAGGCTATTGGTGTTGCCTGTTGCGCTTAGAGAACTAAGCAGAAAAATTTCAAAAAGATATGTGAATGATTCGTTTAATCTAAAACCTAATTTATCTGCTGTGATTGCTGATGTACTGATAAGACCATAAACCAAACAAATTATCTGCATGCAGCTGTGTTTGTGTGTGAACTAAATTGGGTGGGTATATAAAAAAACGCGGAGGGTTGAATCAAAGCAAGAAATCTAATAAAAACGTATGGTAATAATGTAATACATTCATAATAGCGGCTAGGGTCCTTTGTATTGTGTGGGATACATGTCATTGAACTTATTAATGCAAGCATGATATGCGTTCACTTATTGTACCTAAAATTCCAAAGAATCGCATAAATTCGTCTCTTCAAAGCATAGTGAATGGCAAGTTGGCAACATCCCATTTCGAAGTACTTGCTCTCTTTATATCTTATGATAAACCGATACATTAAAATTTGGCACATTGGAATATGGGGGTGGGATCATACCTTTAATTTTCAATGTTTCACTAATACTACTGTTTAAATTTTATTGTCTAGGTTTCTTTAAGTACTAACTGAGGATCTGATGCTTATGCAAGAACACTAACCAAGTAGAGCCATTTCTAGCAAGTGTGCTGGACAAGATGAAAGACTTGTTTACAGATTACTCTGTATCATAAGATTCAACTTAGAAATACGAACATTTAGTTCTTGGGTATAGTATTCTTTGTGAAACTTCATATCCTTATATAAATATGCTTATTAATTTGATAAAAATATACATTTGTCATTGGCTTACTTCCTTTATTATTATGTAATTCATAAATCTAAGTATATCAATTGATAAACCAAGGGATATTTGTCCACTATATAAGGTTAAGAAATTATTTCCGTTATTGTCATATGATTTTAATGTGAAACTTTCTGAAATTTTGTGAAGATGACTCACTCTCCTCTAAACAGGTACGACAAGACTCGTATTAAACATATTAGTATTACCTCCTGTTCTTTAAAAATTAACAATTACATGGAGGGAAGTTGTAACTTTTAATTGTGACTAAATAGGAAAAGTATGGATTTATGGTTGGTTGGGAAAGATAATAAAGTACTTAGGACATTTTATTTGAAAAAAAAGTAGAGCATCATACAATAATTAGTGGATTGTGTTGTTTAGTAGGCTAAGATCCCATTCCCAATTAGTTGCAAGGGATCACACACTGTAATCGCACATGACACTCTCTCTCTCTCTGGATCCTCAGCCTTACCCTTTCTTGGTGACTCTTCATACCCCACACCATTCCATCTCCATATACATCTTTAATTAACTAAGCAACTGTTTCTTTCTCCTCACTCTCTCCCAATCATTCTTTTGTTTTATTTAAGAGGAGAGATTTGGTTACCTACCCTCCAAACATGTCACATGTTTCTTCTCTATTCTCACCCTTTTTTTGATTGGAAGATGCTTAACTTTTTACCATATATAATTAATCTTCACCTTTCAATATTAGGAGATACATAAATAATTGCCGCTCTATCATATGAAGTATTTCACATGTGCATGCATGCTCATAAAAAACAGAACAAATTCAAGGCTCAATGATCACCATAGCTAAACACCATGTAATGGTCATCTAAATGGGTATAAATTTATTTATTTAGCAGTTAGATGTACAAATTTAATCCAGAAGAGTGCACTTGTAGTCCTATACTAATCTAAACATGCATGTTTGGACTGAGAACTGTGAGAAGGTAAAAAAAAAAAAAAATGGGATGTTACAGTATCAATTACTCCCTTGGTCCCAGAATTATTGTGGCTGGCCTCAAATTTCAGTTCGATTTGTTTCTTGTTATTTAATACATACATCGAATATGCTCTAAAGTACACATACATAGGGTGATAGATCAGGCAGCATAACCTGCATTAGGTAGAACAATAATGATGCAACATGCCCAGTTGGTAGCAGCAGTTCTTTAATTCATGGCCAACTCCCAAATGATATTATCTTCAAAGGTACATGACGATGAGAAGAACAATAACTTGTACTGTGGAATACCATTACAATAATGATCACTAAAATAAAATGCAAACGTATAAATTAAGTTAGGTAGAGAAAGACCTAGCATTATTTGTGTAATAACAGATGAATAGAAGTACTATGTTTATATAATAAGATTTGATGCATGTGGGCAGATGAGAATATGAGATAGAATTGAGGCCATAGCATAAAGTTTGGTAAAGAGACAGTTTTGATGGGGATTGGCTGGACCATCTCTGTCAATTGCTTTTCATTTCAGTTTTAGTTCATTAAGAGGAACTTTCATGTCTTTTGCAACTTACTCATTTACTAATTGATTAATGCAATTATTAAGCTCAAACTAGACATAGGCATTAACTTCCATGTCAAGTGTCAACTTTCGTCAATCATTTAACGTGAAATGTTGTTCGCTGAGTACTCATCTCTACAGATTACCGTTTCTTAGAATCGTTATTATATTATTTTGAGCAATAGCAATGTTTTATTTGGTAGACGATAAGTTAAGTAAATGATGGTTGTGGTTGTGATGTTGGTGCTCGCCACATGCCCTGAAACTGCCCTGATCCCTCTTATCCTTCAACTCTCTGTTTTCGATGTTTTATTCTCATATCTTTTAGTTGCTTTTGGTTTCATGTTGGACAAAGTTAGTTCTCCGCTAACATTTACTCCGTATCAGATCATTTCTAAGTAGTTTTTCCGGTTCAAATCTGATCTTTTTGAGTGTGACCTAAGGCTTTAAATTTGACAGGTATTAAAACTCTGGCCGAGTGATATATGTAGAATATAGTATAATAAATGAAGACCTCTAATAAATAAGGTTGTTCGAGTATATATAGACATACCTATGATTAGATCTAATTTTTATTCTAGTATTGCTGACGTATTCTCTTTGAATTTGCCTTTTCGGTCCGGACGTATGTACTTGATTTCACTCTTTGATTCCTTGGGTGGCACAGGTAACGCGGGAACCCTATATAACTATTCCCCAAAAGTTAAGGGATCCGAAACAAAGGCCTTCGCTTTTGATTTCTTGGGACCCATGTGATGTGGGGTTCCTATACGACATCTACTTCAAGATCATATACAAATATACCCTGCGTAATAGTTATATACTTAATAACTTAATTACTTGTATGAGTTGTATCACTCTCATAATACCATTCCAAAACAAACACACACACGCAAATACTTGAAACAGCAAAAAAAAAAAAAAAAAAAAAAAAAAAAAAAAAAAAAAAAAAAAAACACCTGAATAAGCACCCAGAGAATAAAAATACTTGAGGTTAGCAGGCCAGTCCACAAGTGAATCGGTGGTTATTGACCCATGCATAATAATTCGTACAGTTAGTTTAATTCACGCACGATTGCTCCAATAACTAACCTCGTGTGTTGCTCCATTAAACTATGGAATATCCAAAAGTAATAGTCCAGATAAAACCGGCATTCAACTCTCATGAAACATGATCCATTCTTAGTATAGCCTATATCATCAAAGTGAGGCATCGATAAGTTATATTTATTTTTTTGGAAATTCTAAATAATGGCCTCTTAATTTATGATTTTTATACGTTGATAATGAAAATTAACCCTCAGTTTTTACGTATTTGATTCACGTGGACTATACACACATATTAATAGCTAACTATCACTAAATGACTTACTCTATAAACCTAATTCAAAATTTATTAACCCACCCATGATTTAATTAAGTCGGCCACACATGCCTCCCACGTGTTAGTCAACAACGCAAAATCGGGTCAACACCCAAAAAATCACCATGTGGTGGTATTGTGCAATTGAATTTTTTAATATAATACTTTTTCACAAGATTGCTTTTATATGATAGTTTTTTATAAAATAGTATTTTTTACGTGGTAGTTTCTTATAAATTACCTTTTTAAAATTTGGCTTTTAAATAAAAATGAGATAAAAATAAAGAAACATAAATGAGTACATTTGATCTTGGACTTAGACTCTGACTCAATTATGACCCCATAAGGGCGAAACATAGGTGGATAAGATATAGATAATAAAAAGAAAAAAATCCAAAGATGTTAATATAAGATTTTCTTCATTTTCCCATTGTGACAGGACAAAAGATTTGGACCCCCAATTTAATATATTTTGGTGGGGGAGTTGGTAATAGCATTTATACCAATACCTAAAAACAAAAGTACACCCTATCAAACTCTACGTATATGAACCCAAGGGCCCAATGTATCTAGTAAAAAAGTAGCCACTTTTTCTTTGACAATTACTACAACCTCCTTGTCCTTGCCTATTATTTATCTGAAACCCTAACTCACAATCACAACGTGAACACTTTTCCCCAATTTGCCCTTGCGATGCCTGCTTTGCCTTCTCCATGGACTGATGAAACAACTCAAACGGGCCCGGGCTTGGACCCACAACCCTGGACTCGGCACTGCTAGCTGTAGAATTTTGGCCCTCGCCCTGAAACGGTGAAAGCCCTAAGGACAACTCGAGATCAATGTCCTCTCGGGCCTGTTGACCCGAAACCCGACCCGCTGCCCCATCATCCGTAGTTGTGCCACTGTTGCAAGAATCACTCTTGACCTTGTTGGAATTCCCATCTGGGTAGCTATTCTTGAAGTCTATGGTCTGAGAAATTGCTCCAAAGTGGGAAACTAATGGATGATTCACCGATTTAAATCCAAGAATTTCCGGCGAACTTTGCCTAGCAACGGTCAAAGTCAGGGCAGCGCCGCCGTCGAGAGCGGGGGTGTTCATAGGGCGGTGGGTTTGAGGGTCTAGGCCTCGGCTGACAAGCTTACGCTTGATATGGGTATTCCAGTAATTTTTAATCTCGTTATCCGTCCTCCCTGGTAATTTTCCCGCAATTAGGGACCACCTGTAAGTTTGAATTTCCTCGTTTAGCATATTATCAAATTATGCTCTTTTATGCGAATATGAAAAGGTAAAAAACGCGGAGTGTATTACTTGTTGCCAAGCAAACTATGGAACTTAATGATGAGTTCATCTTCTTCAGCAGTGAAATTACCGCGTTTAAGATCGGGGCGTAGGTAATTTATCCAACGAAGCCTACAACTTTTGCCACATCGAAGCAAACCTAAACATTAAAAAAAAGGATGTACACATCAGAAGAAGAAGAATTGCGCGGATAGTGTGAAATTAGAGAACGAAGAGGACATACCGGCAGCTTTGGGGAGGGAGCGCCAACAGCCTTCGCCGTGGAGACGGATATATTCAATGAGAAGTTGATCCTCTTCTTTGGTCCAAGCTCCTTTGTTTGTGTGAGCCTTTTCACAACAAGGGGACCGACCCATACCTGAGTTTGTGTTGGGGTTTCTTGTGTGGAATTCTCTCAATCTCTTTTGCTGCTGCTGTCGTCGTCGTCTTTTCTTCTTCTGTATACGGTTAGCAGAGATAGAAGGGGAGTGTTTGGTGGGAATAGAGGGAAAGAAAAGAGGGGGGGTTATATAGTGGGTAACCCCAATAAACTCGATCTATTGAGGAGAATGAAGAGGGATTTGACGAGGTTGGTAATAGAGAGAGAAAACATATTTAAAAAATGATGGTTAAAATGGTAAAACTGTAAAAAAGAATGATAAAATTGGAAAGGGATTTGGTGGGTATAGTTTGAAGTGGGACGCTTTTTGTTGTGCTACTTCATGATTTTATCTCTAAGTTCCACTTTTAATACTCGTAGTTGAGAGAAAGAGTCACATGTAAGTACTAAACATACAGTATGACCATGTGTCCTGAAGATTGTCCCACAAGTTAAGGGGCACGTGGTATTATGTTTTTTGGGTCATCCACTCTTCCTTCCTTCCTTCCGCTTCTAAATATATAAAATAATCCCTTTATGCTTACTGTTTTACTTTCATTCACATGATTTTTTGTTTATATAATATGAATCATTTGATTTATTGATTTTCCCCTAAATATTACCCCCATTCGATCACTTTTTGGTTAAAATGGGTCAATCTTTAGAAGATAAAGTGATATTTCATAAGTCGTCGATATATGTAAGAATTTATGACCAAAGTGAATTGAACTGCGACCTACTTCGTATAAAGAATTTATGTAATTGTGGTTGTAATTTAAACAATTTATTTTGATTTTGAATTGCCTTATTTGAGATACGTCCAAAAATTTAGTATACATCTAAAACATCATCTTCTATTTCGGTAAATAGTTTATACATCAATGCTATTGCCCCCTCATTCATAAACCCCAAACTTTTTCTTTCATTAATTGGATTAAGGTTCTATTTGTATCTAGATGTACTGGAAAATCCTATCAAGTTGATCTTCTTCCTCCGAGGTTGTATTGGTGACATTTGTATATGCCAATTGGAAGGACTTGGGGCAAATAATGTAATTAACTAGAGCAAGTAGCCAGCATAAATACAAATTTCGTCTAAAACTAAATCTAGTGTAAATCTACTAGTAGTTATATTTCATTGGTGAGAGTATTAACGCCGTCCCATATGAAAGATTTAAGAAACTACGTCGTTTTAAATAACACAATTTTGAAATTTATCCCCGTATTATCTTATTAGTAAATCCAACATAAACTATAGAATTGTCAAACTTATACGAGTGTGAAATGTAATGACATAATGCCTTAAACACGTCATTATCAACATATGCTACAAGTTAATAATGTTGTTACGGAGTATTTCATCAATTGAATCAATAATGCTTGAAGTTGCTTCCAAATGCAAAATTCCACAAAGTGACCGAATGCCTAATGCCAGCTGATAACAATTAGAATTTTGAGCAAAATAGCACGAGACACGAAGAATTCTCGTTACTATCAAGCCATAGAAATTATATAGTCAAAGCCGCTGCCGCTCACCTTAAAAAAGGTTGGTCAATGAGGGGGTAGACTGGGCTAGGAACAGGATAACGGACACAAGAAGTGAGTAAGTTGATCACCGTTAATTGTAAAAGTCAAATAAACAACCCAAAAAACAGGGAGATGAGCGGGGTTGGACATCATTTAAGATGGCAGATACAGGGGTAGGTGAACCCACCTCCTAGCCAACTTATAGTCATCCTCATTTTCAGGAAGACCACCTATCAAAGTATCAATCAATCTTATTAAATACTCCATTTAACGAGATATCCCATTTATCAAAGTCATATTTGCCTTATATATAAAAAATAAACATGTCCAATTTATAGCCTCGTTAAAATGAATATTCGAGAGTTCCTTCAATTCTAAATTAGTTGCTACATTTTACTTTTCACGGTCTCGATTATAAAACTTAGAATGTTTTTTTCTCTAAATTCGTAAGATAAAAAATTATAAAAAGTTTATATTCTAAAAATTTAAATCGAGACGCATCTAAAAATTACAAATTTATCCCCGTACTTTTCACTTGAATATATTATTTGTTATAACATGATTAGAATTTATAGTTAAAGTTTATAAAATTTGACTCCCAAAATAAAAATGTAGCACATAAAAAAAAGACAGAGGGAGTAGTTTAGTTTACTACCGGTAATACACTTAGAATTACCCTACACATTTGAAGACCAAGAACAGTGAAACGCAACGAATGTACAGTAAAATCCCACTTAATATTAATTTAAAAATTTGTTGAATTATTAGAGAGGTTTAAGAATACGCTATAATGACGTATATAGACATAATTCTGTTAAGCACCGAATAATGTCAGAGTCATGGCTTTTCTGAGATTCCCATCACACCAAAATCCAAAAAGTTGTATGGAAAGGAGACAAGCTTCCACGAACATTTGACTAATTATAGATTGGCGAATCATAGTAGTTTAAAGTAGATAAGTATTTCAAAATTATATCTCCTCACTTTATCTGAACATTACTAGGCATAAAACATAGATGAATCAGAAAAGAATGGGGGTTAATGTTATTTACATTTCAAAGGATCAGTAGGCTAACCTCTCATCTGAAGTCTGAACTCAAGCAATATGTTAGTTTAGCACAGTAGTACAGAACAATGAAAAACATAGTACTTGGCTAAATAAATTAACTATATATACAAAAAGTACGGCGATCTATACGAATAATGAGTAGAATCCTGTAAAAAATTTCAAGATAGTTTTACCGTACCATGTCTGTGCATTGTACATGTATCAGCGGTTTTGAAAATATTTCCATCTGCATTAACATGTTATATATCAGCTTGTTAATGCTGAATTTCGAACATTGAGAATTAGTTTGAATGACGGGTAGTCAATTAGTCAAAGTCAACGTATTCCTTTCTTTACACTTATACCTTAATAACAAATTCATGAATGGTTGCCTGTTTCCTCTAAATAACAGTAGTCTTTTTTCTTCAATCGTAAATCATATATTCTACTTTAATTCATTATAGATAGAACTCATAGAAGTGAATCCACCTTTTCTAGCTATATTACTGATCATAAATGATAACTAAGGTATGGCAATTACATAACGTCAGGGTCAAACAAGAGAGCCAGTTTCCTTTTGTCAGGTATGATGGTATTTGAATGCCCTAACGCCGATGACCCATCAAAAGTGGGGAAAATTTCCTCCTGGGGTAGTGACAAACACCTCGTTGAGAAGGCAAACAGTATAATCAAGACCTGCCTACTTGGACAAGCGCCCTGCAACAGAAGTTGACATGCTTTACATAAGGCTGCCCTTGCAGACAGATTGCATTTAGTAGAAACATGATAGTACCTGGACTTATCCGCTTTATAAATCTTCCCAGTGGCAACATACACTATGCGGTATTGTCAAAACCCATACCTCTAAGCATCATTCCTACCTGAGGTAAACGATAGTAATCACCAAATAAAAAGTTAGCACAAGCTGGAGAAGGATGGACTACAATATAAAAGAAGATAACTCAAACACAGGGAGAGAATATAGGAAAGAGAAAAACAGAAAGGAAAAAATAAATCCTTTTGGCACTGTTGGTTTGAAGATGAGCAAAAAGGCACGTATAAAACCAACGAACATCAGTTTTCTTTTTTTTTTTTTTTTTTTTGTCATTGAACTGTATCATACATACCATACCTCTAATGGAGTTGGTGAGCATTTTCCATCCCTCCTGATTGCACCAGACCTTATGACTTGGCCGTTCTACGAATCTTTACTCTCCAACCTTTTTCTATAGCAATATCCATTTCCTGCTTTTCCTCCTCTCCTCCATCATAGATACAGCAGGAAAATGCAAACATATCCTGAAAGAAACTGTCCAAATTTTGCAATTACATCCAATACAAATGCAGCTGGAGGCTTGAAATATCAAAAGGCATACTCTCTCTGACTGAAGGATATGAGAGACATATTTTATGTCTCATCTTCTTACCAACCTTTTCAAAGCATTGATGCACTTAAACATACTTCCCCCCACTCCTTGAGCTTTCTGAATCATTCTCCGAAACATGACCTCTGCTAGTGACCTGATAGGCTGAGAAAACCACAGGGCTTCAAAATTTGCTAAGATCATAGCCCTTGCACCTCTGGAGGCACAATTTGAAAATGGTGCTACACATACAGCCCAGCAAAGTAGACACGTAATAAGGCATATGTAGGATAAAAGAATCAATTTTGTCCGTAAAATAAAGCAGCAGAATGTTCAGAGAGGGCGGAGAGCAGAGGAAGTTCACTAGAGTAAATCCATACCAAGAAGCATACATAGTTCAATTAAATTAGACAGATGCAACCTTATTAATAACAATCAGCATATTAGATACAAGTTGAAACTGTATCAAGACAAAAACTTCCTATGTGGAACATCATCACACAGTATAAGTATCTAGCCTCTGGGTACCCCTTCTACTGTTCCATGATCCCGCCTCCATAAGTCCATTCATCAAATATACTTGACAAAACGAGGAGATTCAATTTAGAGCTACGAGGTACATATTTCCCTCTTTGTCGTAAATTCAAGGACTTAAAACCAAGTTGAAAAAGGGGGTCCAAAAATTCAGCATTGCCTAATAACTAAATTACTACATTAACAGCTTATCTTTTAAATAGGATAGAATAGTAAGTCTACTAAGATTGCTTAGGTGACAATGTTAAAATCCTAGTATAAGTGTGAAATGATGAGTTGGCAAATTGTGAGCCAATCATTCAATGTCTCATAGTTCTATTAGAACTAGTACTCATAAGCATAATAGAATTCAGACAATCAAGTCTTAGGGTATAAATATGATGTACACCTAAGCTTTGGAATAATTCAAGTTCAAAATCAATAAGCAATAAAAACTTGAGTTTTTCTGTTCTTTGTCGTGTGTTACAAAGACTTGTGAGTTGGTGCATTTGCTTTAGATTTACGTGAATTTGAGGGTTGTTCAAGAATTGAGGGTACTTTGCTTTGATCAATTCAAGAGTTATTCGACCTAGGAATCCAACCTTCGGTGCATTGCTTTAAGAGGTTTGTTTTCTAGTTTCTATACTACTCATGTGAAGTAAGATTTCATTTATCTAGATTTACATCAACAGCATGACCCAAGGTAACTGGAATATGCAAGTGCTTTCATTTTCTGTCTTAAAATGATGAGCTAAAGCACCTGTAAGCTTAGGGCTTCTTCTACCAATGGGCCAAATAGCCAAAGAGAATATTTCCATAGAAAACTTAAATTGATGTCTAAAACGAGTCACCAAATCATGACTCATGATCTTTGACAATCATTTGTCTAGGGGTCCATTCCTCCACTTCTTGTCTTATTTTTGACATTGAATTATAGCCTTCAATACGGGACTTGCTAAATTGGTTTCAAGTTGAATTTCATTTTTTGTTCAAATTGCCAATATGTTGTTCAAACACCCTCGGAGGCTATTGGGGACCAGAAGCCTTCCCCCTTCTTTCCAAAAAATACCATCAGTTACACAAGGGTCTAATGGATGTGAGTTATAAAACCAGATCTCACAAGCATGTGGATTAAATTTTAAAATAAACCTCCCTCTAAAATTTTGAATCAGTGGTTTAGATAGTCAATATAAATCCTCCGAATCTCTAGGAAACCACTAGTAATCTTGAAGGAGCTTCCCCTGAAATTCCATTAAAAAGTTCCGCAATATCTGTAAACAGGTAAAGATTATCTTCAGGATTTTGGGATTTCAGGTGCATTACCATCTTTTATCTAGAATGGCTTAAAACATGTACTAATCCTATACATAGACTAAAGAGTGTCGGCTTCCATCTTGTTTCCTTCAAGACATGCCGGGAACCCAAGCCAATCTCACGAGAATAAGTCATATAACATTCAAATGACCCATGCTAATATAAGATTCTGGCAAACCATGAGGCAGATAGGAAGCTTTGATGTTACTTTAACTCTTCACTTCCACTCAACTACTCAAGTTCTCATGTGTTGACACTTGACACAAATTTTGAACCAAAATGCTCCATAAGAATGCTTGTCTAGCACTTTGACACGTACACATGGACATTAAAAGCCGAACCTAAGTAACATAAGCTGCAACCCATTCCACAAGCAAAAATTACTGCCTTTTGTAGCCAACCAGTCTTAGCATGGTGTCTCAAATGATCCTAGTAGATATCCAATAACCCAAGAGCCTGCTTTTTTGTGGAGGTATTACTGCTAATGTTAATGAATAACTAGTTTGTGCCAATGCACATAATTAACTAATAAAATAAAAGAATACTAAAAGTTGAAGATGTACACCTCAAATAAATGTACAGTAAAATATTACAGAGTACAATATCTCTCTATCATAAAGGTGGTGACAAAAAAGTAAGTATCCTTTTCACCCCTTATTTAACCCAATTACAAAACAAAAAAAACATCCATTAAAAAGAGGAAAAACTAGGGAAAATATATTAAATTTTCCTAAAGGTTAATCTTCAATTATTTTATTGTGAATGTAATGTACGTAATTTTCTAGGTACCAAAATATTTGTTAACGAGCTTTACGTAAATTTATGCACACATTGCATGCATAAGGCTCTAGTCCCATAAAGTTAAAAAAAAAAATCCCTAATAGTAAACTGAAGTGGGAGCAATTTTTCAAAAAAGCTAATAGAAATTGAATATCCTATTATCAGTGTCCATCATTTGTTGCAAGCGAACAAAAATTAAAAGAAAATGGAGAAAATAGAGATAGGTTACAAAAATTACATAATGATGCAATTCTAAATTATACCTGAGCCTATGCACGAGATATTAATGTTTAGAAGATTATGTAATTTTGAGGAAATTAATTTCATAGAATATATACGTTGGTTTAACTTTTTTTTTTTTTGCAAGCTCCGATTAAATCTTATAATATATGACTCTAATACCTCCATTTCGTAAAATTCTTCCTGATGCTAGTCTCACAGACCAAGAAGTAATATAAAGTCATAGAAATGATTTAGCAAAGGGGCAGGGAGCAGATTATTTTGTGCAAGAGCAACCTACCCTTCCACCCAACAAATTGCCAGCTCTTTGACAATATAATACATACCTACATATAGTTCTTTACAAGGTACTACATGTGAACTGAAAATACAATGTAATGCCTAAGAGGTACACCCCAAACCTTGCATCCTTGCCCCTCTCAATGCTTTATCAGGCTTAGGAGCAGCACAAAGACCATTAGCTACCATCAAACATAGCTAATGGTCACATCCCTCATCCCTCAAATACTTTGGTGCTAATGAAACACAGTTAACACTTGAAACTAGGTCCAAGTATTCAAGTAACACAACCCAATCCTTCATTAAAAATATACAAGTACAAACAAAAAGAAAAGTCAAATACAAGACTGCCTCACAATGATTTGATTTAAGGTAAGAGCAACTCCTTAATTTTCTTGGGCTTCACTAAAATTAGTGTGAGCTTGTCTACCCAAAACTTACTTCAACTAATAGGTTATCAACCCATACATGAATAACACGCCAGTCAGTCAGTCAGTCAGCCAGCCAGCCAGCCAGCCAGCCTATCCCCTTTCAAGTTTTAACTTTCAAGCTACACCAACCACAGAGCAATTCTAGCATTATATACTACTCTACCAGCCCAGCTAAAAAGCTAACAGCAACAAACTCAGCAATATAATGCAAATTCCATTATTCCAAACCCCAACACTTACAAAAATACAAAAGCAGGGAAAGCAAAATTAAAGTAAAAAGTAAAGAACATACAGCATTGGAGGAGTGATTGCCCTGATCAGATTCTAGGAAAGGTCAAAGCCTCTCAAAAACCTCAGGACTTCTATACAAAGAACCCGGTAGCGAGGCTTATTTAGAACAAATCCACCACTATACTCAACACTCCCCTTTCATTTCTTGTACACAATTCTGTCCCCTCCCCCAACTTTACTTTCCAAACACAAGGATCCCATTTACAGCAACGTCCCAGTAATATACAACAAAGGGGTAAACAACAACACCTCTGTTCGCCTTAAAACCGCCGCAATTACACTGCACATTAACCGTTCTACGAAATTCCCCAACTTCATCGTCCCCCGTCCACCTCCCCTTCCGCTTCCCGGGTTGGAGACAAGCCTGTTGGCTTCATCCGGGACGTCCGGAACCGGAAGATGACGGCGGAGACGATGAAGGTGATGATGGATTGAAATTGATCCCCAGACGAGTGTGACCGTGCATCATATCAGAAAAAGATTGAATCTTTTGTCCTTTATTTGAAATTTGAAATTGATCCCCAGAAATTTTATGAGGGTTAGAGGGTGGAAATAGGAGGAATTCGAATGATTAAGTCGGATGGGAGGGATGGGAGGAGAGAGAGTGGAGGATGAAGGTGGGTTAGCGATGACGTTAAACAGAGAAGAAGAGCGTGAGTGAAAAAAGGGGCGAAAAAAAGAGAGACAGCGCATGGGGAAGAGATGGCCTGCGGGGCTACGGGCACATTTAAAATATGTCCCGGTACGAATTAAGAAATCCAAGCCCAACCTGATTCATTCCTAACTCAGCTCGGTTCGAATTAATAATAATTTATTATTATTATTATTAGTAGTATAAAATAATTATTATTTTAAATTTTTATTATTATTATTAAACTATTAAGAGTAACTGCAGTAATTATTATTATAATTCTGATTAGGGTTATTAGATGATGATAATAATAATAATAATAATAATTTTAGCATAATGAGATAATTGAAATGTTAATAATAATTATTTTCATATTTATCATTATTAGTGGAAAATTTAATGTTATTATTATATAAAATTTGCACATATTTTCTTAATAAGATTTATATTTATAGACTTATTACAATAAACATTATACTGTTGATTAGGCTTACAAAAAATTTATCAAATTATTTAAATATTTCACTAAATAATTGGATTGTATATGATTTTCCTGACATAAAGTTATAGAGTTGACTTCGGTAGTTTAGACTTGTATCGAGGTTGCTTGATTAGAATTGATTTGAAAAACAAAAGTCAACAACTTGGTAGTCTAATTTATAAAGGAAACTATGACAAAATGATATTTTTTATAGAAAAATAAATTATGATATTGTGTATAAATATTAAGATGTTAATAATACTATTATATAACTAACTTTTTATTTTTTAAATGCAATTAGCTATAGCAATATCAATTAGGTGAAAGGAAGACGATATACATACAAGCTAGGAGAGGCTATCAAGAGGAAAGTTTAAGGTCCAATGGTATTTCTGCATGGGCACAGACAGAAAGGGTTGCTATTCGGTATCAACAAATACGTCTCAAGAATGTGGAGGAGGAGGAATCTTATGATGATTTGGGTTCCTTTAGTGCGAGGTTAGAGAAAGAGTTAGGAACAAAATATCTTGAGTTGCGGAAGGGTAGAAATGGTAGGCTTGTTAATAGCTCGAGTATATCTTCCTTATCCATTGTGTCCGCCCAAAATAAAATAACGATCAAAGAATGATGCTTTATGGCTTGCGAAGGGCGAGGTGCCGAGCTGGTTTGTAGACGTAGCTTTTTGGAATCTCGAGGAAAGGCCCAGAGAAGGGGACATTTTACAAAGCCAAATCCACGTGCTGGATATGATATAATCGTATGAACTCCACGAGGATCCTAACAAAGTCGATCTCTCATTTTGGAATGGTTAGCCCAAAGGTAAATTCACAATTAAAAATCAGTTTTGTGCATTATCAAGAGAATCAATACTAAATTGGATGATGATATTTGGCGACTGTGGAAAGCCCCAATTCAACAACGAACTAGAAGCTTCCTTTGGATGGCCTGTCATCATAAACTTATACTTATGACTAATGTTAATCGTCATAAGAGAAGTCTGGAACCGAATCCACTTTGTGCCTTATGTGGGAAGTAAAGGGAAGATGCCATTCATGAACTAAGATATTGTGAAAGCCAAGTTAATTTGGGAGAAAGTGGGATACTAGTAAGCCTAATGATGCAAACCCCCGCCCAACCCTATTTTGTATTTCCCTTTAGTGGATCTGGAAGTGGAGGAACCATTCAATCTCCAATCATGAGGAAAGTTTGCTGAGTGACATCGTTGCCTTTCTACATATTAGGCGCAATGAAACTTTCTTTGTCCATTCTTTCTGACCCTCCCAATGAAATTTGTATGTTTTGAACACTGATGGAGCCGCCAAAGGTGTTCTGGGGGAATTATAAGAGACCATCATGGAAATGTTATCTCAACCTTTGCATCAAATCTTGGCAGTTGTCGAGCTTTTAGAGTTGAATGTCTTGTGCTGCGTCGAGGAATATTACGTGCACGAGAATTGCAAATAAATCAGCTTGAAATTTAGTTGGACAATCACGCTTGTGTACAAACATTGGCAAGTAGTCAATTACTGATAGAATCTGTGGTAACTGCAATTACATTGTTGATTAGTGCAAATTTTTAATAGCTTTGCCAGATTGGGAAGCTATAGTAGTGCACATTTATAGAGAGGGTAACAAAAGATCGGATTGGCCGGCAAATTACGGTGTAGCTCTTACTCCCCATTTCATTATCGTAGTTCTTTTTACTGGGGGAGCTTCGTCAATTAGTTTTAGATGATGTAAGGGGTGTTTTATTCCCTTGTAGCTTTCCTAACTGCTTACCATTAGGTTTATTAGTTTATTTTTTTGTTCTTCTTGCTTTTTCTTTCCTGGTCTGTTTCGTGAATCCAAAAAAAAAAAAAAAAATTAAAATTGGCAAAATAGTTTTTGCGGCAAACTTTCAACTGCCAACACATAAAATCAAAATAAAAAAATAAGTTAAAAAAAGGTACTGTACGCTTTGAAACGGTTACAGAAGTACGCAGTATTGTTTTGTTGGTTAACAATTTCATAATTAGGATGCATCCTTCTCGTTTTATTTTTGTATTTTACAAATGCTCTCATAACACTTCCCCTTTGTCTCTATTTAAGACTCCATTCCGACAAATTTGCAGACTCCAAGAAATCAAATTTCGTTCACAAATCGAAATCTGTGGTTCACTTACTGTGAGTGATCCCTTTATCTTCATTTATGATAGATAGTTTTTCATTTGGTTATTATCGATAATAAATTGGAAATTATTTTTGTATTTTTGAATTTGTAATTTTTTATTGAAGACCTGATTCTGAGTTCCAAAATGATTACTAAAATATGGATTTTGATGGCTATTCTCAAAATCCCATTTTCAAGTTTGAATTTTTTTTCACCTGAAAAAATTTGGAGGTCTAAATTTTGTTGTTTTAGCATGATTGTTGATGTGGGTGGACAAGTTTGATTGATTTCTCAATTTGAAAAAGATGGGTTTTTATGGTGTTTGTTTAGTGGGGTAGGATGTTGTAGCATTGCTGGTTGATGTTTCATAGGGTTTTGGTTCTGATAAAAGTTGTATATTTTTCTGATTTTACATTTTCCATAGTTATATGCATTTCTTCAAGTGATATTTGGTTTTTGCTTTTCAGGTTTCGAATCTGGAGTTGAATGTTTTTCTTTTAAATAGGGTTCCTATAAGTTTGGTTGTCATATTGAGGATCAAATTAGTATGTGAGACATTATTTGTGCCAACTATGCTCTACTTAGTTGAATATTTGACTATAGGGGTTTGATTGACATCGTCACACCACCTCACATGGGTTTGTGCTTGGGTTTGGGGTGCCATATTTGCCCATTTATGAAACGAAAGTAGTGTGTTTTATGCTGAAGTTTCAAGTTTTCATGTACTTGTATCATAACTTTTGACTGATTATGTATTTGGTTACTCGGATCCATCACGTCTTGTCAAGGATATAGAATATAGTTACTGACCGTCTCAACCTGATTGGTGTTTCGTTTTTTTGCATCATCTCAAGCTTATATTCATGCTGATTTTAGTTCATTGGAATTTCTGAAAATATATTTGTCTAGTCATGTATGTGTCTCTCCATGCAAACCTGACAGTAAAAACAACATCCATTAAGAGATCTTGTAGCTATGTAGGCTTGATATATGTTATAAACTTGGAAGTTCGGTTTCCCCATCACGTCTATTTTGTTGGCTGAATTGGTGAATGGTCTAGCTTTTCAAGGTCATATGTTTATATCTAGTATGATTATCTTATCAACTAATGTCTTTTATACTTCTGGTGAAGGTGTAGCAATTCTTGCAAAGGTGATTGAATTTCTGTGGTACTACACATCTTTACTAAAGGGGACTAAAGTTTTGTTCGGATCATTGGTCAAAGATGGTTATTTGTTAAGGATCCAGTAGAAGATCTTTTCCAATGCAGGATTTAGCAGGTAGATTTACCTCATTGCTTTAAAAATTTTTATTTAAACTTGTTATGAAGAACGAGCTTGGACATTGTTTTCTTTACCAGCCATCTAACAGTAATATTGAGGAAAAAATGTTATGTGAATGACCGGGTATGTGGCTGTGTATGGTACTCAGACTCGTCTAAAGTGCCAGAATCTATATGGTGCTCTGTTGCCCTAGTTTTAACTATTTCAAAGTGTCACACCCGCGTCCAACATGAGTATGACCAAGATATGTCAAGGTAAGTGAAGTATCCGAGTAGCATAGGCTTACGTTAAGCATATGCAGCTTTCAGGATATGATTGTTATTCCACAAGTCTTGTAGTCTACTCAAAAATTGTTTGCTACTTATTAAAAGGTTTAAGAAAGAATTTATCACTACTTTTCGATGAAGCATCTAATTTTTTTAGAAAGTTCGTACTTTAGTTGATTCCAAGTTTTCATAGGAGGCTTGGGCAGTAATGTTCGTCACCCCATTTAATATAGGCAGGTCATATCCACTAAGATACTCAGTGAATTAGTATTTGTTTGCATTGTTGTCTGTCTGTTTTGGTAGTAATGTGTGCTTAAGTACTTAGTATACATTGCAGATATCGAATTTCCTATCTTGACTCGACTCAGAACACAGATTGAGGTGTCACCAATTCTGAGGCTTACACGGAAGCGATGGTGGATGTTAGTGTCAATCAATATCGCCTTTGTTCTTTTAGGCCAAACTGCAGCTGTCTTGCTTGGTAGATTTTATTTTGCTGGAGGTGGATCAAGCATGTTTTTAGCCGCTATTGTACAAACTGCAGGGTTCCCTATACTTTGTATTCCACTGATCCTTATTCCATTACCTGAAAGTTCTTCACCTCCGCCAGATCCACGTTCAAAGAAGTACATTGCCTTAATCTATTTTTCTCTTGGTGTACTTCTTGCTGGTAACAATTTGCTTTATGCAGTGGGACTTTTGTATCTCTCAGCCTCTACCTATTCCCTTATCTGTGCAACACAGCTAGCTTTTAACGCAATATTCTCCTATCTCCTTAATTATCAAAAGTTCACTCCATTGATCCTGAATTCGGTGGTGATTCTCTCTTTTTCTGCGGCTCTATTAGCGGTAAATGATGATACTGACTCACCAGGAGGGGTCTCCAAACTGGAATATGCTATTGGTTTTTTGTGTACTCTTGGAGCCTCTGCTGTGTATGCCCTAATCCTGTCTCTGATGCAGCTATCCTTTCAAAAAGTGTTAAAATCTGAAACTTTTGCCGTAGTTATGAAGATGCAAATCTACACTTCGCTTGTTGCAACTGTTGTATCAACAGGAGGGCTTTTTGCTAGTGGCCAGTGGAGGATTTTACAGAAAGAGATGGAAAGTTTCAACGCAGGACCTCCCTCGTACTTTATGACCTTGGTTTGGACAGCTATATCTTGGCAAGTTTGTTCAGTTAGTGTAGTAGGTTTGATTTATTTGGTGTCCTCTCTCTTTTCAAATGTCATTAGTACAGCAGCTCTCACTGCTGCTCCTATTGCCTCTCTGATAGTTTTCCATGAAGCAATGAATGGTGCAAAGGCAATAGCGATGCTTCTGGCTCTATGGGGATTTGCTTCTTACTTTTTTCAGAACTATCTGGATGATAGTAGATCGAGGGAACCCCAGAAACCCAGAGAAATAGATTGTAGCGGCAATGAATTCCATAAGGAGTCTTCCTGTGTTGTATCTTTGGCATAAGTAAGCTCCGCCTGATTTTTCACAAATATATCTTCTAAACATTGAATGCTGTTTGTAAATGAAACAGAGGGAATTGATTTAAGCAACCAATTGCACTGATCCCTGAGGGAGTCTTCCAATATTGTATCTGTGCTGAAGTGAATTATTGGTAACATTCTTCCAATTGTAGCTTCAACAATCATTTGGCGTATTTTTATTTGATATATGAATCATTTGATGAACTTTTATTTATGATTGGGTTATTTATGTCATGATCACAAATTATTATAGATTATTGGTCGATAGGTCATGAATTTCAAATGTCGAAATTATGTGCAATGCAACACGATAATCAATAGAGGTCCTAGTGGTTTTCCCAAAAAATCTACCTATCTTGTCAAGAAATGTTCCTAGAATTTTGTCAATCTTAACGGAGTACATAAACTTTATCATTGCTTCCCCTTCGGAACAAAATCATGAAGAAAGTGTATTAGTAGCCAAGAAATTGTCATTTATATTGATTCATGGACAGAACAAATCATGAAGTAGAGGACAAACAAGAGTTATTTTCCTGATGTGTAATGTATGTGAACAACGGTCGAAAGCTATGGCAGATTCTCGAAATCAAGAAGGCTATAGGATATTATCTCAAGTCACCTAAATCCTATGGCCTAAACAGCATCTCCTCCATCTCCACCCTCTCTTCCTAGGAAGCAGGAACGGCTATCCAACATGTAAGAAGCAAGTATCCTGATACAAAAACCAATATCTGGGACTTCCCTAGCAAGACTACGTTTTTACCGCGACACAAGATGCAGGAAATCAGCAAAGGGATCCTCCAGGGGTAGACACGAGGATTCACTGGGAGAGAGAAGATGAAGAGTGGATTCTTTTGTATCACTGCTCATATATTTGATGGTGCTTATGCATCTTGTAAACATTTTATCTTGTCTATGCTGCTACCCATCAGGTTCTTACGGATACCACCGAATGCTAATCTGGAGGATACTAAATCCGCTTATCGAAGATAATCAAAAGATATCACCCAGATACAACTTCACTCCCATTGAAAACAGCGTCAGAGAAGTTTATGAGACTCGGAGAAATACATTCTTTCGAGTGATGAAGAAAGCAGGAGATTCTATGATTGGACATTTGCCCATGAGGCAGCTAGTCGCCAAGCAGAAAAGATGAGGATGAAGCTTGAAGATCCATATGGGCAGGATGTTATGAGTTATGAACCTGTCCCGGATAACAGTTGCTCCTTCCTCCACCATTTTGGCTTAGTTGTTGGACATCAGGCCAGCGGCGCTCTGATGCATAGAGGTTGAGAAACACACGATCACCGCAATGCTTATGGTCTTACTCTGAAAGTTTAGCTCTTGCGGGTTGTGGAAGAGCTAGATGGCCATGTAGAGAGCATGCACTCAATTATGTCCAAATAACAGCAATTGGGTTGTATTGGCATGTCTATAATGAATTCATAGACTTCTTGAACCTTTCATGTTCTACCAAGCAGATCAATCATGCTCAATCCATGGCGTTATTCCATATCTATCTTTCATCATTGAAATAGTCATATCCTTCATCCACCATTCCACAATGACTACAAGCATACAAGACACCAACTAAGGTGAATAGGTGATATCAATTGGCGCCAATTCTTTCACTTCCATCTCCTTGAAAAGCCGAAGTACTTCTCTTGTAAACACGTTCACAGCCAACCCAACAATCAAAGATGCCAAGACACCACGCTTCTGTCTCTCATCTCATTGATTTCCATTTCTGCTTCCTTAATCCGCACACACTTAGCAAAAAAAATCCAAAAGAACATTCCCTGCATGCAAATCCTCATTCAAATAAACCTTAGGCACGTAACCATGTACTCTCCTACCCAATGCCAATGCCCCGAGCTTGGTACAAGCACATAACAAGCTCACAAAACCATCAAGCTCAACACCCACAAAAAGCATCGGCCTAAAAGAGCTCAAAACTTTGTCAGGCTTCCCTTTCATAGCAAACCCATTAATCACAGGGTTCCAAGAGACAAGATTTCTCACAGGCCTTTTTTCAAACACCATGCATGCACTCTCAGGAATGGACCAACCCATTCTGCACAAAACCAATTGAATCAAACCCATTTTCAGTGACAATGCAATTCACCTTCTCACCGAATTTGACATCCAAGATCTTACAGATTGCCTTCAAGGAAAAGGGAAAAGTATGAGTGTCAGGCTGAACAAGATGAACCCTGATTTGGGTGTACAAATCAATGGCTGGTCTAGGGTTTATCACTGAAAAAATACCCTCTAATCAATTTATTCCAAGCGAACATCTGGGGTTTGAATTTGGGAGAAGATTTTGTGGGCAAGAAGTGGGTTGTTTACAGGGATCCCATGTTTGATAGAGAAGGCATGAATTTGTTTGAGTTTGTGAGTGGAAGAAGCACATGAAAGCAACAATGCTATGCATTGCTTGAGAATGAAGGTTTTGGGTTTTCAGGAATGATTTGTGAGCAGTAGAATAGCAGATAATTGGTAGGTTTGGTTGGAAAGTTTGTTGGTAGCAAATTTGAGAAGTTTAAAGGGAATGGTGGAAAATGTAGTTTGAAGTTGAAGTGCATAGTTTGGTCATATTGGAGATGGAGTCACTGTCTAAGAAGGATGTGCTGCTCCTGCATGCAAACACACTGCTGCATCCATCATGCAGATTCAGTTAGGTGAGGGAAGTGTAGTTGCAGACTAGCAGAAAGCTCACTGGTTCACTAGGCTACGCATAAACTACATTAGGATTAAGTCATCTCGAGAAGTGATAGCAAAGCATCAGATATTCCGCATTTACAATGGACTATGAGGTGGGTAAATTGACAACCTTGATTTTTTCCATTTATTGATGCGGACGTTCATCTACAAAGTATACTAGATCAAACGTTTGAGCATTTATGGAGTTATTGAAGAAAAATGAAAATATACAAGTAATTTGTAAAAGAATTTCATGGCTTATGATATTTTTGGGTGTCTTACATTCATACTTGACTTGGTAGGTTTTTGGTAGTTTTTGTTTCTTTTCATTTTGTTTCATTTTCACACAGTTGAATATTAATTCAATCACAAAGAATATCATTAGGCAAACAAATTAACAACCCTAATTTTCGATACCATTTCCAGTAATCATTTCCACATACCATAAAACTTGTTAGAGTAGCTATGTATACATTAAGGTTCTGAACACTGTACAATTGTACATACTTGACAATGATCCATACAAAATTGGCATCAGCTTTGCCGTTCACCAATAATCCATGTTTAGTAACCCTTTTATTGACAAAAGTAATCTGTAACAAATGGGGAACTTGAGGTTTTAGTCTAAATTCTACAAACTGTTTTTACCTTCGGCAAACCAGGTCTCCATGGTTTAGTCTTGTAGCAGGTGAAAGTAACGGGAGTTAGGCTCCACCAGTGCAGATTTGTCGTTCAGCTTAGCCTACATCATTCTGCGGCTCCATCATTCCATCTAGATTGCGAAACATTAAAAATCCAGGAAAAAGTTTCTTACTTTAGACATTATTGTCCATTTTTGCACGCTTTGCACCTGCTTCCCTCAGCCATTCCTGACATTCATCCGCAGTTCCAGTAGGATGAGCAAGTTGCCATTCAATAACCTTTTGTTGCTGGACATAACAAGATAAAGATTTAGGGCCAAGTATCTCAAGAAAAACCTATATTTTGTCATGGGATGGATGCAGAATGCCTCACCCATTCTTTCACATTTGGTCCAGCTTTGATGTTTAAGATACTCATGATATCCTTTCCATTGAGTAATGGCTTTGCCTCCCAAATGTTTTGAAGATCTACAGAAACAAACAATCCAGATGCAGACAGTCAAGAGGTGAAACTATGCATTTAGTTCATAGCATAAGGTGGGTTGGTAGATATCAAATAAAACAATAGAAAATATCTTCAATATAAAAGATTAACGAAATTAAGGATAAACCAATAAGATGTGTACCCAGTTTCACAATCACATCCTTCACCAGCTTAAACAATTCCCTTCTCTTCTCCAACTTCAAGTCCTCAGTTGATGACTCACTTAAACCACCACCAGTATATATTAATGTGGACACAAGCAATGCAACTGGCCAAAAGTCTTTGATTTCCCGGAGAAGCAAGCCTGGGAGAACAAAAATAATAATGCATTCAAGACACTTTTGTCCATGTAATTGATTATTCTCCACTATCACAGATAGACCAGAACCCTATTCTATCCTACTGTCTTGTTCAGTGACATTCCACCTTAAAGCACTACTCCAAACATCCATCTACCTATTCTATTTCTTATGTAGTATATCTTAGCAAACAAAAACAAGATACCAAGTACCACTCCTGGATCTAGGGAAGAAAAACCAATATATAGAGGAACAAATAATACCTGTTAGTATCCGTAATTTTGAAGTCTCAGGGACATCAATAAGAATTTTCCCACAGTGAGCTTCAGCATGTTGCACATCCTTTTCAGATGTAAAACAAGAAATCAACGGGATAAATTTCTCTGTTGCGCGGTGTACACTAATGACCTACACAAGGAAAGAAAGAAATCAAATCATAAGGCCAACTGTGAACTGAGGTCACCCCAGAATGCCAAGTTCCAAAGTATTTAGCAATATCATGAACTCAAAAGGATCAGAACTAACTGTTTCAGGATCCTTCACTTTGAGTTTGAGAGAATTGCGAAAGATAAAATCAACTACAGGGACCTGCAAAACAAGAAAAACAGTGAACTACATGCATGAGGATGGCTTATTATTAGCTTAAATCAAACGACAGTTGATGTCAAATCCTTCGCAGCAGTTCAATATAATGTCTCACAAGATAAATTAGATGATAGATCATGAAAGATCCATAGGCACTATACCTAATCTCCAGATAATAATTTACCTAATTGAGTGTGATTTACAGGGCAATATAAAACTGAACATTAGGCATTAGCCCAACATCCAAGAAAGCAAAACTAGCATCAAGATATGTAAAACAAAATAACCTTTTTCTCCTTATTATCTCTGAAAATTGTGCTCCTCAATGGAAGAAACAAAGCAGCATATAAGCATAGTCGCCTCTGTTCATCCTGAAATTTTAAAGGTATGACAATCATAATGAAAAAGAAAATGTGCACAAGAAGAGCAGAAATTGTAAAATTAACCAGAGTCCCTTTTCCATATACGCATTTCAGAACAAACAACATTTACTTCATTAAAAAAAATGAATAAATAAAGAGCAGATTCACAAACAAATCATGGTCTTAGGGAAAAACAAGTAAATCATTCAACAGAAGTAAATATGTACTGACTCTGAGCCAACAGTAACAAGAAAAAGAATTTCAATTGATCAATATTTCCGCCTTCACATTATAATGCCATTGCAAATAACAAATTAATAACCACCAAATTTATATCCTTTACCCAAAGATTGAAAGTTTTTGGATGAAATTTCATCATCCCACTACACCTTTTCCTCTTCCATTCACCTCCTATAGTTCTTTAACTTCTATTAAACATCTTAGAAGTAAGATTTCCCATTTCAGCGTCTTCGAAAGTAAAATTATATAATCCAATCTCAGCATCAAAGTACAAGTACCTGAACCATCCTTTAATGTCTCCACCTAATATTAACAGCTGGCATTTATCTACTCACTACCAATTACCAACTCAATCTGATTAATTTATACGTTCAATATATAAGCCAAAGTGACATGTATAACATTTCACAAGGTAGTCAGAAAACAAATTTATAGAGGACCTGACATAAGCATGAAAAATAGAATTAAACTGACATTTAAGCTAAGAGCTTCCAGTGACTGAATAAGTCTAGATGCTGAATCCATGAAAGCAATACAAAGCCTGTCAGCAAAAAGGAGTTCGTTAGCCTATGAAAAAAATTATTAATTTCATATAATTTTAAACAGCCATTTTATCTTTTTGGGTATGCCAATAATATATACGCATTATTGGTAAAGCCTGTCCAATTGAACAATAGTTTCATGAATCTGACTGTTTTAGTAAAATACTAGAGAACTTATGAATATCATCCATGGATAAGGATCCTAAACCGAGACAACTGCATTAGCAAGGGGCTTTCAAAGTTTCAAGATAGTCACTTTAATTGTTGACAATAACTCTCGGGCAGCTTTACTTATATAAGTAACAAAGAATATTGATAACAGTGGCTCAGTCAGATTATGAGTTCTGACAGAGAGGAACTGGAATGTTTCCAACACTGATCAATTAACTTAGGGATGAGGACAACTAGAGAATGGCTCAAACCTTTCACATGCTTCTGGTGGTGAAGGCTCAACAACAGAAGGAAGACAAAAAACAATCCAAAATAACTGCAAATCACAAATGTAGACAACTGCTTTAACAGGTTCATTCCCTCCAATCATGAGATCTACCTGCAAAAAGGCAAAAATATATAAAAAGAACTAATCAGTCAGAACAGGAGGGGAACTTCCTATCCCAACCACAGAAACCAATCAACGTTTAAGGGACCCTTTTTAATAAATTAAGGGAGGGGCTATATCTGCAACAAGAAAATATAGTTAAACTTACTTCATGACCAATCCTTTCCCTACTTATCTTCTCCTTGATGGCTGTTCTCACTTCCTCAGAAGCTGCTGCTTCCTTTAGTCCCTCATCTAGCACAAAACAAAACCTTGCGCCTAGAAGATGATCAAAACAGGAAAATATGAATAAAAGTGAAGATGAGCTACGAGGGAATATATAATTGAGAAATCCAGTCATAGATACATACCAAAACGGATAGCTCGAAGAACGCGTAAAGGGTCATCCAAAAATGTCTCCTTTGGGGGCAAAGGAGTAACTATTTTTCCTAACTTCAGATCTATAATGCCTGCCATGAAAACAAGATAAAGCCAACAACATGTTAGATAAACAGATGGATAAAAAGAGGTTACAAAATTTCATGAGAATTATATATATATATATATATATATATATATCCAACATAAACTAACCTCTTCCAGTAAAATCTTCAACAGAATCAGTATTAATGTTGTAGAACAAGCTGTCACGGAGAAAAATGTCCATAAAACCACAAAGATTAAAATAACATATAGATTTTAGCAGGAAAGTCAGATGACGTCAAGCAAAACCTATTAGAAACTATATGCAATACAACACTAATAGAATTCTCTAAGCTGGTAGAGAAATATACAGTAGTTCAACAATTTATCCCCTTTTGCTATAAAAAAACAACCAAAGAGTATAGAAACACAGGACAATAAAAAATACAATTGCAGTTAAACAAGAAATACTGATGTAAAAAGGTGAAGTTACGAATAGTTCAGATAACGGTTCACATTACGCGAATCGGCTTTGCACTTGTAATTATCTTACTTAGTCTGGATACATACACTCCTCCCTAACATTTAAAACTCGATGTTTCAGTGCAATTCAACTTAAAAGATGGACATCAAGACATACTGCAAGAGGGAATGAAAGTTCAAGTCACTGACCAGACATTGTTGATTTTCTTACACAATTTTACTAGAATACGAAACATTGAAAGGAAAATAGTAATTACCTGTTTATAGTCAAATCCCTCCTATAAGCATCCTCTTCTGGAGTGCCAAAACTCTGTAATTCAACCCAAAGTCAAATAAGAAACAGCTCCAAAAGTCAACTGTGTAGTGCATACCAGAAACTATATGATCCAAGCATAGGTGGTCAGTGGACAATAATTTAGGCCAGCCCTAAACTGCTTCAACCAACGCTGCAAACTGGCTGGCCAAGAGTTGCAGGTTTGAATTCATTGCACGGATCAGCAAGGTCAATTCAGCTTATAAATTTTTTTTCATTAAATATATCTTGAATAAAGAAAGATAAAATGAACTGACCTGGAACCTGGCCCAGTCAGGTTACTTGTCAGTAACTATTGTAACAGCCCATGGCCTGACTCAACCGGCTACGGCCAGGCATCTGAACAAAGTGTGGCTCACACATGTCCACTTAGCTTCCAGTAACGATTTCCAATAATAGCAGTGGCAGTACTCTACTCTTAGGCTCTTAGAACAAGGATAGACAAATTAATGCGGGCTAGGACTTAGGAGGAAATGGTACAGAACAAGACCTTTCTACGACAGTTTAACTTGGAAAAAAATGGTATCTGGTAAACACATGAAGGAAGAGGCGAGTTAAACCACTTGAAACTCCAAGGCTTCATTTAAAGAGAAAAGTAACACCAAGACTCGAAGGAAGTTGCTTTTCTCTTCTCTAATGTGGACAACAATTTAAATGAGCACACACATATGGGATCTTAATATTTCCCCTCAAAATCTCATATTTGAGCTCCCTACAAACTTGAGCACACAAGAAAAGGGAACAACAATTCAATTTTGCTAATCTGATAGAGGTTAAGTCCTTAATCAGTTGCATGATTGAAGGTTCATAATTTTGAAACAACCAAAATTTGACTCCGATACCAAGTTAAATCAGAGAAAACATGAAATGAGTGCAGGATAAGCCCATGGTTCCATCAAGGACAAGAAAAACAAAACATTTACAAGCTCAAGTGATCTCTTTCCCAAAACCAATGACACTTGGAGGGATAGCCCCCTATGAAGATTCATAAAGTGGTGATATTCGCTGCCAAAAAAAAAAAAAAAAAAGGTGGTGATATTCTTACCTTTTTCGTAAAGTTAGACAACTTACTTATCTACACAAATCAAGGTCCCAAACATAAGATCGTCATCTTCCAGTACTCGTCTTTTCCAGTAACCTACTAGGCCACATGGGACCCTATAAACAAGTATTACCTAAAGCCTGAAAAAATTGAAGGACTACACAACCATTTCAAAATCAAACACATTACTCCACAGCTTAGACTCTGAAACAAACCCTCCAAATTTCAACCTGACGTGGAAATTTTACATTGATTGAGGAGCCGGAAGCCACCTTCTTGAAACTCACACTTTACTATGATATTACATAATTTTTAGGAATCGCTGACATGTAATAGCCTTATGTTAGAGCCAGACAGGCTGATTGAATTCTAAGTTTGGTCTAATGCAATTGAGTTTGGTGAATCCTCCAATTTTCAATCACATGAATAATTGAACAAGCAACAAAAGTTTGAGCAAGGGGGGAAATTCTCTTTAGTGTTCTCGTGTTTTGTAAAATCCTCACTTTTATCCTTAATGTTTTTTTACCCTAACATGTGCCCTTGTATTTTATATTTTGTCTCACATGTGCTCTTCATATTACAAAATCACTAGCAGATGTTAACAAACATTCATTAGCGGTCGTACCCTTAAATTTTGGCTTACCCCATTAATTTCTATTTACTTCCAATAAAAAAAATTGACATTTCCCACAACTTTTCTCATACAATCCCTTCTCAATGTCAAACTCCCTTCAACCAACTAGGAAACAACTAATTAAGAAGATTATTCAACTAACGAACCAGATTAGTTGCTAACATCAAGTTAACGGTGGAAACTAACACGGAAAGTTAACGACAGGGACGCGGTTGAGACAAAATATAAAGTTCAAGGGTACAGGTTAAAAAGAGAAAATATTGGGGGTGAAAATGAGACTTTTAAAAAATATAGAGGTATCAAAGAAAATTAGAAAATTCCCCTTTTTTCCTATCAAGCTCTTAAGGATCTAATTTTATCAAGTAAATGACACTTGATTTCAGGAGTGATTCGGAAAATTCAGTTTTATTGATTATGAAGATAGTTATTTACCATGGTAGGGATGCGGCTATTTTCACAGTAATCTTCAGCCCTTAAATTAACAAAATCAATCCACAGATCAAGAAGGCGCATCCTTGCAGTTTCCAAGTGTTTAGATTGGTCAGGGTTGCTGCAAATAAAAAATCTTCCATTTTGTCAAATCACTGATATGCACTTACATGGAACAATGAAAAAATAAAGCATAGGACTTTTGAGCTATTGGTCATGCATCACAGATAAATAAAAGGTCCTATGCATATTTTGTAATCAAGTTAAATACATGGGAAATCAGTGAGAGATAAGATGGAACTAAGGATATGAGGAATCATATAATCTTATGCAGTGAATTTTAGAGTAGGGGGGTTGAGAAAATTTATCAGGCAGAAAAAATCAGAAGGGCCTATATAGCACATACCATTGAATGACACCAATCCCCTGAATTTCTTCTCCAGTCTCTGTCAGATACTCATTGATCTTTTCACAAAACTCTCTACCCAACATGTTATCAATAGCAACATCGATGTCAATACAATCTTTTCCCAGAAGCTGCAAAACAATCAACATAAGTGGACATATGGAGATAGAAAAAACAACTACTTTCATTCACCTAGCAAACAAACTGTATTTTCCCTGAACACATCAAAAACTTAGTTTGCTTATTTTCAGACACTAAACCCTAGAATGGCTCAACCTGATTAAAAAGCTTTCAAAATGACCATACACCACAATAGAAGCAAACCCTTTATCTTTTTCCCATTCAACTAGAGGCAAAATTGACAATAGAATCCACAGACTATTCAAATAAGATTATAAATAATGTGTTCCAACCCACCAATAAAATACAATCAAACACCACGATTCTCGCTACATCCTTTAATTTTTTTAACCAATGCTCCAACATAATTAAAACAAATTACAGCTTGCTCACTTTTAATTTGACAAAATGAAAATGAATTCTTCAAAAGTGTAACAACTAATGACAACCAATCAATCTCTTGACTAGGAGAATACGTGTAAAATTAATCCTCAAATATTTCCACGGTTCCACCCCTATCTTGCATCTCAAAAATGTCCCAAAACAAGTTCAATTCCAATACTAACACTTCTAAAGTTTTCATCTTTACACCAGAATTCAACTACTTTTGACATAACACTATTAAAGTTTCCATCTTTACACCAAAATACAACTACTTCTGACATAGTACTACCAAAGATTTCATTTTTATTCCAAAATACAACAGTTCGGGAATACTAAAAATTCTTATTACAACAATAAAATAATGCTAATGAAAAATGAAGGAATTAGAAAATTAGACAAAGATAAAGACCTTATCTCGCACCCAACCGCCGGCAACACGGAGCTGCGTGTTGAGATTGAAGTGATGAAGAACCTCTTTAAGGCGGTTGAAGATTAAGGTTTCCTTCTCCGTCAGGTGAATTTTGTCGTTGTCTTGGATGGTCAAAGGGGGTTCCGAAGCCATCGTTGCTCTGCTACGGAGTAGACAAGGTAGGGTTTTAGGAGGGTTTAATAGGGCTCGGAGTTTCATAGGGTGGTGATGGACCGAGTGCGGGAGGTAGCTTAATATAAAGCGATGGGCACTTGGCGCGAGTACTCTCATCATTCCTCGTCCATTTATGGCTTTGTGTGTTTTCACCACTCCCTGAAATACTTCGTTACCAAAGGGCAAAGGCCTAGAGGGACTCGGCTATAGGAAGAATTTTAGAACATTTCTGACCCTTGACTCGGCCCGATCTATCTTTTAATATTGATCAATATTGAGAGCTAAAGTTGTCATTTACAATTGATTAAGTTAATGGTATAAGCTGAACTATAGATTGAAGAAGTGTAAATATTTGGTCATATCGAGGACCACGTTTACTAGATGTGAACAATTGAGTACTTGTATCGAGTTTGGCTTAAAACCAAGTATAGTTGATTTCATTCTATCACAAAGTTGTTTCATCTCATTACCACCCTAAATTTCAACTAATTTTAGTGTGAGTTTGTTGCTTGTCAAAAAGAAAACAAGAACTTATATAATGAATTTCATTCTCACTAGTCACTACAATATGTTACAGTGTTTCTCAAGATTATACAACCCAACTCTATTTCCTTTTAACCTAACAAATAGACAAACATTTACATCATTTTGATCCACAACTGAATGGAAGTTCTGCAGATCTCTCGTTATCCTCAGAAATAAAATTAAAAAAAAAAAAAAAACTTGAGGCATCCTCCTAACTACCTCGCATAGGCGGCAGGATAATGTGTCAAGGCTTGTTGCACGAATCTTTCCATAGTTACCCAGCACACCACATCTTCTCCAAGCATGATATCCCGCATAAGAAACTGGGTCATTAGCAAGTGTTTTGATCTAAGATGCTAGTTCAGTAGTTCCTCCAATGAACTAAACAAACTACCATCTATTATTGAATGAGGGGGCACAAAGTCCCATATATTTGGTCCCCTGAAATAGATTGGAACAGCTCCAGCGTCAAGGGCATAGAATAGTTTCTAAGTGACATAACTCTCAGTCATAGTATTCTCAATGGCCAGGACGAACTTGTAGTGAGACATGGCACAATGTAAATGATCCCACCATTTAGGAGCAGAATTAGGGTCTTTTACACATTCTGGATACATAAAAAGTGCCTTGTCCAGGCCCCCACCAACATTATTCAAGCACTTCCCAAAAGAATGATGAGGTCACAAGGCAAGAAGTCTTTTGGCACAGTCATTTCTCTCAGAAAGGCAAAGGGATGACGACCAGTATACAAGAGCATCCTGGAATCAGGGCATCCATATCAGATAATCCATAAACAGCAAGTAAAAGAGAATTCAAGCACAAGGGGGCAAGCAGTGGCTTTAGTTTTTCTAAAAAGAACTTACATTATTTTTCCAAGGAGACACGCGATAATTTCGATTATTGTGGAAAAGGGATCCAGCATAGGTTGCCTGCACATCATCCTCGGCATGATAACTAACAAAAATATCCTCATGTCCCGACCGTCTCTACCGGCCTCAAGATCCATGTAGACGCGTAGTGGGCCACCCATGTGTCTCTGCAGAAATTTCAATCCCATTATTGGTGATACAAAAGTACAACAATATTAACCTAGGAACAACATTATCCCGAATACTACCAGAAGCTCAGTGCATAATCCTAAGTTCTCATTATCCAGCATCACTCATGCACAAAGCAGCTCAACAAAATTGAATTTTTTCCACTACAGTATTTTGTGTACAAAAGCATCCATCCCCAAGTTTGGACGCAAAATGGATTCGTCCCTTTTTTTTGTCCATAAGCTACGGCAGCCTTTAAGTTAGTAATTGTGACATATTGGTGCCTTCTGCAGTTCTGTCTTGAACCCCATCTAGATTCCTTTTGTTGCTACAATGTGGTACATAAGGAGTAAATGAATTATAAAGCCTGAGAAAAGGAATGTAATCAAGAGAAGCCATGGAAGTGTGGCAAAAAGTACAAGGCTTAACTTTTGACTAAGACATACTCCGTATTACTTATTACTCATGGCTTGAAGGTTAGACCACTAGGAGACGGACATAACGTCATGAGGTATATACTTCACAAACATGATATAGCCAGAAAACAAAGGAAGTATGACCATATAATGTTGAACTGTCCAAGGCACCCGCAAGAAGGCTTGAAACATCTATTCTTGAATGGTACAAGCTAGATGCAACACATTGCAAAGGACAAATCAACTATTGCTTTGGCACGTGGCAAGTTAATATCTAAATAAACCAATCAATAGACATTTATTACTGGTTGACACAAGCTGTGAAGCAACCTTCATTACAATCCTAAGAACACACTAAAAACAATATAGCTTGAACATTCAGTGAGTTAAATGCTGGAATACATACACCCATTACTACTAATAGGACAGCTGTATGCAACAGAAAATTGGATTAATAAGCAGATTCTGCTATTTCCGTATGCATGTTGTCACATAAAGACCACTGCAGAAATTAATTTTCCCAAAAGAAGTACACATTTCATCATAACTAAACCTATTGAGCACCTATAGTCCCTTCAGCGTTATACGACAGCAGCATTAAGTTACTAACTCTCATTAATCTCAAACAAAGGCACTTATAATGGTGGCCTTTTTGTATGATTAGGACATTGTAACACCACATAGTCCTCCAACTTGCAACCCCCTCAAATATATTAGACAGATTTAAGCATGATAGCGTATAGTATCAAGTATCAACCAATTCAAAATATAAAACTTAAACTGCTATAAATAGAGGAAAATTCTGTGCAACTTAGATACCCAATAAGAGCACAAATCCAATAAAAGAAACAGTCTTCCTTACCATATATCTTAAGTTATCAAAACCAGTTTTAGTAAAGACCTCCATGGCTATTTACTGTCACAACTCGTGCTCAATGTACCCTTGAAACCCAATACTCCCCTTGTAGCCAAAACTAAATCAATCAGCAGTTAAGACTACCCCATCAAAATCACATTTCTGGAAGCCACATAGATAAGAAGAAGTCACTCAAAGATATATAGCTCATCAACTATATACTCCGCCATATTTCACTCCGATAATTATACCAGTAAAGTAGACTCTACACCCAACAAGACATAATGGTTTAGTTCTCTTCTCTGGAATTTATAAAATCTAAGTAACTTAACCTACCTATTGAGAAATCATACAGACTCAGCCTGACATATGCACATTGTTAAGATAATCCAAAAGATCATTATTCCTTCTTAAGGAGAACAAAGAAAATCAAGACGCAAGGATTTACATCATTCCCAGGATGACAGCCATAACACGAATTCCTTTTGAGATGTAGTACGACAACCTATTCAACATACCAAAACTAAAGCTACAGCACTGGTTCAGGCATTCTATTCTTCATTGCATCTCACAATCTCTTGATAAATATTATTACAAAAATTCACTGTCTAATTCCTGATATAACATCCTACCAAACATAATGGTTCATGATCACTCTCCATAATTAGAGTGGCCAGTGGGCCGGTTCAGCCCGGCCCGTTCCAAGCCCGGTTCGGCCCGCTATTCTAATGGGCTGAATACGAATCCTAAATTTCCAACCCTAACCCGGTTTGATTCGGTTTGCGAAGAAGCTCAGTACTGCCCAATATTCGATTCGGCCCGGCCCGTTGATTTGCCCAAATTCGACCGTTAGAAAACTAGCCATTGATGACCGTTGCCCTTGCCCTATATAAATCCCATCAATTCGGTTTCCATCCTCACAACACTCACTCTCAATCTCTCAATCTTTCAATCTCTCAATCTCTCAATTACTACTAATTACAATTAGCTTACTTATTAGTATTAATCTTCTTCTTAATTACTCTCTTAATCTTCATTAGTTATCTTAATTAACTGGTTTATTGTTCTTAAGTTAGTTGTTTACTACTACAATTCCTAAGAGAAAATGGCTTCAAGAGGTAGATTCAGCGTAAGCAGTTCCTTTAATGATACTACGGAGTTTCCTCAAAACTTGGAGCAACAACTTTTCGGTACACCGGGTACTCAAATTCCTCAAATTCCTGAAACTCCAACTTCGCAGATGCGTTCGCCTTCTTCTACTCCTCAAGGTAACTTTTAAACTTCTATTTAATGAATGTTAAATTATTTGATTATGTTAGATTAAGTTCTTGATGTTTAATTAGTTGATAATGTTGAAGTTGAATTGATTAGGTTAGTTAGATTAGTTACTTAGTTATGCTAGATTAGTTGATAATGTTAAAGTTAAATTGATTAGTTGTGTTAGATTAGTTAAATTACTTGATTATGTTATATTTGGTTGATTATGTTAATTAATTAGTTAATGAACTTAATTATGAAGGTGAAGGTGAAGGTGAAGGTGATGAAGGAGGAATACCCGATTCTACTCACTGTAGAAAGAAACCTTCACCCATATGGCCATATTTTGAGAAGGTCCTAATGACCGACGCTACTTCCAAAGGGAAGAAATTCATGTGCTATTGCTTGTTATACAAGCAATTAGGAAAGAAGTCAATAGCCGCTTATTCATGGAAGACCGGTTATGGGACGGGAACCTTATCCCATCACTTGACCGGAGTACACGGAATAAACCTCGATGCAACTGAATCCGTAGGCGCAGTTGAATCTTCAAGTCAGACACAACTACACGGGTATATGGGTTCCATGCCCGGAGGAGGTATGCCTTTTATGTATAACTAACCGAGATAGGATGATTGATGAAATGGCTAACTTCGTCATTGCTAATAAATTACCTTTTAACTATGGTGAGAGTCTGAACTTTGAACATTTCACTAGAACCACTTTACAACTTGCTTATAGAGGTGTCCCTAGGAACACGCTTAAATACCATACCCAAACTGCTTATTATAAATATAGAAGTAGTTTAATAGAAATGTTTTGCACTTTTAACGGTCGTATTAGCCTTATTAGTGATACATGGACCGCTTGTTTTGGTGAACCTTTTCTTTGTTTAACCGCCCATTGGATTGATGATGAGTGGTATATTCAAAAATGAATCATTTGTTTTGAAGCTGTGGAGGAGAGACATACCGGGTACAACCTTAAGGTAAGGATAATAGACTGTCTTAAAACCTTTCACTTGCTTGATAAAGTTTTTTCCCTTTCCTTAGATAATGCTTCAACAACATAAAATGTATAGATTATTTGATATCCGAACCAAGCTTAAATTTGATAAACAGTGGAAAGCTATTACATGTTCGTTGTTGTGCACATATTATGAACCTCTCGGTTCAAGAAGGTTTAGCTGAGTTTATTGACTTGCTTAACCCTCTTTGGAGTGTAACTAAATGGATTAGGATTACGACCTTGGTTAGAAGGAAGTATATGGCCTTATGTAAGGAAAGAGGCCTTAGGAAGAGACAATGGAGTCTAGATACACCGACCCGTTGGAACTCAACATATAAACTGTTAAAAGATGTCATTAAATACCGTGAGGTTTTGTCCATTATTTATAACGAAACCCAAGCGACTCTCGATGAACTTATTGGTGATTTCCATTGGAATATCGCAATTTAAATCCGTGACATTTTAGCAGCTTTTGACCATGCAACCAAAATTTTCTCTTATGTTTACGACCCTAACATTCATTTAGTTATATTAGAGTGTGTTAGCGTAGTTAGCACTCTTACCAAGCATTTCAACATCGTTCAAATTAGTGATGTAATTACTAGTATGCTAAGTAAATGGTACTCCTACTTTAGTGTGTCACATATATGTTGTGGTTACGTTAATTATATAGCATGGAAATTGCGTATTAAACATTACAGTGGTATCCTTATTTTAATTATTCCATATTTCATATGTATCTTTAGTTTTATCGGTTTTACCGCATATTGGTTGGTATAAAATTAAATGTGAAATGCATATATCACACAATTCAAAATTACTTCGTCCAATATGGTATGCACTAAATATATGTATGAAACAAAATATGTTCTCGTGAGTAATGCCAAATGTCATTTCATTTTCGCTTTAAGCTGTGATAAAACATTAACATGCAACTAGAGTTGGGTATGGATTGGGCCAACATGCATGCGGTCAAGCAATTACAACACACACAAGCACAATTATGACACGGTCCGGCATACAATTTATGGAGTAGTCCGCGGACAAAAAAAAACTTTTAGGTATATGAATACGACACGGAGCACAATCAACATGCTTTTATTTAGCATTATTGAATACTATCACTATTAGTAGCAATAATAGTAATATTACTAATATAATTAATATTATTATATTCTTATAATATAATTTAAATTATCTAGATTATTTTTTATTTTATTACATTAAAATTTTTTTAAGAAAATTGGGCTATTACGAGGCACAACATAACTTGACACGCCAAATACGGGAAACATATATGTCAAGCCAAGAGTGGAGTTTTTAGAAAAAATAGTCAAATACGACACAGCAAGGCAAGAGCATGCACGGCCACGTACCCACCTGACTTCGCATATGATTTCAAGTGTGGCTACGAAGTGACATGAAAAAGACATATTACATGCAACATGTTAAGCAGGCGTCGAGCTTGATAATGAAAAAAACGTCCATGAATTAGGTAAGATCTAGTGATGGGTTCTGATCGTACAGAACGTCATGGACAGCCATGCATGTGGTGGCATTGGTTAAGGATTTCTTAAAAATTTATAGCTAGTCCTTTCCTTGAAGATAGTTGGACAAGAAATCTATAATGAAATTCAAAGCTGATGGCCAAATTTTCTCCCTTGTGATTTCGTATGACACAGCATGCACTTTTTACATTTCCATATTCAATCAACATTATTATATATAAATATATGTAACAGGAATAATTCATATACTCTATATGATTTTAAAACAAAGTAAAGTAATTAAGTCACACAAACTGTATTTCATTATTCCGTCACTTTGCTTTGACGTAAGTTCACAGCAAAATCATGCAAATAATCAACCACCTGCTGTTGAATTTTCATTTTCAATACTCAAATCTATATCTACAGAGTACTCCGTAATTCGTAAGACAAGATCATACCCAATACCCAATAGGCCGACCAACCGCAATATAATACAATCAGGCCTGGGAAGCTACCCTTTATATCTAACTAACGAACAAGCTAAGCTATCTTGATTTGTTATTGTGATTTATATGACGACATTAATAATACTAAGTTTTCATTATGAACGTTGCAATAACCCTCAACAATGGACATAAACTTCGGAGAAACTATATTAATTCTATGATGATATTTAAAGTGATTATGACTGTGTTTGTTTTAACTTAATTTTAGAACTTATTGCTTATTCTTATTAGAATTACATTAGATTAGATAAGGTTAAACTTTTTATTTGCATAATAAAAAATATTTTTATATTTAGATTATTAGAAATTATGAAAATTATATGTGTACAGAGTATATATTGATCTGAGACCATTCCAACAAAATATCACTTAATAATATTTTTTTTTCTTATAAAAATACAAATATGGATAAAGATATGTCAAATCAAAAAATTAGTTCAAATCAAATCAGACTAGATAAGACAAATTAAATTAGATTATATATATCTTAAAAATTTCAAATTAGATGAGATTAAATGAAGAGATGATAGCGTAAGTAAAAAAAAAAAGTGTCATTTGAACTGATACATTATCGATGTACGTTATTTTTTTATTCAAGAGAGGTACAATCAACAAAAATCAGAAAAACGACAGAAGTCTACAGAACAGAAATACTAACAAACCTAGGGAGTAGAACATAAAAGCAAGGCAGACTAAAGGGATTATCATTTATCATTGATATATTGGTATAAATTAATTTTCCAGTAAAGTCCATTAAGAATTTCAGACAGCCCAATTTAAAGGAAATAAACTGCGTACGGGTGTGATGTTTGCCTTCCCTAGTTCCATGTCCCAACTTCTATATTGAGATTTTGACACTAAGTGCCAAAGCCTGCATATTTGACCACTAGTCTACAGTATGTAATCTCATGAGTGATGACTTTTCTGTAGGACTATTAGGTGCGATTAGCCAATTTCAGGAACATTTAATAACACCTAATCACAGGATCTCATTCATACATATAATACAAATCATATATCAAGCAGTTAGATATACCTTTGATGCGTGCTTCAACTATCAAATAGAACGGAGATAAAGAATCACAAATGTAATTCCTCTACTCAGTATACAAAAGCACTAGGATCACAACGTATGCTAATACGCTATTCTGCTTCTCCTCTTATAATGTCTAAGGTTTTTTAGTAGGTTTAGTGATTTTGCTATTAGGGTTTTCTCTATATCTTAAATGACCTGATTATTCTCAATATATATATATATATATATATATATATATATATATATATATTAATCAATCACATAGAGTTCAAACCCTATTCAAACTATGCCATCCAACCCATTGTATAAATGGGCTTAAAGAAACCTGATTCATTTGCGTTTATTGTGTGACCTCATAGGACCCATTTATATTAGTTGTGGATCCAATTACATTAAACTCATGTATCCCAATTGATTTCTAGCAAAACATTACGATATTAAATTAACTAAACTTATTATTTCCATAACTTCGTTTTTATCATCGTGAATAAAGTGTTACGAGAGGTCTTGGCATATGCATGCGTATGAGATGCATGTCTAACACATCTTACATACGGAGTACTGTAGGAAGTATCTTACTTTTGCTTGATGTGTTTGTTTGAAGTAGCGTACGCAGCTTGGCACGTACAGTACATATAAACTATCTGTAATATAGTGCTCTGTTTTATAAAGATTCTATATTATATGTTCATATCTGATCGAGATTCGCGATGACAAGTGACAACAGCAATTAATTAGCAACTATCATGAGTGCGATATTTCAATCTCAAATTATAGTACAGTATGGGATAGTAAGGATGTAACGGATAATATGAGACGGCTTAAAATGAGATGAAAGGAGTATATTCTAACACAAACCTAGTCAATGAATGTTTTTTTCTTCTTTTTTTTTTTTTTTTTTTTGTTTCTTAGTCTCCTGTACGGCACACACAGTGGTTTTTTAGGGGACCTTCAACGGCATGGTCTTCGTAAGCACAGGTATACTATACTCCGTAATCCGTATACGGTACCGCTGCGAGCACGATTTTGAAAAATGAAAGGGAGCACCGTCGCTGGAAAAACAATGTAAACTATTTCCTTTTTTTCCTTTTAATTATCCCATTTATCTTAATATACTTTTTTAAGAATGAACAAAATTTAATGATCGAGATGTGATACATATAAACAAATCATAATTTATTAAATAAACCCTTTAAAAAAAATAAGGCAAATTTTTATAGACAGTTAAAAAAGGGAAATAGGACAAGTAAAATAAGATAGAGAGAGTACTTATTAATTCACTTGTCTAAAGTGTGTATTGATCTATTTTCCCAATTCACATATGATACTCATTTATGTTACTTGATATATACAATTTTCAAATTAGACAAAGATAGAAATGATCTTACATTGTTATAAAAAGGTATTTTATTTTATATGATAGTATATTCTTAATTATAATAGATTAATACAAATTGCTATTGTTTTAAATGAGAAAAGAAACATTTTAAGGAGACAGAATTAGGTGATGGTATAATGCATGCAATGACAAGCATTTTGACTTCTAAAGAGCTATCCTAACCTTGACATTCCTAAGACATAAAAATGAGATCGGAGTGACAATACATATCTTCTACTTTTACTCCCCTTACATTAGTTTCCAATTTTAACTTTATGTTGATATTAGGATATTTAAATTTTGGACGAACTATTAAAAAGACTATATATATTTTAAAAACTATAAAAAAAAAAAGTTAGCTAAAAGAGCAACAAGGTTTCAACTTGTACAGTTGTAACCCTAAATCAATTATTGCAACTATTATTTACTTTATCTAAAGAATATAAATTTAAGTCCCTTTTTAGAATGGTTTGATCTACTTGCTCATCATATAGAACTATGCTCCTATATTTGGTTTGGTTCAATATCCAGAATACTCCACTACAGATTACAGGCGATCAATAAATAGAACATAATATGATGAAGCTTTCCGACAAAACAACGTTGGTTTGCCTTTGCTCTAATACCAACATAATTCTAGAAATTTTTTTGTGTATTATTGATATGAATTGACACATACATAATCTGGTATATATATAACTAACAACCTAATCTTTTCAGAGTTTGTTGAGGTAAAAAAAATCTTTTTCCTAAATCTATGTTTATTTTCTACTGTGCGTAGTGAAAGTCGTCCAAAGTGATCCATGCAATGTATACGAAGCGTACCACACGATGCATGGCAGTTTCACTTATGCCTATAATTTAGTAATTTTTGAGTGTGTGCACATTAATAAAAATTAGTAATGGGCTATAAATTGACCATTTCCTGACTTTCTACTCATAATAATAGCACTTTTTTTATCTCTTAACTTTATTTGCCTCATTTGACTATTTATGGTTTTTAATACAAAACTTAAAATGCTTGTATTCTAAATTCGTAAGATATAAACTTGTGAAACTTGATATTCTAAAAAGTTATATTGAGATGCAAAAAAAAAAAAAAAAACCCACATGAACATTTTAGTTCTTTACATGATGACAATTTTTTTATCACACTTTTTAAACTGGAACATTTGACCGGAGGGAGTATTATCTTTCATAGGTCTCTTTTCGTCATTTTCTCTTTCTTTTGCTTTTAATTTTAGATAGTGTTGACCTTTGAAAAAGATGAAATTAAGGAATGTGTTAAACATAATTTTTAAGAACAAACATACATGTATGAGCATATATTTTTTTCCTAACAGTAAAATTAGTAAATATTTTATTTCATTTAACTAATGTATGTTCCTTTTTTAAAACTTTTTAGTTTTGGCTTAGCTTTCATACTTTTCGATATATATAAATAAGTATTAGTTAAAATAAATTAAAATTTCAACAAAGTCAAATAAAATTTTCTAACAAAAGTTAACTTTAATAAAAATAAATGGAGTTAATTAAAAATAAGAAAAATTAAACGAAAAGTATTCAAAGATCTAGACTGGAAATACTAAAGTTCAATCTCTATTTCTTGTGGTGATGGTGCAAGTCCAGTAGTCCAGTAGTCTAGTAACTCCAGTCAAATATTTTCCGTTGCAAGTTGTGGAATATACCACTGTTGTCAGTCTTGAATCTTGACATATTCGTCTGCGTATTAAATAGCCTAATATTCAGTATTGTAATCGTATTAAATACTACTCCGTACTTAGTCTGCAGGCTAAGTTCAAAATGGAAAATCATCAAGTTGGAATTATCTTAACGACACTAGCTATGCAGCACTAATGTTAGTACTGTACTAGTCCACTCTCTCGGCAAATATATGTGACAATTGACAAGTAATAAGATTATTACCTGTACTTCAACGACCAGAAATCACTTCAAGAGAAAATTTTATAACTTTCATGATATTTGTTAGAATGAGGATAAAATCCATGTGTTAAGTATTACTCAAAAGTCTATATTCTCTTAGTTTCTATTTGTTTGTTATAATTAACTTACAATGAAAAAGATCCTTAACTTTATCTCCTATATCCAACACATGATATTTCACTTACAAATAGTTATCTCCTATATCCAACACATGATATTTCACTTACAAATAGTGATATTTTTTTGATTTATAGTGACCAAATTGTTTTTTCATATATTATTACCTTTTTTTTATAATTGTAGTAACAATTTTTTTAAGTGAAATTTCATATGTTGGATCTTACCTCTTAAATAAACAAGATCATTTCTTATCATTCTCATTTTAAACAATATTCTCATTATATATATATATATATATATATATATATATATATATATATATATATATATATATATATATATTATAATATGTATATTATATATATATAATTTATTAATAAGCGCACAGCTGTCAATTCGGATGCTCTAGTCGGATTCGGATCAGGTCATGTTGGGTTTTGGGTCATATTTGGGTCGGGTTATGTCAAGTCAAGTCTTTATCGGGACAAATTCAGACTTATCTCGGGTTTAACTCATATCAAATCATGTCGGATTATTTACTCTTTCGGGTATAGGTCGGGTTCGGTTCGGACAATTCAGGTCAAGTTCAATTTTGAGTTCGGGTTGTACAAAGTCAAATTTGAACTGGGTTTGTGGTGGGTAATTTCGGGTACAGGTCATATTTGGGTCGGATATTATCGGGTTGGATAATTATCCAATCAGATCATATCGGCTTTGAATCAATATTTAAGACGTTTAATCAACTAATTCGCGTTCAAGTCATATTTGGCTCCTATGACTAGCTCGGCTAAACATTAAATTGTAGAAGAATTTTTTTCCCTTACATAAGTAACAAAACATTACAAAATGCTTAATCAAAGTTATGTCAAATAATTATCAGGTGGGATGTTCTATAATGACATTCAAGTCAAATTTGGGTTAAATGACTATCTCGATAAATAAATTAAACTTAGAAAAGAAATTATGTCGCTAGCAAAGTGTTTCCAAAAATTTTCAAGCAAAATGTTTCATAGTTAAAACTATAATTAGTACATTGTAATAAATTATAATTGCTCAATCTAATTAAAACTTTTAATTTTCCATTTATAGCTAAGTAACATTAGGTTTTTAATCACAACTGTGACTCTATCATCAAATGCACATTATATTAGTCGAATATATAATTTTAAAAATATTAAGTTCGTATACATTCAATGCATTGAATGTAAGGGCTATCTCAATTTATTTCATTAAGATAGTGCAAATTAGGCAAATTAACACGCCTCCTTTGTTTATTCAGCTTGGTGACAAAACCCTTGAAGTTCCTATTTTTATCACATTGATTATTATTTCCTCTTATATTATGATTTAAGGTAAATATATTCTTCGGATATTAATTAATTTAATCTAACAGTACTTATCCGAACTTTATGAACTAAATTTATTATTAAATCTTATTTTGATATATAACTTATACTTACGTAGCACTTGGGTCGCAGTAATTAATGTAAGTCAACTAAACTTATCTGAAGTTTTTAAACCTTACTCTGTATATATTTTTAGTTATGAATTGTACTTGTGTAACCCTTATGTTTCACAAACAAAGCTTATCTAAACTTGTTTTTTTCTCTAAACTAGAGGATCTATATTAGATTATATCACATTAGACTTTTTATTTTCATTATAATCTAATTTTTCATTATCTGTAATTTTATATACTTTAAAATACGCATTGAGAAGTATCTAACAAGATTTCCCTTTATGATGCTTTGTCCATAAAGAAATATAAAAAATGCGAGTAATAAATGATTGTATGACTCATTATTTTAACATGATTTATTTTTTCTTAATTTATCTAAATTTTTTTTGTTGGGAAATTTCTCACTATCTTATATTAGATTAATACAAGATATGCCAAAGTATGAATACCTAATTGGGTGAATTTATCTAAATTTATTTGAACTTAATTGGTATAAATGTATCAACTATAAATAGTAATATGTATCATGATTATTCATAATATAGTTTATGTAGGTGATTTGCTCATAAACTTCTAGCCAGGATTGTTTATATTAAAAATATATGTCTCTTAATTTTTAAGCAAGAAATTTTATAAGATTAGAATATATTTTGATGTCTCAGCCAAACTAAATATATCACTCAATACAACACTCAACAATATGTTAACTCATAAATCAAAAAAATGGGCTTGGCTTATTTAAACATTAATGGATGCTCTAAATTTATCAAAATGAACTTCTAAACTATTATATGTCACCTCAAAGATTAACCTATGTAGGGGTGCTTATTTAGTTGAGTTACTCGGACTCGACTCAGTCAAAGCTCAGCTCGAGATCGAACTCGACTTGATAATTTAACGAGTCAAGTTGAGCAAATCAAAGCTCGACTCGAAAAGCTCGTGAAAAACTTAAATTTTTATTTATCATATATATTTATAGAAAATATACTTAAGATATAAAATTCAAACAAAATAAAAGATGGTTTGATATATAAAATAAAAGCCCCACGTTGGATTGAAATGAAAGATGGTTGGAGAGAGTTTTGTATATAAACTCACCGTCCCACATTGAAAAAAAATTAATATATGGTTTGAAACAATTAGTATATATGTATATATATATATATATATTCATATACATATACATATACATACATACATACATACATACATACCCAATAGTGTTTTCCAAATATAATCAAATTAATATTATTAAAGCTAAAACTTAGCCTTCTTATTGGTCCTTTTTTTGGGTATAAGTACTTAGACTTATTGAGCTTTTAATCGAGCTCGAGTTTAAAACGAGCTCGAGCTTGAAACGGGCTTGAGTTTGAGTCGAGATTGTAACGAGGTTTAATCGAACTCGAGCTCGAGTCAAGCTTGAAACGAGCTTTAATCGAGTTCAAGCTCAAGCTTGAGCTCAAAAATTGAGTTTTCGAGTCATGCATCAAGATACCATGTATATGTAACATCAAACATGAAAAAAACCTCCAACATCACAATAAGTGATTACAACAGGTTGGATCAACAACAGGTTGGATCAACAACAAATCCAAATAAAACAGGTCATAGGTCACAATAGGTCGGGTCTATAACATGTTATCTCGGGTTATAATTAATTTCGATTTTAATTAGGTCGAGTGTTATTTCGGATTTTCTTTATTCTCAGGTCGGTTCAAATCGGTTATCGGTTTATGTCGGGTTGGGTGCAGGATTAAATTCAGGTCAAATAATATCATATAAAGTCGGTTGTCGATTAATATCAAGTTTGGTCTAGGTCAAGTTAAATGTTACCAATTTCACATATAAAACGAGTACATATTGGGTTTAAATCGTTGCAGGTTCGGATGGTAATTCGGATCGGGTCAATTTTTGACAGCTCTACACACCTATGATTACATGAACACACTTTAGCTTAATTCATTTTATTGTTTTGATCCTTGCATGAACTTTTCTACCATAAAAAGACTAATTCGAGCTTTGATCAGTTAGATTGATTACCCCATATAGTCCTATATTAGCAAGCTTAAAACCCTAAAATTTGTCACAAAAGAGGTGGTAATATATTATTGTATAAACCATTTAAAATGCACACAACATCAATTCATCATGGTAAAGTACAAAAGAACAAGATGTTGCGCAATGAGAATATTTCAAATATATCGATTTTCTTAATTCGTCACAAATTATTCAATGAAATGTCACAAGTTTGAAAAAATTATCGTAACAATAAATTAAGATTGCAAAAATTGGCAATTGAAAAGGACTACAGCTAGGCCGTCAAAGGCTCAAACCAAGTGGATCAACACATAGTCAAAACTCATAAACCGTCTTCTGTGCCTTTCGTACTATCCCATTCTCCCTTATTTCCCTCGTACGCCGTTTCTCACCGACTATACAAAGTTTCCCTTCACTCCACATACGGAGTACTCCGTATTACGTATTTATCTATTTAGTTGTTCCACTTTTATTTTAACGTTTGTCCATAGACTATTTTAACCTTAAAAAAATACAATTATATATAAATAAAAAAATTAATATTATAAAATTACAGAGAACATAGTAAGAAGAATTCAACGAGATTTATAACTTATAAGACTTCATTTTTGTTGTGAAAAAATAATTAATGATGGTGAAATTAAATAATATGGATAATGTTAAAAATTAATACGGAGCAACTAATTAAAAAAGAAAGTTAACTCAATAAATGTTATAAATATTTTTTCTCCTCCTAACAAATTTTCAATTTTACTTATTAAAATAATAATAATAATAAATTTAAATACAATTTTCCAGATAGTTTTGGTTAAACACTTAACAATATTCATACTTATAAAATGACTTTATCTTTTTTTTAATATCTTTTTATGATAAAAACAATCTACATTATTCCAATGTAGTTCTATTTTTTAGGCATTGACAAATTCTCCCCATTTTTATTTGTTTTCTCGTATTCCCCATTCTTCTCACCAGAACTCTATTCATTTCACATATTTTAATTTTCTTTATTTACTCACCTTTATTTTTCCAACGTTCTTTTATCATTCATATATAATTTTCTTTTACTTTTGCTTATGAAATCGTAATAAGAAATAATTTTAATTTTTAATTATTTTATTCTCATAAAAAAAACAAAGTTAAATCTCCTTGTTAAAAAAACCTAAAACAAAAAAAGTGAGGTACAATTTCTCATTCCTAGTTTTCTGTTCCATTAGCACTATATATGACTGGTTCACCAACTCATTCGTTTTTTTCTCCATTCTTACTAATTTTTACACCCCTTTCCTCTCCTCTGCCGTCACGCACACTTTCCCGGCGGCTACAGTCAATTAAACCACCGGTTTTGTTCACTTTTCCGGCTTAATTAGGTCCTCTCTCTCTCTTCTGATATCCCATTTGCTTTAGTGATCTGATCTTTACTCTTCATCACTCTCGTTTTCTTACTCTTTTTTTTACATTTTTTGTTGCGTCAACTTTAAGGCTCATATTATTATACTGTCCTGACTCTAGATTAAATGTGCATTATTTTAGTAATTTTTATAAGTATATGATGGTCTGATGGATCTGCTTGTATGAGCTGATTATCTTGATTATTTCATTTGAAATTTATGTTTTATGAACTATATATTGTAATCAATGTGATATTTCTGAGTTAAGAATAACTTGTACTTGATAAAGTTCCAGTCTTTTATTCATGTTAGTGATGATTTTGTACAGTATTTTTTTTTTAGTGTTAGACGGGATTTGATATGAGGTATTAGGCAATGGGCACCACCTGTCAAGACTGTTACCTGACTAGTACGTAATTTGTAGTTCTTGTAGTGTATGATAGGAACTATGTTTCTGGATTTGGTTGAATTTATTTTTAATATATACTTCTATGTGTAGAAGACATGATACCATGTGTTCATAGTTTTGGATTTGGTGGGGTAGGGGTATGGAGTAACATTACAGAATCTTTGAAGATCTTCAACTTCCATTTTGGAAAGCTTATTTTAAGACTAATTTTCTGGAGGTTCTTCTAGAATCTTTGATTATTCCCTTAGGAACTGTTATGTGTCTGAATTCTGATTAAGTACTTGGACGTTTATAGGTCAAATTTGTTATCGAAGGGTGTGAGTTTGTTTGTGTGTTTGAATAGAGGATTTTGAAGAGAATATGGATGGAGGTGGGCTTAGGAAAGTGAGCTCTTATTGCTCGATCCCTGAGATGGATGATTTTGATCTCACTAAGCTTCTTGATAAGCCAAGGCATAATATTGAGAGGCAGAGATCGTTTGATGAGAGGTCGTTGAGTGAGTTATCTATAGGTTTTAATAAAGGGAGTGTAGAGAACTTTGAACATATTTACTCTCCTGGAGCAAGGTCTGGTTTCGATACCCCTGCTTCATCTACTAGGAACTCTTTCGAGCCCCATCCTATGGTTGCCGAAGCTTGGGAAGCTCTCCGACGATCTTTGGTGTACTTTAGAGGTCAGCCTGTGGGCACTATTGCTGCTTATGATCATGCTTCAGAGGAAGTTCTAAATTATGATCAGGTAATCTTCATTTCATATCTTTGTAATATAGGGTATAGACAAATTTATCCTATCTTCTAATCATGATGGATAACTATTAGTATGTCTGATAGTATTTCAATGATAATATCTTGTTTTGGCAGGTTTTTGTGAGAGATTTTGTGCCGAGTGCACTAGCTTTTCTTATGAATGGGGAACCAGATATAGTGAAAAATTTTCTGTTAAAGACCCTACAACTTCAGGCATGGGAAAAGAGAGTTGATCGGTTTAAGCTTGGGGAAGGGGCAATGCCAGCCAGCTTCAAGGTGCTCCATGATCCTGTTCGAAAATCAGATACTGTTGTTGCGGATTTTGGTGAGAGTGCCATCGGAAGGGTAGCTCCTGTTGATTCAGGTTTCTGGTGGATTATTCTGCTTCGTGCTTATACAAAGTCTACGGGAGATATGACCTTGGCAGAATCACCAGAGTGTCAGAAGGGAATGAGGCTTATAATGACTCTGTGTTTGTCTGAGGGGTTCGACACATTTCCCACCCTACTCTGTGCAGATGGTTGCTCCATGATTGACCGGAGGATGGTAATATGATTCTGAAATTATTTTTACAGTTAATCGCTTTCTGCTGCATCCTTATTAAATCCATTATCAAATTTTGCAAGGTTTTTGTAAAGAAGATTAAGGGATGACTTTGACTAATCTTCTCGTTGATGATAATACTTGTCAAAGGCATTCTGGGAATTTTAGCTATAAAAATAAACATGTCCTAGCTATGCTTATACCCTTCTTGTCGATGATTCTTTTATATGATACTCAATTCCTTAGTTGGTTGTGATAGGATTTGTATATTATCACTGTGATTACAGTATTTTGCCTGCTTCATCATCACGTGCTGTAGGTGATATAAGATATTTTCATTGACCTTGTGAACTATTATGCACGTGATCAATCCCTTAATCTTATGTTTTAAGAAATTATATATGAATATGTCCTAATATATCAAAACATTTGTTATTGGAACATTTTTGGTCAGTGTTGTTGCTACTCAGCAAAGAAAATGCTAATATAACTATAGCATTGTGTTACTGTTTTGAAGTCTTCCCTTTTCAGATGATAGTCTTTTGAAGTTCTGCTGTATGACTCAATTTCCGAGACATGGTCAACTTGCAGGGAATTTATGGCTATCCCATTGAAATTCAAGCTCTCTTCTTCATGTCTCTGAGATGTGCTTTGGCTATGCTCAAACATGATGGAGAGGGCAAGGAGTTTATTGAAAGAATAGTGAAGCGGTTGCATGCATTGAGTTTTCACATGAGAAACTATTTTTGGCTTGATTTCCGTCAGCTTAATGACATCTACCGCTACAAAACAGAAGAATATTCTCATACAGCTGTAAATAAGTTTAATGTCATTCCTGATTCAATACCAGATTGGGTTTTTGATTTCATTACTACACGTGGTGGTTACTTTATTGGAAATGTCAGCCCAGCAAGGATGGATTTCCGATGGTTTGCTTTGGGCAATTGTGTAGCCATTCTTTGTTCGCTTGCAACTCCAGAGCAATCTATGGCAATTATGGATCTCATTGAAGCACGCTGGGAAGAGTTGGTGGGAGAAATGCCCTTGAAAATTGCTTATCCCGCCATAGAAAGTCATGAATGGCGGATTGTCACGGGGTGTGATCCGAAGAATACCAGATGGAGCTACCACAATGGAGGATCCTGGCCAGGTTTTCCCCTTTCCATGTTTGTTTTAGCTTTTCTCTTGATGCTAATATAGAAAGAATTTCTCCTTGCAGTTGATGAATTTTATTAGCCCTTATAGTATTGAAAAATCACACTTAGTATTTAATATGCTACTTGATGTCAGTTATCAAGAGTAAACTTAGACTAACAGGAAGAGTAGGTATTGGCGATTTCATCACAACTCTATTTGAGGCATGCCTACACAGTATATTTCTTTGGTATCTTCTAGTGGGTAGTAACATTACTACTAGGTATTGTGACTTGATGCACGGGGTATTTGGATTAAGGGGCAATGCTTGCTTGGGAATTTTTGTAGCTGTTAACCAATTAGCTGTCAATTGTCAATAGCAACCACTGATGCTGCTTGTGTGAGGGTTCAGAATGGCTTTTTAAGGGTCAATTGTTCTTATTAGCTGTAATTGCTCCAGCTTCCTACTCATACTTTAAGTAATCATTTCTCTATAATAAGTGATTTATATTTAGCAACTTGCTCCAAATTTTAATATGTTTTGTGTTGATCATTTATCTTCTTTCCTTATGTTCCTCCCCTTCTTACTTTGCACTGCTTGCAGTTCTTTTATGGTTATTAACGGCTGCATGCATCAAGACTGGTCGACCACAGATTGCAAGACGAGCCATTGATCTGGTGGAGTCCCGTTTGCTCAAAGATGGCTGGCCAGAATACTACGATGGAAAACTTGGTAGATATATCGGAAAACAAGCTCGGAAATTCCAAACATGGTCAATAGCCGGTTATCTTGTGGCAAAAATGATGCTAGAAGATCCATCTCATTTGGGTATGATCTCCTTGGAGGAAGACAAGCTAATGAAACCATTGATTAAGAGATCATCATCTTGGACGTGCTAAGCTGAAGATATAGTAGGAACTAGGAAGTAGTGATGAAAAGAATTATGCGAGGCCTAGAGGTGCTAAGTAATAGCTATTTTTATTTTGGTGATGTTCATTCTTTGGCAATTTTATTGCCGTTCTTTGGACTGGTTGCAAGATCTGGTTGTTTACAGTAGTGTCTGCTGCCTTTTTGATTCACAAATAAATCTCTTTATATCCGTCATTTCCATACATTTTTCCTACATATACCATAATCAAATGGTTAATTCCTCGACTTGAAAGCAACTACGGAGGAATTCAGTAAATCAACTATCTGTTTGTTCCCGTATGTTGATACTTGAGCAATTTTACAACACAGATAAATGCTCTCGTCATAAATTTATCAGAATAGTATACAAAAGAGAGGCAAGGTCTCCACACATCTCCAGTCATTTGCATAAAACTTTAATCAAGCAAGAACTAAAATTATAAATTATATGCTTTAAAACTTTTGTGCATTAGGTAGCAGTATTTTGAGCCTGTAATAAGTGCTTTTTCTTTGGGAGTTCAGTTTAGAAATGTTTGGTTTTACCGTCACAGAACATTTTTTTTTTAAGAATATTGCATTTCTCATGAGGATTTTAAAACTGTTTGGTTGAAAAGGCCATCAAGAAGTAAAAATAAGTACTCTAAGAAACTTCCTAATGTTGAAATTAATCGTACAATAATTTTGACAAAGCCAAGATGATGTATTACAAATGCAATGTACCCGAAGAATTTCATTCAACCATAACCATAACAATCACTCGTATGTAGCAGCTGCTTTGCTTCAGCAGAAATCATTACAAAAATCTTATTATCAAAATCCAAGTTCTAGTAAAGGAAGATTTTCCAAGCAGAAAACTGAAAGATGCATGAAGAAAGCCATCATGAACTTTTAAGACAGGGCGCGAGACAGGTAGTCTTTACAGCTTCACCATTAGGGTAAAGAAAACTAAAAAAAAAAGTTAACCAGATGCAGTCTTCTTTTGCTGGAATACGACTGCATAAATAGGGACACCAACTCCGATGCTGAAGGCAGCCAATACACTAAGGGATACCTTCAACTTCTGGTGCTTCATCCTGTCCAAGTTGTACATATGTTTTGCATGAAGATAGAATGGCTCATCATGACCATGTCCACCCATCATTTTCATTCCACTTGAGTGAAATTCTCTTGTTGCTGCAAACACCAGAAAGAATCATTAAATTTAGACAAAGTGAATCATTCTGGTTTCTGGTCGAACATCAGACATCAAGATAACCAAAGAAATATGTAGACAACAAATTTACAGCAGGATCACTAAAATACGACAAAGTTCTACTCCCATGCCATTATTTCCCTTACTTTTATGTTAATTTAGGGAAAAAAAGTACATCCTCTCTCAGTAAGGTTTAAGAGATGCAGAAGAAGAGGCAAAGTAGGGGCAACCCCTGCAAAAATCCCTCTATTGTGCTTGCTTAGCTTGATCAACCCCACAATCACGTTTTCTAGCACCAACAACCAAACTTTGCAAGGAGGGACAAAATTACCACCATGAAACACAATCAGAGAAGACGTGTGGATGGTAAAAAAAAAAAGTCATGCTGGACATCATAATTACCATTCCACCAAAACTGTAGTGTGTATTAGCTTTCAGGTCAACAAATGAATAAAAGAGGCATTCACCTCCAACTTTAAGAAGCATTAATTCACGAGTACAAGTCTAGAATCTGAAGTTTGCAACATGATTCACATATTAAGGCCTATTCCAATAACAAAGGCCTTGATTTGTGAATGCCTGAGAACACTGGTGGTAAACAAGGAAAAAAGAAAGCGGTAAAATATTAATACAAGAATCACATCTTCAACCAAAAAATTATGCATACTTCACACTAAAACTCCCTCCTCACAAGGACGGGATATAGGAATACAATCAACCCGATATCGATGGCCGGAGGTGGTAAATGAGCTATAATTGGTGGCTGATTTCGTATAAAATTTCAGTGCTTTTGTGTGTGATGTATGAGCAGTACATGGTGGCTGACTTCTTGTAAAAGTTCAATGCCTTTATGGGTGGTAAATAAGTGATACTTGATTGCTGACTTTTAAGATATTGGTATAATCTTAAGGATAGTGAAGTTGCTTTTCTTATTTTTACAGATAGATATTCAAGGCCTAAGCAGTTTACAAATGAGTCCTGGACATAGGGTTCATTATAGTACCATCAATGTCAAGAAATCGGTTGCTCTTTAGATGCCACCAATAAGTCATGTCCTGATGTTGGTTGAAATTTGAAAATGAGCTAACTGATAGAATACTCTTATTTGTTGATACTGCTCATTGGCATTATATACTGTAATGGGCTGTTAATTTGTTGTGGATATTGGTTGTTGAGTCTTTGTTTCTGAGATTTGGATTGTTATCATAAGAGATCATTTTTTTTTATTTGTGGATTATGAATGGTGCTTGGTGACAGTTAGTTCCCCCTCATAAACATAGAATTATTCCTCAAACAACCAAACCTACTTCACATTCAAATTGAATGTTCGACCAGCCATTGAAATTGATGATCTCCAGTTAACATCACTTAACACCTCAAAACTCGTTCTCTCTCATCCCCAAAACAATCACTATCATCTAAATCCCAAACCTTTCTTCTACAAGCCAGAAACGAGATGAGCCAACCCATCAAAAAACACTAAGATCATCAATCCTTATACCTGTATAATCTCATTATGATCAATATAAAGCTACAAATGATTACAAGTTCAAAACATTGAAGACTTCAAATAAAAAAAATAGAAACCGAACATCAAATATTCGTAGAAATCAAACAGATGCAACTTAAAACTGTACACTTCAATTAAAGGTGTGAACTGAAAGCTAAATGAGTGATACCCAACAAACAGATCTAACAAAAATTCAAGAAAATGGGAAAATAAAACGAATTAGATGGGATGAACCCTAGATTCGGAAGAGCCATAAACCTGGTTTGGATAGGATTGACCCAGATGAAATCATCAGATTTCTCGCACAGGAACGTAAACCATTGTTCATCGCCATGGCTTTTGAGATTGAGCGCGATTGACGAAGAGTCGAATACAACTATGGCTGAAAAAGTTTCATAGATGAGAATTGAGTAATTGACAATGACCCCAGTAAAATATGGAGAGGGGCAAGCCAGTGCGGGTCACGTGCTACAATACCCTCTTGGGCCACGACCTCTTCGTTATTTCCCTTGAAGACTTGACCCAATTCTCTATCAAAGAAATTCTTCACCACACTAATATACGAGCCAGTCGCGTCTTGGCACTGAGCCGGAATAGCCCGGAGACCCAGCCAGTGTGAGCTAGGTCAAAGCACGATCCAACACCATCACAAGTTTCAAAAATGGAATGTGTGTGGTATGTCTAACCTAGGCTGATTTATGTTGGTTGGATATGGTTATAAAACAACTAACTTATATCTGAATACATTTAAAGTAAAATGTTTTAAGGGTAAGAAATTCTATATAATATAGCATCATGGCCTAGGCTTAAAATAATAAAAGTGGAATGAGTGATAAATTGGTCCTAAACTATGATTGTAATGTGACTTATGAAGCTAAACATAAAGCATGGATGATTTGATACAAGACATGGCATTAAACTTTTGAGAATATATCAAAAACATGGATGATTTAAGGCACGGCCTTAAATCCGTCTATTTTGGACGATTTTTCTATGATTAATCTGTTTATTTTTAGATGATTCTGTAAAATTTTCTATAGTGAATTAATATAAGGGTAATTTAGTCATATAATATATAAAATATGTATGTTATAAAGGCGATAAGTAGTGGTATTCACACGCGGTTCACAAATTTTCTTTTGGGTAAAGCCCAGCATGACTCGACCCTTGTCACAATATCACCTCTATTTTCTTGCTATCCGATTCATATTCGTATAAAACGGAAAATCAAAAGTTGTTCCACGAAAAATAATTTAAAAAAAGGGGAAGCCATGGAACGACGACCCGCAGCAGTCGGATTGTTCTTCTCATCGATCATCTGTTGTTCTCTTCTATCAAGCATCGCCGATGAAGAGCAATTCTCCAAAACTGGGAAAGTGATAAACTTGGACGAATCAAATTTCGAATCAACGATTTCATCCTTTGATTATGTGTTTGTTGATTTCTACGCCCCTTGGTGCGGTCACTGCAAGCGTCTCACCCCTGAGGTCAGATCTCTTTTACCCTCCTTTTTCCATCATTTATCTTAATCAAAGATTCAATCTTTATTAATTTTTTTTTACTGTTTTCATAATATTAATTATATTAGTTCAATCTTTAGAGATTAAGTCTTTACTTATTGGAGTTGATATCTTAAGCAGCAAGTATAACTAACTAATCTCCGGTTTTGTGTAGCCTGGATTTGTGTTCCGTAGGTTCTCCTTCGATATTTTTATTGGTTAGTAAGTTCTAGATATATATTCAAATACCAAAACAATTTACTACCTAAAGTTCATCTGTGCTACCGTACCTTCTAGAACAAACCTATGCGAGTGCCGGAAGCGGCAGACGAACAAACCTGTACGAACACTTATTACATTATGAAACAAAAAAAACTTAATTCTTGTCACTTTGGATATGATTTACAAGAATATCTATCCTATATACTTTGTGGTTTCACATAACTGTCATTTTTAGCAATCCGCATATTGGCTTGTGTGCCAGTTATAAAGAAACCTTTCCAAAACTTATTCCCACTCTGCCTTACTTGAGACGATCTTATTACTCTGTGAAACTATGAAAGTGACTTGGAAATCCCAGCCAAGGATAGAACTTTTGTCAAACGGTTCATACTAGTGACATTCTAAAAATAGATGGTTGTGAGTCTTAACAGCACACCCACACATGATACGTGTGTCATCTTGACTAACACCGTTCTTATAGAGCCTCTCCTTGACAGGAAACCTTTGCTTCACTGCTTCCCATATGACAAACCTATGCTTTGGTATAGCCAACCTTTGCCTAACAACCTTAGCCCAGTCCCACCTATTTGTGCTTGGACAAAGGAGCTCATAGCATTTCTTGATAAAGTATTTGCTTCCATTACCCATCTGATCGGACCGGATCACATTCTTAATTGCATCTCTCACCCTGCAAACTTCTCTCGTATAACAACTATAGTCTATGGGTGGGTTATAATCCCGCCAATTTTGATACTTTAACGTACACTAAATGCACCCATTTAACCCATAGATTATCTTGCTTTGAACTTACAGCCCATATATTTTTTCACAACACGGAAGGCTAGAAAATGAGAGCCACTTATGACTCTTGCTTTGATCTTTTGGAATATCTAGATTAAAAGCTGTTACCTTTCCGTAAAAGGTTAGTCAATTAGTTAGTTGATGTAGTAATTTATGATCAGCCTTTCCGAGATGCTTTTGTTTAAGCCAAATTGTGGAGAGAATCAGGGATTAGGGAGGAGTATTTAGTAAACGAATGTGATATCCTGAATTGGTCACTTAGACCAAAGAGATTCTAATACTTCTGAGTTTCAAGTGCAGTTGGATGTAGCTGCTGCTGCCCTTGCTGAACTGGAGAATCCCATAGTGATTGCAAAAGTTGACGCTGACAAGTACAGACGTCTTGGTGATAAATATGAGATTGAGTATGCAACTGTGCCTTTTCAGTAACAGCTATACATTTGAACCCGAATATTTAATGGTGATTATTGTGCAATATGCAGTGCAAGCTGTGTAATTTTCTGTAAAATATTAATTATCCTGCTTTCCAATGTCATTCAGTGGCTTCCCAACCCTGAAGCTCTTTATGCATGGTGTTCCTGTCGATTATAATGGACCGAGAAAGGCTGAAGTGCTTGTCCGTTTTTTGAAGAAATTTGTTGCTCCTGATGTATCCATTCTTGATTCAGACACTGCTATTAGTAACTTTGTTGAATCAGCTGGCCCCCATTTCCCTATCTACATTGGCTTTGGAATGAATGAGTCTGTCATATCCAAGTTGGCCAACAAATACAAGAAAAAAGCATGGTTTTCTGTGGCAAAGGATTTTTCTGATAGTATTATGGAATCGTATGATTTTGACAAAGTGCCAGCTCTGGTGTCCCTCCATCCAACATACAATGAACGGAACATATTCTATGGGCCTTTTGACAGTAGGTTTTTCATTCAGATTATTTAATTCTCCTACGATTTTTGTCGGCTATATCGGTTGCTAGATATAAGACCATGTTAAGGCCAAAAAAATTATTTTCATTGCGTATCAGTGATTCTTCTTAGAAGTTTGCAGTGTCTGGTCTGAAATTTTGGTTGAGCACCACTTCAGAATCTTGTTTCCAGCCCTTTTTTATATATAATCTTAATAGTGTGCAAAGTCTTAGTGTTAGGACCGTAGGCAATTTCCAAATAAGAATGTGAAAGAGTATTCTCTTCAGGAGCAAGTTTTGTAGTGGGTACATTGTTTGTTAGTTTGATTCCTGTGGCAATAGGTCCCTTTATCTTTCTTCTGTTGTTTGCATTGTGAACTACATTCTTAAGTTTGCATTTCTAAAGATTGCTAAGTTGATCTGCTTATTATGAACAGATGAATTCTTGGAGGAGTTTATCACGCAAAACATATTGCCCTTGTGTTTACCCATAAACTCTGACTCGCTGAAGTTGTTGAGAGATGAAGAGAGGAAAATTGTTCTTACCTTTGTGGAGGATGAGAATGATGATAAAGCAAAGAAGCTGGTCAAGTTATTGAAGGCTGCTGCTTCTGCTAATCGTGATTATTTATTTGCTTATGCTGGTCTCCAGCAGTTTCAGGACTTTGTTGAGACATTTGAGATCAGTGGGAAAACAAAACTGCCAAAAATGGTTGTTTGGGATGGAAATGAGGAGTATTTCAATGTAAGTCATCGTATAATCCCCTTGGGGCTTTGTATATCTCATTATTTTCATGCTTACCTAAATTTAACAGTGGCTACCAGTACTAATAAGCAGACTCTGTTTTTATGGACCTGAAGTTTGAATTCTGGTGGTGTAAGATTGCAGAAATGCTTACGTCTAATCCTTTTCTGGTCAGGTAATTGACTCAGAGAGTATTGGTGAAGATGATCAGGGATCTGACATAACACTTTTCCTCGAAGGATATAAAGAAGGAAGGACAGTATCAAAAAAGATTAGTGGCCCGTCATTTATGCAATTTCTGCATTCCATGATCGGCTACAAATTGATTTTCCTTGTTGTTTTCCTGGTAGCTGTCATGATGTTGATACTAGCCCTTGGTAAAGATGAATATAATGCAAGTGTAAGGCCTTTGAGACCTGATGACAGTGAAGTACAAGGATCAGGTGACAAGGAAGACTAGGGGATAATGTAGTTTTAAGGTTATGTCGATCAAAACGCAATCTAACTTGGATGTAGCTGCTTAGAGAGATACAAGACTAGATGCTAACAGCTATACTCATTGGTTTTTTTAGAGTTGTTGCCGTGTCTATCCAAATCTACCTTCGCTTTGGGCGTTATCTTATGAGGTTGATAGGCGTGTCGTGCACTTAACAAAAATAAACCTAATAAGACCACTATTACGTAAAAAGGCAAGTAAGGATCGAATTCCAAGAGACTAAAGTTCAACTAGTTAAACAGACTCGAGTAATTACTAAACAAGTAACCAATTCAATGATGAAAAATCTAAACTATTAATTTTCTAACTACAAAATATTAAGCAACAAAAATAGCACGGAAATAATTATGACTAAAAACACCTAGAATTAGGAATCCCCACTAATATAATTCAATGTACCAAAATAATCCATTTTTTCCACTCTCAAATCAATAAATATTCCTTAGGACGGATGCTCCCTAAGACAAATACTAAGAGTGTCTCTCGATTAACTAATAGCTTTCCCAATATGTAATCAATTATATTCTCATGGAATCAAACATATTAAAGACATTAAGAACGACATCCTATAAGTCTTAGCAAGAACAACTAGCTATTCTCATGAATAATTATTCTTACTTTTGGTTAGGGTTCTAAAATCAATTAGGAATCAACTCTCGTTGTAAACCTAATTACATTCAATATTACTATCTCTAGTTAATTATTGATAATAACACCAACCCTAATAAAGGGGAATTATAAATTGATTAAAGAGGATATTGAGGATCAAACGATGCATTCATGCATATTAGGGTTCAACCTAACCCTAGGGTTAATAAACTACTCACACGTGTTAATTAGATAAATGCAATAACTAATTGAAGAGAACATAATAACAATAATAGAAAATAAAGAGAACAAGAAAATACTTGAATTAATTGAAACTTTGATAAATCTTCAATTGAACAAGGTTGAAGGAGCCCTAGATAGCATAAGAACATAAAACTCTAAAAATAATCATGATAAAAACTGACTGTTAATAACCTCCCTAATCTATATTTAATCTAAGAGTTTTAGTAGGTTCTGGACTCTAAACAAATCAAATCTTATGGCCCAAAACGTAGCAATCAGCAACCACCATGGGTGGGCTGTGGAGAGTAGCTTTCGGCCACAGGGTAGCCATGGAGCTCGCTGCCATGCTTCATCTTCATTCCTTGCATAATAGAGGCCACCGTAGGTGAGCTGTGGAGGAAGTCATATGTCCACGGGTAAGCCGTGGAGCTAGCAACCAATGCCTCTTGTATTTTTGCATAATGAATTGGCCACAAGATGTTTGTGGAGGGAGTTGTACGTCTGCAGGCAAGCCGTGGAGCTGGCTGCCATGTCTCTCTTATACGTAAATTTGCTCCCTTTTATAAGCCAAACCACGGTCAAAGCAAACCTATAGTAAATCGAGCTCAATTCCTACAAAAATCACAATAGAAAAGACCAAAGAGAGAAATATCGAAATATAAAGCAAAGTAGCTCTAAAAGGTTAGATATATGGAGAAAACATTATGAAAACCTGCAACTAATGCATATAGAAATGAGTATAAACGTGTTATTAGAGGTCATGGCTCTTGTTTTGCTAACCCATTATATTTTGTGAAGCATTGCTTTAGGGTTTCTTTTTTTGTTTTTGTATTTTGTCCTGGATTTTGAATCTTGTTCTTTTGGTACCATCGATTGTTCTGCTTGCTTTCCTTTGATTACAATGTGAAATGCAAATAAAGAAAAACACAATGGAATTTCGATCCATCAAACACCTGTATATGGAGAGATTTGTGCTGGGGTTGATTCAAATTTCAAATGTGCATTTCTTACTGACTGGATGAGCATATGCTTAAATTAATCACCTTTGAAGTATTAACAGTTTTTTTTTTTCGAAATTTGAAGTGTATAAGTATTGGAGGTGTGAATTGTCTCAGTTAGCTGATAGCCCATAGCCTGCTTCTAAGTTGCCAACTGAATCCAAATAAGGTGATAACGCAGAAGACCGCCAATGCACCGTTTGTAGACCAACAACCAGCAAGGATTCCCCCATTTGGCTTATTCTACAAGTGAAGTCCAAGAAACCTCTTACTTAAAAGTGGTTGAAGGGGTAGGCAAATGCCGAAGCAATGTCTCTTGTACAGCCAAATAGTGTTCTTGAGTGAAATTTGTGAAGAACTTCAACCCACTAGGCCACTAGAGCTGTACATGTATAAATTGTGGTAATCTGACTGGGAAATATACCCTCTGTGTCCAAGAGAAAATGTTTCCTCAACCGAGTATATGGAGCAGCTTCTTGGAGACCCCAAAGCTAGCAGGTTAGAGTGCGACACTAGAATACTGCAAGACCACACGCTTCAAGGGTCAGTATAAAGAAAGAAACCATTATACAGCAGAAGCAGATCATAAATCATATTCCAGGGCTACAAATTGCACCCATTGGGACACCCTACTTTTGCCTCACTACGCTGTCCAAGGAAAATAAAGCAAAGACTGCTTGGATCTCCGCAAGCATTACGAATAATCTATGCTAAACATCATAATATGCGGCCAAACTCCTATGCCATTTACCCCACTAGTCATGGACTATCTTGCGTGCTTAATGATGGTTGATTCAGATTTCTTATGGTATTACCTTCAACTTTGAGGCTGCACCAATAGTCGTCGGCAGTCAGAATCAAAGTTGAGACGAAGTTGTAGCTTGTGAAACCCAATACTAACCGAATTTAACAAATTCCTCATATTGTTTAATCTTGTTTCAGATAGTTAATTGAGAATTGAGACATATACTGACCGTTTAATTCATTAATCACGATTGCCTGCTCAATTTGGTCAAGTTGCCAATACAAAATATTATAATTGCAACGAAATAATAACCAAAAGTTGGTGGAACATACAAGAAATCCAACTTGTAGTGCAGGTTTTAAAATCTTGCTAGCTTGATGGAAACACAATAGAGAACAATAGATCAAGCCATGTTATTTCCGTTTGAACTGCAAAGAAACTGTTGTTTATAGAAGAAAACCAGTTTCAACCCTGAAATCTAACAAACATAAATAAAATTTACTGTAAAGTAGTACAGAGCTTGCCGTTAACGCCACAGTACCACATTTGTCTATGCGTTGGTTCAACAAAAAACACGACCAAAACAATAATCTCCATTCACTAATGATATAATGGTGTATGCAAACACTGGAACCTCAACTCTAGGAAACCAACACAAGAAAATTGATCAGGAAGCAAAGGAACGATACGAAAAAAATAAGAGCAAAGCTCGGCTCTACTCTAAAGCTACAATATATATATACACAGAAGTCTGCACCGCATCAAAGATTGAACTGGTACTCTATATAGTTAGAAGTCAGAGTAATCTGCACATTGTCACAAACGGAATCCAAAATAACAGGTTCACAGTAGCCTTCATATAACCTTTATAAATCAACATCCAGGAAGGGATTGTGCAGAATTATATGGTAAAAAACTCGCTGCAGATTCACTATAATGCAATGGATTCGGATATCTCATAGAAGTCCCAAGATAACTTGATGAAGCATTACTAGGACTTGGAATATAAGGAGACATGTACCTGTTATTGAGAGGTGACATGGAAGGATAACCTAAAGAACCCGGAGAAATTAATTGAGAAGCATACGACCTTTGGGATGAAATATTCCTAAGGTCCCAGGAGCTTCGACTCATACTTATTGAAGGAGAATGTTGATTGTAGTATGAGAGAGGAGGACGGGATATTTGAGGACTACGGGTAATGGAAAGATGCTGAGAAGTTGTGTGAGACTGTGGCCTTGGTGAAGATATTTGTATGGCAGAGGAACGTACAGATGATGACCTAAATGAAGAAAATGGTGAAGAAGCAACAGATGATGGATTGGATGAGAGCAACGGTGTAGATTCTGATGCTGGAGATTCACCAGTACTCGTCCTCGCATCTCGTTTGCATACCGGGCAAAACGTTCTCCATGAAGTGAGCCAAGCATCCACACAAAATGTGTGAAATTCTGCAAGAATTTACATCATCAAAAGTTACATCCTTTATAGAGAGCCAAAAAACATATACTTTGTGTATAAGACATCATCAAAAGTTACATCCTTTATAGAGTGCCAAAAAACATATACTTTGTGTATAAGTAAAAAAAGATAAAACCACCGTGCAAGTATAAACATCAGCAAAAATTAACTCCAGTAGGCTACTTGAACATAATGAACTTATTTTACATTTTAATCTTAATTCGACCTATCACACCTCACAGTGGTTACGACAATGGAAATGGAACACACAAAATTCTAGTAAAACTTGGTTAGTAAAAAAGAATTGTTCAAGCAAAAAACCTGTGAAATGAGCAATGGACATAAAGTTCCATCTAGTACACTGCTCAAAACTGGTGATTCTAAACACGATGAAGACTTGGCAAAACAACACAGAGGATATCAGCATGAAATTAAAAAAAAAAAGTGGAAATCCAATCAGTAAAATTAGGACACATACTGCAGATTTAGCAAAAAAACTTATACTCCGGTCTAAGGAGAGGCTAATTAGGTAACGAGAAGCATAAGGAATTTGAAAAACTAAAACTAGAAATAGCCAAAAATAACCTGCCACCTTCATTAGTCCCCTCTTACTAAAATAACTGGATAAAGCACTTGTAGGATACCGAGCAGCTCTATGATTCTAAAGTCTTATAGAACATTTTTCAAAGATGCATCCCAGTTCTTGCATATCAATGCATTTAAAACACTAATCATTAGATTATACTGATGCACAAAGCAGACACCATATCAAGTAAAACTAGGAGTGTCACAGTTTCCCCCAAAAGAGGAGCCACTGCCACAGAATGTTCACAAGCAAAGAAAAATAAAAAGAATTTTCAAAGAAGTAACATACTGTGACAACATGGCAGAATCCGAAGTTTGTCTCCAATCCTGTAGTCCTCAAGGCATATAGCACAAGTTGATGCAGTGCAGTTTTCCTCTGTTACAGATGTGAACACCAGACTTGGCATAGCTTTAACTAAACGACTACTCATACCATGGAATTCTTGAACCCGCCTTTGAGGTCTTTCACGTCTAATACGGTGTCTTCTAACAAAGAAACAAGTAGCCAGCACCGCAGACATGGCCAGAAGCGAAATGAAAGCAATCACCATTATTGACCATGCAGAGCTTTCATAGCTAGTAAGTATCCAAACTTCCACACCAGGGCCAGCATAGGTCATTAATTTCTGTCCAGTTGCTTTTGAAACAAACACAGCATGGATCTTTATACCCACAGAATTTCCAGCCACTACATTGCCATAAGACAGCTCCTTATGATGTTGCAACACAACTTATCTATAAAAATATGGATAGATACAACAACAACAACAACAACTAATTCCAAAGCTTTTCATCTCCTTGGCTAAAAGACTGCTAGTAACAACTGAAACTTTAGACACACAGATCAATACATTTCATCTTGTAAAAACAGAACAGTTGCAGAAGAGAGCAAAAGCCTAGTCACTAATATGACCTAGGAACTAGGCTCGGTGCAATTTGGTCATCGAACAAGATTAATGTTTTCATTATATAGCTTTATTAAGATTTATAAGCAAGACTTTCCCAAATTATATCCAACAATTAATTCCAAAACAATTTGAAACACTTGAAGCTCTGATAAATTCATCAAAGAATGGTAGAAGTATAGACAGTAATATGTGTTGTACTACTCTCCTAAACTAAATTTCAAAACAAAAACAGTTGCCAGTATCAGTGTCATCATGATCAACCAGTCAACAATTTGAACAAGCAAATCATATATCATACAAGAAATAGAAACGAGGAAAAGAGAATTACTTGCAATCAAAGCACCATCATCCACATCATCATATATAATCACAGCCTCAAACCCTACATTCTGCGCCATCCTAATCTTCTTCTCGAAGCTACATCCACCTCTAACAATCAATGCGATTGGAGAGGAACAATTGCCTCTATGATCAACTTTATTCCTCAAAGGTGAACACCCATCAACCGGCTCTGCTATGTACAATTTCCCACACAAACCGCTGGACCCCACAGTTGGTGCTGACAGGCCAATAAAAAATTCATCATATTAGCATTCACAAACTTATCATAACTTCAATTCAAATACAAAACACATACTTTTTTGAGGAATTAAAGGAGACAAGAGTTGAGATTAGAGGCTCACCAAACTTAGCTTCAATATCATCATATTGGAGGGTTAAATTCCCTAACTCCAAAACTACAGCAGCAGAGGAGCGTGAAACACACAACATCATGATAAAAAACAAGCCAAATAACATAATTCTATTGAAAATCACAAGACCCATGTTAATTTTTTATTCAAAACACCCAAATCAGATCTGTTGAGTGAATTTGAGGATAAACCCAAGAAAAATATTGGAACGTTTTAAAAGGTTTAAGTTTAACTCATGGGGGAAGACTCTCAAATTCAATGACCACAGAAAAGCTAGTAAATTTAGGGTTAAATAAGAAAGGAATCAGCTTGGATTAAACCTAAGAAAGGAAAGCGCTAACTTGACCATATTTCAAGAGTATTCTAATTAAGAACAAGAAAAATTAAGGTTTTCAGGATAGAAACATCAGATTCCATCTGCTAACTGAAAAGGGGTTTGCCAGAATTCGTGTTAATTGAGGATTTTAGGGGAGAAATTTACAAGATTGGACAGAGGAAGAAAACAGAGGGTACTAGACAGATAAAACAATGTGCTTGAATTTTTTTTTTTGTTTTGGAATGATAGGATTACTGTTAATTCAATAATTATTGGATAATGAAATATGAATATGCCAATTTGTGTACAAAGTAAGCAATTTTATATTTTAAACTGTAAAAAAAGGAATAATAGGAAAGAATTACTTGATAATTTTGTTATGTCCTGAAACCTCATCAACTTATCTGTACCAATAAATGAGTTTGTGAACCAGAATTACTAAGGTCAATGATATGCTATTTTGTATCTTCATGTTGTTGCCGGCTGAGGTTCTTGCTTTGTGTCCAGCTTATCATGTGATGCCTTTCCATATTTGGAGTAAACTTTGGCTTCATTGGTTACTTAGCTGTTAGCTGTTAGCTGTAAATTGTATCTGCTTTAATTACTTGCATTGAATATTATAAGTTGTTTTGACTAGTTGTTTACCTTAGCAGTTTACATTTTAATTGTTTGGTAAATAATTGTTTGATCTTAGCTATTTTATTGTGTAAAATCACCAGTAGAAGCATTCTAATTTATTGGGAAATACTAGTTGCTATTATTTCTTTATTGATGATATTTCTTTATATGATGAATATACTAGAAAGAGGATATTTTAATATTTGAGTATTAATATCCAAAATTTTTACGAAAATTATTAGCCATTTTTTTAGTGTAAAATTTGTAGTGATACAATTTTATTTGCTAACTTACAAAAAATTTTAAAAAAAACCTTATTTTACTAGTAATTTATTTGTTGGAGAAATTAATATTGCTTTTTCATAAAAGTAAAACTAAATTAGAGAACTGCTAAATTTCAATGTACATGAAGTTAAGATAGGCTTACCAAATCTTCAAATTATTGATGTTTAAATTTACAAATCAAAGTTTATTGTCTAAAATTTACTCAAAATTTCACTAGATTTAATCTTCTTCAAGTTATTCAGGTAAAGGTGGATAGATGAATTTTAATTTTTGTTTTTACAAATTTTTTAAAAATCACAAAGTTTGGAGGAAGAATATTAATGGATGGACATTTTGTTTTCCTTCAACCCCCTCTCCTCCAAAAAATTACCTGATGGTGTTATTACAAACTTCTGCTAACCAAATAACTAAAGTAGGTTTTTGATTTGGTTAAACCTTTAAGTTGAAAAGGTTATTTTCCCAATATTTTCCGCTTTAATCTTTGGATTGAAAATTGAACAACTCTAAATTTAAAACTCAATAATCATAATTTTTTTGATTTTTATTAAGAGATGTTATGCTTGGTCATTACTCATTAATAGTGTTCAATCCAAACCCAATTTGAAAACAAAATTAGGCCAGAGCAAAACCCAACCTAGTGAGTTACTTGGTGGCGTGTGGATCAAATTGTCAACTGGTCGACCTAATCTAAACTAACATAATTTGTCCAACTCGTTTTATAGAAAAAAAACATAGGTTTGTAAATTTTACTCATAAAAAATATCACATCCCCCCAAAAATAAAAAAGGTGTGTGAAGTATAACCGTTTAACCAACATACCTAACTTGATGCTTCCTTTATTTAAACCATATCAAATAAGTTTAAAAAAAATGTTCAACTCCAAATCAAACCGGCTAGGGATTATATTTTCAAAAAATAGCTAACGAAACAAAGGTGCACATAAGAAATACTTAAAGGCAAAACAATATCAAAAGATGTATGAAACTAAAATGGCGATATTGCATGTCCTAAATTTAAGCTTCAATAGACCTAAAAACAAGTTAAGGAGCCAAAAATGAGCTTGAAAAAGGCAGTACTTTAATATTGGAATATTCATCAACACTAAGACTATGATTCACGATGTTGACTTCTTACACAAGTGTTTTAAAGGCCAGTGAATGTTGTAAGTTGTAACCTGAAACCCCAATATATTAAATACTTAAAGTAGGCGTATCGCTGACGCTTGAATTCCTGAAAACAAAAACAGACGGGTATGTAAGTGTAAGGTTAGATAAGTTCGTGCTTACTTTGTGGTCAGGTCGAGTTATTTTTCGTAAACTATAATTTAGTTTATATCTTCCGTATATATTTCGAAATATATTTGAGCCATAGATCCCAAGCAGGAAACATTAGTACCACTACTTTATACTCAACAAGTAAAAAGGCAATTAGCCTAATCTGCTTGGAAATTTATAAATAAAATTTAACCTCTCCTAATTAACTAAATGGAGTATTTTCAGGATGCTTTCATGTTTTCAGAGCCAAACCGTGCAAAAATGCACATGGTTTTTCATATACATGAGACTAACAAGAGTGATTATCTTACCAAATTTGTTTTTTTTTTCTTTTTCTTAATAGGATTTCATCCCACATGTACTCCTTTACTTTGCAACTTTCTTTGATGATAATTATCAGAAAATACAAATACTAATCTTCATCTAATAATCCAAAACTTGAATAATTAAACACATTACCAAAACTTATTAGGTTTGTTGTTTATATTCCATAATCTATATGATTCAGTGGGTGGCTGGCTTATCACAAGTAATCCAATACTATCTGAGCCCTGACATATTCTGCACACCAAAAGAACAGCAATAGATGATACATTCAAAAACCTTAGAAAACAAGGAACAGTGCACATGAAAATTTAATGACCCAACCACTCTCACCAAAACTTGAATAATATATCTAAGGTACAAGAAATTGATTGTAGTTGCAATCTACACTGACATTTCAAATGATACAATAAGTACGCCCTACTTCTCAGTTCTTCTGCTTCTTGGGCACACGATAAGCACCGACAACACAAGCGTGGTCACGCTCAAATGGCTCTAGAGTGACCTGCTCCATGGGCTTGAATTGATCTTGTTGCAGCTTCTTCACTTCTGAAGCAAAAACTGCCTCGGCAGGACTCGTAGAATCAATGCAGTTAGCCTGTAATATGCAAAACATAATTCAGCATAAAGAGAAGGGATGATAATCATACACAGAGATGGGAGCAAACCAACTCTACAAGGCATAAACACAAACCTTGATTGAGATAACGAAGTGACCACCGGTTTTCAAGAAATATGATGCATTTAGTGCCAAAATCCTAGCCTGCATATAAGTTAATAACACAGCAATAAGCACAACCAACAACATTAGTTTATGTCAGACCAAAGCTTGAGAGAAATAGGCGTTATAGCACAGGAAATATAACATTTTCAACGTGACAAAGAGGAACGGAATAACAATGCCAATTTCCATGAATAATAGATGACAAGATAACAAATCTAACTTTTAACCCGGTCTACAAGGACAAGGTTATCCTCAGAACCTTAAAAAAAATGAACCCAAAACCAAGAGAGGAAAGATGGGCACTACTATCTCTTCAAAATGAAATCTAAGAAAGAAATGATGTGAAATCTACCAAGAATAACATTTTAAACCCAAATTCAATGTACCTTCATTACCATCAAAAGTAAAAACTAACAAGTTCTACTAAGGAAAATATACTGCAACAGCCAAAGTAATGTGCAAAATACAACCATAGGAAATAAAAACGTGAGGGAAACAAAGCATTGATAAGTACCAAAAAGAATAAAAGATAAAAGACTTTTTGCCCAACTCAATATATTTCTCTTCAATCACATAAAAAAAAAGTCATCTGATAAGTTTACAGAAAGATGCACCAATGAGTTCTCAAAAAAAGGGTGGGAAAGATAGAGAAAATCGACTCCATGAGTTCTCTCATCTCATTGCCCTCTAAATAGGAAAAAGATCCATAACAAACGTGGTAGATACTCTGAACAGATGAGTAATCATACAGATTCAATTTTATACATAATGAAAAATAATATTAACAAAAAACAATGAAAATTAATTTGGGCAGCCATTCGACAAGAAATACAAAATAAATAGACCGTTCGAAAGAGTAAATTTTGGAGGAACAGACCAAGTATGAAAACTATCATCACAATATCATCTCAAAGAAATTTTTTTGATAAAAAAGCAACAACCAAGCGACAATGATTTGCAAGCATGACATATCTAATAATTCACTGATCACAAGAAAACATTTTTGACATGTACATGAAAATTCAAAACCAATGGAGCAAAAGATGGTAAAGAATAAACTTGGGATCACACATTTTAAAATAACTTTGGCAAACCTACAATCGAATTTGCATCACACGCAAACATCCTCCTAAAGTAGACTATGACGGAAATAGATCACTAAATGGCTTAACATAATGGTTCCATCAAAGAGCCACGACATGAAGGTCAATGATTAAACTTTACATAACTAATAACAACACAAGGCACTGGAATTCACATCATTCATTAATAGAGACAACAATCGGGTAATTTGACCATGAAGTTTCTGATAGGGCCAGAAAAACACAAGTCAAATCCAAAAATTGGAGTCTTTAAATAATCTACGTCTTCCATTTTGTTTTTAGTAGACGTGTTTAGACTTTTGACACTATTAACATACTTGACTACAACACTACTGTGTAATATAAACTTTTTGTTATTTGTACTGGTTTATATTTTAGGATATGGCCTTGACAAACATGACTAGATGAAACGTGTCAACTAAAAAGAGAACAGAGGATTAATGATCATCTGGGTTTACAACTACCTTCAAGACTTGATGAAGAATCTGAGAAACTCATCAGATACTCTAATATCAACAATCAAGTATGCATCTATAATACGATTTGTACAACGCCAGAGAACAAAAGTCAAAGTACAAAAATCAGAAACAGGAAATTTTAAAAATTTAATGAAACAATGTTTGAAGCATCAGACAATCGGAGTTTCACATCACCCATGACGTCTTGAAGGGGAATCCGATCAACTCATCATGTGCTTGTATGGTTAATAATTGATCAAAAAAGAATATTAGAATCAAGAAAACCAAGCTTGTGATAAATAAAATAATAACTTTGGAAAGAAGGCAACAGTGAAAGTTACATTTAAAATAAAAGGATCAAAAAGCTCATTCACATCAGAATAAGATACTGTAAAAAAAAAATAAGATTTTACTGTTGAGTAGCTAAGCCATGCATACTTCTCAATTTCTCAATCAGAGCAAGGTCAGGAAATACTCAGCAAGAAAAAGAAAGCAGCTATGGAAGGACAGGAAAAATCCACAAAAATAAAAAATAATAAGGACTAACATGGAACGCAATTATAATAACCAAAACAAATCATAACTGATGAAGAAAACAAGACCTGATCAGGTTGAGCAACATCCGAAAAGATAACATCAACCATGCCAACCAGCATCCTGTACTTGGCAGGATGCCTAGCATCTTCAATGATAGGAATGACATTAGTTCTTTTCTTTGCCATATTAACTAAATCTCTACCACTCCTGTGTGAGAACTCAACTGCATAAACAACGCCCTCCTGCAAAGATAACATTTCAATTAAACCTGATTCGACAATAAGCAAAAAAAAGTCACCAATTTTTCAACTCAATATACATAATGGACATGCATGCCACTTACAGGGCCTACAAGATCAGAGACGTGAGATACTGTTGTTCCAGAAGCAGCACCAAGGTACAACACTCTGGCACCAGGTTGCTGCAAACACACACATTACACTCCCATCAATACAGAACACAAATCACCGACCTAAAACAATATATTTGCCAAAGTATTATGATAAGACACTTACAATCCAAATATTATCAACACCGCCAAGGATGGCAGCAGCCAACTTAGACCTGAAGGGATTCCAAACCCTGTATTCAATCTTTGTTCCATCCTCTTGCTGTAATAATAGAACAAGTACTTATTCAGTGAACAATCAAGCATAAACCAAATCACTAAGCTATGTCATGCACATCTACTTTACAAACTTAAAGATTACTTACACATCAACATAAGAAAACTCATTCATCCCACCATGACCTCAGAAACTAAAGATATCTTAAACATCAACATATGAAGACCCATTCATATCACTATGACCTCAGAAACCCAAAGATAACTCAAACATCAACATACGAATACCCATTCATCCCACTATGACCCCAAAAACCTAAAGATCATGTATACATCAACATACAAAAACATACTTATCCCATTCGGACATAAGCCACATTACATAAACATACTGATGAGTTCAAAATGACGGACACGAGTCCAGCCACCAAATCAGTATTTAACAGAACCCACTCCAACATATCGTTCATAATCCTAAATCAAACTTAAGAAAATGCTAACCACTTCGAATAAACGCTCTCATTTAAAACAAACTGACATTGAACTGTCAAGTATCACAGTTAAGCACGTATTCATTACAATTCAAAGCATAGAAATTCGGTAACAAAATAAAAAAGGTAAAAAAGTTAGGAGGTAAAGAAAAAGTAACCGGAACAGAGATCCGCTTCTCATTATAAACAGATTCACCAGGAACCATATTCTTAGTAACAAGAGCATCTTCTTTACCCTTCGCAATAAACACACCCTTATGTCTGTGTGGCTCTACTATCACTTTCGACCCGCCCTTCATTCCTCCTCCACCTCTTCCACCACGCCCTCCACCTCTTCCGCGTCCGCCTCGGTCACCGCGCCCGCCTCCTCGGGGCTTCATTACGCCGCCACGACCTCCTCCGAATCCTCCTCTTCCGCCACCACCACGACCTCCTCCACCGCGTCCGCCTCCGAATCCACCTCTACCGCCTCCTCTACCAGGTGGGGCCATTTTCGAAAATTTAGGGTTTAAGGAGAATGGGGTGAGTTAGTCTTCAAAGTTTAGACGATTAAAGTATGAGGGGGGTTTTTTAGGGTATAGGTTTTTCAGGATTATTATACCCTTACTGGACCTATTATTTGGGCTTGGATCAAGATGGCTTTTATTTTGATATTATGGGGACATGGACTCATGGTATACAATTAGGCACACTTTATATTCGGGTCGGGTTAGGTTAATTAACAATATATGGAGTACACTTGTGTTTTCAGTGTCATACCAAGCTAATAAATCAATCTAAACTTGCAAATTAGAATCAGGTTTACCCATGAGAAATTTTTGCTGAATAGGGCATCTTCTCCCTACCAAATAAAAAATAATTAACCAACTAATAATTGAGACACCTATATATAAATTATATAATAGGAATACATTGATTAGTTGTTATTTAAATTATTCTATCTTCTCTCTTGTGTATTAGTTGATTTCATTGGAATGGTATATTTGATTCTTATCTCATTTAAGTTTTACTTTTATCTCACTTTAACTTATTTTTTTTTAATATATATATATATATATATATATTAGAAAATGATAAAATCATATTAGATTACATTAGTATTTGTTTGTTGCTAAATGTTTTTAATTTAGAAGTGACAAAAATTACACACTTGTTAGCACACGTTATTATGAAAATAATCATATTTGATTTCATCATACGAAGCAGTTATCTTAAAAATCACATATAAATGTTGTTAAAATTTAGTAAAAGTAGAAAATCAAGTGAGGTGAAGTGTATAATCTGAACTTTAGTGTCCTATTATTTCTTTAGAAAACATATTTCTCAAGTGATTAAGTTCTTTAGGTTAGAACCAATAAGTAAATTAGTTAGTGTGTTATTTGATGATTCCTCAGCCTCGTTTTGATGTACTGCACCACTGTCTGGGGCATTGTAAGCAACTTGACATTTAGGTTAGGTTAGGTTTTGTAGGTACAGAGGAGTATCCATATTTATTTTATCCACAAAAGTATTGCTTCCTCGTAATTTTCTTTGGTTGGTTGAGACTTGAGAGTCACGTTTTATTGTGTGGCGGCAAGGGTTTATAATTTATAATACTTATATTTTTTTACTCATACTAAAAGCGATAGATCCCTCTCGACCATCGGAGAAATCATTTTATTATTTAAAGAATTGATTTACACTTATGAGTGTACAAAGCCATTAATTAAGATTTAAGAGCTATTTTATTAGGCCCTTTATTTTTATCCTATTTTTATTTATAGAGTTAAAATTCTAAAAAATTGACCACAAATTCTCATCATATTATAAGAAATAATATATTCAATAGAAATCTTATTGGATACATCTCAATGTAAATTTTTAAAATATTAAGCTTTTATAACCTTTTGCCTTACAGATTTGGAGATAAAAACATTTAAAGTATTGTATTGAAGGCCATGAAAAGCCAAATGGCGCAAACAATTAGAGATAGAAGGAGTACCGAGTACTTAGTATACATAATTATTATAGTAAAAAAACCTATACAGTGCTATTGAACAGAAAATAAATGTACTATTTAGGGATGTGCAAAAAAACTGTAACCATTAACCGTGAATAATCGGGTCATGTTAACGGTTATTTTACCGAACCGTTAACATTAACGGTTAACGGTTACAACTACGAAATTTCTTTAATGGTTAAATGTGGATAACCTATAATATTATATAAAATTAAAAAAAAAAAACTCAAAACTAAAACTCTGAAAGCTAAAAAGCCTAAAACTCAAAGTCTCAAAGCTAAAAAGCCTTTTTCAAGGTTCCAATTTAAGTCTCAAACCACTAACCATTTTCTTCCAAAGTTCCAATTCAAAGTTCAAACACTCAAATTCCTTTTTCAAGTTACCGATTTGCTTCAAGACTCCAGGTATGCACTTGTTGGGTTGTTCCTATTTCCCCCACAATTTTTTTTCTAGATTTATAAAACTGATCCCAAGTTACATAATATCATCAAACACTTTAAATTGAGCATGATATGGTTAGCCCTCTCCATTCTGCAACCGCTAAAAATTCTTGAATAATGCAGATTACTTGCTTCCTTACTGGAGTTCTGCTGATTACACGTTGGTGCTGGATTTCTGCTGGAGTACTTGATGTCTTGCTGAGTTCTTGCTGCTAGGCTGTGGACCAGTGGTGCTGCTGGCTGGCGTGGCTGCTGCTGCCTACTGCTGGAGTGCTGCCTACTGGGAACCTGGGAGTCTGCTGGTCTGCTGGAGTGGAGTCTCCTAGTCTCGTAGTCTCCTGGTGTGGAGTGTAGATTGTGAAAGTGTGGAGTCCCTTTAAGGCTTTGATTGTTTATTTTATTTCAATTCATAAAACTTCTTTGAATTTAAAGTATATGTTAAAGAATTTACTACATATATTGTAAACTTGTTGTAACCCTGTAATCTAGCATTTAACACTTAACACGTTAATTTAATAAGTTAGTAAGAGCCAAAGCAAAACAATGGAAAAATGAATTAAACCATTAGCGGTGTAACGTTATGTACCGGTTACTGTACTTAACGGTTATGGTTAATTATTTTCAATAACCGTTATTACGGTTACTCATACTGTTAAGACTTAACGGTCCAATTAACCATTAATGAATACCCCTAGTACTATTGATCTTCCTTTGGCATCAAGCAAAATATCTAAGTGATTTGATCCCTGCGATTAGTGATGGCCAAGGGGCCGGTCCGGGTGGGCTGGGCCGGTCCTGGCACCGGGCCGATCTGGGGGGAGAGGATCGGATTCGGACCGGTCTGAGGGACGGGCCGATCCGAACCGGGTTGGGGTTGGGGATGTGTGATTCGATACCGAATCGAACCGAATCAAGAACGAATCACGAACCGAATCGAATCGAATCACGAACCGAATCAAACCGAATCAATAACCGAATCGAACCGAATCGCAAGACTAAATCGAACCGAATCCTTACCGATTTGAACCAAATCACGAAACGAATCGAACCAAATTACATTTTTTTTCTTAATTAAGTATTATTAAACTAATTACGTATATTTACCTAATTTCATATTTATGTATTAGAAAATCTAAAATATTTCAAACAAATAAACTAATTCACTTTTTAGAAAATCAAATAAAGTATATTTCATATTTTATATTTCAAATTTAATTTCATATTTCATATACTAAAATAAGTAAACTAAAATCATATTTCATATTTCACTTTTTAGAAAATCAAAATTTAATTAAACACGTTTTGAGGGTTGGGATAAGAAGAAAGGGCTTGTACTTAATTTAGAAAATCAAAATTTAATTAAATAATTAAATATTGATTTTCGAAATTAAGTTGCTTACGTATCCCAAAGGAAAAGCCCACATAGTTCTATTACGTACTTGTAAGGGTGCTTGTGCGGTTGTGCTTAGCCTAATCAGGGACTCCTTCACCTGTTGGGTTGTCGCTTGATTTTCTTGTGTCCATCATCATCCAAGGATCGTCTTCTTTGTTGTCCTTCTCCCTCAATCCTTGGGTCCTACGCTCCGCCTGATCCCAATCTTTCTTACAAACGCATATTTCTATGCTTTCGGGAGATAAGCGGGATCTAGCTCTTCTCGTCAAGAACACGTCTACCTGCACTAAAAGCAGACTCGGAAGCAATAGAGGAGGCGGGAATTTCAAGGATATCCTTTGCAATTCTCGCCAAAATGGAAAATTGCCGTTCGTGATCGCGCCACCACTTAATAATTGAAAAATTAGCATCGGTTTCATGTTGGTAAGAAAGATATTCATTAATATTATAAAGTAAAGAAGAAGAAGAAGAAGAAGAAGAAGAAGAAACCGATGTTTATGATTTTTTTTAAAATTCTACCAAATATTGGATGTCATCGCGTAGCGGAACTTCCACTAGAAGAAGATACATTTTCGGACGGTGCATAAACAGAAGCATAATGATCATATAAACTAGCTAAAATATTTTTACATTTTTCTATATATGCATTGACATCGTATTGTAAACTTAAAGCGTTATAATAAAATTCTAAACAATTTTCTAAACCTACAGTCTTGACCTCGGGATCAAGAATAGAAGCTATATCATACATGACGGGAAAATTCACTAAAGTAGTTATACTATTTACTAAGCATACTAGTAATTACATCACTAATTTGAACGATGTTGAAATGCTCGGTAAGAGTGCTAACTACGGTAACACACTCTAATATAACTAAATGAATGTTAGGGTCGTAAACATAAGAGAAAATTTTGGTTGCATGGTCAAAAGCTGCTAAAATGTCATGGATGTAAATTGCTGTATTCCAATGGAAATCAGTAATAAGTTCATCGGGAGTCGCTCGGGTTTCGTTATAAATAATTGTCAAAACCTCACGGTATTTAATGGCTTCTTTTAACAATTTATATGTGGAGTTCCAACGGGTCGGTGTATCTAACGTTCGAATTTGGCGAATTACCGGGCTAGGCCGGGCTGAATCAAGGGGCCGAATCGAATCGAATTGCGGGCCGAATCGAATTTTTCTCGAACCGAATCGAAACGGGTTAGGATTGAAAAATGGGAATTCGTATTCAGCCCACTTCTTGGACGGGCCGAACCGGACTTGGCGGTTTGTTGGTGGACCGGTTTAAGCCGGGCTGGGGACAGGACGGGCTGAACCGGTCCACGGGCCATCTCTACCCGCGATCTTGAAAATTTAATGCATATACACATACAACATGATGTCAATTAATACTTATAATAATGAGAAAAAAAAAAGTAGAACAAAGGAGTAGTAGCTTGTCTAGTTTTGTACTAACAATTGAGGCCTAAAAGGCTACAACTATCACTTTTCTAATTTTGCGAACTTAATAGCAACATTTTCGATCTCTCTCTTCTCTCTCGCTTTCATACTTGTATTTTTTCTAAGAAAATAGGCGAATGTTGAATATGACGATCCAACACAAATGAATAACACAGCTAATCATAAAGTAATAAATAATGAGGGCTTAAGGAGTAGCTTAAGTAAATAATTAAGGCTCCTCAAAAATTCAAAAAACGAATTAAATAAGGTATATGTACTCCATAATATTCAATATCTTGCTATGATTTTACACATTTCGTTAACATTTTGCTTCGTTACAAAATGCATAGCTCGCTTTTCATCTTAGCTTCTCATATTCGTCCTCTTAGCGTATGGTTATTGTCGAATAATTGGTCCAACTCTTAGGAATAAAAACATAATCGAATTGTTACGTATATAGTCATTTATTTTGTTCAAATTTCAGCATGCACTACCTACTGAACACAAATTTTGTATAGACCCATGTTGAAAAATTAATTGACAAAGACACTAATCCACCATGATTGGAGAAATTTTTAGTGGGACTTGAATGGGTACAAACGTTGTTCTCAGTAGTTGTAAAGGCATATTAAATTTGAACATGATGTATTAAGTGTCTTTGCTAACTTGTAACTACTATAGCCAGAAGTCTATTTTGTCGGAGTACATTAGTAGTGTAGCCTTAGTTAAGGTGGTTCCTGCAAACGGGCTAAGTAGAGTCTTCTTTTTTGTTTGATTTTGTTTTCTTTTTGTTGGTTTTATTTTTTTAGGCTTTTGTTTTGTTTGATGTCTTTGTTTTGGTGGATTTCGTCCCACTTTAATTTGCACCAAAAAAACTACCCAAAAAATAAAATAAAAATACTATAGCTTAATATTTACAAAATAGTGTAGAACCGATCCAGCTATATATATAATACTACGTACGTGCATGCAATCATACATGATTAAATAGTTCATATTCCTATGAAACCATATTCCTCAATATATAGTATAATCGAAATTAAAAACCTTATCAACACTCTTCAAAGTCGGTGGATCGGAGATAGATTCTCAAAAGGTTGCGTACGTTCTGAATAGTTGACTATATATATGAACTAGTTAGATCATCAAAACCGAAATTCGCTTCCTACAATTTGGAGGTTGTAGTACTACGTAAGGTGTACTATTAATATTCCTGAAAGTATTTTTGAGACAAGTATAATACATAGTACTATACTTTCTCTATTCTTTTAGTGCAACATTTCTGGTTTTGGCATTCCTTGAGTAATTCTCTATTCAATCTCCACTTTTGTATACAATCTTTTTACGGTTAATACGGAGTAATAGTTGTATGACACTTCATTCTTGTTAATTAAGGCCATATATTGCATATATGATAGTTGTTAATTATTAAATTAGGCAAATGGCTGGATTAGATTTTTTAAGTATGAAGATTTGAACCTAAGCTACCTGTCACGTGCAGACTTGCTAACCGCAATGTATACCTTTATTGTGTGCCACCCGATAAGTCATGTCTATAAAGTCAAGTTCCCCTTTAATTGACAACAGAACTCTAGACAAGGGTAACCCTTGTGCTTAGCATCCCAAGATTATGTCTCGTGACGTAGAAATCATATGTGTACGAGTAGCACCCATTAGCCCTATGCACCCCAACGATGACATAGAGCAACACTGCTGTGCTGGTCCTGAGACTCCAAGTATTAGAGATGAAGGATTTCATTTACGTATCGACATCATAACATATAGAAATATTGAAGCTAAGTAAATACGGAGTAGGACTTTTCATAGGGTAAAACAACATATAATACCACTTACGTACTCATGGAAGGGCGATGTAGAAAAGTCAAAGGCGAATGATTAAATAAAACTCACGATAGCTGCTTTAACTTTCATCATTCTTAGAAGCCGAAGTTGGGATCCACTTTGGCTTAAAACAAGGAATTTATGATCTAGTATTGGGCTACAACTTTAATGAGAAATGTGGCTTATAGTACTATTTATCACTTGTGCTGCAAGACTGCTGAAATTTAACCAAGCACTCATTACTTGGAGCCTTAGTAAATATATAGAGAACATCAACAATGTTGTATTTTACTACTAAAAAGTGCATATCATCCATTCTTTCCATAATGGCTTGTCTTCCTCGATTGGTCCTAAAATTTGACTTTGCCAATGGATGCTAATTATATTCCTACGTATATGATAGGCTAGCCATTAAGTGGCCTTGCTATGTGCAATTTACATGATGGAGAATCTTAGGCCAGCCTCCAGAATTAATTAGGATCGATGCGCACTTCCTTTTCCACTAAGCTTCAACCCCTAAAGTCTTGTCAAGGAGGTTTTACCAGACCTGTTCAAATGAGAAGAGCCTCATTAAAGGCCCTTAATCGATCCATTTATATAAGGGTCTAATTAATTATAAACTTATTGAATCGGTCTTATAAAAGGTCATGTTTTATTGAGTTTTTAATTGGTCAAGCCGGGTCAATAATTGGTCAATATTTTCAACCTGTTTTGCATGTGACTCATCCCGACCCTTACCCGACCCAATGCACATATCTATAGGCCACGCAATAAGGCCCCTTATTTACTTAACCGGATTAACCAATGCAAGAAAATACATACTAGTCATATTAATATATAAAGTATATGTACATACATTGCGCTTATTTTGTTTAGGGTGTGTAATATGTATGAGTAATGAAACGAATCACTTTTTCTAAGAATCCAACATGAAAGTGAAACTAGTGGGGAAAATTCCGTGAGTGACAGATCTAAAAGCTTTATGTAATTACTTAAGAAGCAGCCTTTAACTTTAATTCAATTTCTGTAAATATGCATGCTATGTGTAAGCTTCTGTATAGCATGTATTGATGTATGTATTTACTCCTCACATTTCCGATAAGAATCTGTTAGATAGGGAAAAGCCAAATGTTGTGGGGATGCTAAAGTAAATCATTGGTTTGGCCGGCCTAAATAATTAGGTTAAGGAGTTGTCACGGGCTTTAGAGAGGCCAAATGTAAGGATCGGATGGTAGTACGTCGCAAGCTTGATTTGATAGCTCATACGCTTATCTCTTATTGCAGCATTAGGATGAATTGCAGAAAAATTCTACTTGTTATTTTACTTCACTAGCTACTAGCTAGTATAAATTGACTTACTAAGAGACCATTAATTTCGGACAAACAGGACTTGGAGCCACTGATGTGTTTTTTAGATGTCCATCCTAATCATATTCATGAAATTCGTAGCAATTTAATGGTTAAATACAACTCTATGCTAGCCAGGCCATCATGCCAACATTTGAGCACGTCATGTCTTCATAAAATTAATGATGATGTTTTAAAAGCATGTACTTCTAAATTTGTAAAATTTTTATAATTAGAATCAAAGTTCGAAAAACTTTAATTTTAAATTCTCATTATATTCTAAAAATGTAAATGAAGAAAGTAATACCGGGCTAGCTAAAGACATATCATTAATAATATGTACATTTCATGTACGGAATAGTCACGTTTTTACGTAGTATGTATGGTAATGTGGAAGCAAATAGGAAATACGGAGAATGTCATATGGTACAACTTGCGATCATTATGTTAAAGAACTTTAGTCTAAAATTATTAGCCTCAACAGAGACACATGGAAAGAAATGTCCGGAGGCTGATTCGTGAATAAACTAGTTTGTTTTGACATTTATCACGGCTTTACAAATGTACTAAGTATTCATTTCCAAAAATATAAAACAAATGTTCATTATGTTTTAGAATAGTAGATGTCTCTTATTTAAGAAGCGACGTACTCTAAATATGAATGGCTCCTATTTTATGTACATAATTATAAAATTATGCTGTTAAATATGAGTACTTAGTTTATATCTGAATGTAATTTCATGATAAAAACTACCACTGTGCCAGTTAATGTCCCTATAAAATCAATTTTACCTTTCTCCTTTCACTAAAAATATTGTGAAATTCCGACTATTATACTACTTTGGTACTACTTCACTTATTAATTAATTCTGTTCATTTTGTACAACGCGACACTAAGGAATTTCAAATCAATGAATTTCACGGTTCACCAATATACTCCTTATGTGTCCATTCATTCTTCTTTAGTCTGCGTTATTATGTCTGTAGTGTAGTAGCTCCTTTCACAAGAAAATTTAATTAGTATCTCTGTCAATATATTTTTGTTGACTTTTAAATTAAGGACATTTTTTTTATCTTGAGGTTACTTAAGGAGTTAAAAATTTTACTGCATTTTTTTTACTCCATTTCTATATTTTTTAATCTTGAGAGTCAAAATTTATAATATATTTAAGTAATAATATCAAATTTTCATAAATTTTTATCTTATTAATTTATAAATAAAAATATTTTAAGTCATATCTAAAAAAATCGGCGTTAAACAGACCATATCATTGTTTTAAGTCACGATATTTACTCCATTCTATAGAGTCTGTTTTTATAGTCTTCTAAGCCGAATGTTGTAAATTCGTTTAGATATAGCCGTGCTTTCCCCCTTGGAACCTACGAGGCTATAGTCGGCTAGTCGCAATGCAAAACAGTGAAAACACTAAATGTCAAAATTTGCAGCGTCATAGGCAGATATTTTTGTATAAGACATGATTTCCCCAGTAAAAATATATGCGTTCATAATATATCTTGGATTTATTTCCCTCTAAAAAGTTGCATTAAACACTAAATTAACAATATACAGGCGCAATTTCAAACTTCAATTCTCAAATTCACACATATCAATACAATGAGTTTCAAAACCCATGTAAATTAAATTTGACAATAAACCTAGGGTAACAAAAATAGTAATAGTTGTAAAATTACCTTCTGTCCCCATGATCAAGATTATTTCCCTCGTAATTATAAAGTTTTACCCGGAGCGTTTTTTAACCAAGCCATAAGAAACCCTTCTAGGCTGCTCTCTTGGGAGAAAAACCAGAGACTGAGCAACAGAGCTACTATTTTTACAAGACAAATTCACAAACCCAAATCTATGCCTCAAACTCTTAGCAGGACCCTTCCAAATGCTCCCATACACAAGCTTATGGTGCCCTTCGTCGTCGTCACCGTCTTTCGAACACTCTAGAAGAGCAGCAAAGAAAGGATCTTTCGTACAAACAATGTGATGTTTCTTGCAGTTTGGCTTAGTTGTAGTCGAAACAGGAGCAGCAGGTGGAGGCAGGGGAAGGTAGCTTGGTTTTCTTGAAGAATCAAGGCTTTGGACATGGACAATTTGATGTTTTGGGATCCCTGGGATCGTCTCCCAAGAAAATGGGATTCTTTGAGGAGGGCTTGGAGGTGGAGAATCTCCATGGGAGAAGGATCGGAAGGATGAGGATGAACTTGAGGACACTGAAGGGGATGGGGAGAGCGATGGACTTCTCCTTGAAGACGGCCATTTGGGTCTTGTGAAGATGTTTTTCTTTGAGTTTATGACATTGTTGGGTGTTGTTGGCTCTGCTAATGAGTTCATTTTTTATTTTTTTTTTTAGAGAGTTTGGAAGATGAAGAGGTAACGGTGTTTGATGTATTGTATGTTTTTGTGGGGTGCCCTGTGTGGTTTTGAGGGTGTCTTTGAGGGGTGCTCTGCGTGGTTTTGGGTTCGAATATGTGATGAGTAGAAGATGAAATGAGAGCCTAATTTGTACTCAACCATGGACCCATTGTGTTGGGAAAGGAAATTACTTGTTATACGAACTCATGGGCCCATCACATTTTTGTCATTTTTGGTCTATAAGCAAAAGAGATTTACCATTATTGTGTCAGCAAAATTATAAGCTACGGAGTGTAGATATTAGAGGTCGTTCAATTTAAAATTAAGTAAATCTGCGCATTGGATTGAGTTAGTATCAGGATGGATTACATGCAAAATGAGTCGGATTATACTTGGCCAAAAAAGATACAAAACGGGCAGAGTCACGTCAAGCCGTTCAAAGAGAGTATAGTTTTTATCTATAAAGGATTATAGTTTGTATGTAACATTCTTTAATCTTTGGTAGTGGGTCATTGGCAAGTAAATAAAAATCATTGATTACTTGATAGTGTTTAAAAGTTTTGGAAACTACTGGTTCATTATTGACCCAACTTGATCCATAAAAGACCCAATAAAACATAACTATTTAAAGAACCGACTCATTAAATCCATAACTGAGTAAACCCTTTTATAAACGAGCCGATTAAGGGTCCTTAATAGGGCCTCTACCATTTGAACAGGTCTAGCTAGTAATATGTACGATTTAAATTTAATTTTTGTGAAAAAAGCAGTTACAAACATGCGTTAAAGTAGAATTAGATTTTACGAGGGGAATAATATAATAATAGATGTATATGTAAAATGCAACCGTTTACACTAGTTGAAATTGTTTAACTTGCACATACATCACATATATAATTCATAGTAAGATGTATATAAATCATTCTTCTAGCCCACAACTCGTCTCGATTCTGAATAGCAACCTACATAATTTTTTATTCAGTATGATATCCAAGGTTACCCATCATAATAAATAAGAAAATACTTAGATATTAACCACTAATGATGTTACAAATATATATATCAATTTAGTGTTTTCCGTTCACGCGAGATTTAGCTTAGTCAGTTACTCAATCTTAAGCTAAATTTATGGACAATCCCCCATTTATCTCCTTTAAAACACGATTAAAATGGCAATATATATGAAATATGGAAAAATTAAATGATTAGTGAAAATGATGGTTACACTTAGTTAGAATAATTGGCTGTAGGCTTATAGCAACATATACCGGCACCGTCGCACGTACTACTGAAAGTTGACGTGAATAAATATATACCTAACCAAGACGCCAATATTAATTGGGAAGAGATAGGGGGGAAGAAAGAGAACTTTAGACTTTAGAGGCAAAATAAGATGGGTGTTCATTTTGGCGGTGCATGATCATATGACGGGGAACATTATATTATAAAGTTCATATCGCATTTACTATAGAGGATGTGTGAATTATACTCCATATTCACTACTTTCTAATCTGAATTATATTGTTTCCAATTTGTCTTTTTCGCCTGTTTAATTAAACAAGTGATTAACTCTCAATTTTTAAGAGATACTTTTTTTTTTTTCTTCTATCCGCATGTTTTAACACTTTTTTTTTTCTATCATATATAACCCTCAAACATCATGTCACTTATTTAGAAGTATCATGGAGAAATATTAATTTTATTAAGTGCATGGAAAATTAATATTGATGAAGAAGATTAAGTAATTTTTTTCTGTGGAATATTAAGTAATTTGAATGTTGAAGTGTTTACATGAGAATTTGATATTTGGTCATAGGTTTTCCACATTTTCCCTTTGCTTGCAAAATCAATGAAATATAAAGCAAGAATATTATTCTTTTGTTCTTTTTTTTTCTTCCCATTTTCTCCTTTTGAAATTTTTTAAATATTATTCTCATTTGTAATCCTTCTATTTTTGGTCTAATATTGTGATTGGATGGAAAGATTAGTGATCCGTGTGATATGTAGCACATTGATTGATTTTTTAACTGTTTAATGCTATAAACTTTAGAAATTTTCTATTTATTTAATACTCAACTCATTTACATTGTTTTTTTTTAATAAATATTGATCTTATTTTTAGTTTTATTTAAATTTTTTTATATAATTTTAAAAATATTTAATATTATTTTGTTTTTTTTTTATTTCAAATGAAAAGGAAAACAAAAAGAAGGGAAGAAGAGGAGAGAAGTTAACAAAGGGTTGGTTGGTGGACAAAGCATGGGAAATAATCAAATATAAGGATATGAGATCAGCCGCGTAAAAGCATTTATGGTGATTTTGATATGAAGCTTCATACAAACCTCACAGCAATTCACCATTTTCCTTATTTAAACATAAGATTTGATGGATGGTCTTCGTGTTTTGAAAATTCTATTCGTCGGTGACATTTTTTCTAAACCTAGGAAGATACGTTCAATGTGTGTGTGAGAGAGGGACCTAAATATCACTCCTTACCTAAAGTTTATGTTCTCCATCCATTACGAAAAGAAGTTTTAAGTGAAATGAAACAATATGTATTACGTATATTATGTTTGGTACTATTGTTCTTATTTTTATTAGGATACTGGTTAAAACTCTATACATCTAATTTAGAGGTAACAGCACGCATACATTTTTTAGAAATACATAGTATAGACTATAGATATGTTGGGTGCCCATAGGTTGGGCATGGGATGAGATTTGTCAACCTAGTCTAACCTGTTTATTAAATGCTATAGATTGTGTCAACTCAAACCAACTTGTTTAAAAGTAAAAGTCTTATAATTTTTAATTTTTCAAGTTTTAAGCAATACATAATGAAAAATCTCAAATCTTAACACAACCAAATTTAAAAGTTTGACGATACATTACAACTTCATAATAATAGTTTAGTGATGAGGTAAAATTTTAACATAATATATAAAAGACAAAGACATTAACACTTTTGGATTGTGAGAACTGAAAAATGAGAAGATTCGCAGAAGAGAAGAAGAATTGAAGAGGTAGAAATACAGAATAGAAATTAGAAAGGCAAAGCTGCTAGGGTTAATCGGTTAAAACAAGGGTATTAGGGTATAATTTAAATCGACCCGTAAAGAAAAATTGAGCAAAACCAAATCCAATAAACAAACAGATTGGGTCGGGTTGAAAATTTCAATTCGACCCTTTGTTGAATTTGGATTGAGTTGGTAAATTTGGTCAGTTTTTGGCCGCTCTTGTACTGACTAAATGTGGTAATATGCCTTATTGGAGAAACGCACGTCATTTTGTAAATTTTATGATTTCTACTTTTCTAGTGCATTGCAAGGCACACTTTTAGTGAACTCAAAACACAGAGTTATTATGTACTAGTTGTCCGTACTAGTACTACGAACACGAGTATAACTCATAAGAAATGAGAGTACATAATTAATGACGTACAACTGCTCGATCTATTTCAATTGAATTCATTGGAAGAGAAAAATAAAACATTATATAATGTCCCTACACATGGACATTATTCGTAAAATACAACTACTCTCTCATTTTTTTTTGAAATTTCGCGAAATTATTTAGACAAATTTCTATGATTATTTTGTTCTTATAAATTATTATTTTACTTTAAAATCACCTAAATTCATCCATCATTTTCACACTTCAATTTCTTTTATATACTCATTTATTCCTTTTAAAATAAATATATTTAATTTTATCTCATAAGTAGTTGATAAAGTTGAATGAGGTCGAAAAAGGGTGATACTCACGAGCGAGCAACAATGCACGTGAATTAAGATGAGATGAAGGAAGTGAAGGGTTAAAGCTCATTTAGGACTTGTGGTCAGGCACTTGGAGTCAACATTCTGGGAAAATATGAATGACATTCGTAAATCCAGGCTATCAACTTTAATCTGTTAATTTGATCTCAAATATGGGATATAATCTTCAACAATTATTTGTTAATTAGTATTCAACACAGCCTTATGTGACCAAAAAAATTATTTGGAATTAATTGTGATATGTTTTCCCAACCTTTTGACTACTACTCAGTCCATATTGTGTACTGTATTAGACAGTGAAGATATATTTCCGAACATTCTAAAATTATACTCCTTATGTTGTGTAACTAATAATTTCGATTCCATGGTAATGCGATCGCTCGTGTGATTTGTACAGCAAAGTAATGTGAACCATTTTAGTGAAATCTCTTGTTTTATTTTGCTACTTAATTAGATCCGAGTGCTTACGTTCTACTTTATCATCAACAAATCTACAGTCTGTTCAGCGTACCTGATACATGCAAATGATGCAATTTACACCGACTTTTTTTTGGTTTTTGGCATTGTCCCAGTGCGACACTCCAGTCTCCACAATGCAGCTGGTTACTGTGAGTGGACTGATTGGGATTCTTGAGCCTGCCTGCCCTTCATATTTGTAGAACATTGAACATGAACTTGAGAGTATCTAAAAAGCATATCAGTATGCAAAGCATGTGAAAGAGTACCCTAAAATCTAGCTACTTCCTATAACATAGTAAGAAATTATATGATATAGAAAAAAAGCCAAATTTGGCCCTAATATGGGAAACTAACCATCAACTTGTATAAGTGAGATAATTATCAAACACGCATAATCGTAATACCCAAAAAAATGGCACAAGTTGAAGTGCGACTTCATATAGAACATACATCCAAAACTCAAAATACTTGGTGTTCCTATTTGAAAATTGGAGTTTATTGAATGTTGTTCACGTTCGCTGCTATGGACCTCACTCGCTTCAAGGTTGGTGTTCAAGAAATTCACTCTGATATTTAAGTTATAACAATGTTTGGTGTAGATGAAGAAGTTTGAGGACTTTCATAAGTGTCTAGTGGACTACATCGGGAGTGATCAGTTTATCAATAGACCTGATTAGCCTAAGAAAATTAAAAGGGAGCTAATCACTTAGGGGGAGAGCAGATTTGTGTGTGTGTAATTAGATCATCAGAGTAACTCTATCTCTATTTGAAAGTCCTCCTTACTTACATTTTGTGCATATATGCATCCACAAAGCTATGATATTCGATTTGAATTCGGCCAAAAATAACGGGTTTTGAACAGAAATTTCTACCCCGAACCCAATCGTATTTGATATTCATTTTTGAATTGATTGACCCGAAAGTATTACACTAATAATAAAATGAAATTACGATAACCTTACTGGAAAAAAAATTCCTCTTAACTACTAAAGAAGTTCTTATAATGATCTTTACATATTATAAAAGTCAAATATAGAGACATAGAGTTGAAATCGATTAGAAATGACTATAATTATTAAAATTTATCGTTTGCAACATATATTATGTATATTTTATCAAATATATGGCCCCAAAAATGATTTGTCAGATAATGACTACCCGTGCTTCTGTTAAGTGTAGCTTATTTTATTCAGTTGCAAAGATCTGTTAGTAATCCATGAGAAAATGGGTGGCCTGTTGGAAGCTAGAAGACACTAGTTGTTTGGAATTGGCACTTAATCTAACAATAAAGTTTCGAGATTATAAGTAATTAAGTAAAGCTAATTAACAATCCATCCCTTAATAACATGAGATTAAGTATGTGAATCGACTTTGACCTGAATAAAACTGATCTACTTATGATATTTACATGTTATTTGACTTTGAAATACATCATTTAGAGCGTATAGCTCCAAGTCGATCCGTAGTACCATCATTTGTCAAATGCTAATTTAAATTATGTGCTCACTAAATTAATGTCAAATATTAATCGTGCTTCCTTTCGATCAGTCTCTGTGATGTCAAAGATCACCAATTATAAAATAGTAAGCTCATAAGCTAAACTATTTCACTTTTTCTTCACTAATTATTGAGCATAATCCCTTCTTTAAACATTATATTCCAGTATACCTAATTATAGACTTAATAGTGACAATTACATTATTAAAGGTAAGTAATTGACTTAAGAAAAGCACAATTTAAGCAGCATATGGAAGGGGACCATGATTAAAGTTTCCGACATGAATTAGTGCCATTTCAGGCATTGACTCTTACCAAAACATACATGAGATATTGAGATACACTGCAGCAGTAGGACTGTAGGACTGTAGGAGAACCACTGTACCACTAATTATGACTCCTAGTTTATGCACCACAACATCTACCTCGCAACATAATTTCAAACCAAATTAATTCATCCCATCAAGTCTTCCACTTATTACTTGGTAAAAGCTAAGGGTCAACAATTGCCATTAAAAATAAACATAACTAATGCAACTCTTTTTTGTTCTTGAATCAAGCTACGCTTAGCTAAGCTAGTGAAAATGCATAACTAAGTAGTATAGAGTATGACAAGAGATAAAAATCTACATGTGAATTGGGACCGATTATCCCACATTGATTAAATGAGTGAGAGTTAAAAACATTTTATAAGGTTTAGGGGCAACTCCTCCTATTGCCATATAATTTTAGGATGAAACCCTATTGGACCGTATAAACAGACTCTTTTGGTGATGTGTGCGGTTCAAACTCATACTTAATAGAGTATGTGCAAATTTATGCATGAAAATTCATCTACAAACAAGGTAGATACATTAATAGACGATTGCTCGGGTAAATTTCCCCAATATTCGCAAAGGTAATAATGAATCATCTCTCCCTTTAACCCCCAATTTTTGATAAATTAGGATTTTCTTATGAGTCGCTTTCCCAAAAAAGGTAGTTAGAATGCCAAAAATAAGTAATTAAACATATAAGATGCAATTCACCTAACTGTGGATTATATTTCCAAAATGAAATTCTAGGAGATAGGCAGAAAAAATTGGGGAAATAATGGGTCATCGCGTAAAATTATGTCTAATGGCCAGTGGACCGAGCTGAATTCGTCCAGCACTAACACAACCCGATACACAAGGGGACCGGTTCAAGCCCGGTTTTGCCCGTTAAAAAAGTGGGTCGAATCCCATTTTTCTAACCCTGACCCTATTTGATTCGGTTCGAGAAAAAAATTAATTTAGTCCACGATTCGGCCCGGTTGGGCCCACTGAACCAGCCGACCCTATTTGACTCGCCTAAATCTTTTAGTTTTATAAATTTAGTTCATTTGAATGTATTTTAGTTTATACAAATGTTAGTTTAGTTGAACATAAATTAATTTATACGAATGTTAATTGATTTGCATATAGTTTGTAATACCACCAAACTACTACTACTACTACTACTACTACTACTACTACTACTACTACTACTACTACTACTACTACTACTACTACTACTACTACTACTACTACTACTACTACTACTACTACTACTACTACTACTACTACTACTACTACTACTACTACTACTACTACTACTACTACTACTACTACTACTACTACTACTACTACTACTACTACTACTACTACTACTACTACTACTACTACTACTACTACTACTACTACTACTACTACTACTACTACTACTACTACTACTACTACTACTACTACTACTACTACTACTACTACTACTACTACTACTACTACTACTACTACTACTACTACTACTACTACTACTACTACTACTACTACTACTACTACTACTACTACTACTACTACTACTACTACTACTACTACTACTACTACTACTACTACTACTACTACTACTACTACTACTACTACTACTACTACTACTACTACTACTACTACTACTACTACTACTACTACTACTACTACTACTACTACTACTACTACTACTACTACTACTACTACTACTACTACTACTACTACTACTACTACTACTACTACTACTACTACTACTACTACTACTACTACTACTACTACTACTACTACTACTACTACTACTACTACTACTACTACTACTACTACTACTACTACTACTACTACTACTACTACTACTACTACTACTACTACTACTACTACTACTACTACTACTACTACTACTACTACTACTACTACTACTACTACTACTACTACTACTACTACTACTACTACTACTACTACTACTACTACTACTACTACTACTACTACTACTACTACTACTACTACTACTACTACTACTACTACTACTACTACTACTACTACTACTACTACTACTACTACTACTACTACTACTACTACTACTACTACTACTACTACTACTACTACTACTACTACTACTACTACTACTACTACTACTACTACTACTACTACTACTACTACTACTACTACTACTACTACTACTACTACTACTACTACTACTACTACTACTACTACTACTACTACTACTACTACTACTACTACTACTACTACTACTACTACTACTACTACTACTACTACTACTACTACTACTACTACTACTACTACTACTACTACTACTACTACTACTACTACTACTACTACTACTACTACTACTACTACTACTACTACTACTACTACTACTACTACTACTACTACTACTACTACTACTACTACTACTACTACTACTACTACTACTACTACTACTACTACTACTACTACTACTACTACTACTACTACTACTACTACTACTACTACTACTACTACTACTACTACTACTACTACTACTAATAATAATAATAATAATAATAATAATAATTTTAGTAACTTAAGGGTATTACCGCTACGTGTCACCACGCTTCAGTTGTGCTAACTAATTACTATATTGCAGCGGGAAGAAAAACTTGATTTATTTATTAAAATAAGAATTTTGATTATCCAGAGATACAAAAGTTGAATAAGAAAAATTATGAAAAATCCTAACTAGTATGTGCTCCTTAATATAATGCTCTCATGCATATTTATTCCTGCAAATCTACTCACTATAAATGATAAGTACAACGAACAAAAAACAATTAGGAAAATATGTGTCAATGAAAAAACACTATGTACATATATATGCTAAAAGAAATACTTTAACTTTTAAATTTATTTATTTTGAACTTGCTTTCTTATAAGTAATAAATTTTAAACCTTCCTTTATAATAATCCAATACAAATGAAATCATTAAAATACTTAATAAAATAATTTTCTCTTCTTATATCCCCTCCTTGATCCTAAGTGTGTACACCCGCCAAGTTAGTTATCCCATCATGGATCTATCCTTGGAGTTTCCTAATTATTTGCCAACAAGCGGACTTTAAAGCATTTACCCTTCTTGATTATAAAATCAAGCGGTAATTTATAATAATAACTCTCCTTTTATAACTCCTTTAATAAATATTTAAAATACAAAGACCTTGTTTTTGTTATTAAACCTCATTGAAAATTATTAAATCTCAACTGTTATTCAGTCTTTTTAAATAAATAAGGTAAATTTATATCATTCCCCTTTTTATTATTGAAATTTTAAATATGTATTTTAAAAAAAAAGTGGCGCATGGTTGAAATTTCAATTTTAATTTATTTAGCAAATTATGTATATAATACATACTAAAAATATCTTAACACAATATATTTCACAAAACAAAACATCCAATTACATATGAAAAGATTTAATACATATACGTACCTTAAAGTCTAGTATTTTTTAGTAACTTCTTACTAAATTTCAGATGATCCTCCTATCAATTAAAACTAAATAATCAATATAATACAATATAATAATTATGCATAAAATATCAAAACTTTAGAAATAATTTTAGGAATTAAACAATTTATAAAATAATTAAAACAATTAAACAGTTAGGGAAAAGAGGAGGGTCACGGTGGTTGGTTGTTGTTGGTGGCACAAGATGGCCAAAGGGATAGAGAGTGGTCAGAGAAAGAGGGAGAAAGTTTGAGAGAAGAAAAAAGTGTTTAATGATATTTGTATAAAGAATTAGGCGAGGTTTAGGGTCTATTTATAGTATATATTAGGGTAAATTTTTAGGGTTTGAAAATTAAAAGATAAGTATGAATTTAAAATAATATTTATCTTTCAAATTTTCATAAAAATCTTTTGTTTTTAAATTAATTTAATTATTAGATAGTTTAACCAATTAAAATCCTTTAATTAAAAAACCAATTAAAATTAGTTAAAAAAAGATAAATTTTATAATAATAACTTTTTTTTTTGAAATATAAATCATGGCAAATGGATATGATAAGGTTGAATTTTTTTTTTTTGAAAAAAATCCATTATTTTCAAATTAAAACTATCTTTTTAACTAAAATTATCCTTTGAATTAGGATAAGATAAATATAATATTTTTTTTGTAAATATATCTGATTTTTTACATAATTGGTTTTAAATTAAAATAATATTTATAAATATCTAAAATTGTTTTTTTTTTGCTAAGAATAATATCTTAGTGGATACTCAGAATATTTTTCGGGATATTTTGAAGGGCTTTTTGGGAATTTAATAGAATAATTAAGGAATTAAATATTTATTAAATAATTTTATTAATAAATTTGTAAAATAAATATGTAAATGGCGGTTCATAATTATGATTGACGCCAAAATAATTTTTAAACTATTTAATTATTACTAAAATATTCTTAAAATAATTTTATTTTGAAATGCTAAAATATAATATACATATAATTTTAAATATACCTTAGCATATAAACGTTTTAATTTAGTGTCTAAAATACAGCGTATTACTTATATGAATGTTAGTTTAGTTGTATAGTTTAGTTTATATGAATCAATGAATGTTAGTTTAGTTAAATAAAGTTTAGTTTATATGAATTAATAAATGTTAGTTTAGTTAAATATAGTTTAGATTATATGAATGTTAATTTTGATGAATATAATTTAGTTTATATGAATCAATAATTAATGTTGATTTAGTTGAATTGTATATAGTTTAATTTATATGAATTAATGAATGTTAGTTTAATTTCATTGAATATAGTTTAGTTTATATGAATTAGTGAATGTTAGTTTAGTTTATATGAATGTTTCTTTAGTTGAAAATAGTTTAATTTAGATGAATCAATGAATCTTAGTTTAGTTGAATCTTAGTTTAGTTTATATAAATGTTAGTTTAGTTAAAAATTGTTTAATTTAGATAAATCAATGAATCTTTAAACATTGTTTAATTTATATGAATCAATGAATCTTAGTTTAATTGAATTTTAGTTTAGTTGTTAGTTTAGTTGAACATAGTTTAGTTTATAAAAAATCAATGAATGTTAGTTTAGTGGAATATAATTTAGTTTATTCATTAAATGAATTAATGAATGTTAGTTTAGTTGAATATAGTTTAGTTTACATGAATAATGTAAGTTTAGTTGAATATAGTTTAGTTTATATGAATCAATGAATGTTAGTTTAGTTGAATATAATTTAGTTTATATGAATCGAATATGATTATATCTTTTTGTGATTATATGTAATTTATGTAAATATGTAATGAAAATTAAAAAATATTGATAAAAGAAATGAAAAATAAATGTGATTATGTGAATATAAAAGTTTACAACGAATGTCAAGATGTGATTCGTGAATATAAACGTTTAATTACTTTCAAAACAATTCATTTCTTCTAATTTATAAATATCATTATGAAAAATTCGGTTCGATTCAATTTGATTTGATTTGGTTCGTGATTCGGTATGAATCCAATTCCCCGACCCCGACCCCAACCCCAGCCCTGCTCGGTGGCTAGCCAGCCCCAGTCCACCCGGACCAGCCCAGTGGCCACCCCTAGATTATGACTTACAATTTTATACCTTCCTAAATTATTTTGGTAAAAGATTGTTTCTTACTAAGTTTTTCTTATAAAGTTGTTTCACAAAATTAGACATTGTTTCTTACTAAGTTTTTCTTATAAAGTTGTTTTTCACAAAATTAGACATAAAGTGTTGTATAAAAAAAGTTATTGTACATGATAATATAAGCACTAAACTTTGCGTCTAAAATATTGTATCACATATATTTAAAAATTTCTGATATTAATTAAGTTGTAGTGTCTAAATACGCCACAACCAAGAAAAAATTACACTCCTTGAAAGCCCTAAAAACAAATGAAAGAAGAAGAAAAAACCTGTAGAAATGCTATCATGTTATGTGGCTGATACCAGATATTTATCACCATTACCTCTGATCTGCAAGGTAAGAAGACTACGTACATACTAACAAGCAGACGATCGATAAGGGCAGGCTAGACTTTGATCGAAGAAAAATGAATTACTACTGCTATGAAATGAAGTACCCAACATTTGCGACGAATAAGTTGTATAGGAAGTCGTACGTAAATAATGTAAGCACATTGCATATAGAAACGCGCACGGCGCACGAATTTATTAATCCATACCCTGTGCATGCAGGCCGGCCATGCATACACCGTACCGGCCTCCACGCAAGTACGCAACAAGCTGTAAAGATATAGAGATGGCGCCTGGACATATGTACCAAGTAGGTCAGTCAATCAATGGTCGAACTCAGCTACCACCATATAACTAGCCAAGTCAGATGATCTACCCTGTCAATTTACAGCTAATTCTATCAAATATTAGTAGGATAAAAAGTGGCACTCCAAGGCTATCCTAGCTCACTAGCTACTGGCTCGCTTCGTACATTGCGTCATAGGCCAATCCCATTTCTCCCCTCCGATCCTCATGGTCACCTAACCTTGCCTCCTCTAATCTAGAAACATACTTCATTTTTTTTTTTTTGAGGAAACGAGACGACATATATAATTCATCATGGTACATGCTCCCCTTTTTAGCAATTAGTAAATACTCCCTATGTCCCCTTTTTTTTCATCCAGGTACAAAAATAAGCTTTTTAAAAATAAAATATAAAATCCTTGTGGAACAACCTAAAATGAATTTTTTTTTTAAAGAAATGTGACAATTTTTGAAAAACGAATCAAAATTGAAAATGGGGCAAAAAAAGGACAGAGGGGATACTATACAATACTCAATGTTTCTAGTCCTTAATTTCTACACGTGTACATGTCTTGTACGCAGTCCTACCCACACTAGCTAGCTAATTAACTAACGAGTCAAATTTTGTATTGATCGACTAGTTGGATCCAAATTTCGGTCCAAATGAGGCACGTGGGCTGCTAATGTTGGGTCAAGACGTAAATTTTCTTGCCTTCTCATTCATAATCAAATTTTATATACGGAGTTTTCCATCTCAAAAATTTATACATCCCTTTTGCTTATCCAATAAAAAAGTTAAAAATTGACGACATTCGTATATGGAAAAACCGAGTTGAGTTGTACATTAGAGAACTCTTAGTTTATCACTTAGGTTTTTGGTAGTTGTAATATAAACACTCGTTTGAAACTTTGAACAAAAATGACTCTAATATCAGAATAGTAGTGAACGCATAAGGCAATTGAATTAAATTTACAAGTTTTGGGCGCAGTTTATCAACCATACCACTTCTATTACTTTAGCTTGGAACTTGTAGATGGACTAAACTTGGAGCACAGAAAGCTGAACTAAGTTCCCGTATCCAAAACTTATACAACAAATAACTCAAATTAAATCAAGCTCAAGCTAGATATTTAATACATTAACTTGATCAACCAGTTTACAATTGTACATATTGCGTTGAAGCTCATATTCCTTTAGCCTCATTTTGACCAAATAGAGGAAACATTAAGGAATAGAGGAATTAAGTTTTGAATCCGGTCATGATTGAATATACAATTTAAATTAAAATCGAGTAACCTCGTAATTACAAAGGTGTTAAAATTGTTATCGTGAATTTCCAAGGGATAGGTTCAGAGTATTGCCCGTGGGTGGAGCTTGGAGGTAACATGCATGGTCATGCTAGGTTGTGCATGAGATGAGATGTATGCATAAGAGAGCTGACTTAATATATAGCCCGTTGTACCTAGCTTAATTAGATGAGCATCTCCGATCCGGACTACTGGAATATGCATACAGACACGTGTACAAGCACGACCCGCGTCGCCTCCCTGTTCACGACCCGCGTCGCCTCCCTGTTTACCCACAAAATCACAACACTGTGACTTGTGAGTTTTGAGTGTTGCGTCTTTGTGAGCAAGTGCAGTGATCCAACAAATGGAACCACAAATAAAAAGCAAGCGATTCCATACTACTGATATCTACTCATGAACGGCGCATAATTGGGCAGTTGCCACAAAGAAGACTTGATGGGTCCCACCAATGACTTTTTAAGAGGACCAGATGGCACGTGGAAGAGCCTCGTTGCACGCCCCATAGGTGGGATTTTCTCTCTTATGACGTGCCAACCATCATCTCATTCTCGGTACGTTAAATTTCCATGACTTCATATTCTTTTCCTTAGAATTTTCAATCTTTTTCTCCTTTTCTTTTTTTTTTTTTTACCAACTTCAATTTACCAAAAACACCTCTAATGCTACACTCACTCTCGGACCATAGGTGACCCCACCATCTCAAAATAAATAAATAAATAGGCCCTGCCATTGGTTTCCTCACTTCTCTACATCTTCTCATTTTGCCTTCCTCAACTCTCTGCCCCGCTCCCGTTCACCACCCACCCGCTTCCTACTACTACTGGATCAAAGTTTCTGGACCAAACAACCACCACTTAAAAAAATGTCTGTTTTTTACGAAAACAAGCCCCCAAACCAAATCAATGGCAATACACGATGTCATGATATCCAAACTCAGTCACCATCTCTATTATGTTCTTCTTATCCCATCACTCTCAAGGTATGTACCCTCCTTTCCTTTTTTTCCTACGTTGTCTATTTCTTTTGGACTTGTTTTTGACTTTCTTACTACCTAATTTGTACAACTAACTCATCATTCATACAGTTTCTTTGTTGATGCATCTAGAATTAGATATACCTATTATTTTTTCGTACTCACTTGACGCTAGAATTGAATAATCATCTTTGATGTACTTAATCATAATAACCAACATGCGTGCCTTACAGAACTGGGTTAAGAGGATTAGACATACCTCTTTATCTCTTTCAATCCCAACCAAAGGCCGTTAACTACGTTCAAAACCTACCCTCTAACTGTGATATCAAGGTTAATAATCTACTCCACTAAAGTTAGCTATCCGACAACTATACTAGAGTTGATCATGGGCGGAACTTTAAAAGGCGGGGTCGAGGGTAGTATATTTGAGGTTAAATACCGGTCTACGTTGATTATTGTCTTGTTATTTATTTATAGCTTTTCTTTGCATGAAAAAATATTGTCACGTTATAGTGTAACTTGAATTGTGAATATAAGGCCAATGCATCTCATTTTTTTTTTTTTGGGTTATGTTTTTAGTTTGTGGACATATGCTACAAAGTGAAAGTGGAGCCAACCGGCGGCGGCGGAAGTAATGTGGAAAGTTTAATCTGTGGAGGCAGGAAACCATCATCATCAGATGATCAATTATCAACGGCCATTCAAGAGCGGACGATCTTGAACGAAGTCACAGGAATAGCATTACCAGGAGAGATCCTAGCCGTTCTAGGCCCTTCAGGGAGCGGGAAATCAACGCTCCTAAACGCACTCGCAGGAAGACTCCGCGGACATGCACTCACCGGAACAATCCTAGCAAACGACCAGAAACTCACAAAACAAACACAAAAACGCACCGGATTCGTAGCCCAAGATGACGTACTATACCCTCACCTTACCGTAAGGGAAACACTCCTCTACTGCGCACTTCTCCGCTTACCCAACACCCTCACAAAAGATGACAAAATGAACGTCGTGGATTCCGTGATGGGGGAGCTTGGATTGCAAAAGTGTGGGAATACCATAATTGGGAACACATTCATTCGTGGGGTTTCAGGAGGGGAGAGAAAGAGAGTGTGCATAGCACATGAGATGCTGGTTAACCCGAGTTTATTAATTTTAGATGAGCCGACTTCTGGTTTAGACTCAACCGCTGCTCATCGGTTGGTTCAAACATTACAAGGCTTGGCTAGGAAAGGAGGCAAGACCATTATAACTTCAGTTCACCAGCCTTCGAGCCGGGTTTATCAAATGTTCGACTCCGTTCTTGTGTTATGTGATGGAAGATCCATTTATTTTGGGAAAGGTCACGATGCGATGTCGAGTTTTCAGTCAGTTGGGTTCGAGCCATCTTTTCCTATGAACCCTGCGGATTTCCTCCTTGACTTGGCTAATGGTACGTCATTGCTCCATCACTCTTTTTCTCTTGCGGTGTGCGTCATTATTATCTTATATGTGTGAATTTTAGAATATGACTAATATATGGCAACCAACTAAGAGAGAGTGACTTTTCATTAGTTAAAGTTGATAAGGTCATATATCTCCGTGTACTTTTGATGAAGTTGTCAGCTGTTTATAGAGACAGTTGATAAATGAATTGAAGTGATATGAATTATTTTATGGAGTCAATTAAACAATAGATTGGTGAATATCTAATCTATAAACTATAACTAGCCGTATAATTACAAAAATATTAAGATTAAAGCATCATCAAGCACATCATCAAGCATGACTAATGTGAAGATAAATCCCTACCCAATTAATTCCTTAAATGTACCAATAAACCCCTTCTAAGTATTTATTGCATCTTTAAAATGCAATTATGTGAGCTAGTTAGAGACACTAAATAGTGCACCCTTGTTTTGTAACAATCCGTTCTACCCACTTACTTGGCAATAATGTAGATACACGGAGTCATGAGTAAGACAACGCCGTTGCATCAAAAGGTCACAAATTGATGTGAAGACTTACACTCGCTTCATATAGTTGCTTCCTACACGAACTGTCGTCATAAAAATCCTTTCTTATCATAAGAACTTGAGTAATCGATCACCGACGAAACAAAGAAAAACACACGCCAATAGAAAAAGATAGAATACATGTGTATCCAAAAATATGTTAGATTTTGGAAAAACAAGACAAATTATACACAAATATTGAACATACATGAGATACTTATCAACTGTCGAATTGACTTGTATTCTGCCATCAATCTTATAAATTAGTGTTAGCCAATTCCATGATAAATGTTTATATGAATGTTTCTTTAATGGTCACTTTATTGTTTTATGTTAATCTAACCGTCTCAACCTTTTAGATGATCAAAGTGAAATAAGAGAACAAAAGTCACTTTAACTTGAACCATGGTTGTGGAAATTAATCCTTTATGTAATATTTTCTTTGTTTCTCAAAGACTACTCTAAATACGAAAAGTAACTTGTTGAGAGACAATCCAAAATAGAAAATATTTGGAATAAAGCAATCTTTGGGGGACGAACTAAAATAAAAAATGGGACGATATTTGAGAGACGTACATAATACCAACGTATACACAAGGGAATTCATTTTGACGTTATTAAATTACTAAAGGAGAAAAATGTCTTGAGCGAAAATTGTTAACCTAGTTATCTTTATTATTTTGTTGGATTGGAGTGGAATATTAACTAGGGAAATGATCTAATAAATGGGATAATAAGTCAAAATTGCCGTTGAAAACAAGAACAAAATCAAGTTGTTTTTCGTTGTATGTTGCAATTGATGATTAGGAAAGGAACCCCGCAAGTTGATTTCTGGCACTGAGCTAAAAGAAAGTGATAGAATTAATGGAAGGGGAGATATGTTATGTTGATTAGTCAATTTTATGTCGGATTATCGTACAATATCACCATTAAATTATTGAATCCTTAGATTTTTCATTAACTCCATTTTTTTTTTGTGGATACAAATATTAGTGAGGTGTTAATCAGCTCATATTATTGAGTACTATAATAAAACAAGACAATGCAACCAATATAATTTTTATCCAAAATAAATCAATGGTCAAACTCTACTCTGGAAACACTAAAATTGGGTGTACTTTTAACTTTATTCTGTTAACTTAGTCAGTATTTAGACCTGCCCATTATGGAATGTGTTCCCATATTATTGCTTATGCTTGCGAAATGAACATACTCCATTGATTACACTTACACTTGAGTTCATTACTTCATTTATAGGTCTAGCTTTCTACAGTGAATACGAAGTACAATAAGTTCAGTTTGCACAGTCACTTGCTTCCATATATGGGCATGAAAAATAGGCCTGTGAAAAAAAGTGCCAGTTTAAAGCTGCATATGCACTGTGCAGTTGCATGCACTATTCATTACGAGTATGTACTCTGGGAAAGTACAAGAAAATCTATTGGGTTTCATCGATGTTGAGGCTACCAGTATTACAAAGTCTATTCACATAACTGCATGATTAATCACATTAATTACCATTACTAAGCTAGATTCCTAATGACATAGGTGTGTCAAACCTTAAACGCCTTTTATAAATAAAAGAATGGAGAGTTTATTTACTATTAATATAGGTTTCAAAAGCTTAATCAGCTAATGTCTACTTAATTATAGCAATAATATGATGTTGACACCTAGCCATCAGAATCTTCCTAAACCACTTGAAGCGCCTCATCCTGAGTATTTTCTCAGCACAATGACCAAGTAATTTAAGTGCTAGCTAGCTAGTTATATATAGCAGTATCTCACAAGGCGTAGCTGCTTAGAATTGCTCAGGCGTAGATCTTTAATTGGGGATGAGAATTGAATCGATAGATAGTTCAGAGAAATCTGCGATGACTTAGTGGCAATCATACATTAGTACTAATTAATCACCTACTTAATAAAAGCTCCCACAACGAACACGGGACATAAAAATACCATATCTAGTATGTATTTGATCTCAAGTCTCAACCCCCAAGTCTAGAAATGTGGTGACATCCGTTGATCCGTAAAGTAACTAGCAAGTGTAACGAGCTTTACCGCTTTTTCCATATCTTTACCTCCGTATCACTAAATAAAAGGCTACACACAAAATGATATGGTAGCCAATTAAAGAAAGAAAGGGCAGAGGCAAATTGGTGAGCAAAATCTAGCCAACATGCACGACAGAGACAGTGTGGTAGTGTCATAGTGTGTTGCAGGACTTGGAGGTGGTGGGAGCAAATAGCAGTGTCCTTGATGACTTTGGATAGTATGCACATTCAATTATTTCACATTGAATATTACTATCATCAACATGGGAATTTAAAGTTGTAAGCTTTCTTTTTCTTTTTCTTTTTCTTTTTCTTTTTTGTGTTGGATTTTATACAATTCAATCAATTTTGAGTTTTGACACATGTCACCTTTGTATCATCTTAGCTTTCTGTATCATCCTCCTTTTTCAGTCCCAAGGCCATTCTTTTTTTTGACTCCTTTTCCTTTTTTTTCCCTTCCTGTTTTCAACCTTTTGTTTTTTTTTTTTTTTTTTGCTTTTTATTTGGCCATTACTTTAACCAGCCACCCACCACTCTATTTTTTTCTTCAAAAGGGTAAGCCCAATAATTTAGGGATTTATTCTAGAGATTTTGTTTGTTTTCAGTCCTTGGATAAGTAATTACCATTTTTGGTTGCCTTTTGCTTTGGTAATTTTTAGGATAAAGTTAATGTTTATGTGTTAATTCTTTTTTGAATGTCCGGAAACCAATTTATCCTACTTTTTTATTCATAATTTTAAAAAATAAAATATTGAAAAAATTTGGTGAAATTTCTATGAGGGTTAATTTTTTTTAGGATGCTATTAAAAGTTATTGATACAGGAATATAGAAGTTTAAGAAGTAAGTGGAAAAGTAATAATAAGCATGAAATAATTATATAAATAACGTAAAATTACCAATAAAAGATATATGGAGTATTTCGTATTATATATGGAGTAGTATTTAGGAAAAATAGGGAGAGGTTTATCTTAGAGGAGCTAAAAAAAATCTAAAACATTAATGCTTTAGTGGATTTTGATTTGTAATAATAGGTTAGATTAATTTCTCTTAAAAAAAACCAGTATGCCTCCAAGGCTACAACCTCCTGGAGTTGAAACATAATGCACATAATTCATTATTTAAATGACTAATAAAATAGGGACACAAATATATGCTGATTCCATAATGCTTTTAACTGTTTTTTTTTTTTTAAAAAAAACAACTCATCAGTCCAATAAATCATGCTTTTGTATGATGCTGAAATTATAAATGATATTTATCAATATCAAAGCTTTTCTATGATGAGATTGTATTGTTCAATTATTAATATGAAGCTCAAGATTCCGAATTCGAGGCCTCTTTTACTTGGCTTGTTTCTAAGAATCTTTGTGCAGAAACAATTCATCAAACCTTAACATTTGAAGAGCATTTTAATATAATAAGTTCTTAAACAGGAATATCTCAACATAATGTAGCATATTATGCATGATAATGCAAACTTTAATGACACGTATCGACTAGGAAAAATAAAATTTGTCAATTAATAAATATCTAAATCATAGTTTCCACGGGTGTGCGTAAATGAGTAAATGCTTAAACGAATTAATTTCTTATTCTTAATTTTATTCTTCAATCATCAATGAGAGGTTGGTTTAAATTATAAGCAACTTGATACCGTTTAAAGAGAGGTTTGGGTTCAAGTCCTACTATTTATAGAAACCCTATTGAAAAGATTACCCATCGTAATCCTAGTGTGTGATCCGAGTCAGATCCGAAAACAGCCAAAACCCCCAGAAAAGTCAATTTCTTCAATTAGATGGATGCCAATACTATATCATAGCCATCCACATTAATCTCCATACAGATAATGACACGCTATAGTTTCCTTCACGTACAACTAATGATCATCAATAATCACCACAGTAATTGAGAGTGATTTCATAGAATGATATGTTAAAACTTTTATGTCTTTTAAGCTTCTTTACACTACCTTCTTTCTAGATATTGTTCACCTTTGTCGGTGGGACTGGTGTCTACTTGCCCTAGGGCGCCTAGAAAAGCAAAAATTTGAAAGACTTGTTACCATACAAAGTTGGGGTATGATAATTCATAATTGCATAATATAAAGTTAAGAATGATGTGATATAATAATGTAGTCTAGCTAATATTTGAACGTAGTCTAGCTTCCTTGATCTTTATTAAGAGGGCATAATCATGCATATTTCTTTGTATATTCATAAAGCGTGCAAGTTCTATTTAGAGTGCTTAGTTGAACTAATTACTCCAAGGGGCTATGGGAACGAAGTTAGTCCACATATGTCATTATGTTTATATTAACAATAGATAAGTTAAGATTTACGCGAACAAAACCTCCTATTTTTAAGGGGCTGCACTGCTAATATAGTTTAGAAATCTTCTATGTAGGATGGTCGTATCAAATCAAAGTTGAACTTACGATTCCAATCCTGTAATCAACGTCTAAGCAGCATATAAAGCAAGCACCTGCTGCTTTTAGATATATATATAATGCTCTTTTGACTAGGCATAATTCCATTGATAGCCTTGTTTTAATGGATGATTGAGGTCATAGCTGAGATTTGCAGTGCTTCATTACTATAATGAGGACATTTAGAATACTGTTACGTTCTTAGACACCATTATGAAGACAAGGATTACGTTGGAGCTATTGATGATTCGTTACGCCATCTGGTGCGTATGATAGCATATATGAATATCACTCTTTTCTAGTCTTACTCTATGGAATTGATCGGAGGACCATACAAATTTTGGATCCCTTTTTCCTATTGGATAAGCCAAAGTTTTAAAGAGGAAAATGGTACGAATTTATCACTAAGGTGCGAATCTTGCTAGTGCCTTTCTAATATTCCTGTTTTTTTTGTTCCTTTTATCTTTAACTTTTTGGCTCAATTTGATTTTTTACGGTTTTTAAGACGTATTTTAAAACGTTTTTATCTCTAAGTATATAAGACAGAAAATTATGAAATTTTGATGTTTTAAAAATTTACATTAGATGCATCCTATAAGATTCCTTTTCAATATATCATTTCTCATAATATGATGAGAATTCGTGTTTAAATTTTTTAAACTTTGACTTCATGAGTAGAGATGGAGCAAAAATAAAGAGAACGAGTGAGTGGGTGTGTTAAATATTGGATTAAATTTTCAAATCATACTAGATATTGTTGGTACACTCGGTAGATATTTCCTTCAATAAGATCAACTCTCGAATATAAATTTAGTTCATGTGTTGACGGAGACTGCAAGTTTGTAACAACTAACAAGTAATTAGAATAGAAATTTCGCGAGAAACTTTTTAATTAAACTTAAATGGTTCTCCATGCGATAACTAATTTCGCGAGAAACTTTTTAATTAAACTTAAATGGTTCTCCATGCGATAACTCGATCTCCATCAAAATCAAAGCTTGTAGATGCCTAAGCTCGAGTAGCTCCTCACGTGGGTAGGGTTCACCATCTCTTTTACCTTTTTTTTTTTTTTTTTTTTTTTTTTTTTTTTTGAAAATATCTCTTTTACCTACTTTGTTAGTTCCTTTGACAAACTTTTTATATCTTCCCCACTCGTTAATGAGCATCTTTAGTCTTGCCATTTCCAAGCACTATTATATACTCAATTCTCCATCATAACATATAAGTTATGGTTTCTTGAGCTGATCGTGGACATTAGTATATAGTTTATATTAGGATTTTTATAACATTATCCACTTAACACACATTTAATATGTCATGAGCATAGTAATATAACCTTTCTTTATATCTTTTGTGCATGTGTTATAGGCACTTTGAATTCGTGATTTGTGTTATGGTCGCCTCCTTTCAATCCTCCCTCCATTCCATTTTGATAGGGATATGTTCCTTTCCTTTTCTACGTACTGCTTTTTCTTTTCTAGTTCGAATTTAATGTTGAAGGAATTCCTAATTTATACCTAATATATCTGAGATCATAATGCTTATATTTGATATACAATTTTCTGTATTTTTATATCTTCTATATTTCTATATCTGATATAACAATATCTATATCTAATATAACAATAGCTATATCTGATATAATGATACATATATCTGATATATCAATAAACTCATATAATTTATAACATGGATGAATTAGAAAAGGTTTTATGTTTTATCAAGAAAAGTACTAATCCACGGAATATGTATTCGATTGCACCACGTGTGAGGCTACCTGAGGATGCTTACGCTGTTGCGCATTCTTTTACTAAAATTAGGAGAGCAACAAAAAGCTTAAATGGAGTCCCACCATACTCCACCAACATTGGCCTCCTTTTATTCGTAGCTGTGTTATTGCTTCCTCTTTGGTAGTGACAAACACTCACTAAATGTATAATAATACTTGCACTACTGGTAACATAAGATTTTAATCATGCTTAGTCAAATTAAGCACTTGATATTTGTGTGTTGGACCTTGGAGTCGTTCTCCACTCTCATTATTGTTGTGAGGAAGCTAACGTGGTAACTGACTTTATGGTTGATCGCGTATCTGATTACCCTTATAAGATTTCCTAATATGGTACGACGACATCTTGTACATACTATTTCGAGTGGTACTGTTTGATAATCTCTTTAGTCCAATATTATATGGTTGTAGTAAGTATTAACTCCAATTTCCAAAAGTTAGCTAATAATCATTAGGAATACTCGAAAAAGTATCAAATTTTCACTCAAGATGATGCTCTGATTAATCTGTTAAGTATAGTTCTGATCTGTGCTTATGGGTTTAGTCTGCTAGCTTGCTAAAGCCTCTCTCTGATTCAGATAATTGTTCATGTAAAATACGTAGTGTATGTAATGTTAACTTGTATTAATACGTAGTGTATGTATGTGATTCCATGCATTATGAATTTTAGGCTTTTGAATCGTGTAATTGATGTTTCAAAATCTTTATATATGTGCAGGTATTTCTCACCAGCCTGATGGAGTAAGCGAGAGAGATAGGCCATACACAAAGCAAGCACTAATCTCAGCATACAACACTGAGTTAGCTCCTAGAGTAAAAGCTGCCTGTTTAGAAAACACAAGCAATAACAAGAATACTACGCCAAAGAACACAGTTGTGGGTAGTAGAAGTCCGAAGCAATACATCAAAAGCAGCATTTTCTTATGGTTCAACCAGTTTAGTATCCTCCTCCAAAGGAGCCTCAAAGAACGAAGACACGAGTCTTTCAACTCTCTGAGAGTCTCGCAAGTAATTGCTGCTGCACTTTTAGCCGGGATCATGTGGTGGCATTCAGATTTTCGAGATATACAAGATAGGCTAGGGCTGCTCTACTTCGTCTCAATTTTCTGGGGGGTATTTCCATCATTTAATGCGGTATTCGCCTTCCCTCAAGACCGGTCTATCTTCGCTAAGGAACGAGCCTCTGGGATGTACTCGCTGTCTTCTTACTTCATGGCTCGAATCATAGGTGATCTACCCATGGAGCTGATTCTTCCATACCTTCCTTCAAACTTTGGGAGTAGTTATAGTGTACGTGCTTGTCGCCCAAGGCCTTGGGCTTGCCCTAGGAGCAATCATAATGGACGCAAAACGGGCTTCTACTATAGTTACTATTATAATGTTAGGGTGTGTTTTGACTGGAGGATTCTATGTGCACAAGTTGCCAAGGTGTTTGGGGTGGATCAAGTATGCATCGCTGACATTTTACTGCTATCGACTACTGATCGATGTGCAATATGGAGGGGGAGAAGGAATTTCGTCGATGTTTGGTTGCTCGAGCCATTCGAGTAATGTGGCTAACTGCAAGTTCATTGAAGAAGATATTGAAGGGCAAATCACCCCTCTGGCAAGTACAGGAGTGATGCTGATTATGTTTGTGGGGTTCAGATTATTGGCTTACATTGCATTAAGGCGTATGAAGGTCTAATTTTTTTGCATTGACAAAGTACTACTCCCTCTATTCGGAATTAATTGAGACACCCAAATCCGGAGAGAGGGAGAACAGACGATATCAAGTATCATGTTGCAGTTCTGAGCGAGTTATATTTGTCAACAGACTTCTTCACGATGACTATCAAATTGTGGAACAGGCATCCTTGGGCGAAGCTGCATGGTGCACTAGGAAGTAGGAAGCTAACCGTTTCTTGTTTTTCCCTTTTCTTTTGAAGTGCAGCTCGTAAAGATTTAGTCAAGAGGCGTAGCTGAACCATCCATTATAATTATTCAAGTGCAGTTTGTCCCCTGTTTGGTAAATGCATGTGTATATATATATATATATATATATATATATATATATATATATATATATATATATATACTAAAAGTAATAAAGAAAACTATCACTTTGAACCATCGGCATTTGATGAATTTTTTTATAAGCTTTTTTCAAAAAATAAAATTGCAAAATAAGCTACTAACCAAACTATTTTGAAAAATAAGCCAAATTGGACTTGGAAGAGAATCGGTGCCTCGGACAACGATTTAGCTAAAGGAAAATCGTTGCATGAGGCACCGATTTGTAGTAGGCAGGGATTCGGGCTTGACAGAAAACTGGGCCAGTGGAAATCATTGCTCCTCGAGTTTTTTTTTTCTCTTTCCTTCCTTTGATAATCTTTAGAAATCAGTTCAACAGAAAACTATTGCCTAGGTCACCGATTTTAGTAAAAAAAAAACAGGTAGCGATTTTGATTAAACTGTTTTTTTTTGCCAGATAAATCGGTGCCCTTGACAATGATTTCCTTTGAACTGAAATCGTTGTTCAAATCATTGCCTTGGACAACGATTTCTACTAGCTCGACTTTCTGCCAAAACCCTAATTTATCTTATTACAAATTGGTGCCTTAAGCAACGATTTTCCTTTAGCTAAATCGATGCCTAGGGTACTAATTCTCTTCCAAGCCTAAATTGACTCTATTTTTCAAATTAGCTTGGTTAGGAGCTTATTTTTGCAATTTCTTTTAAAAAAAAGCTTATAAAAAAATTTGCATTTGATGGTATCTTTTTGTATTCTTTGTGCATCATTTTTCACGTTTCAAACCAGTATGGCTAAATTATCCACGTCGTCTAGCTGAGGAATCAAGGTGATGGCTTTTCACATATTTCAGAAGTTAGATAACCCCGAAGACGGGGTATAGTTACAAGCAGCATGACTTTTTACCTTGATAATATTATTCTCTCTTTACGAAGAGTTGAAAATAAAAACTGTAGTTAATCTTTCATGCATTATGTAAAAGAGTCAACATCATTAGTATTACTATCCTTGCCTTCTTTTAGAGAAAATCCCCGTTCCGTTGGTTAAGATAAACTCATTAGTCATTAGACACAAACTTTTGTGACCTGATTTCGTAGGAAAAAAGGATTTAATTGCGTTTCACTATATATGTATTTCATTTGTGTTAATGTCCAAAATCTTATGTGCATACGGAATATAATAATGATATTATATCTCAACAAAAGTTACGCCTAGAAATGTAATAAAATATAATAAACTTATTTTGTCATATTAGAATAGAAGATCTTTTGGTGTTCCATAGAAATGTAATAAAATACTAGTACGTATTTGGAAAATGGAAAATTAGAACCCTGGGTCTTGGAAGAATTAGAAAATGGTAATGGGCCTTAGGACGAGAACGGATAAGGTGGATCCATATCCAATGTGCGTAAAAAGCAACCTGAAGGGCCCAAAAGTAGCTCTTGCCAGAAAAATCTAGAAAATGTAAGGGGTGAACAAATGTGAGAAGAAGCAACCATCTTCAGGTCGAAGGTTGGAACGATGGAGAAAGCAAGCAACACGAATTCTCGGGAGATGCAATGCGTGGGAAAGCTGGAAATAGTGAGTCCGAAACCGGTGGGATTTCTGTGCGGTTCAATTCCTGTTTCTACTGAAAACTCATGTTTCCAGTCCTTGAGCTCCGACCTGGTCCCCTCTTCTCAAACGTAACCACATCCTTTTTTGTTGTTGGAGTTTGATTATGTTGTCGAACTAACTACTTTGGGTTTTGACTCTGTTGTTTGTAATTGAAATTCAGGGTGAGTGCACCAAGGTATCGAATATTGCCCAAGGAAACTGATCTGAATACTCCGCCGTTGCCGGCTACCAGTGCCCCGAACCCGCAACCCTCTCTTACTGCTGCCTCTCAAGGTTATTTCTGCTTCTTTCTCTTTTCCAGCTCTGAGAATTGAGATGATAAGCCTTGGATATGTGATGGTGGGATTTTCTCTGCATTCAATCTCTCTTTTGTAGCAAGGCATGTTTGTTCAAGGATCTTATTGCTTTATCTTAGATGCTGAAATGTTGCTGATTCCTTTCCTCACTTTGGTGTCAGTGTTCAGTAGTTCAATATCTGTTTTTGGGCAAACTTGTTTGTATTATGCTTTCATAGCACCTTTAGATATCCACCTTAGAAACCCCGTTTTACGGTCGTGTTGGTGTTCGATACTTGGATGTCTGTTGTTTTGGACAAAGCTACTGTGGTGCTTCTTAGGTGTATGGAATTGACAGTATCTCCATGCTAATGGCTGATGCTTCAGGGAGTAAATCATGGGATGATGGGGCTGTTACATCTAACCTTACCAGAAAGGGGGAGGCCCTTGCTGTATCTGGTTTGGTTGACTATGGTGATGATATAGATGTCATTGCTCCTGCTGACATCTTGAAGCAGATTTTTAAGATTCCCTATGCAAAGGCTCGACTTTCAATTGCAGTTCACCGTGTTGGGAAAACGCTTATACTAAATACTGGGTTAGTTTGTGTTTCTCTGCCCTGTGTTTGCTTGGTGAATTCAATGAACATTATATTTTTTCAGGATGTAAATTCTATACTTCTTCATCAGGCCTGATGTAGAAGAAGGAGAAAGATTTGTAAGGAGGAACCAACCTAAATGCACAGATGAATCACTCTTTCTCAATTTTGCGATGCATTCTGTTCGAATGGAGGCTTGTGATTGCCCGCCTACCCATTCCACCACATCCGAAGGACAACCTAAGTCATCTGTTCTCCCGAGTTCATCAGATCCAATGAGGATGTTCTTCAAATCTTCAGAATTTCAGACCCATGACAATTCTGAAAATGAGGGAAGTGATGAGAATTCTGACTATTCTAAAGGCAAGCAAGATGGCTTATATTGGGGAAGTAAGAAGAACAATAGAAGTAAGGCTCGTGATCCTATAAAGCAGGCTTCTTGTGTTGGTGAAAAGACTAGATGCCCAGTGCAAGAATCTGAAAAGTATAGATGTAGCAATGACAAATTTTTGAGAGTCCTATTTTGGCAGTTTCACAACTTCCGTGTTCTCCTTGGCAGTGATTTACTTCTATTTAGTAATGATAAATATGTATCTGTGAGCTTGCATTTATGGGATGTTTCTAGAAAGGTGTGTATCTTGTTGTTTGCTTTTGCTATTCCTGTTATGCCCAGGTCAACTTCTCATTCCCTTTTTGTTTTTCACTCAATTTTCAGGTCACACCATTGACATGGCTTGAGGCATGGTTGGATAATGTTATGGCAAGTGTTCCAGAGCTTGCCATTTGTTATCATAGAAATGGTGTCGTTAAAGGTTATGAGCTTTTGAAAACAGATGATATTCATCTCTTGAAGGGTGTCTCTGAAGATGGTACTCCAGCATTTCATCCTTATGTTGTTCAGCAGAATGGACTCTCAGTTTTGAGGTTTCTTCAAGCGAATTGCAAGCAAGATCCTGGTGCTTACTGGGTATTGCTCCTCCTTTGTTTCGATTGCCTTTGTTCTCTCGTTGATCTGCTCTATTCAATCAAAAATATTGTTTCATTTGCCTTCTCTTGCATTTTGACATTTTTTTTTCCTCTTAGCTATATAAAAATGCTGGTGAAGATGTGATTCAACTTTTTGATCTTTCCGTCATACCTCAAAGCCATCCATCTGAGACCAACGATGGCTGCTCAAGCTCTTTGCCATCTTTGATCCACAAAGGAAGATCTGATTCTTTATTATCACTTGGAAGTCTCCTTTACCGGATAGCCCATAGGCTGTCACTTTCTATGGTACTTCTACATGACTTTTTGCTTTTCTTTACTCTACATAACTCCTCTACTTTCCTTTGCTTGAATGTGACTTTGTGTGAATTGTCTTTGTGATGATGTCCTCTTTATAGGCTCCCGAAAGTAGGTTTAGGTGTGCTCGGTTTGTCCGAAAATGTTTGGAGCTGTTGGATGAACCTGATCATCTGGTAAGGTTCTTTTCCTTTTGTTGCTATTTACTGGATTAAGAATGAAGTTGCTTTTCATTATTTTTTATTTGCTTGATGGAAATATCATCTTATGGATGTATGTTGCTGCTATTGTATATTTGATGAACAAAAGTATATTTCTTGAGCTGGCTGCTAATTATTTATTCTTGATAGGTTGTCCGTGCATTTGCACATGAACAATTTGCGAGGCTTATTCTAAATAGTGATGAAGAGCTTGATTTAGGTGCTGAAGTTTTTCCCTTGGCATCAGAAGTGATAGTTACCGATCAAGAAGAGTCTTTGGATGTTGTTAGTATTATATCAGAATCTAGTATCCACGAGTCTTCAAATAGTGATCCTAACTTTTCGCAGGAATCAATTTCTGAGGCTTCTGGAAGTGATATTCACGATTTAAGTATTTCTGAATCTAATGGCTTCAGTGCATCAGATCTTGTGGATGACAAAAGCTCTGGATTAATGCAGCATCATGGAACTAATGAGGACAACACAGTGCATAATGTGACCTCAACTCCTGCAGATGTGATGCCAACCATTGCAGATCCTATTTCCTCAAAGCTTGCTGCTGTACATCATGTTTCTCAAGCTATTAAATCATTGAGATGGACACGACAACTGCAGGGTGCTGAATCAGAGTTTGTTAGTAATGAAACTATGCAGCACCCAACTCTATCTGAAAATTTTGTCGTTTGTGCTTGTGGGGATACTGACTGTATTGAAGCTTGTGATATTCGGGAATGGCTCCCGACGTCAGTGTTGGACCACAAGCTGTGGAAACTCATTCTCCTGCTAGGAGAATCTTATTTGTCCCTTGGACAAGCCTATATGGAGGATGGACAACTGCTACAAGCCTTAAAAGTAACAGAAGTTGCATGTTCTGTTTATGGGTCGGTGCCTCAATATCTTCAAGATGCAAAGTTTGTTTCCTCTATGTGTATTGGTCAATTCTTGCAGAATGGATCTAACAATAGAGAAGAGCAAGGACCTTCAATAAGTGATGAAAGGCGACAGTTCATTAGTTCTTTTGATGACTGTCTAACCCCTGAGGTGTTCTCTTCAACTTACCTCTTTTGGGCCAAGGCTTGGATGTTAGTTGGAGATATTTATATTAAATTCCTTACTATACAAGGAAAGGAGACCTCTCAACCATCAACCCAAATGCCCTCCACCCAAGACTTACGGATGTCTTCTGAAGTTGTGAAGGAACTCGTGAGGCTTAAGAAGAAGTTGGGGCAGGATGTAGAGAATTGCAGCACATGCTCCCTTGTAAACTGCAGCTGCCAGAGTGATAGGGCAAGCAGTGGCGTCAGTGCCAGTAGCAGCATGAGAGGCATTACCCAATTTAAACATGGCAAAAGACAGAGTAAGAGATCACATGTAAGAAATAAGATCACCTCTTTCTCTTCTAACGCAGAGAATAATAGTCTTTGTTGTAAAGCAGATCCGGGAAGAAATTCTGTGGAAATGATTGATAGAAGAGACGGTGACGCAAAATCAGAAAAATACAACCTGGTTACTGTTGTGCATAGGGAACAGTCATCATCCTCCACGTCCGGGGATGATGACCTTGATTTTGCTTCCGTCACCATGGAAGACACAAGGGTTGTCTCAGACACTGTTGCTACTGGTTCTTTTGACTGCTCAATAACGTCTGAAGAATCGCCTAAAAGCAGAAGTGGTGGAATATTTAAGTACCTTCAAGGTCCTGGTAGTAATGATACAGATCATATCCTTTCATTGACATTAATCTGTTATGAGTCAGCTGGTAAGTCTTTGGGTGAGCTTTCTACCAGATCGCATGAGTTACAGTCTGTGCTTAAGAAGATCGGATGGGTTTGCAATGAACTTGGAAGACTCAGGCTTGAAAGAAAGAATCTGGCCAAAGCTGAAGATGCTTTTGTCAAGGCAATTGATGCATTTAGAGAGGTATCTGACCATACCAATGTTATACTGATCAACTTTAATTTGGGTCATGGTAGACGAGCACAAGCTGAAGAATTAGTATCAAAGATGGAATACTATAAATCGAAACCAATTCTCCGTGATGCATATGTGCAAGCCCTTGATGCTGCCAAAGTGGAATATGGCAAATCACTTAGATTTTATGGAGCTGCAAAGTCTGCTCTAACCAATGTCAATGATGATGTAAATGAATTTTTAAGTGACCTGAGGATTGGAGTTTATACTCAGCTTGCTAATACTTATTTGATGCTTGGCATGTTATTGTCAAGAGAAGATACGGTTGCTGAAGTTTATGTGAATGGAACACTGGGTGACAAACCAATGGGGTTTCATTGTCTTAATGATAAAAGAACAAAAAAGGGACCTAGGAAGAGTAAGATTTCAGGCGAAGATGCTATTAGAGAAGCTTTGTCTATATATGAGTCATTAAGTGAGCTACGAAAACAAGAAGCTGCATATGCTTACTACCAACTAGCTTGTTGTCATAGGAGTAATTGTTTGAAATTTGCAAATTTAAGGCAAAGAAGCGGCCATCAGTCTAAAAGTGAAAATGGCATCCTCCAAAGGGTAAACCAATATCTATCCTTAGCTGAGAAGAATTGGCAGAAGGCTGTTGAGTTTTATAGTGCAAAGAGTCATCCCATGATGTACTTAACCATATCACTGGAGAGAGCAACTCTCTTATCAAGTCTCTCAAGTGTTTATAACTCACATGTGGTACGTATCCTTCCTACTCATCGTCTTTAAAAGTTCTTATTTTGCATGTTCAAAACTGTGATGAAAATATACGTGTGCATATGTAGGGCAGTAGTTCTCTCAACCCCAGTATTCATTGTCTTTAATACCCAACTACAACCGGATTTATGAATTATGAAGTAGTAACTAGTCATATCAGAATCTCAGTTTACGAAAATTTTCCTCTCTTAATGTATGGTATTGTTGTGTCCTGGTAATCCCCCAACCCTCCCCTCATTTGAGCACATAATGATGGTTATTGCCTTAAGGAATACATATGCACAATGATGGTTTTGTCAACAGCTCCTTTTCATTTTTTGTAGAGGTGATTGACCTCCGTGTTCTTTGAGGAGCTAAAGGAGATCTAATTAAGTGTTTTAAAATGCAGATTCATGTGAATTGAGGATATTACTTTGTTTATGTTTATATCCATGGAAGTATGGAATAGTTGCTAGAACCAAGTGCTGTTATGAAAATTGATTTTAGAAAAGGAACGGGGGGGGGGGGGGGGGGGGGGGGAGGTTCCAGTTAATGCTTGTTACTTTAAGACATATTCTGTTGTGCAGTTTGTGGCCTATTTCTTGACACTGTACTAACCATCAGTTTTTAGTGCAGATGCTAGAAACTGCTTTGAGTTGCTTGCTTGAGGTACGCCATGTCTCAGAGAATTTGGATACAGATTCCTCCATGAATGACACATCTGATATCTGTGCTAAATTTTGGAGGCAACTACAGATGCAATTGAAGCAGTTGTTGGCTTCCTCTCTATCAACAGGTCCAAATAAAATGGCTTCTGCTCCACAGCCACCAACTCCACCATCAAAGAGTTTGGTAGATATTGAGAAACTAAAAGAGCTTTATAAGATGTCCCTGAAGTCCTCAGATTTCCACCAGTTGCAGTCTATGTATAACTTATGGGCTGGTGCTGTACGAGACCCTCAGACTGACTCGATTGACAGTAAAAACTTTACCAGCCCAGGCTGATGACATGATTCTGGCATCTTCTTGTGCTCCATACTATTTGTCCTGTAAACTTTTTACAGTGGCAGCCTTGTGATCAAAACAGAACTAGACACCCGACATTACTCAAATTAGATGTAGTTTGAACTATCATTGCACCACTTGTGGTTCAGATTTGTATATTGTTCTACTGCTGGCTTTTCTCTGGTGCACCGAAAGGCTTGAACTTCGTATATAATCTTGGAATTGTTCATGATGTACCGGTTTTTGGTAAATCCTGTACTAAGTTTTTGTTTGTGCCAGAATACGTTTCCAAGAAAATGATTTTCCCATTTTCCTTGGTTTGTTTTTGTAAAGGAAAACATTTCTAGTGAGTAAACAAAGGAAAACTATTTGTAAGTTGTATTTCTCCTTAAAAATAATTTCCTTGAAAAATGGTTTCCATCTGAACAAACAGAGCCTAAATATATTCACTTGTCTAGCCTATGCAATTACATTGATATGTTCAAGGTCATCAAAGACATTCAAAATTCTTTTTGCTTACGTTCACAACTGATCAAGGTCTGATTTCCTCGTTTAAGTTGAACAATAAACAAAGTTGGGTAGATCTTGAAGGCTTGAACCAATCCATGTTCAGACTAGACCATACAAAGTCCAGTCCTATGGCTTAGACCGGTCTCTAACCCACCAAAAGAATCATGTGGTACAGCTTGGTCTAAAGGCCTCGTCTATACATAAATCACAGATGAGGGGGACATATTGTTAAACGTAGGGGTGAAAGTATGATTTTTGGTTTGAATTATAGTCCAATTTGAATCAAACCCAATATAATTCGAATCCAATTCAAACCATTTAGAATTTAGAGGGCCAACTATTTTTACTCAATTGTATATTTTATTAAGTTAAAAATAGGAATTTAAGTGGTCCACAAAGTCAAATAACTTAAATAAAATATTTAAATACAATTCTTGAAAAATTAAAACACAAATTATTCAATTATACTAGACCTAGTATATTTTATTTTCAATTATACTATACTCAAATACAGAGTAATAAATATCATAAACTCCAAGTGGGCCCGATATATTATAGCCGAATATATAAATTCAATTTTATTTGATTTATTTAGAGCTACACATACTCAAATAATTTCGATCTGAAATCCAAAATTTTTAAAAATTTCAATCCGATCCACTCTAAATCAAATTATAAAAAAAGTCAAATCTAAAATATCCATTCGATTGGATTAAAACTGAATTTGGAAAACCGAATAAATTTCACACCCATTTAAACCGACTTTCTTAGTTTCTGCAGTGCTGCTAATTAAGATTCCGGGTAAAGTGATCCCAAAGTAGAAGAAATCAAACAAATTGGAAATTTAAAAAGCAAATGAAATGTGCGCTGATGCGGTCATACGGAGGCGTAGGAAAAGCATTCATATTACAGTTTTACACAACTCCTACTACACAATTTTATAAATTATAAAGTAAATAGCAATCTGTATCCCAATATCTGAGATAAAATCAACAATCGTGGCAATGGCTGAAGCAGCACCAACATCATCTGCCCCTGCCGCTGTGTACATCATCTACACCGAGCAGCCCACTGAAGGATCTGACCATGAATCTCACCACCTTCGCACCCTCTCTTCTGTCGTTGGCAGGTTCCCTCTTTTCTTTCCTATTTTTTCATGATGTCCGTTGTCATTTAGGGTTTTTATTTTTTGATTCTTTCAATATGCAGTTCACGAGATTTGTGCATTTTTCTCAAAACTTGTACAATTGTTAATTTGTTGGATTATTTTGCGAAATATTACTGATTCAAAGTTGGGTCTTCACCCCTTCATCGTGGGTATTGTATTGTCTGATCCCTCGCCTCGTAACCTTAGCTTCCTTATAAATAACGAATAAAGTTTGATGGATATGATCGAGTTGAGAATTGTGTATGGAATGAGAGTTAGTGATGGAAAAGTGGGGTTTAACTGTCTAAGACTCTAAGTTGGTATTGGCATGTCCCTTTGTTGCTGCAGTGAAGAAGCAGCCAAGGAATCTTTGATTTACGTTTACAAGAGTGCTGCCACAGGTTTCTCTGCTAAGCTGACTCCTGACCAAGTTTCTGAGATTGAAAGTATGCTCCTTCGCTCTTATTCTTGATGACATGCTATACTGCTGATACAATTATGATGTAGACTTGTGGAGTTTTGACAAGTTCCTATATAATTCATTCATGTGCTTGTCTTGATGTTTGTGACTTGCCAGTTTTGGTTTGTAATTAAGATAAACATATGAAGTCAGGAAAAGGGGATCTTGATTTGTTGCTCGCAAAATTTTGTGTTTCACCTAGTTATTTTTAACCAGTATTCACATGTCAAAGATCTATACTTTCAGATCTGAGATACATTAGTTTGTCAATGCTTTGTTTCGATCATTTTCGAGAAAGCATACTGTGGCTGAAGTTTGAGAAATCCTTGAATTTGGCCTTTTCGTTCTACTTGTGAAGATTGAAACTGATATCGATCCTGTCTTTTTACTTTGATTATATGGGTATATTGTTTTTTGTGTCTACTACCTTAAACTATAGTTTACCTTCTAATCTTTTATGACCTTATATGAAAACAAAGTGAACCTTGAGAGTTTAGATTTGACTTGTGCTTCGAACAGAGACAAATCGAATTATTGCCCATGATTGTTTTTTCAATATGTTTTCTCCTCCTAAATTACTCCACGTTTGATTATTTAAATTCTTCCTTGACTTAAAAAGGATAATAAACTGGCTCTTTATGACTTCATTTTCTGTTAACAGAACAACCTGGGGTGCTTCAAGTTGTGGCCAGCGGAACTGTTCAGCTACATACTGGCGGTGGAGGGGCGGTGGACAATATGATGGTTTGATGCTCTCACCTTTATGTTACCTTGGCATGGGCTTAAAATCAGTTTTCACTGGTCTCTGTACTCATTAACAAAAAAGTATAAGTCCTGCCCATAAATAAAAAAGTTCTCTTCCAATAGATACTTCGCATGTAGAAGTAATAAGTAATAATTTGGCAGTAACCTCTGAGGCATGCAGTTCTTGCAGTAATGTGTACCTAAATACCTATGTTGATAATTGCCATAAATTTTATGCAAAATGAATGTTATTGATATGATGTTGATTGTGTTGAGTAATCTAAGAGTCCAAGACCCATGAGAGCACATATTGGTGTAGAAGTGGTCCTATGTGGCCCAATGATTCTAGTGTAATTATGTTGGACAGAAGGAGATCAGATTGAGGGAATCAAATCACTTAAGAATCAAGCTTCACTAGGGAACCAAATCAACCTAAAAAAAGGATAAACCATATCAGTCAATGTTTGCTGTAAACTGTATCAATTAGCCAAAGTAAGAGTACATAATTTAGGAAAGCAATGTAATATATTATCAGGTTGTGTTACCTTCGATAATGCAATGAAAAGCATTCATTAAACAAACATAAACACTTGAAATTACATGATATCAGAGTAGGGAGGAGGTCCTGCTTTATCATATACCAGTTCCTTATTTGCACCATGGAGGAGGAGGATGATGATGCTCAGTCATCAACAACCCATCACACTAAGTGTTCGTTTATTGCGAATTAGTTGTGGCAACTTCTGCAAAATTTAAATCTCAACAAACCAACACCAGAAAATGTTAACACCCAATATGTTAATCTTCTTGAAAAACTCAGTCTTAACAACTTCACCAAATGGTCGAAGTTTATGAGACAAGCTATAAGTGTTAGGGAGAAGCTTAATCACATCATTGCTCCCCCATCAGCCCACCATGATCCCGGTACTCAAAATGGGTTCAACAAGATTCATACATAATTACGTGGATCTTGGAGAATATAGAGTCATCACTATTGAATCAATTCCTTAATACCCAACAGTAAATGAATTATGGAGAGGACTTGAAGCCCTCTACAGTAGTGTCCACAATAAGCTCCAGATCTTTGATCTAATGACCAAAGTCAACACACTCAAGCAAGGGACAGAGAACATCAAAGTGTTCTATGGAAAGTTAGTAGCTCTCTGGAGGGAGATTGATTGAAGGGTTTCAAACCCAATGGCATGCTCAGAGGACAAAAATGTTTACAATCAATTAAACTAGAGAATCATACTTTACCAATTTTTAGCCGAGCTAAATGAGTCGTTTGACAAGGATCGACGAGAGTCAGTGAACAGATAACCATTACTTTCTCCGGATGTGGCTTATGCAACAATTAGGAGGGAAGTGGCAAGAAGAGAGATCATGTTCACAAACCACGGATCTCAAAGCACAATCCCGATCGGAAGTGGCCTCGTCGTAGCAAGATTTCGGTCAGGAAAAGGAGCGCCATTCAAAAAGGAGAAAGATAAATCTCACCTGAAATGTACACATTGTGGTGGAACAAAACACACCAAGAAAGGATGCTTTAAGTTAATTGGGTATCCGGAGTGGTGGGGGGAAGGCAGGAAGAAAGGAAGAACACAAAGTGGAGGAGCAAATTTGGTGAAACACAATTATGAGATAGAAGAGCAGAGACCAGAGGAAGAAGAGAAGAAGGATGTGGATGCAAGGGCTCCATCAAAACCAGGTAATGAATTGTTAGGGTTTCAAACCCTAAAACCTAAAGATATGCTTGTGGGCTTCGGTGTGCTGGTGGGTAGAAGAAATCAACAAACCAAAGTATCCTGTCCTTATATGTCGGCCTAGTACAAGTCACGAATAGGTTCGAGGCCTTAAGCAACTTATGCTCGAAAAATGAGCTGGCTGCTAACAAGAACCCGAGACAAAGAAAAAGGTGGATATTCGATTGTGGAGCCACCAATACCATGACCTTTGACGATGGACACTTTAGCAGAATTGGAGAATCCAAAGTCAAACATATCCAAACTATAAATGGTGATTATCTCATAAATAATTGCCTTTATGTCCCGACATTATCTCATAAATAATTGTCAATTAGTCAAATGACGGAAGAGCTAAATTGTACTGTTCTAATATATCCTCATTTTTGTATTATATAAGATATTCAGATCGGGAAGATAATTGAGCGTGATACTGAGAAAAATGGACTATACTATGTCGATGAGATGATTCAACAAGGCAAAGCAACGCTAGCCCACAGAACGGTGGATTGGAAACTATGGCTATGGCACCGAAGTTTAGGACATCCCTCCCCTGAGTATTTAGAACATTTATTTCCAGTGATTTCAAAAAATAAAGACTTTAGCGTTGAAACTTGTATTCAAGCAAAAAGTCACTGTTAAACTTATCATCCTAATAAATCTAAAACTGAAGTTCCTTTTCATTTAGTGCATTCTGATGTCTAGGCCCAGCACCTGAAATTGGAAACGTATTATGTTACTTTCATTGATGACTGTACTAGGATGACTTGGGTTTATTTTTTAAGAAAAAAATTAGAAGTTTTTGACAAGTTTGTGACGTTCTACACCTTTATCTAGACATAGTACAAAAAACAGATATATGTCAATTTAGAAATGAAAGAATTCTGTGAAAAAAGGGGTAGCTCATCAAACCACTTGAGCCTATACACCTCAGCAAAATAGAGTCACTAAAAGAAAAACAGAACCCTACTGAAAATAACCCGGGCAATGATAATTGAATCTCGAGTTCCAAAATACTACTGGCCCTAAGCAGTCGCCACAGCAACCTACCTAACCAACAGATTTCCCTCAAAAGTCCTTCACTACAACACACCATTGACCAACTAAAACACCATATTCCCTCATTTAACCCACTTAGCCTCTAGGTTCGAATATTTTGGTGTACTATTTTTGTCCATATTAAAAAACCAAACAAAATCAAGCTAGACCCATGTGCAAGTAAGTGTGGTTTCTTAGAATATAGACCAAATCAGAAGGGGTATAGGTGTTTTGACCCAACTTTACGTCACAATGAACTATAACTTTCTTGAAACAGAATACTTCTACAAAAACCCAAACCACCTTAGCAGTCAGGGGGAGACATCAAATGACCTACTAAGTTGGTTAATTAGCTCTAGTGCAAGTGATCATATTCCTATAGAGCAAGCAGGTGATGCCACCGAATCTGCCTTAGAAGACATAGTAGATCTAATGAGCTCAACTTCACAACTAATATCAACCCCTTTTGAGAGTCCTGAGGTAAGTATGGTCAAACATTGATATTAAATTGACTTATCCTGTATTAGAAGATGAGGTGCACTAGGGGGATACCCCAAAAAGGTATGAGCCAGAATTCATAACCAGGAACTCGAGCTATCCAGTGACACGAAGAGAAGGGAAAGGTTATCACTTGATGCTCAAGACTTCAACACTTAGTTATACTTAACACAGATACACCAAACAGTTGAAAAAGCTCAAAAATATGAGAATTGGAAGACAGTTATAAGAAGTGAAATGGATGCCTTGGTGAAAAATGGAACTTGGGAAAAATGTAAATTACCTCTGAACAAAAAACCTACGGGGTGCAAATGGGTTTTTACAATCAAATATAAGGCAGATGGATCCATTGAGAGATATAAAGCCAGGCTTGTGGCAAAAGGCTACACTCAGACATATGGGATAAACTAATTAGAGACTTTCTCACCAGTAGCAAAGATTGACACAATCCAAGTACTATTCGACATTACATCAGTTTGATGCAAAAAATGCATTCCTACATGGCAATCTCTAGGAGGAAGTATATATGGAGGCACCACCTGGTTTCATTAAGGGGGTTTTAGAAGGGGTTTTACTGAGGGGTTTCATAAGGGAGAAGGATGCAAATTACTAAAAGCTTTATATGGTCTAATTAAGTCAATCACCAAGGGCATGGTTCGAGAGATTCACCACATCAATGAAAAAGTATGGTTACGCTCAGAGAAATTCTAATCATACCTTGTTATTAAAGAAAAGAGGAGACTTGATAACTTGCTTGATCATCTATGTGGATGATATGATCATCACTAGAAGCGACAAAGAAGAAATTGCATATCTGAAACAGAAGTTATTTTAAGAATTTGAAATGAAGGATATTGGGAGGCTGAAGTACTTTATGGGAATAGAAGTGTTGAGGTCAAAAAGGGGAATTTTCATCTCACAGAAAAAATACGTCATAGATCTGTTGGCTGAAACTGGGATGATAGACTACAAACCTGCAGAGACTCCAATGGTGGTGAATCATGGACTCCAAGTTAAAGAAGGAGTCAATGCAACTAACCTGGAGCAATACTAGAGGTTGGTGGGAAAGCTTATATATTTGTCTCATACAAGGCCAGATATGTGGGAGCAATAAGTCGTTTCATGCATAGACCTCAAGAGGAACATATGGAAGCAGTACTCAAAATTGTAAGATATTTAAAAGGAACTCTTGAAAAGGGAGTTGTCTTCCAAAAGAATGGGCATTTAAGGATCAAAGTCTATACTGATGCAAACTAGCAGGAGATCCGACTGATAGAAGATCAACGTTAGGCTACTTCACTTTTGTTGGAGGTAATTTAGTGACATGTAGAAGCAAGAAACAAAAGGTTGTGGCCCTGTCAAGTATTGAAGCATAGTTTAGAGGGATTTCGAAGGGAATAGCTGACATACTTTGGCTAAGAAAGCTCTTAACCAAAGTAGGCTTTCCTTCAGAGGAAATTTGTGAATTGTGGTGCGATAACAAAGCCGCAATAGCATATATGAGAACCCAGTGCAACATGATCGCACTAAACATGTGGAGACTGACATACATTTTATCAAGGAGAAGTTAGAAGACAAAACTGTTTGTCTTCCTTATATCCTATCTGAAGAACAACTTGCTAATATACTGACAAAGTCAGTTCCCTCAAATCCTTTTCGACAAATACTAGGCAAGTTGGATGTTGTTGATCCTACGACCCAACTTGAGGGGGAGTGTTGGACACATGGAGATAAGATTAAGGGAATCAAATCACTCAAGAATGAAGCTTCACAAGGAATCCAAATCAACCTAAAAAAGGAAAAAACCATATTAGTCAATGCTTGCTGTAAACATTATCAATTAGCCAAAGTTAGAGTACATAATTTAGGAAAGGAATGTAATATATTAACAGACTATGTTACATTCGATAATGCAATGAAAAATATTCATTAAACAAACAGAAACACGCAAAATTACAAAGTGAAATTATTCACTCCATATCATTTTAACATATTCTATAACGCCAATATTTCTCTAAATTACTTCTTGAATCACAATTCATTTTAATTGTCTCTTCCAACACCTATCTCTTGCTCTTCATTTGGATATATCGGTCGTTTGATGCTGAGGCTGGCACTATGCACATTCTTAAATTAGCCATTTCATGATTTTTCTGTATTTTTGGACTCATGAGATACACTCTTTGTTTTGATTTAATCTATCCTAAACATCATTATTATCATCGCCCCTCTCATCCTACGTCTTTCAATAGTACAAGCTTCTGAAAATCATTCTGTCAATGGAAAATGCTCTAATAATATCCCTCCCTTCCCTACCAAAAAAGAAAACACAACACTGACCAGATATTGAAAAACTTAAACTTTACTATGAGGAATTTATTTTTTTGTGGGGGGGAAAAAAATACATGACTACTATCCTATATTTACGAGGGGGGAAAAAGCTCTGTAGAGTTTTTCTTTGAGACTTTTAAAAATAGGACCTTTAGAAAATGAGGAATGTTTGATTGGAAAAAAATGTGATAAGTGGTTGTGTACTTGTATTGTAGATTTGTAGTTGTGCATTTATGCGCATACCCAAATCTATATGCGTCAGAAAACCTTGGACTCTCCAAAAATAAATTTTAGGGTAAGTCAGACAAAGTGTGGTAGAAGGACTAAGATTATTTCAGAAAAAGTGCCTTTTTTGAACAGTTCTGGATTCACCTCCACTCTTACATTCCTTGATGATGCCATTGACTTGTTGGATAAGAGCTGGCTGGCCGGAGTGGAGGAGTTTGAGGACAAACAAAAGGAGTAGGAGGATTTGTGCAATCCTATAATAGCGAAAATGTACGGTGATGGTGATGCTGCTGGTGGAGGGATGAATATGGGTGGGGATATACCAGGTGGTGCTTTAGGTGGCATGGGCGGAGGTAGTGGTGCTGGGCTTAAGGCTGAATTTTTTTTTTCTGACCTTTATTTTTAAAGTAATTGGGAAAATAACCCTCGGCTGAAAGTATTTCATAAACTAACCCTGGGATTAGGTTCGGATGGAAGTCGTTGTCTGGGACAACGACTTTGGGGTGACTAAAGCAAATGGGTAAGGTTTCTGGGTCTTCTTTTCAGTCAGATTAAAGTCGCTGACTAGGACAGCGACTTTCATCCGTGGTTAAAGTCGTTGTCTCAGTCAACAACGACTTTCATATGGCTGAAAGGCAGACCGTGATCATACTCACCTAAGTGAGACCTCAAAACCTTGCCCATCTACCCCAAATCATACCAAACCCTAAACAAAACCACAAACACAAACCAAACAAACTCTCTTTGAATATTTTTATAAATTTCGGCAGAGTTCCCTCTATTTATGGACTAATCCCAAATTTATCCATATTGGATTCTAAACCTGTCGCAAACACAAACATATCGGATTCAATATCCAACACCAACACTACCAGATTGGACACAGACATCAGGTCCAAGTTTGTAGTTCACCTGTTTCTTGAAAATACACATAATAAAGAAAATTCATTTATACAAATACATTAAAATCTCCATAAAGACATAATTAATAAAATACATATTTATTTACAACGGTCATGATAAAATGTAAAGACATATACATCAACACCTAATAATAAAACTATGAGTCAGGAGTGTCAGCCTCTTCAATGTCGTATAATTGAGGGAACAGAGTGCTCTGACTCTAACTCTGTTGCGTAAAATCACAACCAAACTGGCCTGTAATATGAGCCCAAGGAGTCGTAGGAGATATGTAGGAGGACGTACCCTGAGTGTCGTGGTAGGGGACCGGCGTCATCTCCATAGTGAATGGTATGTCGGGGGGTGCCTGGGATGACGAGGTTGCACTGTGTATGTCCTCTGTAGAAGCTAAATCACGAAATGGTTGAAGTCGTCGTCTTTGGCCAATAGAGACCATCCCTTTGTCGCACAACTCCCTGACTCGATCAAATTCATCAGGACTCTTGTGACGAACCTCGCCACAATAATCACTGATAGTCATCAACTTGTCCATCTGAATGAACAAGAAAGTTAGAATTACAAAGCATAACATAATAGAATTAAACAACATAATTAGAAAGGGAATCATACCATAATATGCAAGGGAATGGACGCAGGTGCATAATCTACTAGTGCCTCCTCTTGGACGACCGCTGGGGATATGTGACGCTTTGTAATCGTCCGGTACCACATGAGGTATGGATCGTAGAAGCCCATGGTACCCTGAGATGGAACATCGTTGAATACCCTTTGAAGTCGTGTATTCCATTGCCCAATCCACACCAGATGGCGTTCCATCTAATCCATTCCAGACTTCCCGCGACGATCTATATCATGGAGATGGTCGAAGGTGTCAGCCGCAAAAGGCACCTCCCGTCGAAAACTGAATTGCCGAGCGACGCGACTCGGCAAATGCATCTCTACGATGTCGTAGCAAATGAGGGGCACAATCGATCTCCACTCGGCCTTGTCTCCTAGATGTGCTGGATACGAGTCCCAATTCATCTGCCAGTACAACCGATAACATCAATAAGTAGTATTCACATGTACTGATTGTAAATTAAAAAAATATGGTCTCGTATGTTAATTGACTAGCAATACAGAATGAAAATATGGTCTCCCAGGCCCACCGCTTCATGTAAAAACAATACAGAATGAAAGTATAATCGAGTGAATATATGAAATTGACTAGCAATAATAGAAGACTAACCTGAAGGATGACCAACGTCCCTACAATATCTGTAGGAACGGATCTGCCCCTCACCGTGACTGCTCGACAAAGATTCCGATATAAATGTGCGAGAGCTGCGCTACCCCAACTGTATGAGCTGATGGTAGTCCACCCCTCATCAAACAGCGGGAGGTAGATGGTCGAGATCTCGTTCCCAGACTTGTCTCCAAAAAGTACAGTGGAGACTTGTACCCAACATTACAATCGAGCATACATCTCAATAATGTAATTTTTCGCGTCATCGTCTGGGAGATCACTGAAGGTCTCGCGTAGCCACGTGAGCTTTACCGCGTTCCCCTTCACAGCACTATTCGGGACCTCTACATGGAACATCCTCCATATCATATCAGCTGGAGAGGGAGCTGGCACTCTAGTGACTGGACGACCCGTGACCGGCAAGCCTATGAGGATAGCAACGTCTCGTAATGTCACCGTCGCCTCTCCAACAGGCAGGTGGAAAGAGTGTGTCTCTTGCCTCCAACGCTCGGCTAAGGTCGTGATGAGTCTGCGGTTGAGGCGTAGCTTCCTGAAAACGTGTATACCGATCAAGCCGGTCATTCTATGATAACAGAGACCTTGAGTGTTGGGTCTGCCTTCACACACTCCTTCAAGTAACTCCCAATTAAGGATGAACCGAGGTGCCTCGCACCTGAATTGTGTGTGCCAGATACACAAGAATCAGCATGTGCACCTTTGTAAGTGATAATGGTCCAATACGATAACTACAAGTTCTTCTGACGCGCCCGCAGTCTCCAACCACATTTATTCTTACATATCAACGCAATGATGCTTCTATTTGATTTATATGTCGTGTATGATTGATTTGTACAAATGCAAAACAACTGAACTGCCTCGATGAGTTCTCTCTTGTTATCAAATTCCATGTTCTTAGCGAACTCACCTCCCGAAGCAGACCCCGGTACTTGCAATATTCTCCATGAGTTGTCATCTCTGAAGTTGGGGATGTTTCCATAGAAAGGAATGGAAGAAACGTCCTCTCCTCCTCCTCCTCCTTCTAATTCTCCTAGTACTTCAACCTCATCATCTTGTTCTTCCGTATCGTCTCCTTCTTCTTGAACTCGTTCTTCTTCTTCACCGTAAGCAGAAGCAACATAAGCATGATTCTCATTAACAACTAGATTAAAAGCCCCATTATCACTTCGTATGTCACTGGATGACCCGACTTGATGTGAAGAACTGCATGACATTCTTGGATTGTGATGAGGAATTTGAGTAATTTGGGGAATAGAGGCAATTTGAGGAATATGATGATATTGGAGAATTTGGGGAACATTCCAGTTCAGTTGTGAAGGAGAAGGTTGTACATGTTGTTTTTGAGTATACATTTCCATCATATTTGTGTATGAAGGAAACAAAGGCATTGAAGAATGTATTTGTTGTTGCGAGTCATTACGTACTTCATCAACATATATCTCCATGGTTGTACGGGGATAATCTCTATGACATGCCCACACAACTTTCATTGTGTACTCATCTTTAAGTGGCATGGCTACCGATGTAGTCTTACTTAGAGGATATTTCATTTTCAAACTCAATTCAACCCGAGTTCGATCATATCCACACATATTATACACCATATCCAGCAACTGATGGAAGGAGGTATCATAACTTGCCAAAATAGATATTATATTACCCCCTTTGTACTTTACCATGTCATTTTCCTCAACAAGAAGTCCACCCTAACGACATATTAAATGATGCAATTGATTATCCATAATGCACCTGAATAATCGCACTGAACTAACCTAAGTGAAGCTTATGTTCAAGAGAATACAACAAAAACAATTAAACCAAACAAATAAGAATTTCTAAAAATTTCGGCAGATTTCCCTCTATTTATGAACTTTTCCCAGTTTTAGGTACATATTACCAAACATGTGACAAACCTTAGACAATATAAAATAATACTCATTTCCATAATAACAACAAGAGATTGTATAACAACAAAATCATATATATTAAATAATATCCAACTACAATATCCAACTACTAATAAATTAATAACCAATTTTATACTCCACAAATTAAACAATAACCACATTTATAACCAATGTCACTTAATTATACTTATTTCATACAAAATCAACCTAAAACCAATACCTACATTTCAAAATTAAGGTAGAAATTAAAATAAAAAAAACTAACCTTGCTTTGAACGTGCCGCGGGCCGGTGAGGGGGAGTTGTCGCCGCCGGTGAGAAAGAGAGAAAGTGAGTGAGGGAGTGAGTGAGGAAGGGAGGGAGGGAGTGAGGAAGGAGGAGAGTAGCAGCGCCGCGGTGGAAATGAGAGGAAATGGAGGCAGGTCTCCAAAGTCGTTGTCCTGGACATCGATTTTCATAATGGAAGTCATTGTTCAGGACAATGACTTTGGGCGAACTAGAAATGCAGACCCAGAAACCTTGTCCATCGGCTTCAGTCACCCAAAGTCGCTGTCCAGACAACAACTTTCATCCGAACCTAATCCCAGAATTAGTTTCCGAAAAACTTTCAGCCGAGGGTTATTTTCCCAATTACTTTAAAAATAAAGGTTAGAAAAAAAAATTCTTGTGTTTTGGGGGATGACATAGAATATCCTCGGCTACATCACTTTGTTTTCAGATGCTTTTGTTCTTTGAGTTGGGGGTTGGGGGTGGGGTGGGGTTAAGAATATGTAAGTATACAACTTCATGTTGAAAAGTGTAATTTCGTGGTTGTAAAATCTCGCTGTTTTATTACATAGTAAGCTTTGGTTGTTAATTTGATATGATTCATTTGAGCACTTGTGCATCTGATATTTCCTTTGTCAGGATTTAAGAATCGCTTGTATTTTTAAAATCTGTCGCAAATAAACACCAACGATTGGTACGTATTAGTTATTACTTTGTACAACTAACATGTACGGTTCTTACTTTGAATTTGGGATTTGACTGTAAAAAGTCTACCAATTGAATATTGATCATTTTAGCCAAAAAATGTGTAATTCCTCCCTATTTGACAAATTCATTGCTTTATTCAAAAAGAGTATAAGGTTTTTCTCATCTTGTAGCTACTGATCCGTTGGACTTGGAAGAAACATGAGAACTTGGCATACAAAAGAAATTTTTTGGGGATTTTCACGGGACAAGCTTGACCATCAACGAACTTGGTGTGTGTTTTAACGAGTTAAGGGCATCAGTATAATCTTTAGTCCATACTAAAAAAGAGGAACTATTGAACGATATTTGAAATAATATGATTTAATCTCAAAGCTCTTTACACAGTAAAGAGGGAAATACAAAAACTTAAAATGATAGTACTACTCATAATTAATTTATTACAAAAATCAACCTTTAATCACGGTCTTACTCAAGTTAATATTCTTGTAACTTACTCTTGTCAAAATTTGAACTTACACTAATGCAAGACATGTCCAATTATTGACAACTTGGGACCCTTGTTTTCATCTTATCCATTATTTCATTTCATTCTAAAAAGATCTCATACACTAACAAAATTATAGGCTAACAAGAGTAGTAACTTACAAGTTAAAACCAATGCATGTACCTCATTTTTTTTTTTAATGTACTGTATACAATAAGAGTATTTCACAATTAACACCCATAGCAATACAAAATGCATATAGTACAGAATAAAAGCTGTTTGGACAAGAATGAACGATACTATGGACTTAAATTTGTCGGAATTTTTGGTTTCCATCTAAAATGTAATTTCCTCGTGATTTCACGTTACCTGCCACGAAAGTTAGCAGTTCGAATTCAAGTATGGTAGTAAGCAGACAAGCATATAGAAAATGACATATTTATCCCACCGTCTAATGCACGATGACTTGGATATATAGTGGTCTCCAACCAATCACCCACGATCCTACACAGTCATCACAGATACACCTATGATTTCTTCCTTAATCCCATTCTTTACTATATAATTAGGATGACATAGATAGATTTGTCATCAATCAAATCCCTCATTTAAGGAATACCCTGTTTTTATTCCTGCATATAACCCCAGATTAAGACCTTTCTCAATTTTCTCGAGTTTCTCTGATCAATCGCATACCCACTTGAGAGGGAACCAAACCAGCCAAAACCCTGAAATCTCTCGTCTTTTTGTCAAGAAGAGAGGGAGAAAGAGGAGAGGCAAAATGTCGGCGAATAAGCAAGGAGGGTCACCGGAAGCGCCGGTGAAGAAGCTGATTAGTACTTCGGCGATGAAACCCACGTCGTCGGTATTACCGTACCAAACCCCACGATTGAGGGACCATTATTTGATCGGGAAGAAACTGGGTCAAGGTCAATTCGGTACAACCTATTCATGTACAGAGAAATCAAGTGGTAATCTTTACGCTTGTAAATCAATCCCAAAGAGGAAACTTTTATGCAAGGAGGATTACGAGGATGTTTGGAGAGAGATTCAGATAATGCACCATTTGTCGGAGCATCTAAATGTGGTTAGAATTAAGGGGACATATGAGGATTCAGTGTTTGTGCATTTGGTGATGGAGTTGTGCGCAGGTGGGGAGTTGTTTGATAGGATTGTTGCAAAGGGGCAATACAGTGAGCGGCAAGCTGTTGAATTGATCAAAACAATTATCGGGGTTGTTCAGGCTTGTCATTCTCTTGGTGTTATGCATAGAGATCTTAAGCCTGAGAATTTCTTGTTTGATTCTCCTCAGGAGGATGCTAAGCTTAAGGCTACTGATTTTGGTCTTTCTGTCTTTTATAAGCCTGGTTAGTTCATTCTTCTTTCGGTTTTTCTTTTGATTTTTCGAGTTTTTGTTTCCTTTTGTCTTGGGTTGGATCTTTTTATGTTTAGTGTAATTGGTCTGTGTGATCTTGTTAGTTTTCTGGGTCTGTATGAATTATGATTTATTGATTATGTTTTGGGTTGGTTCTTTACATTGTGAATTTGTTGAGCCTTACTTAGGTAGTTTCTTGGTGTAGAGTGTTTCAATATATTTCGAAACTCGGTTTGGAGTTTGGAGTTGTTGTCATCAATTATCGTGCAAAAGAATTAGTCATGTATTATGCCCCTCCCATGGGGTAGTGTTCACATTTAGTACTGTTTTTGTATACGCTGCTTATGAGTGTTTCTTGTTCGAGTTTTAGTATTTGTCTGAAGTCATTCTCCAAATATCGTATGTCCAGTTTTGGATAATATGGATGATTGTCTCAAGCAGGTTCTTACTTAGTAGCTCTTTATGATTTGGATTTAGTAACCTAGGAAGCATAAATTATACAAATTTTGTTTGAAATTGCAAAGTAATGTCTCAAGCATGGGGCAGATTGCCGTGAAAATTAGCAGATATGAGTCTAGTAAGGTATTTAGATGTTCATGAAAGTTAATTTGTTATCTTAAAGGGTAGTAAGTGTTATACTAAGTGCATTAAGATCCGCTCTTATCAGCCTAAGCTTGTTATCTTACAATTCTTGCATGATAATTATTGAACATTTGATTTTCCCTATTTGCAGGACAATATTTTAGTGATGTGGTTGGGAGCCCCTACTATGTTGCACCTGAGGTGCTGTGCAAACGCTATGGACCTGAAATAGATGTTTGGAGTGCTGGTGTTATTCTCTACATATTACTAAGCGGTGTTCCACCGTTTTGGGCTGGTAAATACTCTGGTCAACAGCTTTGCTGTTGGATTTTTAAGCTGCCTTTTCTCTGTGAAGCTTGTATCATTTAACAATATATCTCTTTTGCAGAAACCGAGTCGGAAATCTTCAGACAGATTCTTCATGGGAAGCTAGACTTTGAATCTGAACCATGGCCAAATATTTCAGACAGTGCAAAGGATTTGATTCGTAAAATGCTAGAGAGAGACCCAAGGAGGCGAATAACAGCTTTTGAAGCTCTATGTGAGTTTTGATTCTGAAAATAGAGATGATAGGGGTCAGGAAAATGTCTTCAACTTGTTTTGTATACTGTTCCTAATTTTCTTCCATGAGTTGGTATATTTGTTCTGCAGGTCACCCATGGATTGTGGATGACACTATTGCGCCTGATAAACCTTTAGACTCTGCTGTTTTATCTCGTCTGAAACATTTTTCAGCAATGAACAAAGTTAAAAAGATGGCTTTACGTGTATGTTTCTATCACTTTTCTCAATGGAATCTGTATATGTTAATCTGTTGGGTGATTACGCTTTTGTTAGTCGTCTCTCACAGGAATCCGATTGTCAGTCACACATGTTCTGTATGTGTGGTTAAGTCATCTAATTATTAATGTGCATTTGCTGTTGCACTGTGCTATGTAATATTATCCTAGAGAACATTCAATGAACATTGCATACTTTTTGATTTTGTATTCTGATATTTTGGTCTGATACCGTTTTCTCCTGGCTAGCAAACTTTTTCATTGCCTGCAATCCCTGCATGTTATCTATTGCATCAAATTTATGTTTAATACATCTTGCAGGTAATAGCAGAAAGGCTTTCAGAAGAAGAAATTGGTGGTTTAGGAGAGTTGTTCAAGATGATTGACACAGATAGCAGTGGAACCATAACTTTCGAAGAATTGAAAGTTGGCCTGAAGAAAGTGGGGTCAGAAATGATGGAGTCAGATATCAAAGCTCTCATGAACGCTGTAGGTTAAAAGTTCCTAGTATATTCTAAATTTGAAGATTTCCGGATTTATATCATTCATCTGATGTCTTACCTTATCGTTGCTTCTCATAGGCTGATATTGACAATAATGGAACCATCGATTATGGCGAATTCCTTGCTGCGACCCTTCACATAAATAAGATGGAGAGGGAGGAGAACTTGATAGCAGCTTTTAAATATTTTGATAAAGATGGTAGTGGTTACATAACAATTGATGAGCTTCAACTAGCCTGCAAAGAATTTGGTTTAGGTGATGGTCATCTGGATGAAACAATAAAGGAAATTGACCTGGATAATGTCAGTACTTTTTTGTTCTCTCCTTTTGTTTCTCTTTCAAATTATTATACATTATTTTCCCTTACTATACCGTTGTTTCTATATGTTGGATAGTCTTGATTGATTGTGTCTCTTGTTACTCTAGAACAAGTTGTCTCACTGAAAAACTCGCATTGTCGAAACGCACTCCCTATGTTTCAAAAGAATAGTTGGGCACGACTTTCGAGTTCAAGTTTGGGCTACTTTGATCTTTTAATTTCATGATCTTGTAGTTAAAACTATAGAATGAGCATCTGATTCGGATACATACATCTCGAGATCAATTTTGAATGCTATTTTCATTTTAATGCCAGACTTACAGTGAAGGAAAGATTATGGGTTCTGTGACATTGGGCTTTATCACGTACCTCGCTTGACAAGAGACACCTTGTGACTGGATCACCATATCATGCACTTAATTATTGTTGAGCACTTTGGTTTACACTTTTAGACAGATTTGGGCAACATAATGAAAAGTGTTTGTGTTAGCCTCTGTATCCTTGGTACTTTGACTTTAGTTGATTTATAAATAGTGCAAATCACACCCCTAAATATTCCCCTAAAAAAAGCGCCCTTTGATTTCAGATTTCCTTAAGTCCCCGAGCTACCAATTTTTGGTAATTATCCAAATTTTACTGAGATAAGACACTTCACAAATCACAAAGATGAACTGCTCACCTCCCTTGTAAATACTCTATCAGTTGCTACATATTTCAACATGTCAGACCCTTCCATCCTTAGTTATACACATTATCATTACATGTAGGGATTCGCAAGTGTGTGAGATCTATGCTGATTATTTTCAATGTTCAAATTTAACAGGATGGCCGCATTGATTTTGGGGAGTTTGCTGCCATGATGAAGAAAGGTGACTCAGGAGAGGGGGGAAGAACCATGAGAGGAAATTTGAACTTCAACTTGGCTGAGGCATTGGGAGTAAAGGATTCGGCGTCAGATTCTAGCTGAATGAATCGTCTACTGAAGGATAGTGATTGGCAAATAATGCAGCTGCCGAACTGTTGAACCTTCATTTTGCTGTCGCTTTGCATAGATTGGATTTGATGAAATCCATTTTTTGAGATTTTGAATATTGGGAAAACTTCCATTTATCTTAGATGAATGTAGTAGATAGTGGACACAAACTTCATTTAGGTTGTCAAAGAATGATATTAACTGAGTTGGCCAAGGTATTTCCTGACACCTTGTTTTTGTGAGCCACTATGAAACCTTATGTGGAATATTAAGTGAAATATGTAATTAGATGCATTAGTCAGTTTTGCTGGTCTGGTCCGCCCAAAGCTCACAGAATTGGTCATGGTAGGTCAACAATGGAGAAATGACTAGTTCTAGAAGAGCGACTAGAAAGTGAAGTGCAGGTACAGGTAGAAGAGTAATTACTACTGAATTAGTGACTTTCAAACCGTCATTGGGAGAAAAAAGAAGGTTGAGCTAGGAAGCTACCAGGTGTATATAAAGTGAAGTTTATGTCAGAAAGGGTGTTACTGTTATGTGAGTATCTCAACCCAAAGTCACGGTTGCAAGGTTTCTTGATCAGCTAAGCGCTTCGTCCCAAAATTAAGTTTCACTCCAACCCTTTTTATGAATCAAACTCCAATTCCAGTTATGCTGTTTAACTAGAAAGAATTTTCAAACAAAAGAAAACTTAGAATTTGGGCCTCAATAAATGAAGAACAAAGTTAGGCCACTGTATTCATTTGAGCCAAATCGGTTAGGATAAGACTCCATCATCAACAAGAAGAGCTGCTGAAAAGGAATAGCCCTCTTCCTTCTCTCCCACAGAGTCACAGTATTGTTCAGTGCTCAACTTCAACTGAAAATGGCGTCTGCAACGCTAGTCTTTTCATGCTCATCAATATGCCCAACTCTGCAATTCCCTCAAAACCCCAAACCCCACTTTCACTTTCATTCAACCTCCCACTCTCCAAACACTTCTCAAGCTCCTCTCTTTTCTCTCAAAGGCTGTCCCTTTTCCCCGTAGCCGCCAAAAGGCGCAGATACCCAGAAATTCCCGAAGAATTGAGGGATGGATTTGAAGAATTCAAAAGGGACCCCTATCAAAGACCCCAACTTTCTGATGTTTTGCCTGATGATTTCCGGCCTCCTGAGCCTGGCACCCCTGAATACAATGATATTCTTGAGAAATTCCTCCCCAAACGACCCCCTCCTCCTCCTCGTGAAAAGATTTTTGCTGTAGTTGTGGTTTGTTCTTCATTTTCTCCAATTGTGATTGTTTTTTCATTGAATTTGTGCAATACCCATATGTTTTAAGTTGATTTTTTTACAACGTTTGTTATTTTCATGTATTGTGGTTTGTGGTTTTTAGGTTGGTTCAAGGCAGTACATTGTATTCCCTGGAAGATGGATTTACTCATTTACACCCAGAGGCTCAAAGGTGCTAATGTCAATGATAACGTAAGGTTTCGGCATGAATCTTAACCTAGAGTCTGAGAACGCCTTTCCGATTTTCTTTTCTTACTATTATTTCTCCAATGAAAAGAATTGTTCACTCTAGGACATTGATTACTTACTACAATGCAATTGTTGGTGGCTTGAATGGGTATGCTCTTCTAGGATGTTGTGTAGGCTGGTGTGACTTGCTTTAATAATTGGGTAATTAAAGAAACGGGTGATTGTAAACTGCTCTAGCTTTACATTGGGTGTGAGTTTGAGTTGCGATGTATAATTGTGAAGGCTCATGGGTCTCTGTGCAAATTTGATGAACATAGCGTGTGCTGGTGATTTATGAGAACATGGTAGTAGAAATGGTTCCAAAATAAATATTGTGGTGAAAACATAGTGCGTTATTATAATGTTTAGTTTTGCCATTGTCCCTTCATGTTTTAGGTTTGTGGAGACTGTTAGTGTCTCTGACGTTGAGGAATGAGTTGGGTATATATCCTTCTACTATTTCTGAGGTTGGGAAAGGGGCTGGGTTCAGGTTCTTGTACTGTCTCTGAAATAAAAAATTTGACTGCATTAAGTTGTGTTTCTTTCTTTTAATAGGAGAGGGGTAGGTGAGAGTGAATTATACTCCAATTCCTTAAGAATTAGCTTCCTACTAAGTACTAACATGGAACTGAGCTAGTAAATACTGTAGTGTTCTCTTAATTTTTGTGTAATGGTAATCAGGGTTGGCTGTTTCAACCTTTTTCAAGGTTCATTGATAACTGTAATGTTACATGCCCTTGAAATTTTTCAGGTGAAAAAAATTTATATCTTCCCTTTGTCCTTTTCCATCTGTTGCTTGCTAAGATATGAAAGAGAGCTCCTCCGATGATTTAAGTACCTGTTAGCAATAGTAGAGTGAGGCTACAGATGTGACTATAATGTCTACATTCTTTCTTGAGTGCATTTAACAAGCAAAGTTGTAGTTTTATAATAGCTAGCGTTATGTTGGTTGTTTTATTCTATAACATGGTTCTAAGTTCTCTAGACTTTCTTTTGTGTTATTTTTTTTTTTTGTGTGTGTGTGTGTGTAGCTACTCGCCAGTATGAGAATCTGCTTTGACCCATGACTTTCTTACTAGTACTCTAAGAAATTGCACCTATGGTAACCTCGATTTCCACTTTTATTTTTCGCACTGAAGAGGCTTGATTGCAGATCGTTCTGGACAAAGTTTTGCTAGTGGGGACTAAATGTAGCACCTATGTAGGAACGCCCATTGTCACAAATGCTGCAGTACATGCTGTTGTAGAAGAACAGGTAGTATCCCCCTTTATCTGCCTCCCTCTTTTTTTGAGGCCCTGATTTTGCTCCCCTGTCACTTGCTCTCCTATAAAACCATCGGGTCATTGAGTTTACCCATGCTGTTGTTCCTGCAGTTGCTGGATGACAATGTTGTCGCTTTCAAATATAAGAAGAAGAACTACAGACGGAATATTAGTCATAGACAGGTAATTATGTTCTTTCCTATTTGACTGAAACACGTATATCATAAATGATCAGAATTTTCTTGTGATTTTTCACATTTAGCTTCTATATGCAGCCCATCACCCGTATTTTGATAACTGGAATCACTGGTTTTGAAGAATACCCATCTTCAACTCTTGAAGAAGATGCAGAAGCAAAGGCAGAGGCAGTTCCAAGCTAAATAATAAATATGCAGCATTACACCTTTTTCTCCAGTAGAGTTTTTGATTCATGCAGTGTCATCTTTTTGACAACGTTGGCTCTTTGTAAGATGTAATTTGATAGTATTGATGTTGGACGAACAAGCATTGACCGGAGTTTACTGTATATCTCCAACTAAAGGAGCATTGATGTAAATTTATGCATCCAAGAGGCAGCATCAATGTTAATGGACAGAATTCACAGAACTTAGCATTAGGTTAATACAGTCGCTTTGAAATCGAGTTACCAATTTCTACATTCCGGTTGATTTCAATCACGGGTAAAACCATATAGAACACCATTGTGAAAACTGTTTTATATTTTGCATAAGAATACCTTATGAAGAGATGAAGCTGAAGAGAACAATTTGGCATATTTTAAATTACTTTTGAGATGTATGTCTAGGTTGTTCTATTATCCTTGTTATATATAGATATTTCAATTTCAACATCACTTAAGAAATCATCCATTATTTTTGTGTTAGATTCGAGAATCTTTCAAAAATATTTCGAAAGTAATGTATAATAATCTTTAAAATTTAATTTTTTTTGAACAAGTTTGGATTTAGTCAAAGAATACTTTGATATGCTTATCATAAGTTTTATAGGGTTGGTCATATAAGTTATTAAAACCATCTACTTTAAATCTAAAACTTATTACAATTTTAGCTCTAAAACATTTTTAATTAGATCTTGAATTCATTTTAGGGCCTTTGGAGATGTACTAAAATGGTTATAAATCTCCTTGTATGACCCTAAGAAATATCTAACACCTTTAGTTTTATTAGGAAAATTGTTCGAAAATATCTTTAAAATTGGGTACTGTCAAATCTTGTAAAATAAGATTATCAGTTATCATGAGTATTATAAGGGCGTATTAGGCTTTAAAAAAAATTAAAACACTTAATGTGGCTCTAAATACCCATAGTCTAAAGTCATTTTTAATGCATTTGAAGTCGGAATATCTATAATAATAATTTAATAAGTATTCCTAAGTGAAACTCCCTCACACACATCATCATACATAGAATTTTATGAATAGTGTTATTATTATACAATATATTAAAAACCTTCTTGATAAACTAAAAGAAAAATTGATGGGAATAATAAAATATTTGTCCAATTTGCTTTTATTAATCCAACCAGCCTTTTGTTTATTTTTGAATACACGTACCTTTGGCCACTCTTCGCTATAAGTAAGCCACTCTCAACGGAAAAGTCGTTGTAAAAAGAAATTAAAGCAGAAATTTTCGATTCCATTGAATAGTCACAAGTTAGTAAAGATTGAGTGTGAGCACAATGCAAGTGTAGAAATTCTTGAGCAGGTAGTGTAAACAAGCATCTGTATTCTCTAGCCTCCTTGTATGTTCACATTGTATTCAATTGTCGGGCAACTCAAAATGAGTGGCCTATGCTAGAAAGGCCCGACAAAGGAGCTTAAGCAATTATAACGCCTATCTAATTCATGACCCAAATGTTATTTGGTGAGCCCATAAGTACAAATTATATAATATTCACCATTCACCATTCACCATTCACCATTCACCATTCACCATTCACCATTCACCATTCCTCTTGCGCTAAGACGACCGAAAGTACTGCCAAAAAGATGATTATTAAAATATTTTAAAGGAGTTGTCTGGATAACTAATTGATGTGAAATTCAATCCGGAGGTCTTGCTTTATAATAGCCAATGTGGGCCTGCACTTTTATGTCATATATACTGTCACATTGATTTCCTCCTTTATGTTCATTTGCGTTTGCACGTGTTTGTACTCAAATTCACCTCTTTTGTAAAAGCTTAGGTTTACCTTGATTTTTCTACCGGCCTTTTTCTAATTTATACCAAGTATAAATCATATACACATCATAATTATGTATTCTTATATCAAATATAATTATTATTATATTAAATATATGTATTGTTATATCAGATATAGAAATATATAAGATATAAAAATAAAGAAAAATATATATCAGATATAAACATTATGATCGTATGTATAGAAATGAAGTTACGAAATGTTTCCTAATATATCAGGTATAAATTAGAAATTTCTATTTTTTTCTATCTTACCGTCCTTGTTTTTTGGTCATCTAAAATTATTACTATAATTTCACTATCTAGTAGGGTGGCCTCAATCTATTTTCACCTTCAATTGTTTTTTACTCTAAATTATATGTCTAGATTTCTAATGATTTACCCCGAAAAGCTTTTGCTGATATTGATGGCCCTGAACATCAATGACATAGCTGTAAATTAGTAAAGTGACACATTATTATGTAAATGTAAGCATCACATCATCGAGAATTCTATTCATAGAATTTACGGGTGGTTAGGTATCATGAGATTAAAACTACTGACCACTACGGAGTATAAAATGTGTCTAAAGATCTTAATTTGGCATTTTAGATGGTATAAAATGTGTCTAAAATTACTCATCAATTTGAACTTTTAGAAGGTACTGCAATTTGGTATGGTTCATAATCTCCCTTACCACGTCCTACTTACATAGGTTCAAGCTAGATCGGAAACTAATTCACGCTTTTGCTTTTTCTATGTGTGGGATGTATATAGAAAAAGAGGTCCTTGGCAATATCTAATAAAAATTATGTCAAATTACATTTTACTAAATTTTGTAAAATTATTACAGAAATTATGAATTTATAATCATTATATATGAATAATACATATAATAATGAAATTTTTTGTAATTAAAAAGTTATAGATTAAATATGTCATCTTATTTTCAAAAATATCTCCGTAGTTTGATGTCTATAAAAGCAATCAAATTATTTTATAATGGTGTGCTCTTGCTTTTACCCTAAAATTATCTTCTTTGTAATTTAAAATATCTCTGTTAATGGGTGTTTCATAAATCAAAACCAAGGCATAAAACTGAAATGAAAAATGGCAGCAGATATAAAGATTGGCAGAAAGTGCGTGACTTTTCTAATAAACTCTAATGTATAAAAATACACAACATATGAAACAAATGTGATAGTGGCCTTTACCTGTAAGCTATGTCCAAACTTAGCTTCGAATGATAGACTTGGATCAAATAAACAGATATCAATATAATAACTAAAATGTCTGCTCATCATAACAACCCATTAGGGAACATAAAATACTTGTACAAATACAACCATTCTTTCTTCATCTTTCCAATGTTTCGCATAACTATAAACAACTAAGCATTGTAGCTACCTACCACTTTTATACCTATGTTTTGCCGATTTCCACTCATACATCCCCCAACTGCTGAAATATATAACTAAATCTTCTAAGTTTTACATGTACCAAGTTGAATACATTAGCTAGGCTTAGAATTATATTTGTCGAAAGTCCAAAGTCATTAGTCTTGGAGACCATTAAATAATATGGAGAATGTTCAAAAACATGCGCCAGTATGAATTTACGCACAGCCATAAATATTTGGGAGGTTTGATATGCTGTACTTACCTTCACCTTAGAACAAGTTATTATCTTTATATATGATATCATAATGTGTGTATCTGATATGCCTTTTTTCTGTACTTTTATATCTTCTGTATTTCTGTATCTGATATAACATTACCTATATATGATATCTTAATATCCTGATATAATTTGTATCAGTTTTGATTTAGAAAAACCTCTAAAGTAAGCTATTTCCATGAAATAAGTACAGCTACTTTACAAGAAATTAAAATAATATGTTGAATCGATTTATTTTTTAAAAAAAAATAAGAATTTGGTTAGGGTTTATAAGAGGAGAACATGCATGTCATAATCAGACTTAGTTAAACCATGGCTAGCTGGGAGATATTAATTAAGGGTCGTTATCAAAGAGAGCTAGCAAAATTGCCACCTTCTAGAAGTTTGTTGTTGTACAACGAAGAGTTAATGAGGATGGAATAGATTTGGTTATGACGGAAGAGGTTGAAATTTTATAACAAGTGTGGTTTGTTAGAATGAGGAATATATATATATATATATATATATATATATATATATATATATATATATATATATATGTAAAATAAATATTAATTGAATAGGTTTTTATTTTGTGTATAAGAGACGCAGTAGTACTGGATAAGCCTGACCTTATGATTGTTATAAGCCCAATATAACAATCTTGGTTGTTATATTGGATTAACATGACTTAAAGTTATTAAACTTAATTCAATAACATACTTCTTCTTTTTATGTACTGGATAAGTTTCTAACGAGGTTGTTGATCAAGTACTCCTAAATAAGCCCAATATAGCTTCCAACTCATAACACCCAGTAGAGACCCAAAATAATTGATATGCAAAGGATAAGTCAGAAATTTAGCACAAATACATATGGAATGTGGATTGGAAAATGGAAAAATACCTCTTGAAACCCCCAATACCATCCACAAAACTAAAAAACTTCTACTCGATCAATTTTGCGTAAATGTCTATGTGTTGTCAATGTATATCAGCTCCAAATTTAATAATTTAACATAGCTTAACAAATCCTAAAAGGGAGGTTAAAGAAACCCTCCAAGCATACTTGTAGTATATTACAAATTTACAATCAGATTTTTTATTAGTTTAGGCTTGTATGGTAACAACAACATGCCACGTGTAGGGAATATAGACCTCAAGACCAGTAAATTTTTTTACAAAATTCGGGTTATTATTTCTTTATCATGTTAATGGAGTATGATAATGTATGGTACATTAAATGAATAAATTAATTAATTAAATAAAAAAAATTGTAAATATATAAAATGGAGTATTACTTTTACGTTTAGTTAAGTGTGTAGCAGGATCTTGCACTAGATCCCAGGAAAAACCTTTTAACACGCGATGCCTCAATTTTACTTCATTGTCTCTCAAACAACCAAAAATAAGACAATGATGGAGGATTATGTGACTTCTCATAAATAATAGAAAAAAGTGACAGCCCCCATCTTTCTCTCCCAAGGACTAATTGTTGGCCATACGTTGTCGTTTCTTGGTGATTACCTCATTAATATTTAATTAGTTCTTTTTGTGTGTTTTTTTATTTATAAAATTCCTACTTCCTATGAGAATGCGACATTTTATTTTTTGAGTCAAAGTTTAAAAAGTTTGACCGTAAATTCTCATTATATTATAAAAAATAATATATTCAAATAGAATATAGTTGAATGATTCTTAATATAAAATTTTAAAATATCAAATTTTTATAATTTTTTTATTTTACAGATTTTAGAGATAAAAACATTTAAAGTCGTGTCTCGAGAACCGTAAAAGTCAAGATTTTTTTTTGTTTTGGTATAGGGAGTAGTCATTAATTAATTTATGTTCTTTTCGAAGAAAAATGGATCAAAGGGGGTCCATTTATTAAACATTCACAAAAAATTTATACACCTACTTAATTGTTGCAAATGGGGACAACTTTGATATCGATAAATTTAAGGATAGAGGATTGCCAATTTTAAAAATTGTAATGGTCTCTTTCAAATATATCAAGGATGTTAATGGTTTACTTATATTACTAGATTGAAAAGAAACTTGGACGGTAGACTAAGGAAGTTTGTAATGATTACGGAAGATTATTTTTGTATTTTTTTTGGTTGTCTTTACATTGTGGTGGAACCACTTCAGGGGCTTGTTTGTTGAATTGAAGGATAAGCTATAACTAAGTTGCTTAGACGGATACTACAGTATATCTTTCGCCTAACAAACTGGGAATCCAAAGCTTGTGTGTTATCTATTGTTAGAAGTGTATTTGGGAGACATTCATTAAGTTCTCGAATGATATGATCAATTTCGCAATTGTAATGTATAAATAATTTGAAGGTACGTAGAGTGATCGAACATGTATGAAATAAATCAACAATTATTTGTCATCTCTCTTACAATGTTGTCACACTAGCTATTTAAGATGGAGTACTGAGTTATATCTCATACTTTATATCTACATAGTGTAAACTTTATGTATCTAATAGGTCTTCATTTGTTCTTTTAAAAAAAAAAAAAAAGTTTTCATTTGATCTAGGTTGATAAAGTTCACATATGTACTTGGGTGGGCTAAAATATAGTTTTATCTTGTACATTTGATTCCTGTTTGTAATACTCTCTTCGTTATTTTTTCATGTATCGTCAAAAAGTTTTATAAAAGTTTTTCTACTTTAAATCTCTCTATATATGGCCTTATTTTTGGAAAAAAAAAACACCTTACTTACATCTTTTTCTGATCCATCTAAACTCATCCCTATTATTAAATTAGTTGAATATTGTAATTTTCTATGTATTTTATTATTTTTCTTTTACTCTTGACTTATCCAACTGACCTCAAATCAACTGATACTTTTTTTAATGGAAAATATTTTTTTTTTAAAAAAAATAAATATTTAATACTATTGAAAATATGTGAAATCTTACTATATTTAATGCTTCCTTAGTTTTTCCCCAAAAGTCAAATAAAAGATAAGGGGAGAGTAGTAACTTATCACAGATTATGACTACAATAAAAAAAAGTCAAATGCAATCTACACAATGAAATACTAAGTGCAAAATCAAATCTAGAGGCCCACGAGATTAGTGACAAACCGGCCAGATGAAGATATTTTGACATACCCTGAATTTAACAAATAAAAGAGAGGGAGCCATAATATTAGGCATCAGATATTTATAAATTGTGAATTAATCATAAGTATACTCTATTGAAAGCACTGTCTTCATAGTTGAGCAAACTTCAAATGATTTCCATTATTCAAAACTCGTATCCTTATAACGGAAAGTGCGTTTGAATGCTGGTGATACTGATATGATGCATCCTCAGAAATGCGGCGGTCATGATCTCTTCAACAACTGTTTTTGAATTGAATGGTAAATGATTTGGGGGCTCACATGCTGCCCCTAAAGAAACTTATTTTGGAAGATATAACTCTTGTTATAAGATCCTTTTAAGAGTTTGTAAAAAACCACAATAAAATTATTAATGTCAAAAGTTGTTATATAAACGAGCTAAGTAAATATTGAAGAATACATTATGATATATACTTCCTCCGTAACTAAAATTATAAACTAATGATTTATTGACAAGCCCTATTTTAAACTGTGCTTAGATCCAAGATGATGAAACTCCTTAAATTAACAAATTAATGACTTTAATTGTAAGTAGATATCATTCAATATGGTTTATGCGCCAATTTTTATTTTATTTTTTTATGTCACAAATCTTCAAGTGCCGAATTTGTTTCTACAAAATTTATAGGAATAATTTAAAGCGCGTAAGTAATTATTATTATCTGAACTTGCGTTATTAGCAAATATTTCCTTAAGTCGAGGAAGTAGTGCAAGGTATTTGTCAATGATGTGAATGGAATGGCCTTGTAAGCTAGGCATGGGTCTCCACTTTCTTCGACCACGAACAAAGCTCGATGATATTACTATTAATCATTTTAGGAAAATTCCTAATTCACATTTGATGTTAACGTTTTTGGTTCACATTATATTTTTAATGTAGACTTAGTGCAAAAAGTTGTATATCGAATATAACATGTTGTACAATAGATGTCAAATATCTATTTTTATATTGAATATAAAACATTTTTTATTCAATATTTGAAAAAAATTTCATGCCTTATTTTACCTTAAAAATGCAACTACAAAAAATAATATATGAGCGAATCTTGTTCCTATCAGATATGAAATAGGACATCCTCGTCACTTAAATGTACCAATGGAATAATATTGATAATTTTCAAAGTATACTTGTATTATTTGTCACTTCAGTGTGGTGATAGAAAAAATAAAAATAAAATAACACCATCATTGTTATAATTTTTATTTAGTATGCTTGATAACACTTAAAGGATAAAGGAGTAAGACATAGGCCAAGAGGGTACGGTACTCGAATAAAATACCAAGACTAGACTAACCTTTCAAAGCAGAGAAGAGGACAAACCCAAAAACCAGGGCAAAAAGAAGGTTTCATAACTTCTCTAGGACTCATATGAGGTAATGTCTACAAAGATAGAGAAAGTACCACCAAAATATATTTATGATATGGAAGACAAAATTATTAATCATTAGTTGCATGATGTGGACAGGCCAGGTAAGAATATCTGACATGCCCTCCACTTGGCGAATGGTGGAGGGTGCCAAGTAAGCAAAGGGCGGCGCACCAAACAGACAAACAAGAGTTGGAACATCTAGTGTTTGTTAATTAATTAGCTAGGAAAACGAGGAGGGGGTGGCCAAAAGGTAAAAAAAAAAACTGTTGGATAGGATTTAAGTTTAGGTCTTGAAAAAAATATATTACCTTTATTATAAGGGTTTCATGGTTAAGATAACATAGGATAGCGATAGGAGGGAGTGTATATAATAGTGTGGTGTTAGTTGCATAAGTCTTGCACCAAAAAATTTACGGTGGAAGTTCAAAAGCAAGGCATTTTGAGAGAAAGAAAGAAAGAAAGAAAGGGAGGGGGGTGGCGTGAAAAGATTAGGGTGTCACGCCGTCCAAAATATATGTAAAACCTTTGAGCAATCTGCTAACCCCATGCGTAATTGATAACTACACCTCATCTGATCTAACATTTATATATATATATATATATATATGTATATACATGATATAGATCATTGTTTTTTTCTCCAAGACATACATTCATCTGAAGATAGCTGCTGCCCATCATAAATATTGATCAAGTTGGGTGTTGGATCATCATTCGCTGAATCGAAACGAAGGAAGAAGCCAAGGCAAAGCCTATATATACTAGGACAAGACCAGGATTACAAACTTTGGTTAGTACGTATTCATTTTGATCTTAGCGTGTGATTTACTAATGATTCTTAGGTTTGTTCTTTCTGTCTGCATAACAGTTGGGCATTGGGGGTATTGTGTTGATCATCTTATGACCGTGATCGATCCTTGATCTTGGAATATATAAGAAATTGAATTCGATCATTTAGCTTGTAAGTACGATACACAGACTACATGCTAAAGAAGTTAAGGACACTTTTAGTCGATCAGTAAAAGGCATTTAGCCTTTTGTTGGGCTTTTTCTAAGGTTTTACCATTGGTGATTCCTAAGGTTAAATGATACAGAGCGTATATGGGTATTTGGCTTGTGCTTAGCTGCTTCAATTCTATAGGTATACGTTTATGAATCTCAGCTAGCTAGGACGGTGATTAAGTGAGGTACAATTTAATTTATATATGCAAGCATGTCCTGCATTTTATGATCATTTTCATTGAGTTTAGAGACATTTAATTTCATTCACATCTTCGTATTAGAAGTTAATTTGGCTAATCACAAATTAGATCAACATTTACGTACATAGCTTATAACATAGCTCAATTTAGTTATTTTTGTCACCAGTCATCAGCTAAGTTGCATTGTTATCTTGGGTGAGAAGTTAATAACATTAATGTTCTACTTGTTTGGAGCTCTGTCCCTTTACCTCTTCTCCTCATTCACACTTGACCGGTTACTATTAGGCTGACCAATAGATGTAGACTCAAATCAAATAAGACACCAACTAATCACAGAATTCATATTGTTTCTAGTATTATGAGAAGATTTAGACGCATTAATTTTTCGGTTCTTCCTACATACTTTGAGTTGCTTGATTGGCTATTGGTGCACTGCGCTCAGATTGACTAGATTACAGTAATAATGGTTCGACATTGACTTACATGAAAACGAGATTTTTTTTTTTTTTATAGAGAAAGGTGGTAGGTAACTGATGTATATGATATACTTAGGGTATACCAAAGAAGAAAAAAAAAAAAAAAAAAAAAAAAAGGTAACGGTGGTATGTAGAGTATATGCATGTAGTGCACTCTACGCAAAAGACAGCTTAACGTGCGTGCTTTGGTGCCCCTGCCAAAGTCAATGTTATCGGCTCTTTTTTTTTTTCACCTCTCCTACACAGTACACATACATACTCCTCTTGAAACACTCCTAATTATAATTTCACAGATTTTTTTTTTATCATTATAATTTGGTGGGACATAAAATTTGTGATTGGCTATGAACTTAGGTGTAGGAGCATTATAATTAATATGGGCCACTGAAAGTGCGTTTATAAGCATGGACCTATAAAACACATATGAAATCATGATTATCAATTTACCATGCATGAGAATTTCATGTAGTGCGACAGTTCTTTCCACTTCCTAAAGGTCGAGCATGTTGTCATATTTTATGCATTGTTTAACTGTTATCAAATAAAATTGCATAATTTATTCTATATTATTCAGATCTTAGATATTTTCCCTATTTGAATATTACATTCCTCACATTAAGTACTCTCATATCATTTGTTTGAAGTAATGCATCCATACAAAGTCGAATATAAAATTACACATAAAAGTTGTTAATTTGTGTATGATAATAATCTATTTATAAACTCATTGTATGTTAGGGCACAGGAAAAAAGATTAGTTTAAAACTAATCTTACAGATGGAGTATATCTTACTGTCGTGTTGAGAATTAAGCAATATCTTGTTTAGTAAATTATTTTGATGAAATAATTGCCTGAAGAAATTGTAAATGATATATGCAGTAATAATTAATTACCTCTCTTATCTTTGATTTCAGAAGAATAATAGGAAATGAATCATACCGAATTATGTGATGTTCCTCCGGGATTTAGATTTCATCCCACGGAAGAAGAACTTGTGGGCTACTATCTCAAGGGAAAGGTTAACTCCCTCAAATTTGATCGAGAAGTCATCATTGAAATTGATCTTTACAGGATGGAACCATGGGACATCCAAGGTATTTTCTTGCGATATACTCTTATACACAAGTTGATGTAACAGCTTAATCAAATTTAAAAATATTTTCATCATCCAAAAATAATAGCTACACACTTCTTTTAACGAACCCGTCCAATATAATTTCTCACATTTATACATAATTAATGTTTCAAACCAAGCGATGGATCACAATTTTCCATATTATGTAATATTTTATTTTGTCTACGAGAGGACATAGATTATTCGAAATTTATATTCTTAAATATATAAGAGATACCATAAAGATCGAAACATACTCACTTTATCCCCAATTAAGGAGGAGGGAATTAAACCTTGGGTCCAATTGAATACCTAGTTAGCCCCTAGTCTTAATCACTATGTTAGTACTTTGCCCCCAATTAAGGAGGAAATTTAAACCTAGGGTCCAATACAATACCTAGTTAACTCCTAGTCTTAATCACTATGCTGCCTAAACCTCATTGACATAATCATTTACATTTTGACAAATATGGTAGAAAACATTAGCTGTGCCATTAACTAAACACCATGTGGAACTTTTTTTGGTGCAGATAAATGCAAGTTGGGATATGATGAACGAAATGAATGGTACTTCTTCAGCCACAAAGATAGGAAGTACCCCACCGGATCTCGAACTAATAGGGCCACGTCTGCCGGTTTCTGGAAGGCGACGGGGAGAGATAAGGCGGTGTTATCTAAGAATAACATCATAGGGATGAGAAAGACCCTTGTCTTCTATAAAGGTCGTGCCCCAAACGGCAGGAAAACTGATTGGATCATGCATGAATATCGTCTCCAAACTTCTGAGCATGCTCCTCCTCAGGCAAGGGCTTATGATTATTTTTACTCTTCGCTAGCAGCTTAAATGTGTCATATAAAGTATGCGATAGATGATAGTAGGAAAGTACCAAGTATATAAGTTTTGAGGTTTAGACATGGGAAAGCAAAAAAAATGAAGTTTTTCTAATTTATATTTAATATAAATTATAAGTATAGAAATAGATGAAATAAAAATATAAAGATTTCTCTCCCTCTGCGTCGGATTTCTGTACTGTATGACAAACAAAAAGTGGAATTTTGTAGGAAGAAGGATGGGTGGTATGCCGAGCATTCAAGAAACCAAGTCCGAGTCATAAACAAGGATTTGATGCTTGGAATCATCATCATAACAACTACTACTACATGAGAAATAACAGCAGCTATGACGGACTCGTTGGCTCTCCGTCAAGTCCTAATAATACTGATATGTCTGAATCTTTACATCATGGCCACACAAACTTCCACAATCCTCAGCAATCCATGCAGCTTCCTTACAGTCATTTTGAGCAGGAGTTGATCACATCCAATACCGTAAATCAGTACGAAAATCAACTGATCATGGACCTCCCTCGATTAGACAGCCCCTCTCTTTCGACAAGCTTCGCTACAAAAGAAGCATATGATCATCAGCAGCAGAGGGGTGGAATAGCTAATGAGAGACATCATTATCATGACCACGAGAGTAGCAGCAACAAGTGGGAAATATTGGATAATTTTCTGGGAAATTCATCATCGTTTTCTAATAATAGTCTACCAAACGTGCAGTTAGTGCCCCATGATTATGAGCTAGAAGTTCAGAATCAACTTGGTACATTTCTGGAGTGCTTTCCAAACTTATAGCAACGCTTATTTCATCCATATTATTTGAACCACAATATATATATATATATATATATATATATATATATATATATATATATATATATATATATATATATATATATATATATATATATATATATATATATATATATATATATTGGTAGACTTTATCTTGTTTAGATAACTTTGAACAACGTTAATTACATACTATATAGTAGAAAACATAGTATATTGTGTGTTTTAGACAACATTAAGGAAAACTTCTGTCAATATGGAAGTACCTAAGCTAGAAGTCTTGTGGACAACATGGTGAGCATTCACCTAGGTTTTTTAATTCTTTCTCTCATATGCATGTTAATTAGGGCATGCTATATATTTTCCCCAATGTAACTCCCTTTTTTCTTTTCTTTTATTTCCTTTCAATAACTGTGTTCTCATGTAATGTAAAGTTACTACGGTTTGTTAAACTCAAACCCCCTATGAATGTGCCAAGTTTATATATATATATATATATATATATATATATATATATATATATATATATATATATATATATATATATATATATATATATATATATATATATATATATAGATCATGTGAGAACTCTCCCCTTATGTGAGAACCCATCTAAGACCATCCACTTGCAAGATCTAACGGATGATATTGAGTGAAAAAGAATGACAAAAGCGTAAATAATGACAAAAATAACACACTTTTTTAATTAAAAAAAATTAACACACGTTTCTCATTTCAGAAAAATACTGAGACAAACACAACTTTTTGCAAAACCAAAGGCCAAAAAGTTGTACTTTCTGACACAACTGTACTTTTCTCGAAAATATTTGTTATAAACTTTTGTTCTAATTGTTCCAAATGTCTGTTCTATTGTTCTAAAGTTCTGAGTTATTGTTCTAAACGTTACTCTAATGTTTTAAGTAGATGCTTCTCTTGTTCTAAAATAATACTGATTGTTCTAAACATCTTTTCTGATTATTCTAAACGTCTTCACAGATTATTCTATACTTCGAAACTGATTATTCTAAACGTCGTTACTGATTGTTCTATACTTCAAAACTATTATTTCATAAAACTTCAAATTTCCAAAGATTCCAAAAATATAAAAATATTCAAACATCACTAAAATTTTAACATCTACATATCAAATTACATATTTTATAACGTCGAGTATAACTTTTGTGCAAATGTTTCAAGTATGTCTTATTGTTCTAAAACTTTGTGTTATTGTTCTAAATGAATGTTCTCATTGTTCTAAAAAAAATCGAGTATAACTTCTGTCTAAAATGTTTCAAGTATGTCTTATTGTTCTAAAACTTTGTGTTATTGTTCTAAACAAATGTTTTTCATTGTTCTAAAAAAAACTCATATTGTTCTGCAGTCTTCGTCCAATGTTTTCTATATTTTTTTCAAATGAACTAAGCTATTATTTCATAAAATTTCAAATTTTCAAACATTCCAAAAATATAAAAATATTCAAACATCACTAAATTTTTAACAACTACATGTCAAATAAACATATTTTATGACGTAAAGTATAACTTCTATTCAAATAACACAAAGTTTTAGAACAATAAGACATACTTGAAACATTTGAATAAAATATATCATAGTTCTATCATAAGCTGATGATAAAAAAAAAGTCTCAACGGTTTTTATTTTTTCCTATTCTTCTATTTCAGTCCTATTCCTAAAATCTTTATGTATGAGTAGATGTAAAATGATTTAGTTAATTTAATTGTCATAGATCGTTACTAAAATATATGATTTCGTATAACATATATCAGAATGCCTTTCCCTTTTTTTATTATTATTGATTCATAATTTGTTTTACTAGAGTGGTTGATAAACATTACTGAAAATAAGGTCATAAGACCACTATCAGCAGTGGGCAAAATTTTGTCATCCAATTATCTCTCTAACCACTTTCTCACTCATTCCACCCAATTATCCTCATGAGTTTTTTTGTGAGTAAAATGTCATCCCAGCAGTGAGTAAAAAAAACTCCTCATCAATCTCTCTCTTACTTTTTCCAATACCCCACCACACTTTCTCTCTCTTCCATATTCACCAATTTTACTTAATTTTCTAATTAATGTATGATTATGATTAATAATTTTGTATCGTTATTAATTAATTTATGTTTTTATTATGTAGTTAGTGTTTCAATCAATTTGTAATGTACTTAATATTTTTAATTAGCGGTTATAGTTATCGTTTTTAACTACAGTATTTAATTATCGTTTTTAATTATCGCATTTTTATATCGTTTTTCATAATCGTTTTTTAATTTCCTTTTTAAACTATCGTCTATTTTATTATTGCATTTAATTAGCGTTTTTATAATAATTATAGTTTTTAATTAGCGGTTAACAGTAGCGTTTTTAAATAATTATCACTTTTGATAATCGCTTTAAATTAACGTCTTAACTAACGTCTTTATTATCATTTTTATGAAAATAACAGCAGAATAATTTACCTTAAGGAAGATTTGCAAAAAAATGTGTATGATAACAATTGGGAAGTAGATAATGGTGAAAAACGAATTCAATTAGGAAAATGTATTTTTTAAAGTTGTGGAAAAATATAGCAAAATGGGTGTCATTTTATAGAGAAATTTTTTTTATAACCGTTGGTGATTTTTAATATTTTTTTAAAAATTGTTTAAATGCCGAAAATAGCCGTTAAAGTGTAAAACGGAATAAAAAACATATGGGGCCCACCTGAAGTTTCTCATGGGGCCCATATGAGTTTTTCACTTATTTTTCACTCATTTTACTCACCATTTTTACTCGTGGGGAACATTTTACTCACTGCCGATAGTGCTCTAAGCTCAATCATTGAAGCTTACATATTTTGTGGGAAAACACTATTGATTAACGTGCACATAACACAGCGCAATGACATATTAGCTGCCAAGTTATGGTGACAGTTATAGAGATGGCATTCCTTATAAAAGGATATTTTAAGTCTATGAGCTTCTGTCCTCTGCTTCCTCACTCAAGACTCAAGAGAGAGAAGCAAAGGCCAGTTAAGCCATTAAACGGCTTGTTTATATTGCAGTTACCTTTGCTACAAAATAATTCGTATGACTAAAATGCATCTACCACACTGGGTTTCTTCAATAAGAGTCTCAAGCATAAGTTACTCGTCAAAAGCAGAAGGTGATTGTCACGAATAAATAACACTCTCCTTTACAACATCGTTAAATAAACCAAGCTAAAAATCTGTTGCAGACACAATCCTACTTGACAGTTGACAGCTTAGTAGTACAATAAAACATAAATGAGGGGAATGGGGGTTCAATAGGAGAAGAACTACAAATCTAAAGGTCCCAAATGGAGCTATCAATCCAAAGTGAAGTCCAAGATAAAAGGGTATGGTACGGATCCTACGAATTCCACCTACCAGAAAGGCAGAAATGCACCTATTCCTCATCTTCGACACCCAGATTCTTCATTCTAGATTCCAATTCATTCTCTCCATCACCCTCCTCGTCATATTCCTTTTCATCCTCATCTCCACCTTCTGGGTCATTCTCATCTAATGGCCCTAGCTTCTCAGGAGACTTCTTGAAAATATCTTCAATGTCATCAATTCCTTCATCAGAGATATAATTCCCATTAATGTTCAGCATTTGAAAGCCAGGCTTGTCCACAACCAACTTAGCCAAAACCCTAGCACCAGCCCTTGTTATTGCATTTGTATTTATATCAAGTTCCTTTAATTGAGTATGACCTTCAAGAACCTTGCCAATTTGTATAGCTCCGTCATCCTTGAGCTCGTTTTCTGCTAAGTTCAACTTCAAGAGGTGCTGCTTAGATGCAAGGCATTCAACCAAGGCTGGCAAAGCAGCAGGTGTAACATCATTTCCAGCCAACTCCAGCACTTCCAGTAAAGGAGCAGACTCCTTCAGCGCATTAGCAATGGCAATAATACCCTCATCTTCCAAGTTCAAGTAACTCAGATAAGCCTCAGTCAGAATTTCATGCTTCAAAAAAGATGTACTCAAAGCAACTCCTGCTTCTACACCAAACATGTTGTCACGCAAGTCAAGCTTCTTCAAATGAACACATCCCCCAAGTGCTTCAGATAAGGCAACGCCTCCAACAGACCCTACCCTTGTTGACGAGCACCTAAAGTTCTCCAGCAAGGGAGAACGTTTGACAACCTCAGAAATAGCAAGGGCACCTTCATCTCCAGTCATATTATTGTGGAAATGAAGGACCCTAAGCTTCTCTGTGGAGGGAACCAACTCAGAAACAGCACGTGCTGCCTCCTCAGAGATGCCGTCATTCATCAAATAAAGCTCCTCCAAACTACTCTGTGATTTCAATAGTGCACCAAATGCACGAACACCCTTCTCACCCAAAGCATTATTAGAGAGATTAAGAGACTTCAAAACAGAACCTTCAAGGGCAGCTGAGAACATGTTCATTACTTCAAGGGCTTCTGCCTCCGGTCTACCAGCAATAAAATCAGACAGGTCTACTTCCTTCAACTTATCTTTAATAGAAGCCAAAATAGGCTCCGCTACACGAGCTGCACCAAGGCCAAAACTTCTGTTACTGAAGCATATCTTAGTGTAGTTATTTGATGGATCCTTTAATGGTGCCAGAAGATCTTCTGCCTCCTCAGCCTCAATGAAGGCACGAGGGCCTTTCGATATGTCAAATATACATTCAATGCATACCTCAGAAGTCTGCACTTGTCTAACTTTACATGGACCTTTTTTCAAAGCTTCTAGAATAAGTTTACTGCACTCCTTAGCATAAAGCTGGACTGCAGAACTCCCGTCACCATCAGGCTCCTTTTCATAGAATTGATTGGCAGCAGTAAAGGCCACCTCTTCAATTTGCTTAGCGTATTCCTCAGCCTCTTCCTTGCTCAAAGTACCATACTTCTGGGTGAAAATCGTTGGAGTCGAAAGATTAGTTGTCATCCGTTCAACCAGCATAATCCTTGTGTTCTGGCTCGGTGGCCACAACTTAACCGAAAATGGACGACGCACAGCATTGGCTTGCACAGCTTCCATTATTGTAACCTACTGAACACACACACAAGGAGGAAAATGCAAAAGCAGTCATCCAAACTCGCTCTTTGTACAACACGTAACTAACATAGTAACATACATCAAACGCATCACCAATACAATTAACTTGGACGCGTATACTATAAGTTTCTAATTAGTCTGGAGAACGACTTAACAAGTGCAAATCAGGCAAAATCCAACATCCTTCTCGCGATTTGTACAAACACGCACAATCTGAAAGCTACCAATCTAGTGCTTTCTATGTATCAACACTCCATTCAAGTATAACAATAACTGTTCAAATTATTTTATTGCAGAGTGCAGACCCACTCAATAATGAAGCGACGCAATACTGGTTATTCAGTTCAGTACCAATTTAAACCCCTTTTACAGACGGAATTCATATCACCATAAACTATTCAAATAATTAGGGTTGGATGATACAAACCGACTATATTAAATTGCAAATCGAATGAACCATTAAGATAACAATGTACTCAGCAATTAACAACAACAATTACCAAAAACGGGAGGCGTACCTGAGAGGACCGGAGAAAGGGGAATCCGAAACCGGAAAGACGGGGAGAGGTAATTAGGGTTTGGAAGGAGAGGGGTAATTTTGATTCATCGGCAGACTAAATTCTAAATAATTTAGGGTTTCAAATTCAATTTGGAAATGCGGGTTATCATCGCGCCCATTTGCACTTCCCAATATCCCCACTCTTTTTTCTTTTTTTTTTTTTTAATTATTTGTACTTGTACTCCGTACTCCGTATATGCTTTCAAAACTTTTTAAAGAGAGTTAGAGGATTTAACAAGCTAGACTAATTATTGATGGTGTACTTCAAACATTTTTTTAAAGAAAAATATCGATGTTAAGAAATTATATGACCTTGATATATTCGTCGACAGAAGGAATTATGAATAATTTGAATTTGAAATATACGATAGTAGTTGTGTATTAAGACGATATTCCAAATTGGTTAAGAGAGATAGGATATAATTATTATATATGGACATTGTAAAAATTTATTTAAAAATATAGGATTTTTGGTTGACATTATAAGGTGAAAGAATGTACAAATATTCAATTCGTGGGAATTTAATTACCACTATCCATTTGGTCATCTGGAATGTACAAATTTGATATGGGAATGTAAATCTCTTGATAATAAAATGCCTATAGGAATGTAAATCTCTTGACAATTCCCACAAAAAGCCTATAGGAAGTTCAATTATTTCTCATATTAACCAAAACAAGCACTAATATTTTTTGCTTCTTATTTATATGGTAATTATTTAGCTTTAATTTTGTAGTATGATTTTTAATTATTTTGAGACAGATTTACGCAAATTTAGGCCTAATCAAAGTTTATTAACATGTTGAGAATTCATGCTTGAAGTACTTTATACATAAATAAGTAAGATTGAATATTTTAAATAAGAATGTAAAGTTGCATGTATTTTTGAATCAATTAAACTATGAATAGGACGATATTTCAAAGATTCATCAAACAAGTTGAGGGAATCTCTAACATCATCTATGTGAGTGCAGCTCCGTAAGCTTGTAATAGGAGATTAATGCTCAGACTTGTAACTAATTGACTATTAATTGGATAGGAAATTGTACAGATTGCAACTATGCTTGTGCGATGAGATGCAGCCATGCAGCAGGTCATCGATGTGCTGTTCTCAGAGCAAATGTATTCCTCCTGGTGGCTGGTACTCATGGTAACCACCATCGCTGCCCTTACTATGCCAGCCTCCCAATTCATGGCAACTGGCCTAAATGCCCTTAATTTTACTTAATCAAACAAGGGACATTTATTGAACGGGTATCACTTCACAAATTTGAGATATATCTTTGAGAATAAAGATTCATAGTCGTTTCAACAGTTTCCGACTTGAATAAGAATGCGTTACAGAAGAATAATCAAATCAGGTTGGTGGGAAAGTGGTACCCCCATTGACAATCTATGATGGTTGTAAATCAGTAGAATTGTTCAAGACACTTCATCAAAACTTCTTTGTGCTCAGGCTTTCCAACAGATACACGAACATAACCCCGCATCTCCTTGTTATTGTAGTGACGGATCATGACGCCCATCTCAGCAAGGTCCTCCTGTTTAAGTGAAGGGACATGACACAATCTTTTAGGCCATCAGGTAAATGATCTAAAACTCCCTCCATCCCTAAATAATAGGTGACATTGGGTCATTTACAAGATTGTGTCGAAACTTTTTTCCTCTGCATCTTTACACAGCTCCACCATGCCATATGTAGGCTTTAAAGGTATCAAGGATGATAATATGATATGGGCTAGTTAAAAATAGCGTGGCCTATTATTTTGGGACAACCCTAAATAGGGATGTGGCCTACTTTTAATATATGGAGGAAAGTAGTGGAATTACAACTATCACATAACAAGATACTACTGAGCTAAAAACAAACAATTCAATATCTGTATCCAAATGTTAAGGAAAAAGGTGGAGTGTGATAGTACCTTGAGCTTCTTGGCATCCATTCCAGTGGCAACTTCGCAAAGAATGAAGTTAGAGTAGCTTGGAAAGGGTTTCAGAAAGGGGACTTCCTGCAAAAGCTTAAAAAGCCTCTCACGCTCAAGTACCAAAGCCTCTTTGACATCCTGAGAAAGCCACATATTAATTAGCAAACCTATAGACAGAGCAACAAAGAATTTTACTTCTAGATAAGTGGGGTTCTGCAATGCAGCGCAAGCAGCTATTTCAGCAGCTACAGATACATTATATGGCTGTTTTGCTCTCCAAAGATACTCGATAATACCAGAAGGGAATGCTCCATATCCCACTCTTAAGCCAGCTAAACCTGTTTAAATCAAACAACTGATGAGACACTACAGGTTCACTTAATAATTAGAATTGGAAATTAATGAAAGTGTAATTCATTACTTTGTCTTCTATACCCTATGCACAGAATATTTAACACACTTAAGAGTGAAACAAAAGATGAGATTATTTCCAATGCCCTTTCAACAAAAAGTGCTCTTTGACCAAGCTTTGCCTTCAGAAACAAGTGTGTTCTTAAAATTGAAAGGGCAAGATATATGCAAGGAGTCAAACTTCTGCAAGAATAATAAGAAATCAGCAGCATACCAGCTCGTTTGCTAAAGGTACGTAGAAAGATCAAATTCTCATATTGCTTCACTCATTTCATTCGAGATTCCAGTCCTGAAAATTCAATATATGCTTCATCCAGTATCACCAGAATTGGAAGACTAAGAATCCTCAACAGAGCTTCATTGTTGATTATGCTGTATGAAACACACAAAGCATATATACAATTAATCTGCATCCACAGACATACAAGGGCCTAGGTTTAGATTTCATAATGAAAAGGCATTAGGAGCTTGCAACTATAGTACAAGGCTTTCAAAGCAATTTTAGAAAACCTTGATTCGATTTCTCCTTTCTCATAAGAAGCCAGACGTTAAGAGTATAGATACTACATATGTAGGCTAAAACCTACTAAGCACCACTAACTAGTTATGGTAAGTGGTGCACAATCATGAATGCATGACGGTGCATGGGAAGCCAAATTGGAGGAAAGTAAAATCACTTTTAGGGTCTCCAAAATGACAGTGAATTACTACCCAGTGGTACACAGTTTTGAGATACTTTTGAAAACATTTCCAAAAACACTGGTTGTATTCAATGCCCCCCAAGGTCATACAAAAACCAATTAAGAAGCCAGAGAACAAGTTTACAACACATGGATTTTGAAAACTGTTTGACTTGGTGTTTAGATTAAAAGCAGATGGATCTCCTTATAGGGACCTACATGACCCTACAAGACCCATGAGAAGCCTATCAATGTGTTTCCCAATCGAGTCTAGAATTTTAAGAAATTACCAGAAAGAATACACAACTTTTGAGATACTTTTGCAAAAATATCTGAATTGAAATAATGGTATTGGATAGCTCCCATGATCATAAAAGGAGATTTGAGACCAACCACTGCCCAATCTTTGGTCTCAGACGGGCTAGGAATGAGATTAAAACCCAATTGTGGAGTTTTGAAAGTCAGTTTACATGGTTGTTTAGAGAAAAATTAGATGGATCTAATTACTTATGGGCAAGGTATTCTCTAATCGAATCAAAATTGTAAGAAATGACCAATTTTGAAGGTTATAATATACATGTTTTTGACTATATTCACAAATATATCAAAATTAAACTCATGATACTAGATGTCTCATATAGTCATACGAGAAAGTTTGGGACCAATCATTGCCTAATATTTATTCTCCAATGCCCTCAAAATGAGTTTGGAACCAAAATGATTTGACATGATTGTTTAGATTCAAAGTAGATGAATCTAACCATTTGAAAGACCTAGCATGATATTACAAGACCCATGAAAAATATATAAAAGTATTCCCTTACCAAACTTGAAATTATTAGAAATGATCAATTTTATAAGGTTATAATACCTAGTTTTGAGATACTTTTGCAATATTATCTGAAATAGAACTAATGGTACTAGATGATTCATAGGGTTATTTGAGGAGGTTTGATATAAATCATTACTTAATATTCATTCTCTATGGCCCGAAAACGAGTTCAGCACTTAACTGTGTTAAAAATCGGTTGACATGGCTATCTAGGGTAAAAGTTGATGAGGAAATCACTTGTAAGATCTAATATGACCCTACGAGTCCATGAGAAATATATCAAGTTGTTCCCTACTAGGTCCTCAATTGTTAGAAATATATCAAGATGTTTTATATATTTTCGCAAAAATATCCGAAATTGAACTAATGGTACTGGATGCCTCCCCCATGGGAAGTAATGAAGTATATCAAGTTGTTTCCTAACTAGATCCAAAATTGTTATTAAATGACTAAAATTTTAAGGGTATTACACAGTTTTCTAGATATGTTCGCAAAAATATATAAAACTGAATCTAATGGTACTATATGCTTCTTAGGGTCATATGAAAAAGTTTGGAAACAATCATTTCCTAATATTATGTCTCCAATGGCCCAGATTTGAGTTTAGAACCAGATTATGAAGTTTTGAAAAACAATTGACATGACTGTTTAGAATAAAAGTAGATGAATCCAATCTCTTGCTGGACTTAATATGACCCTATAAGACCTATGAAAAACATATTAAGATATTCCCAAACGAGATCTAGAATTGTCAAAAATGAAATTTTTTGAGGGTTATATAGATCGATTTAGACATTCTCACAATAATATCAAACATTAAACTAAAGGCATTGAATGTCTCCAAAAGTCATAAGAGGTTCAAGACCAAATTTTTACAGCCTTGTCACTACAAAACTCATCCGAAATCATTCTCCCTCAAATACTTAATAACTTGGTTTGAAGTATGAGTTGAGTGCTAATTTCTTACAATTACAAAGACATTTCTGTTGACAAATGGGCCATACTAAGGCATAAGATCATAATATTAACCAGCATTATACATATAAGGAAAAATTCTAAGCTGTATCCCAACATAACTACTTCTGACACTTACCTCCCATCTGGATTGTTGGGGATGTAAGAAATATACATTTGGGCTTCTCTAGCTCAACAATCCGATCAATTTCTTCGACATTCAAACTAAAATCAGCATGCCTTGGAACTGTAGAGGATAAGTAAAAATTATAAGCTCCTAAACAGAACTCTCACATCAGCATCACATCCCCAAAAATAATTCAGTAGAAAGAAATTGTAGCCAATACAAGAACCAAAAATAAAATCCAAATTCACAAATCTCCACAAGGGTAAAAAGTGAATGATTGAACTTCTGACGTTATGGACAAAAATCATTATTACCTTTCAGGACAAGGGCTCCATTTACATTTGCATCAAATTCATACATTGTAAATGTAGGCGGGCAGTCAACAATTTTATCGCCAGGTTCCAGCACACAACTGAACTACACGATCATTCAGAACAATCAGAATAAATGTTAAGGTACAATGAAGCTGTCAGAAATACACTGATAGTTGAAGGATGTTTTCTAGCAATGTTGAAGAGTTATGATCTCTAACCGCATGATCAGATCAATGAGCTCATCAGCACCACATCCTACAAGAATATATTCAGACTCAAGGCCTGAATCTTCTGCAAGGGCAGCACGTAATCTACGACTTTCTGGATCAGGATATATGTACGGAAATTTCATGGCCCCGAGAGCTTCAGGAACCTAGAGAACAGTCTAAAATTGTAGTTAAGGAATAAATAATATTAAAAAAACAGGAAGATTTATCAAACAACCAAATGCAGGCAACAATCAACGGTTGGAAAAACTAATATTCTTATAACTTGCCTCAGGAGGTGGACCATATGGGTTCTCATTTGCATCTAATTTAATGATATCCTCGGGTTTCCTACCAAGCCGTGTCGACAAAACCTATCACCAACACAAACAAATCACTCCATAATCAATTATGAACAATCTGCCGCTTATTCCTATCTCACCACAATAAAGACAGGAACTTTGAGCTAGATTAAAATCTTCACGAACAACAACATATACATACTATCCCTCACTGATTCTTGACAACATGAGACGAAACCAATCCCTTCAATCAAAACAACAAATGCCAAAAAAGATAATCAGCTCTAACTGCAATTAAAATTTTCATAATAATCCAATTAATTAAATGAACATCACATCATTATCAAAAACAAGAAATAAGCAAAATTAGAACGGTAAGTTCCAACATTTACCTCAAAAGGTAAAATGGGTTGGTAAGGGGACAGTTTCCTGAGATGGGGTCTGATAAAAGAATCCCCAGTGAGCTTCTGTTGACCATCCTTACTCACTTGTTGATATGTTGAAGCCATTGAAATAACCCTTCTCTGAGTCACGTCAATTCCTAAAGTTGTAGACTTAATCATGCAAAGAGAAGAAATGTTGCAGAAATCAATCACACCCATTTAATTAAACCTTCATATGATTACTCAATTAAAGAAGAAGTATCTTAATCTGATGTAATTAAATTAGTGGAGAGAGAAGGTAGAGTATCAGTGTATAAGGAGGGTGAAGGTAGATGAAATGGAACCCTAAACCCTGAAAAAGTTTCAGTTTTTATCAATACTTCAGACAAGAACAAATTGAATAGCGATCCAATTCACTTATCGTATATATTCTATAGACCTTTTACTAAATTTGTCTTTATTTTATATAAATTTGTCTTATTTTAATTTACTCAGTTTTACTCTCATTTTCACTCTTACTTTTACTTACAGGAATGCGTAACTATTAGTACGTGTGTTAGATTGACGTGTTTTTTTAAACCCCTTATTTTAGGCTCATATACGCATTTGTAAAACCGTTAAGTCATTCGATTCACAAATTAGTAGATCTACACAACGAACTTTCAGGGGACATAGCTTTAGCTACGGACTCCGAATGACGCATTTTTTTTAAACTGTGTATTTTTCGAGATCTACGATGCACCAAATATCCATAGGGGATTTCTCTTACTAATTTGGCCAAAAAAGACCTCTAGAAGAGAAACTGTGAAACATTTGTAATTTATTAAGTGAACTTGTTCATACTTACTAATTAATACTAAATACATTAATATGAATTACTTATTTTTATTTTGTTAAATAAATATTAATTATTTTTATTTATTTATACTAATTATTTAATTTTTGGGCGAGCCGAATTTCATGGACGACTCCCCCCACTTCTGGCGAGTTCCCCGTCATGCACAAGTTCGGGTTTATTATTGTTAATTATTGTTAGTTCATATTATTAATTAGTATTGTCAATTAATTATTGTTGTTAATTATTGTCAATAAATTAGTATTAATTAGTTAAAATCATACTATTTTATTTTAATCATGTTAATTAATATTAATTATTATTGTTAAGTTGCATGGTCAATGAATTAGTATTACTTAGTATTGTTAAAATCATGTTATTTTGCATTATGGCAGTTTGTTTAGTACTTGTTTTATAATATAATATAATTAAAAAAAATAAGTTAGGAGTATTTTAAGTTAGAAGTATTTTAAGTTAGTATTTTCGGAAGTATAAAGTGGAAAATAAGAATTAAAGGGTAAAATAGTCGATTTTATCAAAAGATGAAGTGAGGGGCAAAATGGTAATTTAGGGGACAACACGAGTAATTTCGTGGCAGCGAATAACGCTCCACATTTGGCATCATTCCTAAACATGACTATGAATTTATGTACCATTTAAGAAAGCCATGAAGAGTTGGAGACTAGTCCAAAATCCAGAAGACAAGTACAGAACGAGGTACAGACGGCAGTTTATGACGTTTGAAGTTTGAAGTTTGAAGTTTGAAGTTTGTTCACTCCATCAATTGCGGTCATTACGCGGATATGAACAAGAAACACAGTGTCTTGGTGGAATCTTGCGGAAATATAACTCCATATTTTCTAGTCAGCGGGGCCCCATAACCCATTTGTTCACTTCATTCGGAAGATAATTTTAGATCAATTTTCTTACATCTTTCTCTAATCATGATTTTGACTTTGATCAATAACTGAGATGAACTTTTAGTTCTCCAATCATGAGTTTGACTAGCTATGATGATAACTGAGTGAGATAAACTATTAACCACTCGCTCTTCCTTGATTGTGTAACAAAAAAACGTGGAGTATGATTATGTAAAGTATCCTCCATACAGTATGCATGTCAGACCTCAATCATGATGAAGTCATGACACAACTATTAGTCTATAATGAAACAAAATTTAATTATTGATTGCTAAGTCCCTAAAGTCATAAACTTTACAGAATATTCCATATGTACATCTTGCTTGTACAGAGATTTCCAGTCAATTATGCAGTAACCCATTGCAATATGTATCTCATTCATGATTTCAGTTTTAATATATACCACTCCGTACCCAAAAATTACCCTATTTTGAGCAAAAAATTCTTACAAAAAAATAGTCAAACAAATATTTGGGGATGGAGAGAGTACATCTATAGAAAGCAACATAGCAGATCAGTCAAAAATGAATCAAATTACTTCAATTAACCTATATACATATATATATATATATATATATATATATATATATATATATATATATATATATATATATATATATATATATATATATATATATATATATATATATATATGTAAGTAAGTATACATGATGAGATCAAATTACGACTAGACTTAATTACATGATCAGTCAATGGACCTCTTCTTTGCAGATTGCTGAAGCATAAAAAGCCTTTTCAGAACCTTAACTAAAACCAGCAAACTTGGTTTCTTACTTTGAGCACCCTTCAAATTATTAGTCCTTACTAACTTGAATGGTGCAGGAACACATCCATATTCCACAGCATCGTTTCTTCCCTTGGGATGAAACTCGATCATACTTGGATTGCGCTTCTTTTTGAAAACATCCTCATGATTCAGATCCTCCCACAACATGTCCATCTTATCTTGCTCTTGATCATCATTATTATAGCCACCCAAATTAGATCTTTTAGTTAGGCACTTGCCCTCCAGAAATGAACAACTCTTCCTAGAATAATAGTTGCCAAGTTCTGCCACTTTCCTGTTCAATTTCAGCTCTATTCTTGCTTCTTCATAAGAAGGTGTAGGAGATGCTGTAGGAGAAAGCCGCCACAAAGGAGGAGAATCGTTAGGACTATTGTTGGGATGCGTGGTTGGGAAGGTGAACTCATCTATTTCCATTTGCTTTGGCTGATCGATCAAGTTATTGTAAATGAAGAGGTTTTTTTATAATAGATATGGGTTTGGCTACGCTCCTGATATTACGAGAGCACAAGTTTTAGTAGTTCAACTGACAACTGCTATGAAAACTCACGATTTTGCGTTCTGGTGAATGTTATAGTTGTTCTAACACATAGAGGGTAGGGTCCCCACTAGAAAGGGACAGAGAGGAGAGGACTCCTCTCTCAAGTCCATGCTTTGGCTTGTGCACAGCAGCATTTACCAACTATACAAAGCTATGACATTTTGTTGATTAAAATATTAAGGGTTGAACTAATGTCAATGCTTTCTAGTTTTCTAGAGAAGGAATTTCTTACCATGAGGTCTACAAGTCAATAATACTGCACCTAACGTCAATATGACTTCAAAGCTCTTATCTTTGAACTAAATTTCCTGAACTAGTGGTAATTGTGCTCATCAAGTAATTAATACAGCCTTGGATCGTCTATTTTATGCTCAGGTTACGTTCTCTGTAACTTAAATAATTAATCAGCTCCAATAGGCACAGTCCATTTCCTATCAATAAAACTAAGTTTTGGTCTGCAAAAGAAGATCAGTTCTAAAAGATCAAAGTGAGGAGAATGGATTAGTAAACCCATTTATTTAACGTTGTACTCCTTGGCTTTTCTACAGAGTAATTGAATTTCTGCAATAGGATTCAACCAATTAATCTGCATGAAGTAATGCAACAATGACAAACCCAGTACACGGAAGAAGTTCAAAGCAGTTCCAAGTAGTACATTTCCATCACGCAACTAAAAATAACAAAGACAAGAAATGGCATGTGAAGTGCGATTTTGCTTTGCAAAACATAATATTTAGTTTGAAACAAGTCATCAGTTGATGTGACTATTTGTGGTTGATTCGTCTATAAACAGCTAGCAGCAATCTGGAGTTTTCTGAGCAACAGACATCTGTTCATCTGTTGAACTTTCGGAGCATCCGCCATCTTATCGTGAATATGTGGAGATGCTGACTACCTTTATATTTTGCATATGAAAGGGACTTCATCACTCAGAAACAAGGTTTATGTGAAAGGATCCAAAGAGGAGTAACTAACCATCAACATCAAAAGGCATCGTAATAAAACCAATTGTACAGGTCACGTTGTGATTTCTCTTTCACAATTCTGCTTTAAAATGCACTACTTATGACTGACATGCTTAAAATGCACATCATTGAGCTAATTTAAAATATTGGGAGACATTATTGGGATCACAGGGAATAATATGGGAAGTTCGGGACAAATTGCCAATCACAATTATAAACTTGGAGATTCTCGATCAAAGAAATTATTACAATTCAATGACGGGGCAGAAAGTACAAGAAGAAAAAACAATAGACATGAGATCTCATTACCAAAGAATGAAATAATGATTCAATGACTTCCTATATCTTTATACACCTCTCGAAACAAATTTGAATCTAAATTAAGTATTGAACAATCTCAGTTATCTACAAAGCATTCATCATCAATCACTCAAAGGCTCCAAGCCTAATCTGATTTCTTAAAAATTGGTTCAGAACGTAAACACACCGTTAGGAGGGCAAGAGCTCATAGGCATGTAGAAGCAGAACAGCTATTTGTCATTCCGAATCCTGGGCCGTATGCTGTTGAGCTGTGCAGTCAATATATTTGTCAAAAAGAGTGGGAGATCATTAACTTATAGTAAATATATGCGCCCATCCCAACTTTGTAAGGACAAACATGGGGCACTTGCAGATTTCCGAGCCACATGCTATATTATGACGTGTGTGCTGATTCTTGGTTCACCAATGGGGTGCCTTCAAGGTCAAATTCCTCCATGCTTGAGTGCTTAGAAGTTCGTGAGAATGAGAATGATGGACCTGGAAAAAGGAGGGAATCAAATGAAAGGATCTGTACATATTACAGAGAGCCATTAGTGAAATTGGATAACGAGGACATACTGTCTGTCATGTCCTTTGTTTTATGAAGAAGAAAAGTTCCTGCAAGAATAGTAACAAATCCACACATCTCTGTAACGATTTGAGTGCCATTTTGTCCAGCCCAGTCCTGAATAACAGCCAATCCAAATTTTCAATCCGATCCTACAGAAATTAAAAGTTCTTGTGCATACAAAAGAAAACACAATTTAGCACCTGCACAGGTTCATAGTTATACCACTGCTATTGTCGGGTTTATCTTGCTAAGTGCCACAATTCCCATAGCAAACACTTAATGTTCCCATATAACAAGAAACAAAGCACTTTGACATAAGTGACACTTAACCACCCTAGGAATCAAACTGTGAAAGCCGCTGCACTTCATTCTAATTTTAAATTCCAAGCCTGACAACTACTATTTGGAAAAACATCCATAGAAAGAGATCATGCATGATCACAGCCATGGGTACTTACCCAACATATAGGTGGATTCAACTGCAAACAAATTGAACTTATGTCACTAGAAAAGAAAACAAAACCAATGCTTCTTTGCAGCAATTTGAAGTTCCAGATAATGAGAAGACTTTAAATGATATCAACTATAACCAGTATGTCTTCTAGATTCATAACCATGTTTCTTCTCCCTCCAATTAAAACTCCAGACCAATAGAAAATGTTACCTTAAACATAATAACACTAGCCACAATGGTAAAGGTTGTGAACATCACATAGTATATAGGTGAAACCAAAGCCGTGTTGAAAGTATCCAGTGCCTGCACAAGGAAGGCAGAGTCATAAGCTTCATCTAGTAGAGTCACAGGACAGAGAAAATAAGAAATATAAACGTAATAAAGGATAACATTGGAAGAATCCATATACAATCATGACACAAACTATAGCCTCATACGAATCAAATTACAAATGGAAAGTTGGTTGAAATGTTGTCAATATTACATAGTGGCATCATAACAATCATGTGAAGACGTTGAACGGAAGGGCAGGTTGAGAAAATGTTCAATAATAGTACATTATCTTGACAAGGATAATAACACAATTACTGAGTATAGGCATTTTAAAAAACATTTTGACATCAAATTAATATCAAATGAAGCAAAAGGCAGAAGCAATTTGCAAATGCTCCCAAAAAATAATAACTGGTTGTATATAAGACCATAGTAAATACACCATATCCACCTTCACAGAGAACTAGCAAGAGTTACAAGAATATCCTAGATGCCTAAAAAGACTAAGATTCAGGAATTAATATGTAAATCTTTATTTGGTTCCTGATAAAGCCACAGGAATCATCCCATACCCCACTTAACCAGAAAGAAACAAGTTTCTCCTGAATTCCCAATTTTTCATAAATTAACGAACACTCAGATACTCGTTTCCAAATAAACTTAGAGAGCGAGGCAATAAATTCATCACAAAAACAGAACATAGTATTAGTTAAAGGTAGTTTGAGGCACTAATTTTGACACCACGGAATTGCATCATGGAGAGCAAACGAGAATGCTTATAGAAAAACAAGAAGGTCAAGAACTAAGAGCGACTTCCAACCATGAGGCCTGACAAGTCTATTTAATGGTTACCAATTTCAATGACTCAGCAACTTATCAAATGTTGACCAATCCTTTTTCAACGCAAGATGAGTGCAGTGTTATAATTTTTAACAGCAAGGAGGATAGAATGATGCTACCATCTAATGTATACCAATATATACCTGATTTCCTATGATTGCTCAGTAGCAAGAATGATGATGGATATGAAGGTTTTATAGTCAAAGAAAAGTTTCTTTGAAAAATAGTAATGAAAAAATTCTTTCAAAAAAGAGAGAAAGAAAATTGGTAAAAACATCATAGGAGTCCCATGACAAGTTAATGGAGTCATGCTTCCCATCACCATATAGCAATCTCGAAAAGAAAAAAAAAAAAGATCAACATATCTGAACTACAGACTCCACTCAGATATAGAAAAACTGTTTTGTCTCACTAGAGTGACCTAGAAGAAAATAAATTCAGCAATTATTAAGCTGCAACCTAGGCCTCAAGTACAGGTTATCTTTTGAATCTGAAAACAGCTTATATCAAAGCCATGGCTTTCTCAGGTCTAGAGTCACCTGCCCACGCCACCCAAAATTATGATCCTTTATTGCAGTTCAAGCCACAAAGATGTACCAGATTACCAATCAATCAAGGCCCAAAAATAAACTTTGCTGAATCAGGTAGATTCACTCCTCAATCAAATAGTAAGCCGACTGGAAGTTACAGTATTTTTTTATCACCAATTATAAATCCTTTACACCATAAAAATACGAAGTGGGAAGTTACCTTGTTTAAATAATTCATTTGCGTTAGAATACAAGACATCACAAAAACAGCAAATACCCATGTTTGGGGATATCCCAACTGATTCATTCCTGAGAACGTCAACTTCAGAGCAATTCCGAGTGCTTTCACACCCATTACCTTTAATAAGAAAAGTAATAAAAGTATTAGAAAATCATACCGCCATCTAAACATAGTAAAAATTAATGAAGGAAGAAGAAAGCCACCAACATACCGACAAAGACCCCACAAGTGAACAAATTCCAATGTAGACCATTACATGAGTCTGCCCATACCGTGGGACAAAATTAAACATAAGAATAAAAACTACTATTAGCACCAGAACTGCATATGCAGTAAAACCTGCCAAAAGAAATGAGTTGGTTTCGGTAAGCATAGAAAATTATCTAGAAACAACACATTAGGACATAAATTAATATGAAGTACGAAAGAGTGTGTAACTACTCATTATATTTTTTTGAGAGATGTGTAACTAAGCTTTTGAAATTTATAATGAATAATTTCAAGCTTGATATTAATCTACACAGTACAAGAGTAAAACCTGGTTCAGTGGCTAGATTCCATACTTCTGCAACAGACTCAATTTGGCGCTCTTGAGGCGCATGCAAAACAATTGTTATTGAGCCCACAACACATAGTATACAGCCAAGAATCCCAAACATATGCAACCTCTCTTTCAAAATAATGTGTGCGAGGGTGGCACTAAAGCAATCACAAAAGCAAACACTTCAATAAACAGAAAAACAAATAACTGAAACCAAATATAGGGAAAACACATTGAATCAAGCTACTTACCTAATGATGATACTGACTGCACCAAGTGGAGTCACCAAAATAGCTGGTGCAAAAGCATAAGCTGCAAAATTAGCAATTTCTCCAACAACCACTGCAATGAATCCATTACATTAGAGATCTTAAAAAGCAAGGCCCTAGAAATTTAAATGTAAAATTTATATCCTTCAATGGGCTGACCACAAGCATAAGAGTAATGTCCAAAATAAAGCAAAATCCTTGTGTAATAAAAATAAAAAGACATTAGTATAACCTATAAGAACAACTAATATATGTAAAAGATAGCAATACATCAGACAATAACAATTCATCTTTGCAAAAAATGAGGGAATTCCCCTTCTTGACCACTAAATCTTTTCATAAATTATCTAAAAGTTACTATGAAAAAATAAAATGCTCAAATTGGACTCTAACATCAACAAGGCAATAATGAACGTTTCTGATCAGAGAGACTACTTGTAATCATCCTCTTTTACAAGTGAATAAAAAATGATTGACTAGCAACTCGAGTAGGTAAAAGGGAAGGACAGTTGAAAACGACTACAAAAATAATGAGCCCAGGCAAAAACAACCATAAACGTTTAAAACATTCGAACAGTTATAATCAATTATTAGTCATACTTGAAATTTAGAATCTTAGAAGCAAGGAAGGAAATGAAAGATGTAAACAGAAAACTAAGAAAAAAGGCTCATTGCAACTATAATGAGATAAGTAAAACAACAGATAAACATGAAGCTAAGAGGCAATAACTTACTGGTTAACATGCCAGTCCACCACAGTGGCTCATATAAATAGGAGTAACCGCCACTTCCTGTAATGATAAACAGGAAAAATTACGTCTTTGAACATGAAAAATTGCAAATATCAGTGCAAAAAGAAATAACAGATTTTATGAACAATAATAGATTGGACCAGTTATTTTATGATCAGCAAGAAAAAATGTTTTGTAGCACATCATCACACAAGCACACACACACACAGAGTAACTTATTTAACAGGATAAGTAGCATGCCAAATACCTAAAGAAAATCCAAGAACATTAATGCAATCATACATTCTTATCAATTCAGCAACAATAAATATCACTCCTCCAATAAAATAAGCTATCATTTATTTCAGGAATAAGGTTCAACATAAGCATATATACTCGGTCGAAGAATCTAATATTGTTTTTCTAAGGATTTCTACCACTCTTTTAGTCTTACTAATAGTATTACGAGATTCTTATTTTGTATGGGCAGCAACAATCCCACATTACATAGAAAAGGGCACATCAATTATGAGAACAAGGATTGCACATTGAAAAAGCATAAAGAAGCAAGCCCAATGCCTAAAAGACAACCACCAAGAGCTAAGATAATCATAGAGACCTTACAAGCTCTGTATTAAACAAAAGGTTCAAATACGAGTGCAAATCTGAGGGATCAACCAACCAAAAATAAGAAATTTCTTAAAATTTCAGGACTAGCCTCAAGGACAAGTTACCAAATATTGTAATAGGGCTTGCATACTTGATAGAAGGAAGAGGTGTGTACCGTAGGCCCTATGCTCAAAATACTTTTAGATTAGGGGGGGGGGGGGGGGGGGGGGGGGGGGACTGTTAAGTTATCTGAACTTTCAATGGATCACCAAGGCTCTTGGGACAAACTTGTAGGTTGGTCCGATTCCCGACCACTTTTTATGACCTTAGGAGGCATCCCACATCACCAGTTCACCACTTTGGTCTCAAAAAACTTTCAAGAAAAAGGTCCAAAGTCATGTATAGTCTTCTGGTTTGGACATTTTCAACTTTTCTGACACATAGTTACCATTTTGAGGTGCTTATTCCCATAGGACCAATGAGACCCAAGAGGCCTTGAATGTGCTTAGAACCCTCTCCTTCAACTCTAAACTAAAAACCATCAGCTACCCATACGGCTTCTAAAGGATCCAAAACTCATATTTGGGCCTTCTGAGACCAAATAATTGACCACGGGTTCCAATCGACCCTTTAATAACACTAGAAGCATCCCCTAAAACTAGTAAATTTTTTAAAATATTTTTCAAAATTTTCTCCAAAACCATGTTTGGTTTGGAATTTTGAATAGTTTGGAATGGTTCAAAATTCTTCACAATCGGTGAGGTAACAGCTTAATATGGTTCTCATGGATCATAGAAGAATCCAGGAGGCCTATTCGGAGGTTTGAACCGTTTCATTCAACTTTAAACTCCCAATCCAACCACTTTTGCATATGCCTCCTAAAGGGTAATAGAGGACCTAGACTCATCTTTAAGTCCAAATAATTGACAATATGGTTCCAAACCACCTTTAACAACTAGGAAGCATCCCTACCACTGGTTAAATTTTGAAAATGTTTACAAAATTTGATCCAAAAAAGTTTATTAGCCTACAAATTTTGAATAGTTTGGACTTTTTGGGATCCGGTTAGTTAAAAATTTGATATGCTTCTCGTGGATGTTATAGGACCCTAAGAGGCTTATTCGGTGGTTCGAAGTCTTAAAACCACCTACTTGAGCTTTAAACTTAACTTTACCCTCATTCCTTCACTCTTTGCCCTTAGTCTACCTTGCCTTGGCTTAGGCCATGCTTGCTTATGCTTTGCATGCCACTGCTTGCCTTGCTTTGGCCTTGCATGCCTATGATTACCTTGCCTTGGCCATGCAGGCCTAACCTAGACTATGTACCTCATACCGCCCATGCACAGTGCCTAGGCATCATATGCTCGCCATGCATAATGCCAAGGCTTCATGAGCAGCCTTGTAAACACCAAGGCTTCGTGAGCAGCCTTGTAAACACCAAGGCTTTGTGAGCAGCCATGTAAATGCCAAGGCTTATGCTGCCTATGCATTGTGCCTAGACTTCATATGCTGCCCATGTCAAATAGCAGCATTTTATCTATGGCCTTCTATTCACCGATTTTGGAACGCATAATCATCTTCCAATTGCATAAAACAAATATTAAGCATAGGTAAAGCAACTCAGAGTCTCAGAGGTAGTATTAGATCCATAAAAAGGACAACAATATCAGGTAAAAGCTATGCCATCTCATTAGCAATGCTCTTCATATGAGGCACAGAGGAAATTTGCATCATATTCTACCACAATACCACCCACTACTAAGGCTTTCATTGGTGTGTTGAAGTCAGCAACCTATAAAAGTTGCAAATCGACAGAAACTAAACACAGGTGCTACTATTGACTTCCTTTGAAGCAATTGCAAAATCGCAAAATGAGCACTTACAAAAGTTTTCCATTTCAAGGGTAACTGTGCACCAGAAAATCCATTTATCTAGCTCCTCTTAATAAGTAGCAATTTCTCGTGCCTGGTTGGAAGTAAGTTATAGAGAAAAATATATGATCTGCGAAAGTAGATAGACTAATGGAACTCCATCACAGTCAATAAACTTCAGTCCTAATCTAGCTTATACCCAACAAAACAGGCCAACTACATGCTGGTTAAACTAGAACCACAACCACCACTACAAAGAGAAGTGAGCAATATACACTTAAGGCAATTTCAGTAGAGCATCACATTTCCTAATATAGTAACAACTCTGGTAAGTTCTCCTGACTACCATGAATCAACTCTTTACCCTAAAACTACCCAAAAAAAGTTCTCAGAAATAAATGCACTCTTTTACCAAATGTGGCATACTTTCACATAATATGGCATTCATGACAGACTCACAATAAGTTATTCTTCCAACAATCCAACATAATTATTCTGCTCATTAAGACTACAACCACTGAACCACCCAACATCACTTCCACATCAGCAATTCGTTGAAACCAACATAACATGATTACTCGGGATGTCCAATTCAAAACCTCGCCTCTATCCCATGAAGACTCGTTGAAACTTCAGCCGATCAACATCAAAACATGACAAATAACTAATACCCAGAAACCTCACAATCCAATGAAACCCGAAATGCGGCAAATGCTCCAATTATTCTTTAATTATAGGCAATAAAATCAAAAACCTAATTTCCACAAGAAAAAGAAGCGCAGAAAAGGGGTAAAAGAAATAGTAAATTGAATGCATTACGAACATATAAAAATTGAATAAAATACATGAATTAATGCAAATACCAAGAAAATATGAAGAATACCTGCTCTAAGACCAGAAGCTCCGGCCTTCTTCAACCCTTTTTTCTTGACAATGAAACTAGCACCAATGAAGAAACTCGATGACAACGCCAAAGTTAAACCTTTAATGTTATCAGAGGACATACCATTATAAATTCTAGAAGTTTCCCCTGAATCTTGCATTGCACACAAATCTCAATATTCACAATCCAGTTATATTAGCCTCTTACGCACGAACGAACAAACAAACAAACAAATGAATGAATGGCTGATGAATTCAACCCAACATTTAAGTAGCAAAAACCCCCCCAACTTTGAGAAGGTTGGAATCCCCAAATTAAGCAGGAGAGAGACAACAATGTGACAGAGTTGAAATCAGAACGCCAGGATCTGCGAGGGTTAAGATCTAAGGGAAAGGCAGCGACATTGATTGATTGATTGATTGCAGAACGGAGTAGGGGGCTACACTCCCTTCAGAGAAAGATGATGCTAAAAGAGGAAAGGGGGTTTTCATATTCGATTTCTGGATGGGGGTGAAACCCTACGCTGGCTGGGGGAGCCACTTTCAACATCTGTAATGAGAATTCCTCAGTAACTTGCCAACTGAAGTTCCAAGTTCTGTTTACACGATTGCTAAACGCCTAAACTTTATTCTCTCTCTGAATGCTTCATTTTTGTTATGCCATAAATAAATGCCTTCAACTCATCAATTCATTCAAGTCTGAGATCATTTGATTGTTGAAATTTCAACTGTTGCTGTTGGAGCCATGTTTTTACGGAGGAGAACCAACTTGGCATCAAAACGGTTCATTTATCCCCTTATAAAACCCGTAAATTAGATGATGTACTGATGCATAGATATTGGCACTTGTTGCACGTGGCAAGGTGTCATATATACATTTTTTATATATGTGATGTAGATTTTCCTTTTTTTATGTGTATAATATACATTTTTCGTGTATGTAATGTACATTTTCTATTCCATATAGCCTAACATGTACTATGTTAATTTTCCATGTACGTAATATATATTTTACATGTACGTAATGTACATTTTCCTCTTTTCATGTACGTAATGTACATTTTTCATTCCACATAACTGACATGTATTATGTACATTTTTTATGTACGTAATGTATATTTTCTTCTTTCCTTGTATGTAATATACATTTTCCATTCCACCATGTACATAATGTATATTTTCCTCTCCGTTTTATTCTTTGCAACTTGCGTTTTGAAGCGCGTGTACCATGCTCATGGTACATCCGGTGTGCACTGTCCATCCATTGTATAAAACCTAGTACTCGAGGGTTGCTTGATGACTTTTTATGTGGTGATATTTGTTGGTAATCCCTTTTCGGAATTTTTAATGTAAAAAACAAAACAATTATAGAGTATTAATTTACCATTTTTGCCATCATTTTCTTTAATTATATGGTCCCAACATTTATATAACATTGATAAATATATATTACAACTAATCCAACTTTATTTTATACGATAATAATGCATAATTTGCATACTAGCAAAAACATTAGCACATGTGGCAAAGTTGTGGATAGGTAAGAAAATATTTTATTGTAACAATTAAATCCCGTAACAAGGTCAAAATGTGAGATTCCTGAGTTTTCTACCAACTAAATCAAGTTCTTCTCACTACTTGAGTACTTGATTATATTTTTTTTTTTACAAAGGTAAGAAAAAGAGAAAAACTATAGGAGACCCTCCTCACAAGGAAAACTCCCAATGAATTAGAATATTAGATGTAAGAATATGATACAACTTTGAGCTACTTCAAGAAATATGCTCTCTATTTTATTTCTTCATATTTCCTTATTCCATCAACATTGTTTCTGACCACCACCCCCCACTCGTTATATCAAGAAATTCGGTTGGAGATTGGAGTGGCAACAACAATGAATTTTTATTATTTATTTTATTTTTATGTCAGGTTGTTGTGTTTTGTTAAAGGTTCTTGTTAAGTATTGACAGCGGCGAGATGGCTTGGTGTCTTAGGGAAACACTTAAACCACAAATTTAAATAAATTTATAATAATTTAAAATTAGTTAATAAATTTTATAAATTAATAATTACAATAAGAATTAATAATTATATGTTATATTACTATTACAAATTATATAGTTAAATAATTTAGTACATATATTTTTTTGTTGTTGTTAATATTATTTAGTGCTTTTAATGTTACTTGGTACTTATTGTTGTAAATTATTGACAATTTTGAGTTCATAGTAGATTAATGCTCAAATTATGTGAATATGGGGTGATTATGTTTATAACCAAATCAAAATAAATTAGCTTCTTTAAGGACACCATAGGCTTATTTCCCTAGACTTATCTAAAGACTCTAAGGGCTTTAAGACCATTAGCTCATTAAGCACAATAATGCTTTGATTTTTTTTAATTGGATAGTGAGTCAATATGCTTAGTTAGAGTGAAACTAACTCACATGATAATTCATAGTTACAATGTCAATTTACAAGGTTTTTTTTTTACTAAACATGACCTTATAACCATTAATTACAATGTGAAGTAGTTCATCACTACTAACTTGTTTATTGGTTTATAATTGTTATTTTTGTTAAAAGATGTTAGTGCTTAGTAATTTTTGTATTACTTTTATTTAATAGAAATTACGAAATTACTTTTACATGTTAATAGTATTAATAATTGTTATTATAATTAACTTTTATTTTACAATAAAATTAGGACTGCTATTACAGATGGAAATGAAAATCAATACCCATTTACATGATGATACACAATGTGGAGAGTGATTCAAGTGTTAGGCATACACGCATTCATGGTGTTTTTACTTTGGTTATGAGAGAGAGCGAGGGACGCTTAGTCACATGCAAAGGAAGAGGAGGATAATAGTGAGGGTTAGGAAGAAGAGAAGGAATATGAGGAAGAGGGTGATGTGAGATATGATTGCATATACAACAATGTTGGAGCAAGATTTTGATCCTATTTTGACACAATCGCATGTCGTACTAAGGACATGGATGGTGGGTTTGTCAGTATCTTGAATATGACTTCATGCATAGTTTTGTGCCAAAGCAAAGAAAGCAAATGTTGATGATTCATGAGTTGTTAAGGAGATGATGCCCCCACAACCCCATAGATGAGAGCCTCATTCCTAGTTTTCTAAGCCTCTTTGCCCTCTATATTGGGTAAAGATGTGAAAGAACTGTAAAGGCTTTGATAGTTTTTAAAAGTATCGAAATCAAGAGAGAGCTTATAATATGTTGTGGACTTCATATGACAAGTTGGTTGAAGAAACTCCTTATAATTAATTGTACACGCCTTGACATGACTGTAGTTTCTTCATTTGCCTTGGGCGGCTATGTTCACTCACATTGATATGTTGTTGACATGATGACATCTGCATTTGCAGAGTGTTAGCTGTAGGAACGTAAATATATAAAGAGGAATTTCAAGAAACAATTACTTGCATCTACAACAGGATTTCATACACATTTCAATACAAATTATACAAAATGAATTTCATACCCTTGAAGCGTGATTTCCACAAAGAAAAGAGCACTTCACATTTCTATATAGAGATCCTTAGAACACCAAATGTTGCTCCTCTAGTGTTAGTCCACAAGCAATGATTGAATCTCCACGTATGCTAGTACGGAATAAGGACCGATTCCTTTTTGCTTTTCTTGATAATGGCAACTTAAGAGAATAAGGGCTTTTTGGGAGAATATGGCTATGTGTGGTGTACTTGCTTTCTCTTTTCATTGGTTTATTTATAAGTAACATCCATATGTTACAAATAAACTCATTAGTAAATATTTCACATAAGTATGACCATTTAATTTCTTAATCTCTTTTTTACTTTAATCCAATCATATACTTATATGTGTGACCTCATAGGACCAGTTTATTATTAGCCGTGCACTAATCAAATTAATTCACAAATCATAGTCAGTTTCTAGCAAAATACTATGATCCCCTAAAATAAACGATTATAATCATCTCCATAATATGTCCATGTTATATTTAATTTATTATACTTGATCAATGACATTTTCCTTCATTGGCTGCCTGACACGAGCTCTTTCTACCTCCCTTTTGGAGGGAAAATCTTATTACATGACATAAAAGAGATCCTTAGGATTCACGAGGAGGTTAAGTTGGTTAATGAGTAGGCTAACTCTAAAGATCTTAAGCATTATTAGGTAGAGCTTATTGTCGATCTCTTATCCCTTGGCAATGGTGGCAAGCACTAGAAAGGAGGTGGTGTCCTCATTAGGTTTATTGACCATTTATATAAAAAAGCAAATCATCAAAGGCTTAATTTTACATAGTTGAGTGCCTAGTTGTGTACTAGTACTTGGTTACATATTATTTTTAGACAAGACTACAAGAGTAGTTGTAGGGTTAGGCAGTGTGGCATACTCGAGGCTAGGGAACCATAAACCATGTCTCAATACTTATAGGGTTTAGCTAAGCTAGCATAATTGTACTGTTAGTTAGGGATAACTAGTTGGGCTAATTTTTCTGGTATCACTCACTAGTAGTCTTACTTTGTTGTAAGCTTGGATATATGCTTATTTTCCTACATGTGCTAGACCAAGACCAAAAACTCATCAAAAATTGTCTATCATTGCTCTAGTCGTGGATTTTTCGACGAGGGGAGAGAAGGAGCGACTTAGTTGATTGAGAACAACTTGATGAGATGACTACAATACAGGTATATTATTATTATTATTGTTATGGTTATTATAATTATTAATTCTATTGTTATACTACTAATAATAATTATTATAATAATTATTATTGTTACTATACCCATCAAATTAAATAAAAATAATACTTAAAATTGTCATATGCATTCCTCGATTGGTACTTGTTGCGCTTCTTCTCTTCCAGAACACTTCTCTTGTTAATTATTTGAGAAAGCTAAATCAATTATGCTGCAAAGCCATCAAATCCTGAAAAATTAAAACCAAGATATGGAGAACCAATAATGTGTTCATATGGGGCAGAGGACATAGGGGTTGGGTTAGTTATAAATTCAGGAAAATTGTATACTTTATTGATTTCTTAGTGATCTAGCTTCCAAAAAGCTTGTGGCCAATCAATGGAGGATGAAACATATGTTTTGGGTTCAATAGGGAAGAGGATGAATAACTAATTGTTATTATGTGAATAACAGAGGGAATATGCATACAAGCTACATAACTAAACTATTAGAATATACGTTTTGGGTGCCACATCAGGAAATAATCGGTGAAATATTTGTCCTAAAGTGTTGCTTAAGACTTGATTAACTTCAACTAAAAGTAATAAAGCTGATTTGCAAAATTAATATAAGTGCAGGGGTAATTTCTTCACAATTTGTGACCCACTTCCAGCGTTGAATCTGTAGCTTAAGGAGGAACATTATTTCGGGTAACCTATCCTCTTTCAATAAAGTTTTTACCAAGTTAGAGAAGCATAAGATCACAGTTAGATCACTTGATGGATTGCCGAGTCTCAATTTCTCAAACATTATCTTATATTATTATTTACGAGCTTGAATTAATGTGGAGCTTCCAAAAGCCAAAAAAAGGTTTGCTTCAGGTGAAAATAATAAAATAAATAAAAAATATTGGTTTGGATAAGTACAAAATATTTGGTTCGGATGAAATAAAAAAATCAAACCATGTTGCTTCAAATTACATCAAAAATAAAAAAAAATGGATAAACATTGATAATTGTTTTGACTACTTCAATCGAAGAAAACCGTCAATAGTAATATAAATGTCCACGTTTACCCATTAATATTTGAAAATATTATATTAATTGCATGAATTCTCTTGCAAACTTTGCCATAAGAGACCAAATAAGATAGAAAGATTGAAAAAGATAATAAAAGGAAAGGGGTGAATGACATGTGTTATTAAGTTTGTGTATGTGGTCGAGCCGTAGAGGCGGGAGTGTTATTTGTTTATTTTATTGATTCATTAAATATCTCTATATTTTTAATCATCTCTATTATAACGTCATTTTGAGGTCAAAGCCACAGAACATATCAGTACTTCAATAGATTGAAAGTTAGGAACTAACTTTATATGTAAGTAGTCCGTGAACCTTATATAATTATTTCACATACACAATGAAAGTGAAGCCTCCGAAAGTCAATTAGAGGTTTTTTGTTGTTTCGGGTGAAAAATATAAAAAATACAAAAAATACTTCACTATAGGTTCGGATTTAAATAAATTTAAAAATATTTAAATACGTTGCTTTGGATAGAAAATAAGAAATTTTAAGGAACAAAGAAAAAGATTTAAAACTTTAAAAATATTTATAAAAAAAAAACTAATAAATAAAACATGTAACTCCCTCATACAAACTATTCACAAAAAAATTTATATCTCAAGATTCTCCAACAAACATATTAAGTTCGAATCAGCCGGGGTAGTAAAATAGAATTTTCCAAGGAAACGGTTTTGTAAAATATACACAGCAATCAGGATGCATGTCATATGGCTACTTACCATTTTCCGACGAGTGTTTCCCTACGTTCCACAATCACTATTATTAACAAATTCGATGTGTTCTTAAGAAATGATAATCGATAAACATCAGTCACTGTCCATACAATAAGCACTACTTCATACGAGAAGTATTTAGTGCGCGGAATGTTCTTCATTTTAACAGTAAAGCATGAGACACATATTAAAACCAGATCGGATAATTTATAAATCACAAGCACAAAGGAGAAACAAAATTTCACAGTTCCAAGTAAAGAAGGACCATTTGCAGTCAGTAACACATTCCTTGCTGACAAAAAGGGAATTTCAATGGGAACAAGGCACTTCTGAAACAGGTCAGCCATTATGACATTTCCAGTCAACAGTTCCTATGATTAAAAATCTCAAGTAGTTCTAGAACTACCAAAAGACATTGATACATGGAACTGTTTTGACGATAATGATGGACGGATAACTATCCAAATCTCTTAGGATTTGCAGGAGACCAAACAATGGAGAAAAATACAAGACAGGCAATCTAGAAAATTCTTTCAAATAATTGCTAGCAGTGCTTCTGTCATAAGCTTCTAATGTATTCTACAATCTCTACATGGTAACTAGCAATTGATGTAATTTAGGAAGCATCATTTGAAGAATGAAAATCTCGGCACTAGGAAGTTATGTCTCAAGTTCAGTAGGCACTAAACTATAGTGTCAGATCTTTAGGGTCCTCAATAATTTGTGCTAGAGTTTGCAAGAAAGCAGCAAGATCAGCACCATATATAACACGATGATCAGCGGAAACATTCACCTGCATCTGATTCTTCATACCTATCCGACCATCTTTACTGGCAACAACATTTGGTTGAGATTCACCAACAGCCATAATTGCTCCCTGGAGCGGTAAGTTCACAAATGTAAGGTCAATTAATTATGCCTTTAATGTTTATCATTGAGAAGGTCAATTAATTATGCCTTTAATGTTTATCATTGAGAAGGAAGAAAGCACAGTCAACAAACTTACAGTTCCAGGTGGAAGAATAGCATCAAAGCTGTCCACACCAAACATTCCAAGGTTAGATAGGGTGACAGTACCTGGATAGATCACCAGTATTATAATAAGAAAACTAAGAATAACTTTCTCAGATGCTTGGATATGCAAGATGGTCAGTGCACATTATAGGCGTAGATCTACTGCAGAGCAAAAAGAAGCTTTCAAAAGACTATAAGGGCCTGAAACAGCATGGAGCCTACCCTGCACACTGCTATAAAATACAATGCCTTCCAAGTGTTTGCATTATCTAACGCCATAAGCATTTTTTAACTACCAACTCCACCAGATATAGACGAGTTCTTGCACCAGCTAAGAAAATCAGTTCAAGACATGAATGTGTATGAAAACAGTCAATCTGAAATCAATACTGTGAATTTGATGATTACGTCCACCCCAAAAAATAGAGTTTGAAAATCTATCAAATGACTTACATTCCCAGTCTCACTTTTTCTTCTTATTCACTTTGTTCATCCTTTATCATACCAAAGCCCATGTGGAATAATAAGGTGACTAGATGGGCGGCATAATTCTGGAAAACAATAATGCATATTACCATTGGCTTATCCATAATGGCTTTAAACAAGATGAGGATATGGCTGACACACAATCCAACCAAATGCTGGAGCAAAACTGACAATAATAAAAATAAAGACCCCTGCTAGTACTTACCTACAGCTATGCTAGACCGAGAAAAGGACGGATCTTTGCATTCACAGCTTTCGAGGCTTAGGGCTAAAAATGATTTCTGAATCTCAAAACCTCTCATCTACAACCCAGGGTCAATTCAAGTGCAATAGCATTTTCCAGCATTATGTATATCCTTCAGTTAACCAGTATCATTCTAGATTTCTTTGTGGAGTTCCAAATGAATGTCTCAACAATTCTGATGCACTATTACGATGAAAAAATTTCTTATCTTACACCATCAGTACATCAAATTAGTCAATATTTTCACCAAAATGCTTTTAGTTTCCACCACATATTTCCATACCCGTTGTCTTTCCAACAATTCTTGATGGGGGTCCTTTAGTGACATGATTTTTTGGTATAATAATTGTTATTAGTTAAATAAAGCTCACAAACTGGATCACCAAAGACTTAACACTTAGGAAGAGAGGGAAATTTCTAGGAAGGCCCCTCATCTAGGCTCCCTAACCCTACACATACAGAGCATGAAACCATTCTAATCACTCCTAGTTTTCTTAAATATTAGTCACAATGCTAATTTCCAATTCAAATTTAATAGCCTTCACAGTTCAGGCATTGGCATTGTAACTCCGACAAATCAAACTCCTAGATTCATTGACTTCATTAATGATACTAATTTGGAAATGGAGAGTATCCAGCAAGTACAATAGATACACCAAGGTATACCAAATCTCTGAGTAATGCCTACAACATAATAAAAATCCTTGATAAGCATATTAGTCTAGGGAACAATCTGAACAAATATTCCATGAAAAACAGTAAAATACGCTGCTGACCCCAAAATTATAAACGACAAGTAAAAGTATGAACGGATAACAAACACGCATAAAGAGTAGGCAAGTAGGAATGAGAAGAAAACATCACACAATCTAGTACATGAACCCAAGACAAAGACGAACACTGTTAATGAAAATTCTATATCTAACAGCAACCACAAAATTGATAACAGTCATCAGGTGTCTTGAACTGAACAACTCGGCAGAAAATAAATGAAAACACAGAAAACGCTGTTATAAGATCAAACACCATCTGACATAACATAATGCTTTTCGTTTAATTCAAAATATCAGAAGTTATGCTTTAAAGGCCAGCTAGAACTGGGGATATAAGTGCACATCACACAACTGCAATTCCTGCCTATATAACATAATGCATCATTATACTGTAACATACCCAAAGAAAAAGCCGCTAATGCAGGTTTTACCACCTATATTCATCACAATTGACAATTCCCGTCTAAACTCAACAAGTTTTTTTGTTCAAAAAATTTAATAGTAACTGAGTCACTCTTAGTAATGACAGCATTAGAAATCAAAGTATGTAAGGCATTATTTGTCTTTCACTTTAAGCCATTAAACAAATACTGCTATATAATTTGTTAAATCTCTTAATAAATATAAACATTGGAAAGGAAGATGGAAAGGGAAGCGACCAAGGACAGAGTCAGAGTCAAGTTGAGCATTAATATTAATTTAATTAAGCTCAATTAAATAGCCAAGCATGCTCGGGTATTTGATAGTGAGGTACGACACTTCACAACAAACAACGAAGCACCAAGCACAGCTCAGGTATTAATAGTGAGATCAACTTCAAGACTAACAACCTAACGCCAGTTTCCAAGCAAACAAAAACTTAAGAAGAGTAGCATGGTTTACCAGTTAATGAGCACAACTACCATGGAGGTGCTGAGAGATTTCACAATGGGGAGGCGCAGCTGATCAAGCAATAATCTCAAATTTTGACTGGCTTCGATAGACAGATATCCAAGCATCAGAATAGGATGCCCTCGACGAATACATGAGATGCTGAACCCTACTTCCTTACCTGCAGCAAAAACCAGATCCGTAACTCCGTAAACAAAGCTATATTAACGAGAAACACTACGTACATATTAAAAGCTCAATTCAGCTGTTGTTTATAACTATTACCATCACCGATCAGATGAGATGGAACATCAGTACCACCATTGGGTTCTGGAGTATAAATTAGAATGATGGCTGCTACAAATTTTAGAGCCAATAATCGTCTTCCATCACTTCCAGACTGTAACAAAGTAGAGTCACCCAACAGATGCGTCAAGAATGAAAACTGAGCTATGTTTTTGGTTTACAAGAACACCAGTACTTAATTATAGAATAAGATAATCAGAGTACATATCAAAATAGGCTATGGAGAACTTCAAGTCATGTCACTAGCCTCGAAAGCTATTGAGCACATCTTTTCCTTCAACTTCAGCATCCACTCCCATGCTGATTCAAGTGATTCATCCAAAGTGCTTGCATGTAGACCCTAGACATTCCATTTTAAGATTAAAGGAGTATGCTCTCATTGCAAATTGAATAGAAGACAAAAGGGAAAAAAACATTTATAAGTTGAGTGATTAGAACCATCAAGGGATTTTGTTTTAGGACAACTGTAGAAATATAAATTCTAAGCAACTTGTACATCTGATAGAGCCCCAGGGTTGAACTCTTAGAAATCAATGACCTCCAAACCAAGCCCAAGGGTGAGCTCAAGTTAACCAAGCTGCACCAGAGCACAGTGTGCTCAAAGCCTCAAACTCATTTTGGCCCACACACACCCCTAGATGCAGCATATTTCTAGTCAAAACATGTCTCATGCACTCATTTTCTCTGCAGTGACATGGGAAAACTCAATGCATTGTTCTCTACAAGGTTAGTAGAATCCAACCTACACAGAGTCAAATTGCCCTTCTCAGACACTATTACTTCTACTAGCATGATGTTAGATTATTATTCCTATCTGCAAGCCAATTATTACAAATTCATCTTTTCATCAAAAACTTTAACAGGTCATATCTTACAAGAAATTACCTGTATTGCTATTTTCTCCAGAGTGCAGAAAAATATATTAGTGCCAGATGTGATAGCTTGTCAAGCCACTGCTGGGGTATCATCATCCACAACAGTCAACAACGAAGGTGTAGTTTCAGGTAAAACATCCAAATGCCTCAACCCAATTTCACCGATAACCCTATAATCCACATGGAAACATCAGACAGATAAAAAAGGATCCTTAGAGAAAAGAAAGATCTAGACAAAATAGAAGGTCAAAGAAAATTCCATTCACAAAATAAGGGAAAAGTGCTCAGACTTTTAAACCTCCTCAAGGGAGATAAAAAGAGCAAGAGCCTTTCTTTTTCCCTAATAAAGTATTAAAAATCCGAATTCGCTCAAACCTTCTAATTTTCACGAACACGAGAGTGTACGACAACCAACACATAAATTGATAATTAATTATTTTCAAGGCTGGAACAGGTTTTTTGACTCCACATATCAGGATTTTAGCCAAAACAGAAGAAAAAAAAAAAGGTAAAAGAACTGCAGCTCTGAAACCACTTATGCAGAGTGGAAAATTGGATGAAGCAGCTTACAAGTCTGTCTGGAGAAAGAGGGGATGTGGGTGTGTCAGCCAAGGTCCACTCTAGGCATCAGCATAAGGAGGCAAAAGAGTTGAAAGATTTTGAATCATTGGAGAAATGGTCAACAAAAAATGAATACATCAAATTATGGGGTGTATCTCAAATTTGTATTCACAGAAAGCAAAAGCAGGTCCCCCTTCAAAACTATGCTCATTGCAGGCTCCACAATACATCAAAACCAACCCAATTCACCTTTTCTCTCAGGGATACAATAAGATTATCTTGCTTCTCCTCCACATGCAGTTAACTCAACCAAAAGGGAGATTCTCCGCGTCTTCTCTGATTTTAGTAGCAATCCTATACAAATCATAAACAAGGAATAACAGTAAAGGGACCCCAGATAGGAAAAAAAAAAAAAAAAACACCCTATGCATGCACTGCACTGCTTCAAAATCTAACCTCCCAAACACCATCTCTATAAGGACTCAACAGTAAGACCCGTCTACGAATATCACACAAAGAAACTCATACTGTAGACAACCACATGGATCAGAGAACCTGCCAAAGACTAATCTCAACATGAGTACAGGAGCTATAGTTGAGGTTGCGTACCACTAGACTACTTAGTAAGAAAAAACTACCAATATCAAAGGATCATAAGCACATTAATGAACTTATCCACATCATATCTTCATCAAACACAAAGAGGACAACAACTTCAGTATGGAACCATAAAACTCCAATTTTCTAGTGCCAAGAGAAAGGAAAGGTAAGATAAGATAGGGTCTTAATAAATTAAAACTCCTAGGTTCACCATCAATCACAAACATGAGGGAAAGCCACACCTCTTGTTTATCTTCCCCATCTAACTCCTCCAAAGCTTAATCCAAGATATTCAAACTAAAATGATCATTTCAGTAATTCATCCTTCAAATGATCCTGCATGAGTCCCTACTCCCATTATCCTCCTATGAAACATGAACTATTGCATCTATTCCACTCAATTGACAAGACCATGTATCGAACTTCTTAGCTAGATTATGAAGATCTTGCTCACACCAATTATCCACCAATGTAAGAACCCCCTAAGGAAACACTTCAGCAATAAAAAAAAGAGGCCCCTAGATGAAGAAGATATCCATCCTGCAAATTAAATTCACACAGGGACTATTTTAAGAAAAGGAATCAACAATTAGACTAAACAAAAAGTGATGGATAAAAGAAGTAGTTAAACAAATGATCATTTGACCTAACCAAACAACAGTAGGATTCATTTAGACAAAAAAGTTGATCTTTAGACCAAAAGTCCTCATAATAAACCTTTTACTCGTGTTGGAAGAGTCAAGAAAGATGGATATTTGTGAAGCCACGATCTCCTTCGCACACCAAAACAGACTAAAAGAGTAACACATTTAGCCTTCTCTCCTCGTAATTGGTGTAATAAAAAGAATTTAATTCACAAGGAAACTGATTGTTCCTGTAATGCCTTGTCAATCAAATCATTGGTCTTGCTTCCACTATTCAAAAAATTAGAATTCCTATGTCTTGCACTTATCTAATTGTAGTTAATCAACTAATACGAGTATGAAATTAAGATTCACCATAATCGACAGTTCACCACACTATCCCAACCCTGTAAAATCAAGGATCCACCTTATTGTCATCACAATATCCCCTACAATGGTTGTGACCTTCCAATCTTCACTCCAAAACTTAACTTAAAAGAGGGTTTATTGCGAGATTGATTGATAATTTCTATCAAATTTTTCCAGACACCCTTGAATAGTATACATAACTATGATTTCTGATCAAGGGAGTAAAAAGATTGAAGATATTCCTCCTTTCTCCAACAATAACAAACTGATAAGGTTTGAATCTTCATCTAGTAAATCGGTTATCATTACAAATTCCCAACACAATTTCACCTTTCGATAAGTAGAAAATAACAAATGCAAAATCAATCACTGACTTATCAATATTGGATTGGTCTTCTCCAATAATTCTTACTATTATCCAAACAAAAGATTCAGCTTTTTTAGTAATACCAAAGCACCATGAATTATAAAAGCAAAGCTTAAGCCCTCTTCTCATCGACATTCCAAATAAATTTAGTTTCAATGAGTAAATATCAGTAATTAACACATACAATAACGAGACAGAAAAAAAATCAATTTTAAACCGTAAAAACAAAACCCAAAAAGGGAAGAAAGACGTACTCGAGCACACATTTGCGAACAGGGCTAAAACAGACATTTAAAAGCCTCAAGAAAGAAGGGAGAAAATCAGAGAAAGAGACAGCAGTGTCATCATCATCATCATAAGCAGCTGAAACCCTTAGCAATTCCTCCTTGAGCTGACGCAAATTTTCTAGCTTCGAAGGGGTGTCAGCAGCAAAGGTAACTGAGTCTATCAGACCCCTTATTCTCTCTCCTAAAGTAGCCGCCATTATACCCACCATTCTTGCTCTTTGTTCTTGGTTGATTGAGGTTTACGGTTCAAGTTTGTGGATTCTTTGATTGGCTCATTGCATGGGGGTTGGCTTGAGGATTGGATTGATAAAGGTGGGTTTCTTGATTGATTTGCAATTCAATTTGTGGGGATGAGCGGGAGGAGAAGGATGGTGGGAGTAGGAAGAGAGAAATGTTTTTCAGACAGCCGTACGAGGAAAAAGCCGGGAGCTTGCTTACTGGATTGCTAAACATTGGGTCGCAAATTTCAAATGAAATGACCTTTATACCCTTACTTTCTTATATCACTTAAATCAACTAAATTAAAAATTAAAAAATAAAAAATTTCGAGGTGTCTTCTGAAAACGCCCCACCATGGTGAGTGGCGCCTTCTGAAGACGCGCCCACCATGGTGAGTAACGCTTTCTGAAGACGCCCCACAACCTAAATAAAATGAGGTGTCTTCTGAAGACGCTCTACCATGGTGAGTGACGTCTTCTCAATACGCCCCGAACGTGGTCAAATCGTCTTTTCAAGACGCTCTGGTTAAGACGCCAATAACACGACCAATTGTTCAAGTATGATCCCAAATTCAACCAGGTTCCCGGGTGATGCGTTCTCGGTTGGTCCGACATCATCAATTTGTCACAGTAAATGTCAAAGATGAGTTATGTATACCGTAATTGTGAGTTTTGAATGTTTCGATATAATGAAAATAATTTTACTGAATTACAATGTTATAATGTTACGGGAGAATATGAACTAATTTATCTTTTATATGTATTTGAAAAAAAAAGGAAAAGGGCAAAAAGGTCACTTTAGCGTAAAAATGCGGGCAATTCCTAGTAATTCGTGGGTGATGGATAGTAACTCCCTTGGATTATGGCTAGTTTTGAGGCGTAATTAGACTATGGACCCGGGTGCACAATGTTCACTGTATATTCAGTGCAAAAAGCAATAAATTTCAAACAAAACGCAACATATTTCACATAAATTGAACGTAATGAACATTCTTTAAAAGGCAATGAACATTGGGATACGTAATATTCATTATTCCCCATGTGAAGTTATCATCAGTGCTTCATAGTTTGCGCATTAAGAAAAGATACATAATTTAGCACTATTCTTTTTAAATTTGAATTTTTTGCATTGAGAATAGTACACGTATTGTACACATACTTATTAAAATGAACATTTTGTATTATATAAATGTACATTATATATTATGGGAATGAATATTAAGTATTATAACAATGAACATTAGTTATTATCAAAATAAACATGGAACATTCGTGAAGAAAGTATTGCAAAAATGAACATTATGTATTGCAAAAATAAATATTATATACCACTTGAATGAACATTCTATACAAAGACAATGAGCATTGGTTCCAGTTCTATTAGCAAGATTTTTATAATGAATATTATATATTCATAAAATGAACATTATGTATTACGAAAATGAACATTATAGATTACTTGAATGAACATTTTGTATAAAGACAATGAACATTGGTTTCAGTTCTATCAAAGGCAATGAACATTGATTTGAGTAATATTTCCAGCAGAAGTCATCTGCTTCGTAATTTGCGTCATTAATGCTGTTGAGATTCTACTTTAATTTGCACTGTGAATAAGATACGTACAGAACTTTAATTTGCATTGATTTATTTGGGGGGGGGGGGGGGGGGGGGGGGGGGGGGGGGGGGGGATTTTAAAACTTCCAATGTTCATTACTTTGTATATAATCTTCATTGTGCACTGTCCAACCACTGAGTTTTGAGCACATAAACTTGCCAAGGATTTCTTGCAAATAGTGGCTAGTATTGATCTTTGGAAATTCAAAAATGATTAGTTCAATACCATGGTTAGTTTAGGGCCTTTCAAAGTTGTAAAGGGCTTATTCGAAAATTGATGGCTAGTTTAACCTTTTGAAAGTTATAAAAGTTTGTTTGGAAATCATGGCTAGTTATGAGCATTTGAAAGCATAAAGACCCATTTGGAATCATGGCTAGTATTGATTTTCTTTTTATTGTGATCACTATTCGAAAAAGATAAGTAGGTGTTTTCTTAGTAACACGATTTTTGTTAAAGTCATCATAAACTTTCGTGTAGATGTCAAATTTCAAGTATTTTATGTTGTTCGTGTACTTAGGACGCATGATGAAAATGAATATCCTCACCACTTCTTTTTCTAGGGAAGGTGATATCATCTAACTAGTTATCCTGTCTATATTTTCAAGTAGTAAAACTCTCATTATTTTCTTATTTGATAACCTCGAGCTTTCTTAAGGAAGTTTAAATGGAAACATTTTCTTCGAAATGCATCATGAATTTGTGGGTGATGTCTTCTTAAGTCTTGATAACCTTGTCATATAGCCCATAAAACTATTGTTGGGAAATTGGATCCAATGGCAGAAGGAAAATAATTGGATTAAGAGATGGCTTGACATTACCAATGACCATGATTACCCGATATCACTATAAGTGGAACTCTAGGTTATTAGTTGATTTGAAAATTCATCAAAGGAGAACCTTATTAGAAGATTCACAGTGTCCCTTCCCTTAATGGTTAAAGGTTCCTCATATGTTGATCACTTTGAGTGATCTTATGAACCATGCCTTTAGATTTTCTTGGGTTAACTCCTTCACTGTCCTTGGTTTCAAGTTGGTTCAATCTACTATTTTCTTTGGCAAAACTTCCACTTTGTTAAGATCCAACATATTTCTCAGGTTGCACATTGTGTTAACGAACTATTTAGCTTCGTTTATACACCATTTGGATTGTCATCAAGATAGATTTTCCTTTAGATAGTTAATTTTCAACTTTTATTACATCAGCTGAGTTATACCATAATATCGAAAAAAACATTGATAACTTCAACATTTTACATCTTTTTCTTTAAAAAATTACATATATTACATCAGAGATTAATATCATTAACCATAAATTGAGAGGGTATTTGGGAATTAAAATCATTTACCCTTTCTGGCTCTTAAATTTCATATGAACAAAGGAAAAAATAGTTTTACAATGATAAATTACAAGTTGACAAATGCTTGTACAAAGTACTCTAAAAAAGACTGTCCAAGTAATCTATACACGAGGAGAAACAAAATTACAAGAGGGAAGTTAGGCGAACATTTGACCATCTGGTGAAGCCGGCTAAACAATTTTACCATACTTCACCCTGTCAATACAGAGAGCCCATAATGATTTACAGGTATAGAATTGTATCTGAAGTTCTGAACTATGAAGACATAATACAATTGGTGGATGGTTAACCCAGAAAAAATACAAAGGCTTGACCATTCACCTAAGAGATGCGCTCCCAATTAATGGCAATTAAAGTAGCTGAAAGCATCAGTTCTCAAACTCAAGCCTCCAATATGAGAGAGATTGTATGTTTTTCACTTATTCCCGGTATCAGACAGTGTATATCCTTCTAACTTTCTTTATCTTACGTCGACAAATAGGGCATATACCAGGAGCTTCAGCAATACTGAGAAGTTGGAGAAGGAATATAATGTAAATTCCATTATTTAGAATGGCCATAAAACAAGTATACAATCAGATAGCACATTTCCGACAAATTTTGCCCTAGCAAAACTATATTATAGTTTAGGCTTATTGATATTGATTTTTATTCTTTTAAAATATGTATTTCAAATAAACATTTCAAGTCAAATCAATAGAAATATAGAATTTAGCTTATTTCTCTCTATGTAATGCCTACATATTTATTTTTACTTCATTGGATCCCATAAAAGGGATCATAATCAAGTAAACATTTTGGGATGAAGAAATTGCTAATTTCACACATCCTAAATGGCCAGCTCAGCTTCCTATTATTCGATTGCACTAACACAACCCTTGATATGGGAAACAGGCTAGCTGACCTGCTCAGTCTTCAATCAGCTCACTGCTTATTAGGTTCACAACATATTACTGAGATATGATCCAGCTGCTCAGCCTTCACTAGCTGATAGGCTGGTACTTTCTCTTATGAGCACAAAAAAGTACGAAAAACAACCACGAAAACATAGAAAGTTGAGACTATACCTTGTCCCACATGTTAAACAAGTCGCACAGTGGCCACAAGGAATGAAGAAGCAATCTTTAGGTGCATCAAAACATATCACACACAATCGTCTACATCCTTCTTCCAAGTCCTCTTGTGTGTCCTCGTCATTTTGAGAACCGGAATCATAAGAAGAACCCAGGCTGGAATGTTCATCATCTTTCTGTGACAGCAGGGGAGCCCTCTCTGATCCCAATTCCCCTGATTGGTTTTCAGTAGAATCTTCCATGTCATGTCTGATCTTAATCAGGAAGTTGAATGCACATAACATGACCGAAGTCATCCCACCTAATAACACCAGAAGTGGGAATCGAAATTTCACATGATTTGTACTTCATATTCCAATTATTGACATTTCTTTCTTTTAAATATTGAAAAATGATCCTAAATATATAGGCTAGAAAAAAGATATAACCTTTTAGACTCCACATTCTCAATCAAGACAAAAGAGAAAAAAGGCCTACAGAACAAATAGTCAAACTATCTTTGGTTGCACATTTTGTTATCAACATATTTTTTAGTATGAAGCAATCTCAACTATGCGTCAAAATCTGAAAAGAAAAAGAGGAATTCTACCTATACCAAGAAAATATGTCATCCAGCGCGGTTCATAGGACAGTTTGACATACTCCCTGTGGCTTTCTAAACCCTGCAAGCATACAGGCATACCCAAATGAACAGCTAAAAAATCTTAAATAGCTTATAGCTCACAATTCAATGATCAATTATCAACACAATAATCAAAGCAATGCAAAATGCATGAGAAAAGTAAAACCAGATGCATTCAATGCTCTTTGAAAAAGAAAGTGAAACGGCCTGAGTCAGAGTTGGTTATAGAGGTACATTTCCTTGAGCTATGGTTCAAAGGATAAATTTTATTCCAGCCAACCCAATTAAGCATACAACAAAGGGGGGAACTCTCTCTTTTGGAGGCGAAGAGGATCACTTACATCCAATAAACATCTTTGATGATTCTAGAACGCATTTGGGCAATAATCCAAAGTCTAGAAAGTATCAAGGTCCATCACACAATTCCCAAAATCATTCTAGAAAGAACTCAGGGATAAACCTTGATTGTTTGAAGAAACAATATCTAGTTTGGGTTTCTTCAATGTTTTCTCGTGCCTTTTTTTGTCCAGATAACAGCTAGTTCTCTTGTATTGCAACCTAATTTCTTTGTTCGAGGAAGAGGGAGGAGATGAAGAAGGAAACCCCAAATCCATGATGCAGATAGAATTCATTAAATAAATGAACATAATGTTCGTAAGGATAACAAAAAGATTGTTTATCTACTAACCAAACTGAGTGCTAAAATATATGTTTCGTACTATTGTTACTGATGTTACTATAGTTCTCATTATGATTATCGATGAGACTGTTACTGCTATCATGACAGCAGGATTCAGTGGCCCGTGGGATATAATTGCCAGTTGGTTTTGCACTGCTATCATCAGCCTTCTAAGCAATGATTATTGGAAGGATATGAACAAACTATATTATTTACTCTGTATAAAAATATCGTAGTAGGGAGGAAAGCCACTCAAAACTTGTGTCCATCCATTGCGTATACATCAGTACAACCAACAACAGTTCTTACCTCTAATGGTCCCGGAGTGGTCAACAAAGCAGCATTTCCACCGGGGAAAGGAATCTTTATATCGCACCAACCTCCATTCAAACTACACTTATAATATGAATCTGCAGTGTCATACATGGAAGATCGTACTGAGAGGTTCAGTTCAACCTGTTTAGCAGAATGACAACAAAAGAATTGCAAAACATCAGCATTAAGCTGGAAGTGACAAAATATAGGAAGGCATCACATACTAATGGACAGAAGTTAAACTATACTTTATGCCAAGAACTAGCCCTAAGTATTTTCATTAGCAAGGATACGATATTCCAAATATATCTAATATTTTGACCTTTACTGTTCTGTAGTACAATATTTATCTGGCTTCTTAAACTTCTGCGTTGCAAAGTACTCTAATATGATACAACTCCTACCTCTATTTAACTGTAGAGATAGCTACCAAGTCCTTGCAGAAAGTTGCATTATCACAGAGTCACAGTGCCCTACATCTAATAACTGCTTCACATTTATTTAATTGTGAAGGACAAATAACACTCCTCCAGAAAAACCTAAAAAAAATTGTTTACATTCATGGCCTGGGTAGTGGAATGATTTTGAAGATAAATTTCCCCCTCAAAATTATGGTGCACAAAGAGATTCTTCTACCTATTCTTCAGACTTCCATGAGAATGATTTGTATGAGGGGATCTGGATATTTGATCCTTTAGGCTACATTCTCTTCATCTGAATTCTCCTTATCTTAATTTATTATCCCAACTAATTATCCCTTAACTTACTTATCAGCCCTGAACTTAACTTATCTGCACTACTCAGAATAGAGAGTAATTGAGAGTTGAACTTGGGTACCCTAATAAGCCCTGAAACTTATCTGAACAAATTAACACTTAACATAACTTGTGTGAATTCATTAGCCTTCAATTTATCTTGAGTAATTTCCCCTTAAAATAGGTAAGGAAAAGGTGAGGAGGACAGAGCCTTAATGGTCAACAAAAAATTTCTGGATACAGGGGTTAGTAATTTCACATCTCGTTGAATTGGCCTTTGGGTATGGATATGGTGACAAGTCGTTCACCTTATGACAATTCTTAGATCCCTTGTCATATTGCTCAGTGAGTATAAAAATCAAACAATAAGTGGATTTCCTTCATCAGGGAAGGTCTCACAATTGGCTGAAGTTTAAGGACTACCAAATCTCTTAGAATCCAATAGTCACACTCTAATAATGACATCAAAACAGGGTATATGAAAGCAATTCAACTAGCTGTAAACATTCTAAGGATGGAATCATATACATCATTAAAACATATTCTACTGCAGCGGCACAACAAAGTTCACATCCAAACAGAGAGAAGAGGCCATATACCAATCAGAGCAAATTAATACCAGGAAAATACCTTCACATCCTCAGAGTTAAGGTTTCCAACAGCGACATAATAATCATAAGAACTTAATATATCCTGCTTGATAAAACCACTTCCTGAAAGTAAAGAGCCAGCCAACAGAAGAACGGATTTACATTGCAAGTCAAGGTAAATCAGACCTGGCCTAAATTCTTGTACAGTTACGTCAATCTTATAAGTATATGTGTTGGCAGAATTCACTTCTGGAGAGTAAGCCAAAGCTACACCTCTTAATCTTACCATGTATGACATTCCATGACAAAGCGCTATCTGGATATGATGGGTCCTCATCGATCACGTCCATATGCATAGTGCTTGGCCACTTCCTCAATTATCCTATATGCATCATCCACCGATAGCTTTTTGAGGCTACCACCTGCGTCATCCCCAGAATCAAGGGACCGTCATAGAAGCTTTGCACAATGATCCATGATGTAAAACCGTGGTGGGGGCATTTCCTTGTGTAATCCTTAAAACGCTCCCAAGCTTCACTCAATGTTTCATCAATGTCTTGATTGAGGTTGGTGATCTTTCTTCTCAATTCGGCGGTCTTTTCCGGAGGACAATACTTTCCAAGAAAGGCCCTAGTGACGTCATCCCTCTTCAACCGTTCTCAACCAATGCTTTGCTTTATCGCGAAGGGAGAATTGAAACATGTGCATACGGATGAACTCTTCCGAAATATTGTTTTGCTTGATGGTTGTACACAGCTCAAGAAAGTTGTCCAGATGAGCAAAAGGACACTCATGAGGACTACCCCCAAATTGATCGCCTTGAATCATATGGATGAGTTGAGGTGAAAGCTCAAAGTTGTTTACATTTGTGGTGGGGAGACGTATGTCACTCCGAAGTTGTAATGTGTTGGGGTGGTCATAGTCCCTTAACAATGTTTGTGGAGGATTCTCTCCCATGTTATCTTCTTCGTTAGATCCAAATACCTCTTCTGGATCGGAATCCGAATATACAATGGAGAACTCAGGTGTGCCGTGCAAAAGCCTCCTCACACTTCTCAAAGTCCTATTTAGCTCTGGATCAACGGAAATAAGCGGTGACTGCTTACTCTTTCGTGTCATGTAAACAAAGCTAAGAAAAACGTTGGCAATGACTATTACAAGCTACACACACATATACAAAAATTAGGGTAAGAAAACTACTATACATATACACACATTTAGTCTCATTCAACAACAATACATTCAATGTGACTTTGCGTCCCCGGCAACGGCGCCAAAATTTGATAGGCCGTCGTCTAGCCCACCAAATTTTAAGGTTCCTATCTTGGTCTCACTAACTAATAGTAAGGGTAAGAAAGGGTCGAACCCAAGAGAGGCGTTGAATCAATCACCGAGTACTACCGTTTAAATAAGCTAAATGAAGTTGAAATTGGGTTGGTCTTGAGTAACTTCTACTAGTTCTATTCAACTAAAACTAAGAGGAGATTAACAATATTTAGAGGAATCTAGGGCTCGAGTTATACCACTATCTGCAGGTATCTGCAGGTCCCATATCTTGAAACTCATGGACAACAGCTGAACTCTTAGGTACTTCCAAAAGATTAGAAGAACAAGGCATATCCGAATTGACAAACTTGGTCGGTTTTTTTGATGTAGCACATGACACATTGATATCTGGAACATCCATAGCTTTATAATTCTCCAAAAACAAATGCTTCAATTAAGGGTAAACAGGCAGCTCAATTAAACAAGAGAACAACAAGATAATATATTTCCTATAGTAATATGAATATAATACATAAGCAAAATAGGACTTTTAATTTTAGTCAACAAAGAGCACATACTAACTATCTGTAACAAAATGATAGAATATTTTGAAATGGTTGTGACCCCTGAGTTAATGTGGGACAGAGTAGATGATTGGTTTCCTTTTGGATTACTTATGAGTAAAGATAATTACAATATAAAACCACATTACAACACAAGAGGAAGATGCACTCATTACACATGACAAAAGATACTCCCTCCATTTTCCTAAATTTTACTCAATTTCTATAGCAATAGAAGCTAAGGAAAATTCAAATAGGGGTCCACACATAAGGTAGTTTACTTTAGGAGGAATGAAAAGAGAGTAAGGAGTTTTCTAAATATAATAGGGCCCTATATAGTCCATTCGGAGATGATGGAATTGAATAAAAGGTTTCCATGAAAAGGAGGGGAAGTAAGAATGAGTAGAACTTAGAAAAACGGCTGAAAATGGAAAATGAGTACAACTCGGGAAAACAGAGGGAGTACAAGATAGCATGCAAAATACAGAGGAAAAACTGCATTTAAGAGTAATATTACCAAGTGCAACCAACCACAAAAAGACTACAAACACAACACAATCCCAGAACAACCCAAGTACCAATCCCCTCTAGTCCTATTAACATAAAAACATTCCTGATATATAAAGGACCAAAATCACCACCAAAAAATGAACACCTCCAGATCACCCTATGACATTACTCATCCCAAAAAAACCTTCCCCATCGAGTTGTGGCCCACCATTTTATTTGTCATTACTCCAGACATCTTGCGATCAAGATTCAGGAAGCTATATTCCCATTAAGTGTGATAGAGCACTTCTTATCCTTCACTGATCAAATTTACAGAACCATAACTCGAAAGAAATTTTTTTATGCAACAAAAGGGAAGAAGGGAATGAAAGATGCAACAATAGAATGAAAGCTACTTGCCTCAATGTCATGTGACACTGGCGGTTTGACATCCACTGCTGAGACTCCATGCTCGGAACTGCTACAATGAAGGCCATTGGTAAAAAAAATAACGAAAGTTGCCCAAAGGGAGTATCAGAGTCAACTTTATTGAGGTGAAAACCCATATGTGCTTGAAGTTGTTCAACTCCTTCAGCCTTCGGGAAAGTAGAAGGAAGGTATCTCAAGTTCGCTATAACCACTTCAGCAAGTAAGTCAGCAGAGATACCTGATATAAGTATCTCCAAAGATGCAGCAGCCTTTTCACCTTGAGAAACTAAGGCACCAAAAAGCCCCAGAAGGCCCCAAATCACCTTCTTTTGATGAACTTGCCCCCTCTGATGAATCAAACTTAACTTCAGCAGCAGAACCTAACCTATCACTCAGTTCCTCTGATATGCTGTGCATAGATCTGGCCCGTTTTCCAGGTGTATCATCATCTTCAGTCCTGCCACCACTTCCCGGTTATAGGATCTTTTTCTACCCACCTTATTGTGCACTTGATCATGGACATCAAGAGACTGCTCCTGTCAAATACCTCAATAACTTGGAGCAAGTTTGAAAAAAGTATACAAGTTTTGTTCTATTGTAAAGCTGTTTTGTTCACTCAAGCTAAAAACAAAACTAAGACAACAGCAATGGATTTTTTTTAAACAGTAAGTCCAACACGAAATTTCACAATCCAGTTCATATAATGCTTTAGGCAAAGTTGAAATTAATGCTCAAAATCAGTGTATATAAGTGGTCATTAATTTTAGGGACATAGTTAGTTTATCAGTGGGTCTTAGAATTCCTTTATTGTTGAATTGGCTTATTGGGCTTATGGTGCTAGTTTTAATTATAAAGTTTGAAACATGAGCCTATAAAAGGTTTCATTGTGTTATGTTATTATTTGAGAATTAATAGCAAAGGGATTATTTTCGTTGCAAATGTCCTTCACTCCCTACTTTACTATTCAATCTCTAACAGGCAATGCATCTAAAGAATATTTGAGTACCTTAACAGCTACTAAATCAGCCTTTTCCTTCATCACAATTTCATTAAAATTGCAAACTCCTTCAAGGGCTTTATCTGCCAAATGCCCAGCATTCATTTCCCTCAGAGCACAAGCTAAGAGATCTTGCCACTGCAGAAATCAATTGACCAGAAATTAAAACACAAAAAGCTATATTGGAAACATTTCTTACTATATAAGCCTCTGCAGCTGCAAAGAATGACTAAATAGACATTAAAGTATCAAATATAAAATTCAACAATGCTGTAAGACATTGACAAGAAATCTACAAACTCCTAGAAAGTTTAGCCTTATATCACACTAGAGAGTACTGAAGTAGAGACGCCAGAATAAGAAGTGATGAATAAAATGGAGATGAATCCTGATGCATGCACTCAAATGAATGAATCAAGAATTGAGAAATCCAGATACATACTAAGTGATTTTGCTTAGCAGCAAAATTCCACCATATAAAATACACTTTATGAAAATTTGTGCAGCCATAAATCAGTTGTGGAGGTCATTTTCAACAAATAAATTTTTGCAGGTCAAGCACAAGTAGAAAGTGTCATATACTTAAGCAAATTGATAGTGAGGGACCAAAAAAAAGTTGATTTTTAAAAAATGAGTAAAATTTATCAGAGGTGAAAAATGTGTCTCCCTGAAACATCTAATTTGTGGCTCTCCATTCAAAGATGCAAAACCAATCAAGCCTATCTATCAAATTAAGTAGGCAGTCATCATACAACAACCAAGGTAATGAGAGCTTTGTTTATCTACATTAGAAAACAACACAAAGAGGGAAGATGAAAGATAATACCAGGGTAGCACTTGGATGTGCACACTTCAAACAAGAGAGATATGCGTTCTTTAAAGCATTTTGGACTCCATAAGCATGCAAACCTTTGATAACAGAATTTGAAGGATCCAGATCAAGAAGGACTGGAAGAATTCGTCCGAAGAAGGATGGCCTCTTCACGGCAATGGCTGACAAACTGGCAAAAAGCCAAAAATAAAACCAAACAATTACAAACACATCAGTCAACAGGATCCCAAGACTATGAGGAACTTGGAACATAGAACTAAAAATTTAGAGTGTGACATCACTTAGAAGATCATGGACTCATGGTCATAAAAAAGGTTCTTCAATATGACCAGCTAGTACTTTTCTTTTTTGACCTGAAAAAATATTTCCTCACGTCAATCTATCATCCCTTCTCTTTCTAATAAACTTATCTTTATCCAATTAGGTCAAAGACAGAAATTTCTATTTTTTTATAAACTGGAAGACTTGCAATTACACACATAGACATACATACAAAACGAAATAACGTTGACCTTTACGATACTAAAACATCAGACTTAGTCCATGACAATGAATGGAAAGCCTTGCATTCCAAACACCAGAACAAATCATAATTAGAACTAATTTACGAAAGCACAGGTATGAGCATCAACTCGTACCATCCCAACAGACCAAAATAAAAGTTTGCACATTTCATATATAATCCAATCCTACATGAAAAGGAAGTTCTGATCTTTGTTTTACTTCCTGCTTGGAGATCAAACTCACAAAAAAGAAAAAGGGGAAAACAAAACGAGATCACTGAACTTTGTCAATTGACAAAAGATTAACCTAAAATTATCATGGAAACAAATAAAGTTGCATTCTGAAATCTAAAGTGCTTTCAATAGTAGACTTTGGGGAGTTGGGTAGAAAAAGCGTCACTATTACTTAGTAGATTATAACAAATCCAGAATGGCAATGTTTCTAAAGGAGCTGTAAATGGCATAAAGTAGAGACCAAGTTTCTTGTTTAATTATCTAATTGTATCATCCAAATCGTCAGATGCCTGTCTGCGTTTCATCAGCTTTTGACTTCAAATCACCAAGACCCTTCAAGGACAAGCAGTACCCCTCTCATGGAATAATAGAAATTAAAACTCATCACATACGCGGTCATGAGAAAATGTTTTAAGCAGCCATCAATAGCCTCTAATTCTCTTGCTCAACAAGGAATGTATGATAGGAAGACTGCTAGAATAAGTGCAGACCAAAGCATAGTAAAGTGATCAAGTACCAGTACTGTATTCTTGAGGCTGTAACTGCTTGGCCCGAGCCTTGTCAACCAACTCCTTCCACTTTCTTGAAAGTGTGTAGATATCCACCTGTCACAAAAATCTCCTAAAACGATTAGCTACTGTGGAAGTTCAATAAGCAGCAATATTAGAAACAACCAAAAGTATCCACTAATAATCATTTAGAAGTGAACCTTATCAGCATCTTGGAGCACTGGGGTAAGCAATCCACCATCCATCGCCACAGCAATGGCAATATTAATACGGTTATTAACAGTAAAACTCTTTCCATCTCTACAACTTGAATTCACCACTGGATGCTTAACCAATGCCAAAGCTGTTGCCTTTGCCAGCAATGCCGTCATGGTCATTCCTTTTGACTTCAACTAATCATCAAATACACGTAAATTCAGTGATTTACTCCATTAATCAATCAATTACCAACCTCTAGTCCAAAACAAACCATAACCATCAATCCTCGATTTAATCAACTAATTAGTAACTACCTTTAACTTGAGGATCCGCTACATTGATTAATCAGTTAATTACTTCTAATAAACTAATGAATCAAAACATAAACATCAAAATTCAATCAAATAATCAAATTTGCAATTGAATTTTCAGCTCACCTTCTTGTACAAAGCATCAAGAGCATCAGTAGTGATAGTATACCCAACCCTAAAAGTAGGAATACTAAGACTCTCCACCATATTCCTACTCACGGCATTCTGCATTGTCGTAAACGGCACTGTTTCACCCAACTCCACCGGCTTCAAGACCGGTACCTTAGAAACAACCCTAGTCATAGCCGCGGCAGCCGCCTCAACATCCTTAGCAACAATCTTTCCTTGAGGCCCACTCCCAATCACACTCCTCAAATCCACCCCTAATTCCTTCCCTAACTTCTTCGCATACGGCGACGAGACCAGTCTCTTTCCTCCCTCGGACACCGGATGAGTAGGAACAGTCAATCCTCCCTCCTTCGCCACCGGAAGAGAGAGAGTCTCCTTCTTCTCCTCCGCCGGTGAGGGTGAAGGAGGTGACGGAGAATCGGAATTGGAAGCGGAAGGATTAGCATGCAAGGCTTTGGCAATAGCGTCGGCAATTTCGGCTTCTGATTCAGCGAGAAGAGCAATGGCGGACCCCACAGGAGCGGTGGAGCCTTTTTCGACGATGATCTTGGCGAGGTAACCGTCGTAGAAGGTTTCGACGTCCATATCAGCTTTATCGGATTCTACGACGACAACGGAATCGCCTTTGGAGAGCTTCTCGCCTTCGGATTTGATCCAAGAAACGATTTTGCCCTCTGTCATGGTGGAGGAGAGGGAAGGCATGAAGATTTCGCAGATTTTGGACCGTATAGTGGTGGTGGATCGGGCGGCGAGGAGGCGGGTGGGGAGTTGTGGGATCCGTCGGAGGGAGTGGGAGGACGGGATGAATGAGGTGGTTTTGAGATTAAGGAGGTTAGCCACAGTAGCGAGAAATGTTTGAATCTGTGTGTAATGTGGTTGTATGAGTGTGTGATGAGACTAATGGAAGTAGGTGGAGTGGTGGGAGTGAAGGAGGAGGAGGAGGAGGAGGAGGAGCTTCGAGTTCATCGAAAGCAGGCGGAGCGACTTCAACGACTTTACTTCTACTTACTCTCATCGTACCGGTTTTCCGCGCCCTTTTTCTTTGTTCTTCAAATTTTAACTTACATGATTAAATATGTTCCTAGTTTCCTACATGATTAAAACTAATGGTTCCTACTAGGAAAGTGAGATTTCTTGGAAAATGCATTATAAAAGTAGCTATATATATTTGATGCAAGTACATATTACATGTTTAGATCAATTTATCATTGTTAATATTTTTAGAAAAGTTAGTGTTTGATAATTGTTAAGTTTCTAATTATTTTTTATATTTTTTTTCAAACCATTTCGTTAGTTATTTTTGTAATATGAAAGACATATGTATATTTAGATAAATTAATAAAAAAAAAAATGGCATACACTAGTTAACCAAGATTTATGAAAAGCTAAAGGCATGGGTTTGTTTGTGGCTATGCTTTCTCGACCTTGCACTCATTACTTGGTGCACAAAAGTGCTATTTTTCAAATGAATTTTTTCTAGTAAGGGTTTATACAAATTCTGCTACTCTGGTTTCAATCCTTCGATGCGATACTCGAGAGGTTCTAGGGATTGCAAACTCAACCCGAAGGATTAGGACCACTGCTTAGTTTCAAAAATGTTTTGTGCTCAAAGTAAGAGGATGCAAGTTTGTGGTGCTCATGATTGAGCACATTTTGTTTGTTGTTTTGCATTTAGTTTTTAATTTCTTTGTACGTTTTTTAGATGTAAAAAAAAGGTTGATGAAAAGTCAATTGAGAGTGAACAAACATATAGAGTAGTTCGTAACCGACCCTTGAGGAGGGTCAGGTGAAAAAGTTGAGTAATGCGAGTAAACTGTAAACACCAATAGGTTAAGTTGGGAGGCTAGGAGCCGAGCCAAGACCTACATGGCAACAACCCATCCGTCCTCTTTGCCAATTGCCCACCGATAATCGAAAACTTGAATCCAATCCAACAGGGGTGTGCAAAATAATAGTAACCGTTAACCATGTATAATCGATTCATATTAACAGTTATTTTACCGAACCGTTAAGAATTAACTGTTACGGTTACCGAACTGTTATCCTAACGGTTATGGTTACAATAATGAAATTTTTGTAACAGTTAACCATTATTATTATTTTAAAAAAAAAACTAAACTTAAAAGACTAAATCAAGAATGAATATCACAATTTTTTTTATGTATGATCAAACTTTATATAAATATGTGTTATTATTAGTATAAAAGACCAAAACAAGCTAAAAAATCATATAAATAATTTCAGAACAAGTTTATAAAAATAACACGCTATGGTACTGAAGTTAGCGTTTTACATTGTTGTTATATGGTGAAAAGATCTATTCTTTGTTAGTGATACGATGGAGGAGGCAGCGGAGGAGTTGTTGTTTGGGGTGAAATGCCACTCAAACTCCCCAATCAATTCGAATCAGGCACTCGCCATCCATTTTCATTGTCCCATGAACATCGCAGACATCTATTACCATCTGATAAAGCGCATAGGTTCAAATACTTGAAGTGTATATATACAAGGGATTTGAGCACCTTCCAAATGGAAGGTCACACCAACTGGAAGGACAGGGACGGTAAGGTGAAACGAATTACTCCTTTTCTTTGCTTGCTTTGATTTAAAATATTCTAATACTGTCACAGTATCGCCTAAGTCTACTGTTGCTTGAATTATTTTGCTCCCTTCCTGTTTTATTGTACAGAAAGTTGCATCATTGCTCTCATGGTCAGAAAGAAAAAAGTGGGAAAACAATGGGGAATTATAGAGTTCATGCTATGTGCTAAGGCACTATTTGATATTCTATGAGTTGGTCTAAGAATATCAAGGACTTCCATTTCTTCTTCTATCAATTAGACCCTTCAATTTGAGAGTGAGATGTTCATGTGGTGGGTGACGGTGCGGCTTCAATTCTTTATTCCTGCTTCTATCTCTGACGAGTTCAGCTATGAATAATTTAATGCCCCAGTGTGATATGTTGTGTGAGGCATGAAATCTGGGAACAATAGAACTGAATGTTGAGTGGTGGATTTCTAAATCATGTTGTAATTCATTTGAAGGACACATTAGGTCAACTTAAGGTTTCCTAATCCTCTATGTGATTATGTCTGCATTCCATCAAACGAAAAAATCTATGCCTGCTGCTCTAAAAGAAAATTAAATGTAATCCCCTACCGTTCTTGAAAACTCAGGTTCAGGAAGCTGATGATGTTATTGCTACCCTTGCTAACCAAATTTTAGTAGAAGAAAAAAGGTGGTCATTGCTTTTCTTGATAAAGATTTCTAGCGATTGATATCAGAAGATGGAAAACTTGTTCAACTTGTGTCTGAGCTCGAGAGGTGGTCATTTTATACCCTGAAGCAATATATCGCTCAAAATACTTGTGATCAGCAGTCTGATTTAAGTCTACGTGAGTTTTCTTTTCTTCTTCCTTTTATCTTCAGTGAAGATTAATTCGCTGTCCTTGTGTTATGTGTTATATGTCTTTGCAACTTATCTATGAGTCTATGACTTCATGCATATTTTTGTGCGTGGAAAGTAAGCTAATACTATCATGAAAGCGTAAAGGATAGGAAAAGTCTTGCAGAAACTCCAAAACTGAAATAGAGGTATAGGGTGCCTCCTAAGGTCAAATACGAAGATTTGGAACCAATCATTACTTTATATTAGGTCTACAATGGCTTCAAAACGAGTTTATGATCCCATATGAAGAAGTTTTTGAAACTGGTTAAGATAGATGTTTAGAGTCAAATTTGATGGTTCCAATCTCTTATAAAGCTTCTTATAACTCTATAAGACCATAAGATTCATATGAAAGTGTTTTCCTAGCTAGGTTCGAAATTATTCAAAATGACTAAATTTTGAACGTTATTACAAATCGAGTTTGAGATATTTTTGCAAATTATATTTATAAAAGTTTTTTTGAGAGTAACATAAAAAGGTTTAAAATTAGTCATTGCCTTTAATTCGTTCTACAAAGGCCCCAAAATAATTTTATGACCAAATTATAAAAGTTATTAAAATCGTTTAAATGGATGTATAGAGTCAAAATAGATAATTCCAATAACTCTTAGGGCTTTATATGACCCTATAAAATCATAGTAAGCGTATGAAGGTATTTACTCGTTATGTCCTTAATTGTCCAAAATGATTGAATTTTGAAAATTATTCTATATCTATTTTTAAATATTTTTGAAAACTCTCAGAAAATGAAATAAAGTTACAAGGTGCCTTTTAGTGTTGTTTAGGGATGTTTGGAAGGAATAATTGCCTTTTATTTAGTCTACAAAAGCCTAAAAACTAGTTTAGGACCCAAATAAAAGTCTCTGAAAACGATTCAAATGGATGTGTAAAGTTAATGTAGATGGTTTTAATTACTCTTAAAATTTAATATAACCATATAAGCATCTTTATATCGTTTTAAAAGTTCCAAAAAGATCAAATTTTGAGAGTTTATTTTATATCGATTTTTACATGTTTTTAAAAGTTCTCCAAATTTGAAATAAAGGTTAGCCTCTTAGGATTATATAAGGAGGTTTTAAACCACATATTCAGTGTACAAAGTCCCAAAAACTAGTGTTAGGATATACAAATTTGCAACCGTATAAGACCCGGAGTAATCATATAAAAGTATATCTCAAAATCCAGAGTTAGAGTAACCGGATAAGCCGATTACAACCTATATAATAGTGTTTCCTAACTAGGTCTAAAATTATCCAAAATGACCGACTTTTTTAGGTGATTATAACCTGATTTTTGAGGTATTTTTTTAAAATTCTCTAAATTGCAATAAAGCTACAGGGTTCCTTTTATATATAAGGAGGTTTAAAATTAGTGATTATCTTTAATTTGTTCTACCTCAAAATAAGTTTATGATCCAACTGTAGAAGCCATTGAATTTTCTTAAATGAATGTTTAGAGTACTCCTTGGACCTAATATGACCTTATAAAATCTATAATAAACATATGAGGTGTGTCCTCACTGGGTTCATATCGTCCAAAATAACTGCTTTTTAAAGGTATTTTCAAAAATTTATTGAAATCGAAATAGAAGTACATCGTTTCTTAGGATCATATAAGAAGATATAAATCCAATTATTGCTTTTTATGTGAAATACAAAGGCTTGAAAACGAGTTTCAGACTCAATTATTAATCGAGAAAGTCTTTGAAATTAATTAAAATGGATATTTAAAGTCAAAATAGATAATTATAGTTATTCTTAAGGCCTAATATGACCCTATGAAATCCTTGGTAAGCACGTGAAGATGTTTCCTTACCTAGTTTAGAATTATCTGAAATAATCGTATTTTAAAGGTTATTTACATTGATTATGAAATATTTTTAAAACTTTCCAAAATTGAAATAATGTCATAAAAGAGGTTTGGAACTCATCATTATCTTTTATTCGTTCTATAAAGGCTTGAAAATGAGTTTTGGGACCAATTGTATTATTAAATCAGTTAAAATGGATGTTTAGAGTTAAAGTAGATGTTTTCAATTATTTCTAGGACATAATATGACCCTATTGGACACATAGTAAACATATGAAGGTGTTTTCTCACGTGGTGTCCGAAATGACCGGATTTTGAAGGTAATATTGAGATATTGAGATATTTTCTAAAATTCTCGTAAATTGAAATAAAGACAATGATTGTAGAAGACTGTTTATAGAATTCCATAAGAGTTTGGTCTTCTACATTAGGTGCCTACTAGGTTTAGAAAAGGAAGTTTTGGACCAATCTTTATCTTTCATTTCATTTTACAATGGCCCAAAAATGAGTTTTGTTCCCAATTGTAGTAGTTTAAGAAATCTGCTAAAAGTGATGTTCAAAAATCAAAGTAAATTGTTCCTATTCCGGATGCCTAATATGACTCTATTAGACCCATATTAAACATATCAAGGTCTATTTCACCGGGTAAGCACAAAGAATCGAAAAAGGTCTTGCAAATTAAAAAAGGAAAAAAAACAAGTTTTATGAGAAAAAAGTTCCCTGATATGTATAAGGGTTGGATTCCTCGGAAGTTTTTAAACAAGGTCCTCTTGACTCGACCCAAATGTGGTCCTTGAAATCCCTTACTTTTTGTACAATCACCAATTCTTATCAAAACAGCACCAAATGAGTAGATGAAAATTCCTGACAAGAAAGTAAGCAAGAGAACAGTAAATACTTATTACAAGGCAACAGCCCATGATTCGTCAGCATCTCAGTATTGATTCTAATACAAACTTCAGATTTGACTGATCTCACTGGAGTACTAGCAGGATCCTTCATCAACAGATTATGAGTTTCCTTCACATTTTCCCTGAGTTAATGTGCTATCTACTTTGTATTCCCTTTGCAGTGGTTTAAACAGTTGTGAAGCTTGGGAGGATGGGGTATAAGGCCTTTATATTCTTCTTTTCTATCAGTCTGAATTCTAAGGATTAATGTGACAATATGATGTTGCTTCTGAGCCAATTTCTTTCTAAAATTTTATATTTGCTTGCATTTGGAACATTGCTCTCGCAGTTTAGCATTTTTTAGCCGTGTTAGAGTTGCTTGCTTTTAAGACATTTTGGTTTTTCTAGGAAACTGTTTATAGAATTCTATTGGTGTATTATACTTTTAAACTTAAACTTTACAATTAAAGATATCACTTCAAAACTACCCAAATGGGACGTTACCAGTAGTTTTTTGGTTCTTGCTTTTAAATGTACACTACTGGTTCACTGAATATTTGATTGACACAAAGAGTTTCTGAAAGAGTTTCTATTTTGTAGGATGCATTATTGGTGATGATGTTGATGGTGTTCATGGAATCCAGAATCTGGTTTCTGGATTTGGTCAAAAGACTGCTCTTAAACTCATTAAAAACATGAATCTCTGCAAAAGTTTATTGAAGCAGCTTCTGTAAGGACTGTAGCCTGTAGGTAAGCAATATGTCCTAGAAGCACTTGCAAGATACATCTTTGAGCTTAGAAGAAACTACCAAGCTCTTTCCTTGAGAAGGTGAGTTGACTATCTGGATACAGTGCTATATATATACCCAATTAATCTCTGTACAAAATGTGAGATCTGAAAGGGCCATCATATGGATTTATTGTAGGGACATTGTTGTGCATATTAAAGAGGAGTGGTTATCTAAAAGAGGCCCATCAAATGATTCTGTTGCCGTGGAAAAGCTGTAAAACTTGTTGAGAGGAAGTTAAATCTTCAATTCTCAGATGTGGGATACTGTTGTTTAATTTGGTAAACTCGAGTATGCAAGCATATCTAAGTTAGAGGTTTGTTCTATCAATTGTATTTGTGGATCTTTTTATTTATTGAAGTGATGATTAGATTCATCAATTCTGTGTTTTGCTTGATTCGTTTCATGCAGGTGTCTTGCTTGCCATCTGACTGTAACAAGATTTGTAGGTGTAATCCTAATGATCAAGGATGGTGAATTTCCATGATGGCAATAGATGATAAAGATACTTGGAACGTTGAGACCATAAGGTCCATATTTTAATCTCTTAAATCTTTGCACTCGCTTGCTAACAAAAAGATGTTCAAGATTAAATTTGATTAAACTACATGTCGGATCCCCAAGACCTCTTCATGGGTATGGATACTTGATGCTTCCACTTAGTAAAAATTATGGATTTTTAGAAAATAGCCGATTATTGAAACTTGGACTCATATCCATGCCTGCCACCATGAATATGCGAGTCCTTGTAACATACATAGTAAACTATGCTCTATTTGCAATGTGATTAGTAGCAACAAATATTAAAGCTGACATCTATTTGCCATTGAATATATTCATTGATTATTGCTTATTTATTTGTAGGCGTGTATCTATTTTTGCCAATGGAGCGTTCAAAATGAGTAATCGAAAGCAAAATATCAAGATGATCTTTTGCAGGTTTCCTGTTTAGGCACACACTGCAGACGGTCTAATCCTAAATTCAATGTCATATACCCGTGTTACTAAACAGGCTCTACATGTATCCAGCAGCCAGCAGCCAGCAGCCAGCAGCCAGCAGCCAGCAGCCAGCAGCCAGCAGGAGTATTGTTCTACTGCCTAGAGTCTCATCTTTGTAATCCCTTTTTGGCATTTTCGCTGCTCGTTCGGCCTACACCTTTGTATTGTCTCATAATTGGAATGAAATGGATGGTATAGTCGAGGAAGAATATGTGGTAAAGATGTTTGCATGCAGCTTCCGTGGACATCAGAATTTCGTCATTGCAAATGTCATATTTGGGAGGGACTTATCATAATTATTATAATTGGGTCCATTGCTTTTGCAAAATGTTTGTTAAGGCTTCATTTTCATCATTCCAACTTTTATTAGATGGGGGCATGGGGCTCAGGACCTACCAAGTTTTTTTTTTTTTTGACAGGAGGTACCAAGTTATAGTTGAAGGTACTGTAACACTGGAAAGGAAAGAATTAGTGGTATTACTCCGTAATGGGCTAATGGAATTACTTTTCGTTATCACTTAATCATAGCCTAATCAAGGCTTGCTTCGCTGATGCATATATTCTATAGATTTAGGCATTAATGTTTTATGAGTCTTGATTAGACTTGTACATTGGATCGAGTTAAAGTCAGGATGAGTCATAAATAAAATGGACTAGGTTGAATAAAAAAAAAAAAAAGCAAAACGGGTGAGGTTGGGCTGGTCGGTCGGTCGGTTCAAAGAGAAAATACTTTAATCTTTAGATTGTGATAGTCAGTTTATATCGCATCTAATCTTTGACAGTGGATCATTGACAAGCAAGTGAGAAGCATTATTATTTGCTAATGTTTAAAAGTCTTAGAAAATATTAATTTATTATTGATTCAACTTGACCTTTTAATAAAATATAATCATAAATAGGTTGGTCAAAGGTTGTTAATAGAATCCCTCCCATTTGAACATAAGTGGTCTTGATTTGGAACCACATAAAACTTTAGAGTGTTGGACACATACTTGCTTTACTTATAACCCATCATAAATTGCCCTTACCAACTCGTTGCTTTGACTTAAAAACTGCTCGAGGAATCAGGAATATATTCAACAAATCTCAAGCTCAATTTTAACTCTAATTACTGGTCAATAGAGTTGATGTCATTACCTTGAAAATATGAGCACAGGCTTGTCTCAAAGTTTGGTTGATTGACTTCTAAGGGGATGAAACAAACATGGTAATCGTGTTACAAATTTCCCACCAATGTTTGGCCGTGTATGCTACTCCCTATAATATTGCTAAAGACAATTCAAGAGCCCTTTTAATTGAATTGTGGTGACCTAAGCAAAGAAAACGAGCAACCACAGTTCACTGAACATTAAAAGGAATATACCAAATAATCCTTGTTTACTAGAGTTGGGCGTGGGTCGTGAAAGAGCCATACCTTTATAGTTCTCGTCTAGAATCCTAATTAAATTTGAAGGAGTACTATCCAAAATACACATTCTTAATTGTTGCATCACTCTTTTGTGGCGAAATTGGGAATTATGTGCCAAAATTGGGAATTCATTGTGGCATAATTGATTTACATGTGGCAAGACAACGTCTAAGTTAGAAGAATTAGCCAACAAGAAATATGCAATTCTCACTCTTCCATTAACTTTTATTTTATCAATATAAAAATAATACAATTCCTATGGAGTATACTCCTAATTATAAAAGGAAGGGTTTTATTACTATTTGTTTGGTTAAGAGTTACAGACTTACAGGGATTAGTGGATTGCTTGTGCAGGCTAAGTTGAGTTTGCAGCAATAGGCCAAACTTTTAATTCATATAACTTTTTTAAGACACGATTTTTTAAAATTATCTTATTAATAATAATTTGCACCAAAAAAAATCTTATTAATAATAATACTTCTCTTTATTCTTTCCCTTTTCGCTTCTTTCAATTAAGGCAAGGTGCGTCAATTTATGTAATTCGAATATTAAACATTATTCATTCTCTCAAACAAATTATACTCTGTAATTATGGGTAAATTCTTAGTGCTCACAAATTTTATATAAAAGGGTGTAAAATTACTCTAGAGGAGAAGACATAAATCATTATACTATAACATCATATGTGAACTTTGAACATTTTATTTGCTTAACATTTACCTTAATTAAATTTTTAAAACCAGCTATGGTAATCATATACTTTAAATTGGATTGAGTAAAGCATGATACTCCAAATTAAACCAAACAATACAAGTCTTTAATTCTGCATGACCAATGGTCAATTGCTAATTCGAAATGAAAAGGGTCAAAACATCACCAAAATTATAGGAGAAGACAGATTAAGATAAAATAATAAAAAAAGTAAAAAGCAAGATTTTCCTTTAAATTAATGGGTTAAGTAGTGGTGTGATTAGCTTAAGCTGGCAGCATAAAAAAAATGTCAGCTTTGACTTTGCTTCCTTGCAATTAAATTCATTGTCTCATCGATTTCCATATTCTGTATCTTCCTAGCAGGTGTCTTTGCTTCCTAATTACAGTCAAATTTTCATTTGTTGTTTTTTTTCCTGCAATAATTATTAGGAAATGAGGTGGGAAACCAACTCAGATTATTAAAGATAAAAACTTTAATGAATTGGGTAATCAAAGATTTAACTTTAATTTAAAAATTACTCAGATCATAGTTTTTATTAGATAGACACCCACCAACAAACGGTGGTGATCGAAAGTTGGACTCAATGTAGTAGGGAATTAACGGTGATGATGAAACAGTTGACTCATCTCGGTCCCACTTAGAGCATTACTGTTGCTGGGGCTACCATAAAATGCTGCCAAATTGCTAATACATTGAATCATCTTTTTTTTTTTTTTTTAATTAATATATATCTCATTCATATTTTGATTTCATTTGGTACTTATTTAATTGGATTGATCTTGTTGAGCTCCAATTTTGCCTTTCCAACATTTTGGTATCTTTCTCTCTCTTGTTTTGAATGGGAATTAGAGCTCTAAGCTGACAGTAAAGATTTCAGCTAACCCTGAATCTGGTGAGTTTTACTCCTTTCCTCCTTATATTTTAAAGATATGTTCAATTTCATGAGATTTTTTTAATTGGTGTTGTGTGTATTATTTTGTAGATATTTAGATGTACTTGTTTTAGTTTAATTTCTAGAATTTTGTGAAGTGGGAAGATCGTATTTGTCATTCATTAAAATGAGTGGATTTTGATTTTTGGGGTTGATTTTAAGTAAATAAAGATTGAAACTTTGATGAAATTTGATGTTTTTTTTTTTTTTTGCTTAAATTTGATAAAGATTGGAACTTTGATGAAAGATGGTTTAATTCTTGCTGGGGGTTGAGTTGAATTGGTACAACTTGAAGAATTCGCCTTGATATATGCTAGATTAAAGTTGAGGTCACATGTTTGTGGTTGTGGTTGGGGTTGGGCTTGTATGTTCTTCAGAAGTATCATATTTAGGGTGTTTGATAGGTTAGGGGTAAGGTTGCGCACATCTGAAAGCTCCTGGACCTGCATCTTTTTTCTTTATTTAATTTTTTTTTTTTTTGGCAAAGTGGACCTGCGTCGTGCTGTTCCTTGCTGCTGGTTTGATTTTGGGTGTCTTTGCATTGATCTGAAATGTTCGTATTGTCAGATAATCACCCGGATCTAATTGCAACAAGTCGACAACGATAAGTATAGTTAAGAATGTTGAGAATAACCAAAGATTTTCATGATTAACCTCTGGAAATGAAGGAAAGATACATAGGAGACCAATTTTCTTACATGTTGAAGACCAATTTTCGCTAAATTTAAATATGATTTAACTTTTGACATATTGGCAGGCCTATCTAAATTTTGAAGTTTAAAGTGACTTATATTCATATTACAGTCGCCCAAAATCTAGATGGAAGATGTTTATTCTTCCATAAAATCATGGTAACTTTCTCTTAAGGCTCTTGTATAGGTGAGATATCATTGGAGATCTGAGTCGATTGAGGAATTAAAGATGAAAGCACGACAGACTTATTGTACTAAACATGAAATAGGCCCAATACTTCACATTGTTTTTTTTTTTTTTTTATATCACCTGAGGAAACTACAAAGGCGATTTTTGAGAGAAGGTTCACTTGGTTGAAAAAGCAACCATCACCATTATAAACTTTTAGGGAATCAGAAATGAGCAACTTAGGGAATCAGCAGATTTGTGAATAATAAGTATAGTGCAACTCTATTTGCTTCAGGAATCAGTATCTCCTTTGTCTATTCATGGTTGTATTGACTGATGCTCTTATCCTGATAGTGTGTTTGTAGTTGAATAATTTAACTGTCTTATCTGAAAGTTTGAACTATTGAAAGTGACATATCAATTAGGATTTATAGGATTTGGATTTGCTATATGTTGCAAGTGCAGATTGAAACTAGGTAGCATAAATTAGTGGTTGAAAATGAGGATAGTTTCACTTTCTGAGGTTGTTGATATTATCTATTGTTTTGTAGTAGTTACATGGAAGTGATTTGTAAACTGTTTCTAGCTTTTGCTGTTTGATGTTATCTCAATCTACATGAACATGTTACCTTTCTGTCTTTCACTGGAATATTAATGATTCTGTTATTTGATTAATCCAGGTTTTGACAACTGTACCTGATAAGAAGTCAAAGATGAATGTTAAAGATAGTCCAAAACCAGAAAATTGGACTAAGCCTTCAACTTTTGGGGATGAAGTGCAGCATAATGCATCACTGAATGGTCAATCATTCACCAATTTTTGTTCTCAGGAACAGTCAAAGTGGGAAGATCCTTCTATACTTGATTACAGCATGAGAATAGACTCTTCATTCTCCAAATTCAAACAACCTTCTGAGAACTCATCTTTGCTTGCTGGCAATCCTGGTATACAGGCCAAGATTCCTAACCAAGATGGGACTCAAATAAATCAGATGCTTGATGACAGTAACTTTGATCCGAGAGCAATGCTCAACAATCTCTCTTTCTTGGAACAGAAAATCCACCAACTCCAAGAGCTTGTTCACATTGTTAGCCGAAAGGCTCAAGTCCCTGACAACCAAGATGAATTTGCCATTCAGCAGCAGCAGCTTATCACAACTGATCTTACTTCAATTATTGTCCAGTTGATATCAACAGCTGGTAGTCTACTTCCATCGATGAAGCATAACCTCTCTGCTTCTAATTCTTCTGGCTTGCTACTTAATCGGGCCCTTTTCTCTTCAGCGACAAATGGTGGCACTAGTATGATGTCACAAAACAACAATGAGCAAACAAAGCAAGTTGTTGATGAAGTTAAACCTGTGGACCAGTCAAACCAGGTGGATGTAATGGCCAATAGTGTGGTCGAAATGAACTGCAACAACATGGAAGAAGATAATGAGCTAAAAGATGATGATGATGGTAAGGAAGAAGAGCATCTTCCTCCTGGATCATATGAAATCTTACAATTAGAAAAAGAAGAAATTCTTGCACCCCATACCCACTTCTGTACCATATGTGGGAAGGGATTCAAAAGAGATGCTAATTTGAGGATGCACATGAGAGGTCATGGGGATGAGTACAAAACTCCTGCTGCTCTGGCAAAACCCAACAAAGAGTCTAGCTCTGAAACAGTGCTTCTGAAGAGGTATTCCTGCCCTTTTGTTGGTTGCAAGAGGAATAAGGAGCATAAGAAGTTTCAGCCTCTGAAAACTATTTTGTGTGTGAAAAATCATTATAAGAGAACTCACTGCGACAAGAGTTATACTTGTAGCAGATGCCATACCAAGAAATTCTCTGTTATTGCTGATCTCAAGACCCATGAAAAGCATTGTGGTAGGGATAAATGGCTGTGTTCTTGCGGCACAACTTTCTCTCGAAAAGACAAGCTTTTTGGGCATATTGCTCTTTTCCAGGGGCATACTCCTGCCATCCCTTCTGAGGAGCATAAGGTAACATCTGTGCAGTCAAATATTGCAGAGAACTGTGAAATGATGAACAATGTTGCAAATATGGAATTTAGCTTCATTTCCACTAATGATAATGAAAATGCTGACCAGACTATGATGGATTTAAAGGGTAATGTTGATGATCCTTTCTTCTCTCTGCTTAACTTCGAGTATAGTCTTGGTGGGCTTCAAGATTTTCCGCAAAACAATTTTGATGATTCACCAAGTTCATTTTCGTTCCTTATTTCTGAAGAAAAGGACGGGATGGTGTGTGGTAGTAACGACGTTGATTAGTATTGGCTGCATTTATTTGTATGTGCTGTGGAGCTTCTATCATCCTCTTCAGTTTCCAAACTGGATGGACTTAGCTCCTGTAATAGCTTAGCTTAAATAAATGCTTATATATGGCAATTGCACATTACAAATTGGTCTGCTTCATTCTTTTTTTTTTTTTTTTTTTGAGAGGATGCGTCATGGTTTCATATGGCTTCAGTCTGAAAAAGCTAACGGGATAGCTAATTGCTGACCATCCTGGCCAGGACTTTTCAAGGTTCCATATACATCAATTTTTCCCACCTGTTTACTGTAGCAACTCCCTGGGTTGCTTCATTTGTTAACTGAATCAACTAACTGATGATGGTCAGCAAGAATAGAGTAATGTGATTTCATCTACATGAAGACTATTGTATAAAGTTCTGTAATAAAAAGGCCAAACCATATCAGCATGAGCATGAGTCCAATTATTGTATGTACTTCCGTCAAAAGTGTTTCATGGGGCTTGAGTGCTAGTGGTGAATGCCAGATATTGAGTTGTTAAGCCTCTCCAATGTCAACTAAAAAAAAATTGCACCGTCATTTAAAGGGCGCAAATTCGAAGGTGCACCATGCTCATGGTGCACCCGCTCTAAAAAAAATGTACATCACGTACATGGAAAATATATATTACATATATAAAAAATGTGCATAGCTCACATGTGTACTATGTACATTCCACATAACATACATGAAAAATGTACATCACGTACATGAAAAATGTACATTACGTACATAAAAAAAATATACATAGTACACATGTGAGTTATGTGGAATGTACATAACTCGCATGTATACTATATACATTTTTCATGTACGTAATGTACATTTTCCATTTACGTGATGTACATTTTTTTTGGAGCGGGTGTACCATGCTCATGGTGCACCCGGATACACTGTCCACCCATTGTTTAAAGGGTGGAATGACTGAAATCTGTCAAAAGAAAACCACATGATATTGCAGATTTCAGATGAGCTTTGGATATAGTTAGTCGGAGAATGAAGGTACACCCTAGAGCGAAGATATTGAGAATTTTTTTTAAGATTCCAATTTGCCGCACATTAGTATACTACCGAATCCGCAGTAAAGTATTTTGCTCAAATCATCCCAGTGAATGATCGATCAAAAAGGCAAAATCATCCTAATGAATTATTATCGAAAATCCAAAAGGCTAAAACGTCCTAGTGAGTTTGTCATCAAATGCGCTTGAGGCTTCAGCAAAAAGCCATAAATCATCCTAGTGGCATGCAGTCATTCGTTCAAAATACTGTGAATTATGAAGCAGGATCAACTTCAGACCCTTCACATTCTCCATAGCCTTTGGTGTCATCTTCAGGGAGCTTGGATAAAAATTTTCTCTCAGAACAAAGTCATCTGAGTAAGACCAGGTTTGACCTCTTGGGGAGCTGTCAGTCCACAGGAACCTCTCAGAGAATGGGTTCACCAAACTTTCCCTGAAATCCTCTGCTGTCTCGCAGATAATACCCTGAAAAACATACCAAATCGCATCAAGGTGACAAAAGAACTTGGAATAAGATGAGAATTCTAAGGAGCATTGAACTCGCTAGTTACCTCTGCCATGGCCTTTATCGTCAAAGTGACGTCATTACTGAGAAGGACGAGCTGTCCATCATTCTTATTCCTCTTGACGTCGAGAGCATAGTCAAGTACATGATCTTCTGTACTGGGTGAGAGAAGATCTGGTCGAAATTCAAGGGCGGATAAGGCAAAGGAGCCTGTCGTCCCACAATTGACTTGAGAGTAAGGCGATGCTGGAGGGGTTGGTGCAACAGGCCGCCCTTCCTCAGTGGAATTTTGAACATGGATCCACCATTGTGTTTTAACCATGCAATCTTCTATCCATTCTAGTGCTGATGATACCTCTGTATTTCTTCTGAAGACACTCGTTTGTCGTTTCAAACAAGTAAGATCCTTTATGACTGTTAACAACAAGCAACAATTGAATATAGATGTTAATAATTTGATTTGGCTATACGAACTGTGAGAACCTGTTGGTCCAATTACCTATTCTTGGGATGATAAGTTGGGTTCCCTTTACACCTTCAAGCAGCTGCAATGCCTTTCTTGATTCTTTGTTCAGTAGAGTAGTAGTGTCCACTAGCATGCTCCATTTCCAAGTTCTCCCTCCAGAAGATTTGTTTGGCATAGTAATCTAGAGTACAGGAATAAACAAGACAATTATTAAAGCTATATGTTTTCTAAAAATCGAATCGCATTAAAGGAATCCAAGTAACACAGCATTTGCTAACCTTGCTTGCGACTTTAGCAGCACCAGGAAAACAAGTTTCAGACGTATTTTTCTGAGGTGAATCTGCAAGGAGGGATTGAAAAGGCATCCTTTCACCTTTTTTCTCTTTCAGCCGAACTGACTTTACCCGACTCACAGAAGCACTCCATGATGTTTTCTTCTCCAGAAAAATACTGGGTGAGTAATTCTCTTTATCTGATAAAGGCGACATGCTGTCCTCATAGTATACTTTGGGACTTCCAATCATCTTTAAAAGAGGTGATTTTCCTGAACTTGAATTCTTCACTTCGTTCAACATAGCCAACTTTCTCATGGAGCTGTGAGTTTTAGGGATCAAATTCTCTTTGTCTGGAGTAAAGACTTCGGCCTCCTCTTGGTTTTCCACTTCTCTAAAGAGAGCCCTGGAAACAGGTTCATGCTTCACATTATTCCAATCGCTTTTCATTTTCTTTCTTTCAGACATGCGTGTTGAAATTTGAGGAGCACTTTGTAGTTTTCCTCTTCTGGACCAAATGCTACTTGCAGACTTCTGATCTGATGATATCAGAGGACTCCCAAATGACCTTTTTATAGAGTTGAGGGGTGGACTCTCAAAACCATTTCTCAATGTTTTGTTTTCAGACTCCGATAAGAAGCTTGCATCAGACAATGAAGAAGACACTGATGATTCCACCCCCATATTTCCAGACCAGAAACTCCATAGTTTGGTCCCATTGTGATCCTCAACAGATGAGTTCTGGCAGACATTGGCACTTTCCAAATATTTCCTTTCAGATAATACTCTAGGGTCAGAATCATTTTCTGAGATCGGCTTTTTAATGTCAAGGTGATTGTTTTCAGCGCTAAGAAGAACCCTTTTGGTGGCAGGAGATGATATTGGTCCCACATGTGATCCACACCAGAAATTCCTCACACTATCCTGAATATTCTCTTCTTGCAGCGGGATTTCATTTTCAATGCGACTCATTTCGGATACAAACTCACTTCTGTTATCTCCAGAAGTAGTTTTATCCAACTTAGGTGATACAGGTAATGAAGCCACGTCCTCTAACACTGAAGGCACTGTTGGGATTTTATTCTGCCCAAGCTGTTCAACATTGTTGTCCAAATCCAAGGTATCCAAACCCTCCAAAACAGAATCAACAGGTCCCGTATCTTCATGCTTCTCTGACTGAGGATGTTCTTCATCCGTGGGACACGCCATGTAGTTCCCTTCCTGCCCAATCCACCCCCAGCTCTCACCCATAAACAAAGGCACCAAACCTTCCAGAGCAGAATCCATAGGTCCCACTGACATAACTTCTGTTTTTTGATCAACCTGCTCTATTACCAATCTATCATCATCACACAGAATACCAAACTCTAAACCCTTTGAAACTGAATCAACTTCTTGTACCTCATTTTCCACTCCAAGTGAATCCTCATCCTGAAAAATCCAATTGATAATACAAATTAAGAACCATAACAATACAAGGATATTCAAAGAAGACCATAAAAAGGACCAACAAACATGCATAAATACAACCCAATGTCTCAAAAAACAATACAGCAGTAATATTCATGGCATTTCTTGATTTCCTCTACCCATGTACCTCCCACAAAATGATCAAAAATACTGAAATATACAAAAAAAAAAAAAAAAAAAACACATCTTAGTCTCACTTTGCTGACCCCTTCATCCTCGTCGTCTTGTGGCTGCATAAAGTCCAAGGGTGGCACAAAAGGGTTGGAAACATCATAAGCTTGGCTCAATGGAATCCAGTGTAATTTGTACACTCTACTGGACCCTCCAATCCTCAAAGTATCGTTCTCGTTCATCCTTGTTCTAGTACTTGGTTCAATCCTTTTTCCTGACACCCATGTTCCATGCACTATACACAAACACCAAAATTCCATAAAGAATCAGAAACCCACAATTATCTTAAACTTAACACATTACCAAAATAAAAAAAAAGACAATGAAATGAGCATAGAAATCTCAAAGAAACAAGACCCAAAATAGTCCAAACCCTCTCAAAATATTATCAAAAAACCCACAAAAATTCTAAGCACAGAAATATTGTTCCTGCCTTTACACTCTCATGAAGCCATTAACAACCAAATATCAACACCCCCACAAAATCGGGTACGATAACCCCAAACGCAAACTCGAAAAAAAGATATAAAAAAACAAAAATTTAACCTAAAATTAGTACTTAGAAGAATTCTACTAAGTGCAGGAAAGGGAATGGCGTAGAGAAAAGCTATACCAGAGGATAAATCAGTGAGAGAGAGGTGATTGGAAGAGGGTTTGGTGTGAATGCGAAGATGAAAGCGGCTAATGCTGGGATGTTCGAGTCGAATATCGCAATCTGGGTGTCGCCCAACTACCAATGTTTCTTCGATTTCTTGATAGGGTTCGCAAATTTCATCGGTTTCTAGATTTATAGAAGGGGATTTGATGAGGAAGATGTTCTTGAGGATGGCGTTATTCTTCCAAACTGTGAATACAGGGATTTCCCTCATTTTCTGGTTTTCCATGGATTGAGAGTGGAAGAGGAGAGAGAATTTTGAAAATGGTGAGGGCTTTTGTGTGGTTTTAAAATTTTTGGACGTTTACTTTTGAATGTACAAAATGTGGAACTGTGGACGTTACTATGTTTGTGGTAACGGCTATTTTATTTTCTCAATTCTAGCTGCCTTATGGAACATTGGAGGCATAATATTTGGGATTTTTTTTCATATCGAATGCATCATCAACTAGTTTAGGGCTCATACAGTTGCCCTTTAATTCTAGTTTAGGGGTTTACTTGGGGATTTGCTCTAGTGGAAAGAGATAACAAGGGCAAAATTACTATAAGATCAGCCGTACATATTACAAGATATGAGAATATTATGCTGCTTGATGATCTTTGGAACATGATTTACTATAAGATCAATAGTATGTATTATGAGGAATGAGAATAGTACGTTGGTTGATGATCTTTGGAACATGATTTGGAATGCCCCAATTCAATTCAAAATAAAAGACTTCCTCTGACTAGGGTGTTCACGAAACTCACCCGAGTATTCGAATGTCTGATGGATAATTAGCGGGTAATTTGTCTGGCACCCTGTGCGTAGGCGTTGGTACAAATATCATGCGAGTTAATAGTGTTCTTCATTGGCTGTTACAATTGTAGTAATCAGAGTCATACTACATTGAGCAAGTAAGTAGGCAGTAAGTAATTACGTGTGCATTCTTAACGTGAAGATGGAATCTGCTTCACGTACATCTACAGTGTTCCGCAAAAAAATTCATCCATGTACGCCAAAATGCCACTGAGAGATCCTTCACAACTCACAAGTCACAACGCCTTCCGTACACTTCCAAGAGACCTAGGATTGAGGCTCTTTTAGGGCACTTAACTATTAGGAATAACAGAAGTCAGAAAAGAGAAAATATTTTTCCACAAAAATTTCTTGTGTAAATTTGTCCGTACACTCCTAATTGTTTTTAATATGTCCCTCTACATCATCTATATCTTCCAAAAGTTTCAACTAAAAGATTCTTTCCCAATAACTTATTTTTTATAAAAATATTTTAAGTTTGCTAGCAAAAAAGTTCAAACATTGTTAAAATGAAATTTAATTAGTTTTGCTCCTTTTATGTATTACAGTGATAAAATACAAGCAAGCATAAAACTTAATAATAATATAGAAGTTTTAAAAAAGATTATTACGAATTTGAAATATAAATTTTATTAATATATTTTTACACGGCTTTTTTTTTATAAAAAAAGTCATTATTACCATATGTGAGAAGAAGCAAATAAAGAAGTTTATTATTCGGAGAAATGTTGGAACATATATAGATGCAAACATTGTAAGGCTTTTCGCATAAATGTTAAATTCGTACATCATAATTTTAAAAGATTTTACATTGACTAATTAAATTATAAGATTACTTAATTTCTTTTTTTTTTTTTTTTTAAAAATAATCCCTTGCATCATCCCTAAATTGATTCAAAGTATATGTTACATCATGTCAAGTCAAAGGGTATATGAGAGACTTTAAGTTATTCTATGTCATTTTAAAATATCATCTTTACGTAAATTATTGCTCAAATTAATAAAATGTGATAAGATAATACAATATTATTAAACTAAACTCGATACTTTTGTAATTTTTTAATGTATAAAAAGTAGCAAAACGAAAACAAAAGGTCACATATTCACTACTTTCTTAGCACCTCAAGCGAGTTAACTAAATATTTTTCTAAATTTAATTAGTAAAGACCGTATGTTATACGAGACCTAAATTAGTCTCAGAGATAAATTTAACAGTTAAAAACCTAATACATGTGAAATAGTTACCTTAAAAAATTAGGATGCGTGCAAACCTAACGAGAAAATTAAGCCAACTCAACGAAGCCTTTGGTTGAGAGATGAAGGAATTTTCAATTATGTTATTTGGACTCTATATATACTCGTAATGGACCTTGACACTCTAACATGATTATAGTTTTATTTTGGGCCAAAATTATGCAATTTCTTCGCAAAATATTAGTCAGACACTCCAATCTAAGTAACTTGGATTTCCAGTATAATACTTCATCAAAATGATCCCTTTTTTTAGATAGTGTAAAATGATATTGAATTCAAGTGCAGGTATTCTATCTGGAATGGCTCAAGGGTGAAAATGCACACAATTGGTGCATCAGAACCAGACTAAGTAACGTTCTTGCTCTAGAGAGAGTTGCCCAGCACAAAAAAGTGGTCACTAAAACTTTTCTTGTCATTACAATATTGGGTCCAAACTCTTCTCACGAGTCACGAGTCACGAGTCAGGAGGCTTGTTCACAATAACTATATTTTAAGAATAATGAACAATAGCGCTGCACAAAAATGGTGCATCATATACTACAACGCCAGGCGGAAGCTGTTACAAGGAACCTGTCCTGCCAGCCAAGAGATATACCCCTCCCATGATCTCTTACGTACACTCTGAACCCGCCTCCACTAGTCTCCCCTGCAAAGTGGGTATGACAATGGCACCCCATTTTCAAGAGCAGCTTCGCTTGAATAGTTGCCTTAGAACTCAGCTCAATCCCTGAAAATCCATGACTTACCATTCTTCCTTTCCAAGTCTCCATCATCTCAAATCTCGTACATTTAACTTCCTCCTCAGAAGCAATCAAATCTTTGATCTCTTTCCCGAGTTGGTTCTTCTCTATGCTCAGCCTCTCGGCACTCTCTAGAGGGAGGCAGTCATCTAATGAGTCGAACATTGCAGCATAATAATGCAAAGAACTGACATAACTTGAGAGAATACCGCAATTGTCTTGACTTCCTTCTCTTTCGACTAATACTACTATGGAAGGGTTCAGTGAGTGTACGGCTGTCATGGTTTCTGAAATCTTTAGAATTCCACTCAAACTACTAAGGTGAAAAACCAGATTTACTGCAACTGTTTCCTTTCCTCTCTTCTCGAGGTTCATGAGCTTTGATCCTTGCAACAATCCATGAAATTCAAAAGATATATTTTGAAAGCTCTTAGAGAAGCTTACTAGTCTACTCTCAGTATCAATCAGTTCTTCCAAGCTCTTTGCAAAACCTGTAATACGAAGTGATACTAATCGGTCTGAAGCTCTAGCCAACTCAGAGAGAGACTGTATAAGAGAAGGCCATTGGAACCCATGAGAGATGTCAAAATCAATCACATGCAACGCCCAGTTGTTAAACTCTTCCTCTCCCTCGAATGCTTCTAGTATGGCCTGATTGGCAGTAAAATGAGCAAACTGGTAAAAAGGAGAAACTTTGTACAGATGAGTGAGAGCCATGAACTCTTCTGTAGGTGTTGGTTTGCTCATTACCATATCATAGAATGTAAATTTCTGAACTAACAGCCTCGCAGCCAGTCCATCGGCAAAATAAGCTGCAACCCTTTGTCCTGAATCTCCAGTTACTGAAACATTTCGGTAGAGCTCCATCAAAGTATCAGCAGCAGAGCTGACATTATTTTCTTTGATTAACGTGGCTGCTACAAGCAATAAATGAATCAGGCGGAGCCCCGAACCTTCTTGAATAATGTCTTTTCCTCGTTGTTCGAAGTTCAACATTCTCTGTCTCTCCTCGAGCAGTCTGAAAATCTTTCTATCCCAATCTTCACCTGAATTACTCAGAGAATGAGAGTTGTCAATCCTCCTCCTCTTCAACTTCCTCTCGACATGGTCAGAGTAACCAACTGGAGCTAAGCTAAGACTTAATACTGCCTCATTTATCTCAATGGTTTCCATAATTAGAAAAACACTCAGAAGAAAGCAGACTTCAGAAAGTTCAGAAAACAAGGATTTAAGAATGAAATGTATAAGTTAGTGTAAGGAAATGGAAAACAGAATGGAATAATCCAAAGACTAGGAGAATCTATAGATTTATATATATATATATTAAGAGAACATGCTTTTGAGGTCACCAGTGACAACTATATGTATAGGAAGAGTATCTACCACCTATATTGGTTACTCTAACTTGAAAATAGGGTCGTTGAACAGTTTGAGTCCTTCAAATCTGTATAAATTATACGTGAAAGGGCCAGGATGCAATATATGAAGGGTCTCATTGATAAGTCCTTTGGTAGTTCGGAAAAGCAAGAAGTGCCATTTACAAAGGACAAATGAAAAGAAAAGTGTTGAATCTAACCTACCTGTCTCTAAGATATGCAACAATTGTCTACTAACACTGCCGAGATTCGCTAATAAAAATACACAAGCTGTTCCAAATATGCTGAAAAATACTCCACCTAAAGATGACGCTAAAGATCATCAATCACCGGAGATTAAATCTCTTTAACAGATTCTGGCTCCTAAACTATTCAAGATATGTTTTACTCAATCTTAAAGACAGTTTTATCATATAATAATATACTCTGCCAAATTAGTCAGTTTTGGCACCTCATCTTATATTCAGAATCAGATGTTTCGTAATAAATTATGTTGACGATTGGGTATCACGCATGTCTCACAAATCTAAGAGGGAATATGAAACCAACAAGTTGTACTTGAAAGAATGTGGATACAATGCATTTCTTATAAATTATGCTTTTCAAACATGTGATGAATTTGATAACAAAAATTGGCAAATTTTTGAGTGAGAAACATTACAGAATCCAGAATCCAATACCAAAACCTTCTCATGTAAAAAATAATAAATAAATAAAAATTACCAAAACCTCTTCTAAGACTAACGGAAACAACATCAGCACAAACCAGACACATCCAGATAAATCCTTGCCAACGAATCCTTTGTTATTAGATGAATTGCGTCCCTTTATATGAAACGCAACAACATAACCCTCCTCTATTAAGAATAAGCCAAGAAGCCGCAATTGGTTTAATTTAGTCCATTATGAATCAAAACCAGCAACTTTTGCTCCACTGGAAATGGACAAGGTAAAGAGAGATACCTTAGAGCATACAAGATCAGGATAAAGGCCAATGAAAAGTATCCCAAATAATAAGGCCAATGAAAAGTATCCCAAATAATAAGGCCAATGAATAGTTTAAGGTTTGTGATGCTGTCTGAATTCATTTGAAAGAGTCTGAAAGGGCAGACAACCATCAAAGTAGCATGAATACATGGAGGTCATAAGCCATAAGCAGTTACAACCTGTCTCGTTTTCTGAAGACATTCTTGTATATTAGTTTTGCCCCTTAGTAACAAGAGAGAATACCTAAGATCATTTTTTAAAGAAGAATAAGTTAGAAGAGAATGTTAGGTGTCAGCTGCTACACATTTGAGGCAGTATCTGCACCAAATACTGACTTGAATAAAATTATCCATTTATCATTAAAACATTCTTACATATTCTTCGACATAGTTTGAACAATTAAGTATAAGATAAACATCCATGACCCAAATAAAATAGAAGTAAGAATTCTTAATGGGACAGTATTATTTCCGGTGACCAATGGAAAGAGGGGAGGAAAAGTCAACTTTCTGTAGTCTGGATTCAATAATTCAGCAATTATCTTTATAATGGACTGCCAACATTCATCAAGGGCATGGCATAACTGTCACTATACCAAGATTGGGTAAATATAGCTCTTCCACAGTGGAGAAGTAATATTCAGATAAGATGTAACAAATTGTACAAATTGTACTAAACCAAAGAGTACCCAAGAATCCAAGATTCCTTAAATATATACTATGAAAGAGCAGCTGAAAGCATCTATCTATATCTAGATCTTAGGAAGGTTTGATCTCTTAAAAGAGCATCAGGGAATCATTTACAATGTCAACATGCAGCACAACAAACACTATTAAACAGAAGGAGATATAATTATCCAAAAACTGACCAAGTCAAAAACAAATTGTGGTTCTGATTTACAACTGCGACCATGTTCTATCTACCTGATTCAGACTGATTAAGCATATTTTCTCTTATTCACAGGATTTTTTTTTAACACTGATAAACATGGAGTTTTCCTGAATATTAGAGGACTATTCTAAGTTCAAAAGGACATGGCCTTGCGCTCTATGTAAAAGTTTTTCTCAATTAACAAGTCATTCATGTCAGATCCGCATCTTCATTAGAAATCCCCAGCATCATAAAGAATTTTTACTTTATCATGAACGAAATGTCATTGAGCAGAAAATCAATGGAAATCACGGTATAAGACGGTCACAAGAAATACATCATGAATCATCTTGAACGTTTTTCCTTTAAAGAGAAAAGGCTATGTAGCATATTAAACAACGGAGTTTAAAAGACTCAAAACATACAGAAGCAAGTCTGAGTAAAAGAATCATTATATCTTCAAGATGAATCCTAGACGCTAAACCTAGCTGGTTATTACAATATTTCAACATCCTAACTATGACAAAGAAAAGGAGGAATCTTTACATGTTAAACCAGATCATATTCAACCAGAACCGCCTCATCTTCTTTCGAAAGAGTCAGAGGCCAAAACTGTTGGAAATAAAAAGCTGATCCTGTAACTGTAAAGCCATACTTAGTGGCTTTTCTCTATGTGGGTTCGGTATATTCTTTCATTTGGTGGAAAGGGATTTGTCGCATTTTCTAAAAAATACACCTATAAGAAAATAGGTAGAGATAGAGAGATCTCTTATTACACAAATGATTAAGACATCATTTGTCCTTTCCTAAACTTTTAGTCTCAGCTATAACTCTTCACAATCTCCGACCTAAACATTTGTCTTTCTCAGGACATGGCAGCGTATTCAGGAATTTGCTAAATAATGATCCTCCTCGTGTGCTCCATCTCCTCGCATGATCTTCAGATTAGCGCCACCTCTGACATTTTCCAAATGCCCATATTTTCCATATAGCTGGGATGGGGGTGGTCACTCACCATTCCACCTATATTTCTCTTCACTTTCTTAATCATTGCTACTTTTTATTAACATATCATACGTTTCTTATTTTGAAACAAATACTTTATACTGCAAGATTATTTCAAGTAAACCATTTATCGATCTGAAATCTTGAAAAGAGCAGTACTACACTTCCTTTAGCCATTTTAAAACTAGGAAAACCTAAAAGAAGATAAAACATCTTATAGAATAAAGGATATCCAATCTGAGTAAGTGAGCATGGATCGCGTGACTTCTGGAGATTTAATAAAAGTCAACACCTAACACTGTTTCCTGTAAAGAGGATCAAGAATGTTTCACATTAATCCCGAAGTGATCATGCTCTTCAAAAGATAAAGTAGGTTTAACTTCTGCCGATGCATCCATGGAAGCCAAAATGAATAGGTTGTGGGCAAATGTCCCTTCAGTTCAATCAAATGTCTAATAAGGAAGAGGTGCCGTTGATGAGGATAACATTGAGACAGTTACTTGTAGAATTAATGAGGTACATCATATCAAAGATTAGTGGTTTATTCCCTATTCCAGCTACCCTCTATAATGGTTTCCTGGGCTAGGACAAGCAGCTAAGCTCATTTTGAAGATATGTAATGCAGATTGTCATGGTGTAGTAATTACCCAGATAAAAAGCAGGCTAAACAGAAATCAATTGCACCAATAGATTTATTGCAAAGAATATATATTCTAACATTCAATATTTCCAAAAAATATCAAATATTGAAGATGCAATCACCAAGTTAAAAATACAAAGATTACAGAAACAAGTCTTCATTTATAGGATTTAGGTTTAGTTACCAGATGGAGTCACTACTTCTTCTGAAGTCTGGAAGGCGATATTTTCTTAACCTTCCTTTTGAAAAAGTGAAATGCTGATCCCACCAAGGGCCAACTAGTAACAATGGCAACATAGGCGAGCAACCATATTGATCTTCTAGAATGTCGAGAAAGTTGTTCCAAACGCTGCTTAATAAGAGAAGTTGCACTACAAGTGGTATTACCGGTAATGCCTTCCTGTTCATGGATTTGACTATCTGAACTAACATTTTCTGGCCGTGATTCCATCAGCTGTTGATCTTGCTCCTCCACAGCCATTTTGCAGGTCGGTTCATTCAACTCAGAGGAATATTTAAATCCATCAACTCTTGTTGTCTCATTGCCTACAGCAGCTACCGTACCATCTTTTGCAACACTTACATATGGACCCTGGTCTATTGCAGGTTCTGAATCTTCTGATGGAGTAAACTGGCAAAGAATCTGCACATATCTAACATGTTTCGTCAGGAAAGGGAAATTGATAGAATAAGAGACAAGAAAAGTAAGACAAGAAGCAAGGGATTAACCTTCTGTTGTCTACGCGTATAAGGGATTGACTGTAAAATGCCCAGGAATTCTGTGACAGCCCTCACCCACCTGTAAATATATTGTACTTTGTTAATTCTACTATTGCCTCAATGTTATCCTCATCAATGACACCCGTCCCAGGTTAGACATAACTGGTTGAACTGAAGAGAAATTTACCAACATTTTCAACCTATTTATCTTGGATCCCATGCAACAGATGTCCTTTTATCTCCCCCAGTCTAGTTTCACAATTAGTCAATTGCGTATCACATAATAAGTGAAACCAAAGAATACACAGAACCCTCCAAACCTGAAGTCCTAAGCTGAACCCTAATGTAACAGAAGCCCAAAAAGAGAATGCATAATATATGCACCGATGGCAATAGGGCTTACAACCCAATAAAGCAACAGCAGTAGTGCTGATTGGCTAAACAAAGTTTCTCTAGATGATTAAAAATCAGATGCCTTTACAGCATACAAAATTATTAAACAGCAACAAAATATTGAGTAGCATCAGAATACCAGAGGCTGGAGGCGGTTATTCCTTCAAAGAAAGCAAGATGTCCACCATGCTGTGTCGTTGCGAGAACAATGTTCTTATTTAACCTGTAAAAGGAATGTATTACAGAAAGTGTCAGGTCAACCAATTAGAGTAACCCACTAGAGTCAAAAGTTCACTGGCAGGATGATAGCTTTTAAGACCTGCACTCATCCCATGGAATGGCTTCCCTAGTACAAACAGGATCATCCAATGCACTAATGCAGAGTAGCGGAACAGTTATTTTACCCACATAGTTAGAACTGCTACACCGCCTGTAGAATGTATCTACAGTCTGAGGACATGTATGAATAGTTTCAGTTACTTGCCAGACAATAGAATGGGGTAAGGTAAAAAAAGAAAGAAAGAAGGGAATCGATACATAAATAGAAACTTAAACAACAGATACCTCATAATTTCCCACAAGACGGGTGGCATGGTTATCAAAATCTCGAATGCTACGGGACTGACAAATGTTAAAAGAAAAATCATCAGCAAAGAGTGACAAACTTATCACTATCAGAAGAAGCTTTTAATTCGTAAGGTTTTAAAAATCATTGCACTATCAAAACAAATAACAAAATGAAGATCTACACTGATTGAAAAGACTAGTTAGCACACTAAGGTACAAGGTCAACTACTTTGCTAACTAGGATCAGCTACAGCCAACATGATGAGAACTTATACATAACTATTATTCTCAAATGTATACAAGTATATACATAAACTTACTTGTAATTGATTACATTTTAGCATAAGTTATTAGGAAAAGTGGATAAAACTGAGAATAAGCAGAAGGCCTCACCCAGCGAAACCAAAGAGGAATTTTGATCTCAGATGATACGTTTAATGGTAGTTGGTAACTTTTTAGCATAGCCTACTGTGCTACTGTATAATAAAATGCTGCAACCAACCTAGGAGAATGAGAACAATACATGATAAGCATGCAGAAGGGAAGGAACATATTCAACCTTAACAATAAAGAACACAGCTCTGAATTCTAGAGAGTATAGGGTAATTATTCATAGATTATAGATATTAGATACTGCCTAAGTCAAAGACTAGCAATATTTTCAATATGGTACCATTTTCATACCTCTAGGTTCTAGAGATATTTATAACTAGTTTAATAGAGAATGCAGACCTTTTTAATTCCTTCCCAGTTGGCAAGTCGAGAAAGGCGGGGTTGATGTCTGCAAGGACAGCAGACAGACCAAAGATCGAAATCAATATTCTCTAAGCACTGCATTCCAAACTAAAATATTATACCGTAGCACTGGACACCAGGAAATCATAAATACACCCTAGTTAGTATCAACATCATACTGAAGTAAAACAAAGGACATACAATTGTGCATAACCTTGCAGGCCAATAGTAAGAGCTCTGTCATACAATTTCTGGACAAGTCTGCGACTAATGAACCGGTCTCCAATCTACGCAAGGGAACAAAACGATCAGTGAGAAACAGTAAATGATGTAGAATGAGTACGGGAAAGATGCTCAATAAATGAATATTCATAATTTTTCACAAGATATGAAGCTAAAGAACCAGATAGGAAAGAGGCACACAGAACACTGGCTTCTACCACCTACATGAATGTGAACCAACATCTATTAGTGTGTAAAGATACCACACCCTGAGCATGATATCTACAAGAAACGCAAGCTAATAACTTCTCATGCTCTGAACCCATCTGCTAAAAATACAGATGCCAAAATCCATTCTCATGAACTCTCATCCTCATCAGCAAATCTAATACCAATCACCAAACCTAGAAAAGACTTAAAGCCACATTTGATTCATAAGTAAACCTACCAAGTAAAAGTATGATAGTCTACCACCAATAAGCCTATTATATTCTTGTACTGATATGATTTTTATAAAACTTACCAAAAGGTCCCATGGAGAGCAAATAGCAACAGCTCCCACAATTGGAATGTCTTCCCCATCTTCACCAAGGAACTTTACCTGAATCAGTTATTGAACCTTGTGAACACTACAATGAAATATTTTGGAAGTGACAGAGAACATAATGTGTCAGAACAAGATGACAAGTCAAATCTTCTAAATCAGTCAGATACTCAGATGCTCTAATGGCCAGTTGGTACACTGTAAAGATTAGGAGTAATAATGAATTTTCATCTTTACAAAAATAATATTGAACTCATACTGCCTCCGTTTCTTTGTGTTTTTCCTACTTTCCGTTTAAGGGTTTTTTTTCTTCCTTCTTTTGCTTTATTCCTTTTTATGGATAAGAACTTCTCTCTTTTACCCTTCATAACTCCACAACCCTAGTCTACTTATATCATTTAATAATACCAATGTCTCAAAATAAATTTTTTTTATTTCCTATTCAAAAAGCAAAAAAGGGGATCCACTTCTCACTTGCTCTCTCTCTTACTTGTCACAACAAGTATGAAGAACATTAAAAACTGGAGGTAGTATGTAATTTAGTGTCATGCCTGTGTCCCTAATAATATATCCCAATTGTTCACAAAATATCTCTTTTCCTTCTAAAAGCTTCTAATACCACCTACTACCATGAATAGATGTGAATATGTAATATAGTGTGGTCATGGAAATTCGTGAAGAAAAACAAGGATTACAATGGACCTTAAAATGACACTTCCTTTGCAAAGTTGAATATAAACTCCTCACCCTTACCTTCATTTATTACCACCAACAAAATGGGTCATCGTCACTTTAACAAGGCACGCAGGTAAATCCAATGGTTGAACTGATATTAATATGGGTTGGTGACAACTTAAAAGATAATGTTATTCAAATCCACCAACCTTTCAATTTCACATTTAGTCATTATCACTCTGACTGTTCATGCTAGCTAGGAGTTAGACTGCATTCTTAACCTACTTAGACTCTGGTCACAGCAGAGTCCACACAAAGCCATACAAAATTAAGATGTTATTTTCCCAATGGAACACTTCAATTATTTTTAATTGGGTTCCGAATGGCATTACACAACGAAAAAAACCCAAAATAAGATGAAATACAGCTTCAGGACTAAGAAAAAAGGTATGAAACAGGATTTAAAAAAAAAAATAAAAAGGAGAAAAAGAAGAAAGAAAAGAAAGAAAGGAAAAAAAATAAAAAGAAACTCCGTAATTGAAGCAAGGGAAAAGATAAAGAGTAAAAGATGCATACAGCATACCCTGTGCAGATGGTAAGTTTCCTACATCAACATTTCCTTAATGCCTCCAGAAAATAAGTTTCAAACTTCCCAAAAATTTTAGAGTCAGGACATTTGCTAATGAGGACTTAAAATAGAATAACTCGTTAGAAACCAAAGTCAATGTCTTTCAAAATGTCTATTGATTTTCGAGTTTTTACTTTGGTAAAACCACAACATGTCAATTTTGAGCTAAAAACAATATAATGTTTCTACCCCTAGGATTTGATGTACTTTAGCTACTATGAACCACCATTACAAATCAATAAGATATACTCCGTTGTATAACTAAATATAGAAAAGAAAAACTTTTCGAAAGTATAGGAAGCACCGCATTGGAAAAAAAATATTTATTGTAGTTATTAAAAAGTGAAACTAACATGTCATATTTACCTTAAAGAAAACTAATATAACATATTATATAGATATGCGCGTGCGTGCGTTTGCGTGCACGTGTGTGTGCTGAGGGGTGTTAAAATATACATCAAAACAAAATCCATTTATGACCTTAGTTTTAAAAAGTGCGCCTAGGCATGCTTGAGGCGGTGAGGCGAGGCGAGGCAGTGGGTAGAGCGCCTTAGAAGGGTAAGGCATGGGGAAACCAAGGGGCGAGCACTTTTTAACGCCTTGGGGCACCTAAGTCGAAGGCTCTGAAGCTCTAAGGCGTGCGCTTCATGGTGTATATACTTGGGACAGCTGGTTTTAATATTTGGGGACACTCAGTGTTCAAAAGCCCGTGGCAAGTTTTCTTCGCTGTATATGTTCAAAGTTTCAACCCTAAGCAACAAATACAAGCCGACTCACCAGCCGGCAGCCGGCAGCCGGCAGCCGGCAGCCACCAGCCACCTCCGCCGACAGCCACCATCTCTAGGTATGTTTTAATTTTTTTATTTCAATTTTTTTAATCTTCTTCCTCCTCCTTCACTAAATTTCTTTCTTCCTCCTTCTAGTCTTCTTCTTTCTCCTCAAGTACCCACTTCCTTTTTTTCTCTATTTTTTCTGGTTTTCAATTTGGGGCTAGGGGCTTTTTTTAATTTTATTTTTCTGTACATAAATTTGTTAGATCCTATTTTTGTTAGATACTAAATGACAATGAATTTATAGGGAAAGAATGGTTGGCCGTTTAGTCGGTGAATTAGCAATTTATAGGATGTTTCGATGTGTAGTTGTGTACGTAGAGATATGGCAGTGAGTGTGTGACAGTGGAGAACAAAGTTAGAACCATTGCATTTGGTGGGTATAAATTCAATGCAATATTTTTTATTTGTCAAGTTTATTCATTTTGCAAATCAACTTAATTAAATTAGTTAAATCGGTGAGGATTATATCTCAAATACAGTGATTGATTATTTGACATTTTGATTTGATTTCTATAAAGTTTCGGAGGTATCTATTTTTTCGAGGGTTAATCAACTTTACATGTACTGATGTGTGTCTTCCATTTCGTATGTTATTAGTATTATGTGTGTTCTGTATTTGTACTCAATAAACTGTATAAAGTGCTAATATTTTGATGACGATGTGATTTGATAATTACATGATAGAAAAAGTGGAAACACTATATAAATTAAATTGAGTCAATCATAGTCAAAAATACATATAAATTCATTATCATTCTAATAAAATCCAACTCTATCTTTCTTGATTTATTTTCAGGATGTCTTCGAATGAGCGATCATCCCTCTTTAAAGGGTTTTGAGTAAAAAATACAACTTACAAGCGTTAAATTTGATTTTTGGCATTATCGGAGCGCCTCATACCCAAAGGCTAGCGCCTTTGCTTGACGCCTAGCGCCTTAGGACGCCTCGCGCCTTTTTAAACTAAGTTTATGACACGTTTCAAAAAAATTCTACTTATTGCAATATAATGTATTTTATGAGTTTGATTAAGAATCACTAAAATTAACTCTATTGTAAGTTTTAGATATCTGGATTGTAGCTAAGGACGTGAAGATGGGGATGTACTTCAAATTGATGTAAAAAGTTGATCAAATCATAGGATCAAAATATCATAAAAATTTGTAAAAATGGTAACACATACGCATTACTTTATTCTACCCAAATAGAATCAACATCAAAAAATTGAAACAATTCTATTCCATAAATATTATATTTAAGCATTTTTCCTTATTTCTAACAATATTTTATATTGAGAAAACCTAAAAACAACGCCAAATCTAAATATGTTTGAAACTCAAATTATAGGAGTGCACTGTCTTATCCAAAGGCTTTGAAAACGAATTTAGACCCAACTACTAAAGTTTTAGAATTCGGTTGAAATGGATGTTTAGAGTCAAAGTAGATGGTTCCCGTTGCCCCTAAGATTTAATATGATTGTATTGGACCCATATTAAGCATATGAAGGTGTTCCCTCTATCGGGTACAAAATTGTCCAAAATGACCAAATATAAAAGGTTATTATACATTTTTTTCAAGATATTTTCGAAATTGAAATAAAAGTACTAGATAAATCTTAAGTCATATAAAGGCTCTAAGAACAGTTATGACCCAATTGTAACAATTTGGAAATCGGTTGAAATGAGTTATAATCAAAGTAGATAATTTCAGTCACACTTATAGTCTAATAGAGCCATAGTAAGCATATTAAGGTATTCTCTAACAAGGTTAGGGATTGGCCAAAATAATCAAATTTTGAAGGTTAGTCAATATTGTTCTAGAGATATATTCGAATAATTATCAAAATAAAATAAGTATTGGATATTTTTTTGGGTCATATGCAAAGGTTTGAACCATACATTCTTTATATTTGGTCTCAAAATGCCCTAAAAATATTTAGAACTCAATTGTAGGAGTTTTGCAAATCGGTTAAAATGAATATATAGATTCAATGTAGATGGTTTCAATTACTTCTAGGGCATAATATAACCTTATTAAACCCAACATACGAATATTAAGATGTAATCTCATAGATCCGAAATTGCCTAAAATGACCAAATTTAAAATAAATAAAAAATTAAATAAGATATTGGATGCTTCTTAGGGTCGCATGAGAAGATTTGGAACAATTCAATACTTTATATTTAATCTTTAAAGACTCTAAAATGTATTTAGAACTCATTATAGGAGTTTTGGATTTTGGTAAATGGGTGTTTAGAATTAAAGACTTAAATTAAATGGTTATCACTCTTAAAGCCTAATATAACCCTATAAGACTTATGGTAAACATATTAAAGTGTTCTCCCACAAGACTGGAATTGTTCAAAATGGATGTACTTTGAAGGTTATTATATATTTTTTTAAGATATTCAGAAAAACTTCAGAATAAATTGAACCGAAATTTAAAATACAACCATTCATTACATTATACTTGGTCTTCAAAGGTCTTGAAAAAGAGTTTAGAACCAAACTATAGCATTGGATATCAGTTGAAATGAATGTTTACAGTCAAAGTAGATGATTCCAATCACTTATATAACCTTATAGGAACCATAGTAAGTATGTCAATGTGTTCTCTCACCAAATCTGAAATCATCTAAAATAACTGAATTTTGAAGATAATCTATACAGTATTTATGAGGTATTTACGAAATTAAAATAAAGATATTAGATATTTCCTAAAGTTATTATGAAATTGATCTATCCACATATAGCATGAAAAATGAGAACAAGTTGTACAATGCACGGGGCCTCAAAAACTAGTATCTTACCCATTTGAATAACTATCAGGAAAATGGTAATGTTCCCATAAAAGGTGTACCTTTAACTAGCTTCCAGAGACAATATTACAAAAAAAGAAAATTAGTACAAGAGCTGGTTCTATCAGGTAGTTTCTTTGAACAAATTTGAGGTAAATTGATTTAGAAATGATAAAAAGTTCTGATGCTTCGGATGTAAAAAGGACCAACATGGTTCACAAGTATCCTAAAACATAAGTACAACATTCAATAATCATAACCATTGGAAAACATTTCTAACAAACATACCAGAATGTTGGCCCCGATGCTTGTTCCCACAACAAAAATGGGAGCATTTGGGTATTCACTATGGAGATGATGAATGACTACACGAATATCCGCTGTCCATCCAGCATTATAGAAGCAATCAGACTGACATAATGCCATATGGGGGTTAATTTATATCAACATAAACAATTTATATGCACATTTGGGGGGGGGGGGGGGGGGGGGGGGTGAAGCAGTGTATTCATGAGAAATATGTGAGACAAGTTGAGAAAAACAAAAATCAACGGAGATCATGCACGAACAACATAAACTTATTAAATAAGCCCATAGAAATACTGAAACGGAAACATTGTTCATTGATATTTTATGGAGGTGAGAGCAATCAATTATATTTTGTCTCTCAAAACATTCAAAATCAGAATGACAATAAGATAGAATCTAAAACACAAGGCTTTTTTATGTTCCTTTATCCCACATAATTTAAAATCCTAGTCAGCATACACAAAGGCAATGACATCCATGTCAGAAAACTCGAAAAATTGAAGTAATGTAAAGATGATTGTATATCATTTATCATAGCTAGAAAAAAGATAGTTCAATACTCACAGTGACAGAGACACCACCGAGACCTCTGTGGTTGCTAAGAACAACATTAAATCCACTTTTTGCAGTGCGGTACACAAGGTGCTTCAGATACTGTAGAACACATCAGATGTATATTTAAAACAATCATTTCATATTGAAAAATGCTAACTGCTGAGTTACTACAGTTTTAAGTGATACAACATTACAGTGATATTTTACAAGAAAAAATTTGCAAAATCTTGGTTAGTGGGTGAATAAATGTGCCTTACTATCTTACATCAAGATACCAACTAATATCCCAGCATCCAATATTCTAATATTTCTCAAATCTCATTTAGAACAACTCCAAGTTGTCAGTCAAACCAGATATACCAAGTGAGTTTAAAAATATTAAGTACAGCAACTTAGAATGATATGAAAAGGAAAAGTTAGCTAGCAAATTTCATTTCTCATAAACATAAGGCATTAATTTAAGAAGAGTTGGTAGTTCTATCTTCCCAGAACAATCAGAAAAATTAGAGAGAGCTGCACAGAAGAAGATGATTCGGCCCTCATGTTACGGTAAAGAGAGGAATCTATTTCTGATGGAAGTAAAAATCTTGAATAATCCTTAAAAGACACATTGTTATGATCATTTCTGTCTGTCCACTCCATCAAGGAACCAAACACTTGCAAAAAGAATGTACAATTTGCATAGTCATAGTCTCTTGGATCAACTGTATGAAACTGGAGATCATCTGTATGACCATAGCTACAATGAGATAAGCTACCAACTCCAATAGTGCATCCACCACCAGTTATGTTTTAGTCTCTGAGGGAGAGCACATAAAGATTATATTTAAGCCTACTTTAGGAATTTGGGCCTCATACAGTCTAATGAGTCTAACCCCAATAAGCCAGTTCCTTGAGATATGTACCATACAAAAGCATTAATCAGACCCACACTAAGTGTTCTGTTTCTAAATATAGCAGCTGAAAAAAGGAGTTTGACCGGGGTAAAATTCATTCAAGTCCTTATATATACTTCTAAGTGATATCTATATGCTGTTTTTTGCTTTTTAGAGTTTCTCACATGAGAAATTCTCTACTTTTCTACTCTATGGATAACCATAAAAAGGGAATGAGGGTGAAAACTCATTAGTATTTAGTGAAAACTACAAAGGGATACTTAACATACCGGAGAGTTAGAATCACTAGTCAGACCTGGGATGACAACCACTATAGGAGTCTGATCATCTTTTGGAATAACATTGTCGATATAAGATGCATGTCCTATCACTGAAGTACAAACAGAAATACATTATTAATATAGTCTCAGACACTCAGTCTACAAACTTGTCAGTCACACCAAGAAAGGAAAAAGTAATGCAAACAGTAAGATAGTATCAGCAGAACAAACTAATCTAAAAGCATGAGCTTGGATCACTAATGTTGGTAACACCCACAATATGGATTAGAGGATGGGGAGGAAGAAAATCCAAATAGAAATATACAAACAAACCATTTCTCACATTCATATCTTAAGACTTTCTAGGAAACAGAAAATAATTGGTATATCCCCATGAACCCACAGATATGAATATTCATAGTGCTGTTAATAAGTATAATTACCATCAGATTTCATAAGCCAATCCAGAGCAATTGATCCACCATCAGAAAATTGAAATAATTGTCTGAAATCAAAAGGACAAATAAAATTATTAGCACTATAAGCCCCAAACTTGGCCCAAAAAAAACAGCTAATGCACCCTCTGGAGAAAGCTTATACTCATAAATAAATAAAGAAGGCAAGATCACTGATACTTGGAAATTTTGGAGGCTAAGAAAAAACTAGACCACTTAATCAATAAGAAACTATGTCAAAGAGTTAAATACATCTCAAGGTCATTCCAACCATCTTTGGCCAAGGCTAACTAGGAAAGTCAAGGTAAGGTGGAACACTGTGCACTGATGTTTTGACATATATCCTGTTGATTTGGGGCCTGAATTCATGTTTTAGGAGACTGGAGCGCTATTGCTTATAATCGCAATTGATATTACAAAACATTGCAGTCTTGGCCACACTAAAAGACTTATAGGGGCACACATATACCAAACTACATGTTCTGAACTCCTTGTTTCTGGTTTCTTTCAGACCAAAATACATTCTCCAAACACAAACAAGTAATATAATCACCTCAATGAACAAGAAACCAAAGAATAAAATTTCGATTGATCAAACATGCATTCCAATAACCTAAGCATATTACCATAAATGTCACAAAAAACATAATCGCATCAATTGCCGCATAACAATGATACTGCCCTCTGCGACTTAATTCCAATGATATTAAACATTAAGTAGGAAATCACCTTCTGTAATCAAAGACAGGGGGCCTTCCAAAATAGTTTAAGAAAGAGGTTTGAATGTGAGGACTAGCTAGCCAAGGTGTTGCCAAATATCTGCCAATAATTAAATCAAAAACATTCAACAATTCATTCACACAGTACCATATACTCGTCAAATTTAATACCAAGCTAAGCTTCCCAAATTCCAACCTCACGCCTGCAAACTCAGGCCGGGTTGACCCAAGAGGGGTTCCGGCCCGATAAACTATGTCCTGACCTAAAAAGAAATGAATTTGATCATATGAAAAAAATGGACCTTCCATGTAAAACCCGACACTTGGAAATCACGTCTTCGTATAATTTAGACCCGCAACTGAACGTTAAGGTAACCGGCTGCCCTCGAAATCCAGTAATAATGTCACGGACGACATGCCACTCTAAAAAATTATACAGAATTACGGCAACAAAGATAATGAATCCGATGAAGCAGTGAGAGATTGGGATCTTAACAACAGCTCCGTACAGCATTTGGTAAGCCGAGTGATCCTCGCAGCCCGGCGTTGAGGACGGATCGCCCATCTTCAAAGGAGTCATAATATTTGAAGAACCCTACTATTCGGGGGTTTGGAATTTTGGATAATTTGATTATACCAAAAACAAATTTAAGACCAAATTATAAAAGTTTTGGAAAGAGAATGAAACGTGTGTTTAGAGTTAAATATGTGATTTCAATATTCTTATGATTTAATATGATCATATGAGATTTATAATAAGCATTTCAAAATATTGTAGATTTCTCTTCCTTGATCGAGAGGCCAAAAAAACATCTTTAAGAGTAAACAAACCAAGAATTTCATTCAATATAATTTTCTCTTGAGTTCATGCATGATTTCCCAAAGGTGCATCATTCTTAATGTTCATATGATTTTCTTATGATTACCTCTAACATCATGTTATTTATTTATGCAAATCAATTATGTGTTGGCAAAGGAGAAACTTCCTTTCACCAATATATTATTGAAAGCCTCAAGATTATATCTTTGAATACCTAATCGACGAAATCATTCCTAATAGGATGATCTCTACTTAATCAATCAATCCTCTTTCCCTAACATAAAATATCTTATTTTCCTTCTTTCCTCTTTACTCTTATATGGAGAACTTTCTCATACTCTAGATTCTTTTAAGTCTCATGAATTACTTTTATTCACTTAGAAAAATCACGAGTCTTGAATGACAATCTAAATGCACCCAAAGCTCATGTTTGCTTGCATATATAACACATACTTTAATATTCTACTTCTATATCCATCCAATTTTGTTTTTCCTTTCTTCAATCAATGATCTTCTAAAGGCTAATCCAAATGTGTTTTATTAACAACTTTTTTACTATATAGTCAATTCAAATGTAATAGGTGTCCAAACTACCTTAAGTGTTTTGTGGCAACTCCTCAATTGACTCATGACTCTTCGGCCCAATTGATATGAGTATAGTTACTAAGCCACGAAGATGACCCTAATCTATTTGTGCAAACCATACGATAAAGGGAAAAGGCTCCCTCTCTTTCTTTCTTTCTTTCTTTCTTTCTTTCAGTAGGGTAGTGAGAGGGTTAAATTGTAGTTCAATCATTGAGTTATCCTCCCAAATCAAGCTATTTAAAAATCCCCCTACATTACCCCTCGGAGAATTTATAAAAACGAGTTATATGCTCGGTAAGACGATTCTTTTGGCATTCAACAACCATTTTCACAAACTAGAGTAGTCCGAACTTCAGCTTCCAGACCAAATTGCAATGGCACCCTACTACGAGAAGTATCCCGTCTACTAAATGCTCCAAATCATCAGCATTCTCATTCCCAGCAATGCCTTCAGACTCAACACTTTGTAATACCTCTTCCTCATCTTTGGACCGGACATCAGACTCACATCCTAGTACACCGACAAACGCTTCATTGTCAACAATGTACTTGATAGCATAGCACTATCACTACAGTCGATATTTGCCACATTGATTTCCTGGCATTACCTTTGAAATAGGGGAAAAGAATTATCAATGTTAGGTTTTTGGAAAAATTATCAATGTTGGTAAAACGAAAAACCCTGCCCTCCTAAAGACCTAAATCCCTAAAATTACCCGGCCAACAATGGGTGGATAAGGGTTCAACACCAACTATATTTCGTCCGTTAAAATTGCAAGAGGGGCACCAAGAGCTTGAGACATAAACTAGGCTAGCAAATGATGATATTGCCTAGCCTGATCCTCCATAGAATTACCAGATGAAAGGGGGCAGTTACGTTGTGAAGTTTAGAATGGTGAGAGTGATACTCCCGCCGATAAACTAAGGGAGGAAGTTAAAAAAAAAGGTCGATTTTGAGAACCACTAATGAAGAATAATAATAAAAGGGGGGGCAATGAAATTTTACATATAGAAGAAGTATGCCATATCAGCAAAAGTAAAACACAAAAATCATGAAAGAGAAAAATAGAAGGTGATTGCAATAATAGTAGGTTGAATGAAGAAGACAAAGTTAAATTTATATTTATAGTAGAGAATGAAGAGCTAAGATTGCGTCATACTTCGGGCCATCACTGAACCAAACACACCACTCTTTAATGCTAACTCATTTTCGTGCTTAATAATTCGAAACGACAATTGAAATAAGAAAATAACATACAAAGAAAATATAAGAATTTTAAGAAACCTTCATTTGAACGTTTCAATTCCAAGCAATATAATTTGTTCGAAATCTATCCACTTTACGGGGAATAGTATTATAGGATAGGGGTTGTCGTAATTTTTATGCACTTGTACACCTAATATTGTGAATTTATTTGTATGATTTCTTAACTCATTTGAGTCTTATACAATAGTAATAACACATATTTATACAAGGTTTGATCATGCGTAAAAAAAATGTGATATTCATTCATATTTTAGCCTTTTAAGTTTAGTTTTTTTTTTTAAATAATAATAACGATTAACGTTACAAAATTACATTACCGTAACCGTAACGGTTAATATGAATATAATCGGTTAGCGATTACAGTTATTTTGCATACCCCTAGTATAGGTGGTAGCCAGACCGAACATCACGATAATATAACATTTGAATTATGTTCCAATTCCATCTTAGATTGGGAATATAGATTAACATATGAATCAAATAGCTTAAGTCAAAAAATGTCCATGTCCATTTTAACACACACTCTTGACCCTTCTTAAGAGGGAGTCAAACTAACTTAAGCTTATTCTTTTAAAAAAAATATACTATACACCTAGCAAATACTCTTGTTTTTGAAAAGTTTTTTTCCTAGACTTTGAACTAGTTTTTTTTTTTTTTTTGGTTTTGTTAACGCGTCACTTAGATAAGTTGTTTTGGTTATATGTTAACACAAGATTCTATAATAGGAACACAAAATATTATTCTTCTAGCCAAAACCATAAAAAAGAGTAATCCACAATCTAGTAGTATAACTAAAGTCAATAATTACAAACGGGAAAAAAGCAAGAATTAAAAATATTGATTGGGTTCTGTGACTAGTCTGTCGACGTAGTATTAAGCAAAGAAATTAAACAACAAGAAAACAATAAAAGGGAGAAGTAGGAATCTTTGATGTTAATTGTTGGAACTTGGAGGAGGAAGCACAAAAAATGCAAGAAATGCGTCGATAAATGCTGCCCCGGCTCCTAACATAAAAGCAGGAAGATTGCCACCTCCAAACAGTTGATCCCAAGGTCCACTTATTACTGATACAAACATCTGTTCCAATAATTTAAATCATATGGTTGAAGTTAGTACTAGTTATAAATATTTATGAGCTCCTTTCGTTGTAACATACTGATTATCACCAATCATGTTATGAAAATCCTAATGTTTACCAAAGAAATCTGAAAAATCTTGGTTTATTAGGCTTATATTTTCAAATGGATGGACAGATGGAGTGTATTGTATATGGTATAAGTGCAGTCAGAGATCAAACTTGCCTGAGGTATGACAATTGCCAAGTTTAGAACTCCCAGTGACAACCCTGACATAAAGAAATAAATATAGCTATTAAATTTCCGCAAAAGTAAAAGAAATCAAATGATAGTGACAATTTAGCTAAGAAAATCACCATGACCAGCGCCAGAATCAGAGGAAAACATCGATGCTAGAGCAAATGGAACACTAAAGGTAATCTGTGTCAAAAATCAAACACAACCCAAGGCATTTTTAGATTCCAAAGTTATTCTACAATTGTTTGTATTTAGAACTGTATACACTTTAGAAAATGAGCTTATGAAAGTTGCACTCACCGCTTGTGGGATGCCCATAGTAGCAAAAAGAGTCAAAGTAAAAGCCTTAACATTACGGGGGGGTGGCGCCCCTGGTGGGGATGACCTCCTCGCTTTTTCGGCCATCTTCGTGACCACAACCGTTAAGGCCAACGCCACACCCAAGACAATGTTGACCACCCCCCAAAGCCGCCTAGCACCACCAAGTACTTTTGACAAAGGATCAATAGTGAGGGACATAAAACCCAAAGTAGCAGCAGTCAACATGAGGCCTAATGAACCAGTCCTAACACCTGTATCATACACATTCTTTTGGGCTTCAGAACCAGCTGGATTACCCCCATAAATCTCCTTACCAACCCAATCAGTGTTAAATAACAGGTACGGAAACCAAGCAATCCAATTCAGGGCAGTGACTAGGAAGAGAAGCAACATGGGCCGACCCAAATTACGAACAGTAGACTTGACTTGAACAATAAACGGATCCTCGTGGGTAATGTTTTTTTCGATCTTAGGCTCTCGGACGAAGAAGAGGGCAACACTTACTATGGTAAGCAGAAAGACGATGTCGATAAAAAAACATGTTTTAAGGTTGGCACAATAAGTGTCACACCCATGGCTAAGAGTGAAGGGCAGAAACTTGTGTAGGTTGTCGTAGGATCCAGCAGCATAGCCCAAGACGTTGCCTACTGCCATGAAGAATGAGAAGAATGCATTGGCTATTCTCATTTTCCTATGGTTGTGTTTTGAAAGATCGGCCAAGAAAGCTCTTGCTGGATCCTACAACAAATAATACATAAACTCATCTTAGGACTTGAAAATTCCTAATTATAATACACTCTAACTTATACTATTACTATCTACTTGATATCTGTTAATACTTCATCAGTGCTCGTTTATTTTTATTATTAATAAAAATATCCCGACATAACTTTTTCCGACCAATTGAAAATTTTCAGTAATAAGATCTGTGTGGTGTACATATATTCTAAGATAATTAAATTATATCTTATCAATAATAATTCAAAGGGAATGATAGAAATAAACAGCACCAATATTTATTTTTATAACTTACGGCTAATCAATAATCATTTGTACGAGATACTGTTCAATTGTTTCCACTGTAATAATCTAAATGATTACATGTATATTAATTCTCCTTTTTGTACATATTATTTGGAGTACTCCGTAGTTTATATATGTCAACTAGAAATATTCAACTCACGTTTCAACAACAAATCGAAGGACCCCAAGAAAATATAGGGAAAATTCATATAACTTCTTAAATAACAAATCATTTCCAGATCAACAGAACTGAGTTGGGCCCCTTTAATGCAATAAATGACGTCAAGAATACACTAATTCAATCATGTTACCGAGTAATAATGCAATAAATGTCTTATGCTTTGTGTTGGGAGTGAACAAAAGACCTAGTTCCAAATCTGCACCGATAAAACCAGACTCATTGGGTTCGATTCCAATTCTAAAATTTCGTACCCGGTCATGATCAGTTTCGGCCCTGTTCTTATTTTCTGGATCTAATCGCCACCCGCTACTCATTGAATCTAGTTCCGTGATTAGTTAGTTACCTGTTCGAATCTGTTTAGGAACCAAGTTCCCAGTGCCGATTTTGATATGTTTTGGAACTTTTGGATAGCTAATAGTCATTTTAAATTTTTTGTGTTTTATTAGGGATTTTATTACGCATTTTGTATTAGTAGTCATGAACATATATGGATGTAATATTCCTTTATTTTATTTTGACGATTTTACCTAAATTTTAATTACAAAATGTAAAAATATCAAATCAAAAAACAAATTGGATTCCCGATTTTAGAACCAGTATCCGTTGGGTTTAAGACCGATTCCTAAAACTTTGAAACCAGTTTGGGTCGTGTCAGGACTAGTTCTAAAAATCAAGACATAGTTTTGATCGGTTTCAGGTCCGATTCTTGGGATATAAGATTGGGTACCTGATTTGCTCACATTTACTCTGTATGACGATTATAATGTTGTATAACAATATAACTTAGGAGATAAATTTAATTAGATTTCTTGTACATAATTTTTTTTTTTTTGAAAAAAAAAACTTTAGAAATATTTAAAAATAAGATTAAAACAAACAAAAAACAATTGACCTTTTAATTACTCTAAGTCTATACTTGGATTGAAAGAGATGGATTAAAGGGGTGATAAAAGTCAAACGAATGAAAAATAAACGTAAATAGTGGTGGTAACAAGGGGATAAGGTGGAAAAGAAAATATTATAGTAGTAGTATACTAGTATGTATGAGAAAGATGAAAGAATTTGGAGATTGATTATTACTCTTATTATGGTTGTAATAACTTCCCTAGAGGTGTGGAGTGCATCTATTACCTTTCAAATTAGAGCATTAATTTCTCTTTCATCACAGTACCAACATTACATTTCCCTTGTAAACCACGTTTACTAAACTTATTTTTCATTGATTTGACTTTAATTACTCCCCTATTGCATTATCTCCAAACAAATCATGCCTAAAGGTAATTGATCACCCCCACATTCAATTTATAGTCATTGCATAAAATATATAGTCATTGCATAAAATATACATCGAGTTTTGTTTTATGTGAAAAGAGTTTTAAGAATCCATCTAACATCAAACTTATCACTGATAGATTAGATTCGATGATATGAAAGTGGTGGAGAGAATAAACGGTTCCAATCATCATAGCCTTCAATATCAAAAGTTTACCAAACACCATTGTGCAAAACATCAAGTTTACAAGGTTCATCTACACACAACACAACTTGGCTCCTTTCGAATAAGAAAAAGGGGATGGGCGGTCGCCCTATATCGAATACCACTTTCCATATGAGTTGACAAATAATTTGCTAGCTTATGGCCTCAGAGAATTATGCTAGTTTTATTCTTAAATGTTTTCAGACAATAAGTAGTAGGCCTTCAAAATCTTTGTTACTACAATTAATCTCATTTAGAGATTTTTTTTTCCTTTTCTTCTTTAACAAGTGTTGATTGATTTTCCAGCGCATATTATGCTTAAGTGTTCAAGCATATAGGCTTAATTAACACTCTAAGTCATACACCAATTCTTATGCTTACACCACTATGAAAACTGACCTTTATACTTCGTGTTATTTAAGATGACTAAACCGAACATTTCAAAACCAAGTATCATGATTAATTTTACAGAGAAAAAAAAATATATATGGAGTAAGTCATAAGTTTATTTATTTTTTATGTTGTTTATTTTTTGATAAGGAAAGAACCTCGTTTATGGACACCCCTATTCTCATCCAAATCCTTTATAATATGGATAAATAATCCACATAGTTACTACATAAAGAAAACAAACTATGCAAAACCACAATTCATTACTCAGAACACAAGAAAAATGCATCTCCATAAGTGAAGCAATATAGATAGTAGTTATGTCTAAATAATTTAAAAGTCACATAAAAACCAAAATCATAAATATTTCTAATGAAAAAAAAAAAGTTACCTGGACCATGTTATTTGCAATGTCAAGGATCCAAAAGCCAGTAACAAAGAAACCAACAGCTCTAGGCTTGGTAGATTTCTCAAGTGAATCCCCCAGCTTAAACCCAATGTCTGCTGCAAACCCAATTAGAGTCACCGCCATACATATCAATATCGTTCCGACGAAGATGAAGGGTTTCCGGCGTCCGTACTTACCATTCGTCCGGTCACTGGTGAACCCCACAATGGGCTGGACCACCATCCCTGATATTGGGCCGCATAGCCAAATGAACGAGGCCCAAGTGTGTGGAACCCCCAGTAACTGGACATATGGGGTCAGAAGAGAGAGTTGCAAGGCCCAACCAAATTGGACCCCCGCTCCTATTGACGCCACCAAGATAAGCTTCCATATTGGGCTCGCACGATTTTCTTCCGCTTGCATTGCTTCCATGATTTTGCACCCTTTTTTCCTTCCTTCCTTCCTTTTGGAACAGATAGAACAAAAGCTACAAGTGCTAAAGAACAAAACGGTTCACTTTTATAGCTACAAATGAAGCGTAAAATCGAGAGAAGAAGATGAAATAGGCCAAGGAAAGGCTATTCATATAAATAAAGGGATATTCAAGAATATCTAAATAGGTCCATAATAGTAGTAATGGATAAGGATTGATTGAATGTGTAATTGCATTGTGAATAGTAGCTGGACCTTCCATTTATGGTTGCTCTATCGTCATAACCTTCTGTACTTGCATGAATGACTGGACTCATTTCGGAAACTTTTTTCATAGAATGTTGTGTAGATTTGGATGATCAACATTTTCAGTAATATAGGGATTACATTCCATTGTCAATACACACATTCACACTCGATTTATGTATAAACCTTGTCAATGTCAATTACTAAGTTATAATTTTAGAAAGTGCCGGAGCTAAGAACCTGCTGTCGAATTTGTCATGCATTCTTTAAATAATATGAGGGGCAAATACAAGGACTATAGTACATGATTATACTATTATAGGCAATCCTAAGGGATCACAAATATCATCATCCTATTATAAGATTGATTCCGATTTAATCAGAATGATTTTTTTTTTCTATCATTCTTTATTCCATACAAGATTAATATTATATTTCTTTTCTTACTCCAATTAAGGATAATACAAGATCATATGTTGACTTGGTCTGGTCATTACAGAGTATATCTTAATGAAAAAGAATTGCGTGTTATTATTTTGTGAAAAAGTACTAATACGATAGGAGAAATTAAAATTTAAGATATTTAATTATAGAAGTGTACTCTTCTCAAAAATAAAAATGTACTCTTGAAACGAATAAAAAATAAAAGTGTAAAAACTAATATGGTATTAAAAATCATTACTTATTGCCGCGTGATTGGAAGAAATTATTAATACTATCAATCTAAGTAAAGCAATTTCATGTCAATCAATGAATGAGAAGCGTTGGTAGCAAAGTGATTTGATGATCTGTTCGCCGGGAATCAAAATTCAAAAATAGTAGAATTAGACAAATACATTCGAACACTCAAATGGCATGGTCAAACTACAAAAAGTCAAATGCAACGTAATTTCAAACGGACGCCTCAGCTCCAGCCACTAATTAAGTTAGATCTTATGTTAGGGTCCAAATAGTTTTCTGTACGAGTACGTTCTTGAATTTGAGGGATCACTCGAACTTGTTGTTTTAGGCAATCAACTGGTGATAGTCGTCGATCACATCCTGCCGAAACCATAACTTGCCACAGCGACATGATAGCCAAACCATTTCACTTGCTTGATTGCCAAGTTGGTAGACCCGTTATTAATGCCAAAATATCAAGAAATTCTTAATTTATATATGATATAAATATACATTTTTATAATTTTATTTCTATGAGATTATAATATATAGGGGCGAGTTCCAGTAAGAACCCCCTAATATATAAGAACTTCCTGTATATGAGAACCCATCTTTAGCCATCTAATTTTTAAATCCAACGGTTTAGATGCAATTGTCATCAAATGGTATAAATGTAATTATTAGAAGAATATTATTAACTAACAATCCTAAAAAAACGCAACTTCCCTTTATTGTTTAAAATATGCCGTAATTTCCGCAACCAATTCCAATTCTGTTCAAATCGATTTTCTGGAATCATTTTTTTTGGGTTCAAATCTTCCAAATTATTATATAGTTGTCAATTAATAAGATTTTCTTAATTTTTCAACTGTACTAATTATTGTTAAATCATATTACGTTAAATCATATTGTATTATATAATTATTGTTACGAACTTTTTTTTTCAATTGCACTAATCTCTATAATCTTGTAGTCAATTGTACAATTTTTTCAAACGTTATATCAAACTTTATACATTACATCCACATAAAACAATCATATTATATGTGAAGAATGAAACAATGATCTTAAACGTCAGGTATAATATATAAGAATAGTTAGTATAAAACTTATAACAATAGTTAACGATTTTAGAACACTAGGTATAATATGTAAGAATAATAGTACAAAGATTTAGAAAAATAGCACAAAGTTTTAGAATAATTACAAACTTTAGAACAGTAACACAACATGTTTTAGAATAATAAATCATAAATTTAGAACAATAGGTATATGTTATACCTATTGTTTTAAGCACTATACTTATTTTTCTAACAAATTTGTCAATTGTTCTAAAGTAATATAACTATTGTTCTAAAATATTACTCTACTGTACTAAGTATTTCATCTATTGTTCTACGCATTGTTATACCTATTGTTATGCCTATTGTTTTAAGCAATATACCTATTGTTCTAACAAACGTTCCAGCTATTTTTTTAATGCTCATGTCTACAGTGTTTGATCTTCCATGCTACACAACATCTCTTAAACAAGTAGTAAACTATTACTCAGAAAAAATTAAAATTATAAGCCATATATACAAAACCTTAAACAAGTTGTAAGTAGCAATGGAAAAATATTATGGAAAATCGAGAATTATATCTACTCTTTGCATTGCTTTTGCAATGTGTTCTATTACACTAGCAGCTGTTAGTTAGAACAATAGTACAATATTTTAGAATAATAGTATAAAGTTTTAGAACAATAGTACAAAGTTTCAGAATAATCACAATAAACTTTAGAACAATTCAAATAACTTCATAACATAAATTCAAATTCAAAACAATAAACCCCCTAAATTTAGAATAATATATCATAAATTTAGAACAATAGGTATATGTTACACATATTGTTCTAACATTATATACCTATTGTTCTAAAACTTCTTCTATTGTTCTAAGTATTATACCTATTATTTTAACATATTTACCTATTGTTATAAATTATAATTCTAATGTTCTAAAAGGTCATCCTATTGTTCTAAGTGTTAAACTATATTTTCAAATATTATAGCATATTATACCTATTGTTCTAAATTATAATTCTAATGTTCTAAAAGGTCATACTATTGTTCTTAGTGTTAAACTATATTTTCAAATATTATAGCATATTATACCTATTGTTCTAAATTATAATTCTAATGTTCTAAAAGGTCATACTATTGTTCTTAGTGTTAAACTATATTTTCAAATATTATAGCATATTATACCTATTGTTCTAAATTATAATTCTAATGTTCTAAAAATCTATTATAATGTTCTAATAAAATCAACTAATGTTTAATGTAATAATTCTAATGTACAAGATTCGTATTAAGGCATAAATTTATACACTAATCTAATGTACAACATTTTAGTGTTCTAAAATTTTTCTAATACATCAAACATAATAAGACCAATTTTCCACAGCATAATACGACCAATTTTTTTAAGAAATAAAACATACATATTAAGAAATTTTTTTATCAAATCGATAGAAGTAAAAAAAATACAACAACTATTACAGTTATCATCATCATATTACGAAAATTATTGAATCATTAGCTTATTTTTTTTAATGCCAAAACAGCAAAGATATCCTTTGAATATGAAATATAGCGAAAGAAGCATTCAAATATTGTCATTTGAATATAGAGTAAAATGAAAAATAGGAAAACTACTAATTTTGAATAATACGATTTTTACTGAAAACTACCCAATAATCACGGAAACAAGAAACTTCCTTAACTACCAAATCTGACTTTATTATAATTACAACTTTGCCATTAATGTAGATTAAATCACATCCATCTAAATAAACTAAATTAATGGTATTAGATGAGTTCTTATATAAGAAAGGTTCTTATATAACTAAGGGGTTCTCACATGATCCCATTTTATAATATATATATATATATATATATATATATATATATATATATATATATATATATATATATATATATATATATGAATTTTTTTTTATATCTTTTATATCTTCTATATTTCTATATCTGATATAACAATACAAATTAAACTATAGGCACATTATTTACCTTGGTTAATGGTGAAAATTATATTAATCACACATGGCCTGTCATAGTAGCTAGATTATAAAAATATGTGCAAGTAATGCAAGAGAAAAATTGAGAACAACTCATTTTGTTTGATTTTTTGATTTCTGCCTATCAAATGTTACTGAAAATTACAAAGAGGGATGATATTTATACCCAGCAATTTCTTGCTAATCCCCCATTCTCTAGCACTTCCTTATCTCAAAAACAAGTCACAAAAGTTGGTAAGAAAAAAAAAAGTAGAGAGAAAGTTACATGATGAACAGAGACATAAATTAACAGCTCCGTTCAATAATTTATCCTCTCTAATTACGAAGACGAGTTAATTTTTTTTGATTTGTATATTTAATGTCCACCCATAGACCCTCCAATTTTGGCTTCAGGAGGTGGAGAGGGTAACAATGTAAAGGAAAGGACGGCACTTGCAGTTGCTGCTACGGCTCCCACCACAAACGCTGGCAAATTGCCCCCACCAAACATTTGATCCCATGGCCCGCTTGTTACCGACACAAACATCTGTTTTCACCACACAAGCACTAAATATTAGACAAAGTTTGTGAGATTAGGGTAGCATTTTCATTATAAGGGTGATCGATTACAATATACGAAAGTCTCTGCTCGTATTCATATTTGTACTCGTATTCATTTAAGAAGTTTATATTTTCATTGTTTATTGATTAGTCAGTTTTCACCAGATTCATGCAGCAGTGGCATAACGAAGTACCGCAATACATGGCATGTTTTGCTTCAAAAATGAAAAAAGTTGACCCTTGTTTCTTAAAAGTTAGCCTGATGTAGCGTGCACCATCATGTAATGTATGCTTTAATTTTCTTGGTCGGTGCTTCTTCCCTACTTACACTTAGTAGCTTGAATGTAATTGCTCCGAAATTTCCGTGTAACCAACAATATAGAAAGCAAAAGATCAAATTTAATATATGTCTATGTCTGTCACGGTTTCAAGTGAAGGGTATGGACGTTGGAGTTAGTTATATGTGGGAGAACCAAGTGTTTTTCTAGTAGGGTCCTCAAGAGTTAGATTATATTACATGAGTGTATGACTAATAAAAATCGCGGATATAACGTGTACGTCTTAAGATACGTGGGTTATATTAGATTATTAGTGATAAGATAGAGTGTAAATTACCTGAGGAACAACAATAGCGAGGTTGAGAACACCAAGAGAGAGACCTTGCCCTGAACCAGAAGATGCTGAAAAGATTGATGCCAAGGCGAAAGGGATACTGAAAGTGATCTGAAAGTACATTTAATGATAACAATTGTCAAATATCTATATATACACAAGTTAATAACATAAGAGTATGGAGTAAGTTTTTATTTTCCACTCTAAAAAATTCCTGATGGCTTGAACCAGAAGCTGCTAACATAAAGTCATGGAATAGATGTGATAGACTAACTTGGATAAGGTTCATCTTTAATTACGTAGTATATATGTGGGTTCGACTTTAACCAAAAAGTAGCCAGTTGGGTTTAACAAGCATCCCAATTCCCAACCACCATATCCAGTTGCCTGGCCTTCACGGTCAAAAAAGTACTCTTAATTAATTATCAATTAACATACATTAACACGACTCATGTACTAACTTGTTGGACAGATGTTCTTCGTTAAGACATAAGTAGAAAAACATAGTCACAAATCAACAACTACACATTGATGTTTTATATGATCTCTATAGTGATGTTGACATTTTTATATGATCTTCAATTCGCATGGGTTGGACATAGCCGCAAGGACAACTAATCTAAGCTAACACTACTATAACTTTTATATCCTATGCTCGGGTTTCATTAAGATTCAGATTCATTTTCGATTGTCATGGAAGTATAGGACAACACCCAAAGAAGTTTTGTCATGATGCAATTGGAAAACGGTAACAACTATAACTTGGACTTAAGGCATGAGCTGCCGAGACCAAAAACACTAGTTTTTGCAAAAGGTGTTGGGACTAGAGATTTCTCAAATTTTACTGGTTGGTCCAAAATTACTGGCCCATTCCCTCTTACAGTCTTACTAATTAATAGAGCGTGGACAGAATAGCTTTTGGCTAACAACTTAAGTTAATTCAATTTCTGTCTTAATTTTTGTCTCATTTTACTTTTTTACGGTTTTCAATACATTATTTAAAATATTTTATCTTCAATTTCGTAAGACAAAAAATTATAAAAAATTAAAATTTAAAAAATTTACATTGAAATGCATCTGACAAAATCTAACTTGAATATATTATTTCTTATATCATAATAAAAATTTGTGGTTAAACTTTTCAAACTTTGACTCTATAAATAGAAATGAGCCAAAATATAAAAAATGAAGGGAATATTACACTATTTTTCGCAAACTTTGGGTGGTTGTATAATTAAATTCTATTAAAGTTTAGATGGTTTACTAAATGTTTGTCTAGTAAGTTTTGATCAGTGAGATAAAACAGACCTTTAAATATTTCTCACTCACTCTAAAAAATGCCACAAAACCACCAAAATGACTATTAATATTTATCACGATTACACACAGGTTTATATAATTTTTCTTTTTGGAAAAAGTCATCAACAAATTGATGTCACTAAAGATTTGGACTCCTTTGTCATAGTCAAGATCCTAAAAACAACTCCCGTCATAAAAATATATTAAAAAAAAAATCCTATTTTTAGGAGTCATAGAAATAAAATTTTGTAGGAAAAAAACAAAGGCATTCTTTAAGAACATAATTGAACGTAGTTGGTCATTATCACCATACTCAAAGTATAACCATCAATGATCCACCCAATTAATATTCTTTTAATTGTTCTATTATTCCATATTAAAAAACAAAATCTGAATTATTTATATTAGCTAAAAACACCTAATAATATGACCAAGGTATGTGTTAAATGGAAATAATATTGATGTAATTTTAAGGCACATTAATATTACATCTAGGAAACAAATTATGTAAGAAATTAAGATAGGAAAGAAATCATAAAGATAAATGCTACTCCGTACCAAAACAAAACAAAAAAAATGAAATAGAGATAATAAATAAACGTACCGCAAGAGGGATACCAAGCACGGCAAAAATAGCCAAAGCGCCACCCTTAACGGCGGGAGGCGGTAGAGGAGGACCGGCGGTGCCGACGGTGGGGTGGGTATCACGGAAGTGCTCGGCGGACTTGGTGACAAGAATAGTCATAGCCAAACAAACAGCAAGAATGAGATTAACAATACCCCACAACCTCTTAGCACCTCCAACCAAACGAGCCAATTTTTCGATACTTAATGACATAACTCCTAAAACAACAGAGTTAATCATCAATCCCAAAGCACCGGCGTGGACGCCCATGTCGTAGGCTCTTCCCTCGCCCACCGTCCCTCCGTAAACTTCTTTGCCCATCCAATCTGTGTCGAACAACAAGAATGGGAACCATGCAATCCAATTGAGGCATGTCACTAAGAGTAAGATCAACATTGGCCGAGGCAAATCTCTTAGTGCGCCTATCAGTTGTCCGAAGAATGGGAGTCTTCCACACCCTCCACTCCTGTTCTTCAAGTCTTCCTCTTCTTGGATTTCGTCGAGTGAGAACTGACGCTCCTTCACGACCGACAGGGCTAGGATTGTGAGAATGATTAGGAGTGTGATTGATATGAAGAAACATGATTTTAGATTGGCACAATACACGTCGCACGCGTTTGTTTTTGTGAAGGGGAAAACTGTGTAGAGACGGCTGTAGGACCCAGCCGCGTACCCGCCTATGTTTCCGAGTGCCATGAAGAACGAAAAGAAGGCATTGGCGTACCGGGTCTTGGCCTGAGACCCGGCTGCCATGTCCGCTAACAACGCTCTGCATGGGCCTTGCAGGGTGTTGTTAGCCACGTCCAGGATCCAGAACCCGACCACGAATACCGCAATGGCCCGTGGTTTCGGGACGTTCCCGTTAGGGTCACCGGACGCATGACCGATATCGGCTGCGAATCCGATCAAGAAAACCGCGACGGCCACGAGAGCTGCCCCGGCTGCTATGAAGGGGCGACGGCGGCCGAACTTGGAGGTGCAGCGATCGCTGTAGTACCCCACTGTTGGTTGGACAATCATTCCCGAAATGGGGCCGCACAACCATATGTAGGCGGCCCAAGTATGGGGAATGCCCAAGAGCTGAACGTAGGGAGTTAATAGGGAGAGCTGTAGGGCCCAGCCGAACTGAACCCCAGCAGCTATTGACGCCACCAAGCCTAGCTTCCTAAGCGAGCTAGCCTCGGGTGGCGTGATGGTGTTGTTCTCCAACTGAAGTGAACCCGCAATCTTGTTATTGTCACCATTTTTCATATTTCTACCTTCCATTATTTATTTCTCTCACAAGAGTAAAAGTGGTTTGTTTAGAGGGAGTGTCTCAGATATGAAGAGGGAGTGTTTGGTGAGGATGCAAATATATAGGAGAGGAAAAGGGTGTAGGGAGGGTGAAAGATGGGGTCTCTAGGCGGGTCTCTAGGCTTATCCGTTTTGAACCGAGTTTCTAACATTTCTGGAAATTTTATTAATTTTCAGATCATCTTTGACACGTGTATAATGCGCATTGAATTTTACTCTTCTTTTTTTTTTTATTTTATTTTATAAAGACTGGGGGAGTGTCAATTGTGTCATTACACTTAATAATGGGCATCATAATGTTTTCGTAATTAATGGCACAGAAGAAAAGAAATTCTCTCCGAACTTTTTATTTTTTTATTTTTTATGTTTGGTGAAATCATACTTTAATTTGTTTTCAATTGGAGTAGTCACACGAAATTAGTATTATTAATTTGTTTTCAAGTGGATTATTTTGTGATAGGTTATGGGCTCTTACCGTAAATAGTAGCGTGCTTCTATGAGAAGCTAAAAAGGACACGAGAAAAATCAAAAGGTAAAAAAGAAGATTAAAGTCATAACTTTTAATGTTCTTATAGCTTTTCCACAATTAATAATTTAATATAACTATGTATAGTAAGTTAGTAACGAACTCCTAAAAAAAAGTATAGTAACGGGTCATAAGACTTTTTTTTTTTTATGACAATACTGATTTTTAGTTTTTTTTTTTTTTGGTTTAGTTATAAAAAAAATTTTACGAAGTACTTTACCATAATGTCTTAACTATTTTAATTTTTTCATCATCATTATAATTTCTAAAACTCTTTCATTTATACATATATTTTTATCTATCTATGTGTTCATTTATAATCGTCATCAAAATTTTGCACAAATAAATAAAAAAGTTGTCGCTTATATATTTTTTTTAAAAAACAAAAATAATACTTCATCTGTTTCATTTGACTATTTTTTGTAAAAGCTTTTTAATTAAAATTAGACAAATATTTAGAAATAGAGGGAATATATAGTAAATAAGTGAATTGAATAGTCCTTGTAGAATGGGATCTTCAAAAGGATCACGTATTATACTCTTGTTTTTCTTTTTTTCTTTGAACATGCATATCTTATCCTATTATTTTCTAGGTGATAAATTGAGTGGTTCGGTTTGGAATTCCACTAGATGATGTAAAAACTGGAATAATGCAGCAGTAAAAGAGAGCCACTTTTCCATATTCTCTTCTCCTATTATTATTGATAACATTTTGATTGGGATGATGCAATTAAGTCAGCAGATCAAGTGGCCTGGACAATTCCTGTAGAAGGTGTTATATATATAATGGACCCTTAAAAATGTGTCCACCTGATTATCTTTAGTTTGTTTTTACTTTATTACCATCTCTTATGAAATTTATGTAATTAAGTGATTCTATTCATATGTAAGGTGTGACATGCAGTCATGCACTGCTGGCTCTGACTCAGGACTCAGGACTCAGGACTCAGGACTCAGGACAAGGGCCTTCTTGTACTTGCAGTAACTTGAAAGCATATTTTCTGATGAAGATTATAGTATTTTAGATATAGACCTCACAACTATTTTTAAGAAATAGTATGCTTGTGATTTGGTGCCGTAGATAAATTCGGTACAACGATGATGGATTTTAATACGAGTTGAAGTTTTCATTGATTTGGAATAGAATATGGTGGTGAGTTGCTTTCTCATGGAATGTACCCGTGAAGCAAATTACATTTTCAAACTCGCTCACTATCAAACGTACATACAGAATATGGTGTTTTTCAACGTACGAGTTGAGTATATAATATAGAAACATACACCGTATAATTGGTGTTCCGTAGATTATAATTTGTTTATTTGCCTATCATTCTCTTTTACAATCTTTAGAATACTAAGTAGAAAATTGTAGACCCAAAAAAGAATAACATTATTAGCTACGGAGTATTTAGGTATAAAATATATGTATTATATTCTATTTCGTATGTGAATGCTTAAAAAATAATAGTTGAATAAAAGGATTGAATTTCGTTTATATTATTATTATTCTATGTTGATAAATATATGGGGCTTTTTTTTTTATGCGCACACAGAAAAATGTGATATGCTTATTACCCTATTTCAGTATATTGTGTGTGCTTCTTTATTCGTTTCAAAAAAGGGAATTAGTAGTATGAATGTATGAATGAGGTACAGACTTGTATTTGTCCCATACATGATATTGTCTGAATGATACAACAATTATTATATGTTCTTAGCATATTATGTCATTCTTGAACTCAACAACTATGCGAATTGCACCGATATTAAGAGCATAAAATATTCAACAATCCTCATGAAATATAGAGACTGAATTTTCTGAATTGAAGCTATAGGAAAAAAGAAAGATAAAGAAAAAGGAAAGCATAAATTGGTATATATCATATTAAAGAAAAGAAGATAGATATTTCCTTTATACTTTAATGTTTGTCATATTTAATCAATTTTTTTTTAGTCAAAATGGAACAAAGATTAAGCGAAAGTGGAAGAACATTATACATTGTATTATTTATTGATTAGGGTTGCTTAAACATGAAATGACGTCATGTCAGAAAGGTAAATTGTTGTATTATTAGCAGTAGTTGTTGTTGAGACAGACTACTGTGACTAGGTTGTTTCGTAGCACCACTAGTCACTAGCTATACTGAATTACTGATATAGCATACGAAGTACATGATTTCACCATTAAGGGGTAAAAATTGGAGTAAGCATGCTGAAGTGGACAAAATTAGTAAGAAATGAGTCAGCTCTAGCACATGGGGCACATGCAATAGAGGAAACTTATAAATTTGCTTTGGTGGAAACTACATTAAATTTGTATATATAGGAGCTATTCAAGTTTTATAAAAGGGTGTATCATTGATTACAAGCATAAAATATCTGGTCCTATTGTCATTTGGTGTTATAATCCAAGATTGTCAGATAGGAATTCTTCATCATATTGTTAAAACTATATTTTATTTTGAATTAAGTTGTGTACTATATATATTAGAGGTGGACTGTAGTTGAAATGTTTCTATGTATTCTTCTTTTACACACAAAAAGAATGGAGTTGCAAATTGGACCATTCGTGAACAAGTCATCTTCGTTCTGCATGTTCTCTTTTTTGAATTAGTTTTTGCAAAATCAAGTTAAATTTAACAAGAAAAGTTCAATGCAATAAAAATTAGTTTTTTTAAAAAATTAAGTTCATTAAAAATAAGTCAATTGTTGAGCGGGATAAACACTTACAAGAAGGGGTAAATTGAAAGTATAAGTTAATTAAAATTTTTTACGGAATTAAACTAAAACTTGGGAATAACAATCAGCAGTTGTTGATAATTTTGTAAAATCAAGCTGAGGAGAGAAATTAAAGAGTAAAAATATTTCATAATTTATTAGAAATAAATGAATTGATAATGAAAAGAGTTCACTCAAGTTACTTGGGAATATGGAAAAATTTCTACATTCCAATAATGAAGAGATACCTCATGCATTACCTACGTCGTCACAAGAAATCATTGCATTTGATTTTACGTTACAATAATCTAAATATATATTCTTCCACAACTACATTGAAACAATTACTTCTTGTATATTGCAAGGAGTAATGGAATTGAAGAATTCAGTAATAAACCTGACCTGGTTTAGTGTAGTTGATCTCTTAATTTGATTAAATTGTTACCGTAATTGTACTTTCATTCATAAGAAAATGTTTATCTATCGTGTTACATATTATTAGGTTAAAATTAATATATACGGAGTATTTTTTTCAAATATGTAATTTTCGTAATTTTATTAATTTACGACATTAAACACATTTCAAGATTATTAAACACCGATGAAAAATATAAAAGTCAAAAGGTACGTACGTCAGATATCTAATTAATCATTTGGGAGGTTTGATTTCAAATAGAAATTAAGAATTCAAGCAATGATCATCAATGATGAATGACAAGGGTCAAAGAACTTGAGGAATTCAGGAATCATCATAATGATCAAAGATATATATAGAGGCTGTACTTGGTGTACTTAAAACAGTAGTAAGCTTGATTTATTGTTTTTGTTTGATATTTGGAGAAAAGAAATCAAAGAATCAATGCACGATACATGTATATCAACGACAAAGGTCATGAAACTTGGACAACGACCATTGAAACTAATTGAGTTTTAAAAAGTAGGTGGCAATGCATTTGACCTTATCCATCCATAACATCAAACAATCTTGAATTCATCAGCATTCCCCAAAATACTGCAACTTCTGACGACAACTAGCTATTCAAGTCTTGACTTATATGGGGTGAGCTAGAGGGGAGAGTGTCAAAGGGTGCGAGAAAGAGAGGCAAAAATATGCATGCATGAGATTGATGTATTTAATGGGATGCAGTCACTCGATCGTCTAAGATTTATAACTGCTTAGAAAGATAGGTGTGCATGCATGGAGCAAGCAAGCAAGAGTATGGAGTAGGGGACATTTTTCCCAATTGGCTTACCCTATTGGATTTCCTTACCTACATTTAAGCCCATGTCATAGAGTTCTTGATATTTGTGTTTTTCCATGCCATATATTATCCAATGTCGTACCACAACCACCTAATTTACAGGGTGCTCTTTTGATAATTATGGTCTTTTTATCCTAATGAGAAATTTTTAATTTATATCTGATATAAATATATCAGGGGTATTTTTATACTTAAGGTTATAATATCTGATATGAGTTTTTCTGTTTTCTATATCTGATATAACAATATATATATCTGATATAACAAAACCAATATATAATATAGTTTATATCAGGAATGAATTAGAAAAACCTCTTATCATAATTGTCTCTTGTATGTGTATGAACCCTATTAGCTAGGATGCATATATATGCCTTAACCACTATGTTGACTTCTAAGTATTGATAATAAGACCTTTTACCATGAGAACTAGTCTTAATGGGTTGTTCTAGGACTAGGAGTCACTTGCTGGATGAAGTTCCTACTTATGTTTTGAGGCTATAATAAGTGGGTGCGTTCATGGAAGCAAGGGTAACGTAGGAGACACATTTGTTCGATAATGCTCAAATGACGATCTTAAAAGCTGGAGAAGAGAAGAAGAAGCTGCGAAGTTTCTTAGTCCGCATGTAAGTGTATTGAATTGACTAATCCATCGTAGAGGGGGGAAAGTACTGATCAAACTAAAGATGATTAAGGTTCATGTGTTATGTTTAATTTGGCTCATTTGTCTATCAAACTAGTAGCATTAGGACAGCTAGGTGGTTTTAGTTGAAAACTTAATGAACTTAATTATGTTTTTTCGAATGAACATTGTGTTTGTTAATTTACACTTTGGTTTCACTACACCACTCACATCAAGACTCGCAATAAATTAACTTGATCCCAATCAATAGACAACCTATTGACTGCGTACTTAATCAAACGTTCAAATATGGGACAACTAAATCAGAGTTTACGACAGTAGACCATCAAATTCCTACTCAAACGACAAGTTTCAGATCATCTTCATAAAAAGAAGAACCAAGTGGAAATTTCAGATATTCCATCACAAAAAGAAAAACTCACCCTTTATACAATTTCTACAAGTTGCAATGCAAGGGTCCCATGACGTCTTACGAGTAGGAATAATACAGCATATGTTACTGTCAAGATCAGAATGAGTATAATATAAGTTGTTAGCTTGAGAAAAGTCTTTTAAGGCGGGCTAAGAATGAAGAGCGTGCTATAGACTTCCAGCAATAGCTTATAATCATCAGTTTGTTGAATGTTTTTAATTCACGTACGTAAGACTGTAAAATACTGTACCACGAGTTTGCAGTCCACACAACTTGATTGCTGAAATATTTAACTCCCCCGTTATCAGAATCAGACCCGATCCGATAAGTTTTCCGAAACCGACCCGGACCCGATCTGATTATGACTTGAAAAGTGAGACCCGGTAACCGACCCAACCCGACCTGAAGTTAACCCGAAACCGATTTGACTCGATATTCAAAGACCCGAACCTGATCCGTATCTAATAACTTTGAAACCAAACTTGTCATTGTCAATTCAAACTAAACATATTACAAGTTTTTATATATATATAAACTTAACATCGTATGTTATAGACTAGTTTGATAGGATAATATACATTTAATAATCTTTACCTCATAAATATTTTGTTTTTAAATGACTTATCGACATCATCATTGTCCAATTTATGAATTAACCATCATCATTGTCCGATTTTATCAAAACCGACCTTGACCCGAAATAACCCGTTCAAAAATCGATCTGATTTTACCATAATCGACCTTGACCCGAACCCGAAATAACCTCGCTATAACCTGTTTAGGAACCGACCGATTTTACCAGAATCGACCTTGACCCGAATCCAAAATAAACCGATATAACCCGTTTAGGAACCGACCCGATTGTACTAGAACCGACCTTGACCCGAACCGATACAACCCGAACCGACCTTGACCCGAATCGAATACAACCCGACCAAGAAAATAACAGATTTAACCCGACCCGATAATGACCCGACCCAATAGGCAAAATTGATCTGATAAGATTCGACTGCGATGGATCAACCCAAAACCGACCCGTTGACCCGATTTGACACCCCTAATCAAAGTACTAAACGTTTGTATAAGTAGGGGCATAGGGCTATTAGGTGTAATTAGTGGAATTTTAGTAACGTTAGTCCTTTGCACCAAAAGAAAGTAACGTTAGTCCTAACATCTAAAATAGGATATCATGCATTCATATAATAAAAATTATATCTTAATGAGTTAAATGTAAATTTGATGAGTGCTTTAACTATCGAACAAAATGGAGATTAATAACTCCTAATTGGTCGTCCTTCCCATTAGATAAATGGGTTTGAAGAAACTCGATCCATTTGCATTTATTGTTTAACCTCATAGGATTTGGTTAGATTAATTGTGGGGCTAATCACATTAAACTCATGTATCGCAATTGATCATTTCTAGGAAAACGTTATGATACTAAAATAACCAACTTAATTATCTCCATAACGATTCTAATATATATTTAGTAATTGAATAACGACCGAGGACACATCCTTCAATCTCCGACTTGTCCAAGACCAAGTGAAGCAATCTAGAATTTCTTAAGTATCATGGTGTTTGATTTGATGATATACTAACATTTGATCTTAATCATATTGATTTACAAATTGTTTCTTTAATTCAGAGCTTAAAATTGCCAAGACAAGTGAGTAAGCCTTTAATCAACTCGAGCACGGCCAGTCAGTCATGCATTTCCAATTCTTGTTTTTCAAGTGGCTAAGACACCAATCCTATCATATATGAGGATTTATCCAATCTTACACAACCATGACTCCCACTGAACATTTAGCAAACCCGAATATTACCTTTAAAGCCTCCTTTTACGACGCGGTGTTTGACAGGAGATTTTATAACTTAGGAGGATTTTCCAAAGAATTTCATGACTTAGGAGGACGTTGTGTGACATATATCTTTCCGGGGATGAAAGTATGTTGAGCTTCTAAGATGAGTTTTGGAAACTCCCTTTCATTCTACTAACAAAGCACTTTGAAAAACACTTGTACTAAACGTTACATAAGCTGGTTGATCTAAGGCCAACTTATTCCGGAGCTACCCTTTTATCATGACAAGGATTCACTTATTCCATTCTTTTAGGAGCTGAGGTAGCCTATTAGTACTCAACATGGCAAATGTTCTGATCTTCAGTTTTGCAACTTGATCCTTAAATGTTAACAAAATCAAAATAAATTTGACTTGTCTTATTGTCTGGACTCCTCAATTAGAAGACTTCGGTTACTAAGATTTAATATATAAATTTTTTCTTTCACAGTTGGGTCATTTTATACATACCCTCATCCTATCTGTTTACCTGTTAGATAACAAAGATCAACAGCATAATATCATCAAATTCTTTCTAAGCTAAGTACTCCTTACAAAATATGTAAATGTCAATTGAAGATGAAGGGAATAGGGCATGGGCACTGAACCAATTATATGTCTCTAACTTGAACTATAGTTAGCTAGATTAACCTAGATAGATGGTCATACACTCAGACACCTTGGCTGTTAGGTAGTCCATTATAGCTAGCTAGGTGCCCAAAACTCATTATTATAGAGATAAAACTAGGATATTTTAGATATATTGTTTTTGGAAGAAAAAGATAACACTTTCTAGAACAAGAGAACAAAACACTTCCAGTAGTTTTCCAGCCAATTGAAGTCTGATTTCAACTGTTCATATAAAACTTCCAAAAGCGTTGTTATAGTTTTTTGGCAGCTTCATACTCAACGCCCAACAATGTCAACCCACACAAGTAGTACAAAAACATCTCTATATAGTTGCATTTTATAAGTGTTCCCAAGATCAACTTGCACCGTAGGATTTGAGCATAACGATCATGTCGTTTTATATTCTAACTTTTCATACTTTACGACAAGTAATTCTGTAATTGTATATTTGTATGCATATTATAAGTTCATTGTGATAATTTGGTACATGTGAATTCATTTATAAATTATTGTTATTCACGAGACACCTAATCGAGTCAGAAACATACGTTTGACTTACCTAGCGATAAATAAAAAGTATTAGAAGCGATTTTTGTATGGTGTAACGGCACACATTAAAGATCCTACATCAATCAATTATAGCATTCCTAGCAATAGTTAAAATGATTTTATGGCTAAAATTGAACAAGTTTACATTTTAGACTTTAACTAAGGGCTAGTTTCGAGATATTATATTGCATATGTAACATTTGAACTTAGGCTCCATACATTTAGTAGGGTGTAAATTAAAACGTTTTCCCTAAAAATTGTTTTCCCCATTTTACATTGTTTGGTTTATAGTAAAATATATGATGTAAAACTTGAAATGTAAATTTATTTTACACCCTATTGAAAATATTTTCCCCCAAAATTGGGAGTAAAACCATTTTACATCCATTCACTCCAAAAAAAATATCAACTAACAAACAACTCACGTATTACCAACCCACGCATAAAGGTGGCGACATGTCGTGTCGTATCCGCCATGTACTGTATCAGCTCGTGTCTGGCCTCTTGTCGTGTCGTGCCTAATTGTGGTCATGCCGTGCTATTTTTTCCTAAAACTTGGTCCATGGCCTAGCACGACCCACATGCTTGGAGAGGTGTGTCGTGTCTCGTACGGTCCTAATTTTTTTATGCGTGAGTTGGTAATACGTGAGTTGTTTGTTAATAGAATTGAAAAAAAATTTAGATAATTTTAATTATATTATAAGAATATAATAATATTAATTTTAGTAGTAATAATAATATTATTATTAATAATAATATTAAATAATACTTAATAATAGTGGGATTCAGGCCGTGTGCCAAATTGGCATGCCACTCGTGTGCTCGTGCCTAATTTTTTTTGTCCACGACCTAGCATGGGGTTCACTCCATGGATAGCATGCCACGACCGTGCTTGTGTTTAGGGGTGTTCATAACCAAGTATCCGGATTTTCGGGTAGTTTGAAAATCGACCCATGACCCTGTAGAAATTAGAAACAGAATTAAATACTTAATAAGATAAGATAATAAGATGGATAATTATATCTCAATAAGAGTTTTACATTAGCTAGAATACTAGAGATAAGGGGGTATAAATACCCGTGTAAGCATTGTACTGATACATATGCAAGAAATACATAGATCAATTATTACTCCTCTAATCTTCCATAATCTCTCTTCCACTAAACCAAACCTAATTTGATTCACTTGGTATCAGAGCCAACGGCAATCCTGTCGGATTTTTGCCGGAATTAGGCTTCATCATCTACCAATACTCACCTGAGAAACATGACACCACCAACAGATGAACCAGTAACAATGACCCAATTGCTGGAATTGTTACAACAACTAAACACAAATAAACCAACTCAAGAAATTAGAGGTTCCTTATTACAAATCTCTGAAAAACTGGACGATCACAATTACACCAAGTGGGCTCACCTAATGCATCTGGCAATCGGAGGAAGGGGCCGGCTTAACCACATCATTGCCGAGCCTCCTTCCCAAAATCATCATCAGTGGCTCCAAAGGGATTCAAGATCTCTTGGATCATTGAAAACATTGGGTCCGAGGTGGTGAACCAGTTTCTTGATTTTCCGACGATGAAGGAGTTGTGGGCAGGAATAGAAGCCGTATATGGTAGCGGCAGAGACGGCTTGCAGATCTTTGATCTGACAGTCAAAACAATCCAAATCAAGCAAGGAACCGACTCTATTGAAGTCTATTTCGGGAAATTAAATGCGTTATGGAAAGAAGTTGACCAGAGGAAGGCAAATCCCATGAAATGCCCTGAAGACATGAATATGTACAATAAAATTGTGCAAGAGAACAAATTATACCAATTTTTAGCTGGCCTCAATGAAAGCCTAGACCAAGATCAGAGGGATCTAGTCAATCAAGCCCCGTTGCCATCAATCGGGGTTGCGTACAGTGCCATCAGGAGAGAGGTGGCAAGAAGGGAGATAATGAAAGGGGGCTTACCTCACTTACCAGAAACGCATGGAGTAGGAAGCGGACTCATGACACGAAACCGGTTAGGAAATACATCATCCCGGCGTGAGGTAGACAAATCGAAGCTCAAATGCTCTCATTGTGGCAGATCTCGCCATACTAGAGAAGGGTGCTTCAAGATCATCGGATATCCCAAGTGGTGGAACGAAAACAAGAAGAAAGGGGCCAGTAGAATAGAGGACCCAAAAAAGAAGGGAGTAGCATCACTAGGAGAAGATACGAAGCAAGGAGAAGAGGGTGAAGGCGAGGGAGTTGCGATAGAGTAGGAGGAAGGAGATAAGGGAAGCCCTAACCCTAGGCTCCCTAAATACCACAGCTCAATACCACAAAAAAGCCAGAGAAACCAGGAGCTCTACAGCCAAAATGAGGGAGGCAAGGAAGTGAGGGGAAATAAGGGAAATTCTAACCCTAGCCCCTTTAAATACCACGGCCCAACACCACAAAAAAACCAAAGCCGAAATGAGGGAGGCAAAGAAGTAAGGGGATTTAATGAGAACCCTAACCCTAGCTCCTTAAAATACCACGGCTCAACACCACAAAAGGGCCAAGAGCTCCATGGCCCAATTGGGGCCACAATACCTAAGAGTTCCTTACTAGCCATACCCACAAAACACCAAAAAAAAAACATCCTCATCCTTCTTGGGCCAAACCCAGAATTTAAGCCCAGAAAACTGTAACCAAAAAACCCAATGGATATTTGACTGCAGTGCAACCAATACAATAACAAACAATGAGAAGGATTTAATAGACCTCACTAGACCTTAAAAAACGCTAATACAGACAGCAAATGGGGAGTGTATGAATGTTAAAAGAGCCGGGAAAATTAAGATTGGAAATAATTTTTTGTTAAATAATTGTCTTTATATCCCTAAACTCTCTTATAAATTGTTGTCTGTTAGCCATCTTACAAAAGAACTAAATTACAACGTTCTAATCAGTTCGAATTATTGCATTGTACAAGATGCTCGGACCGGGACGATCATTGGACGTGGTACTGAGCGAGATGGAATGTACTTTGTAGATGAGGAAGCCCCAGGATGTGTAGCAGCTACAAAACTGTCAGTAGAAATCCGTCTCAGAACCTGGCACCCCCGTCTAGGTCATCCATCAATAGGGTATCTAAAGCGTCTTTTTCCGTCTTTAACTAAATCTAATATAGTTTTGAACTGTGAAGCATGTGCTTTGTCTAAAAGTCATAGAAACTCTTATCCAAGAAGTGTTAGTCATAGTAATAAACCCTTTTATTTGGTACATTATGATGTGTGGGGGTCATCCCCTGAATCCGACTCTCATTGTTTGTCATATTATATTTCGTTTATAGATGATTGTACCCAAATGAGTTGGGTATACTTTATGAAATATAAACCTGAGGTTTAAAACTTTTTTGTTAAATTTTACCAAATGATTCAAAACCAATTCAAAATTAAGATTAGTATTATTCGGTTAGATAATGGTGGAGAATATATAAACCAAAATATGAAAAACTTTTTTTCTACGAATGGCCTCCTCCATCAAACCACCTGTCCCGATACTCCACAACAAAATGGGGTGGCAGAAAAAAAAATCATACGCTGTTGGATATGACTCGAGCCATAATGATTGAATCTGGTGTTCCTAAATCTTTTTGGCCCGAGGCAATAGCAACGGCAAATTATCTTACCAACAGATTACCTACTAAAAAACTACAATACCAGACCCCGTTAGACACTTTAAGCTCACTTACCAATGTCCCAGTTGTCCACTCCTTGTAGCCCCGGGTTTTTGGATGTGTTGTGTATGTTCATCTTCTTAAACGATCCTGACATAACTAGAGCCAAGAGCAATAAAATGCGTATTCTTGGGTTATGGGCCTAACCAAAAAGGATATAGATGTTTAGACCCAGCCTTAAACCACTTATATGTTACTATGGATTGTGTCTTCGATAAAAGCATTTTCTTTTACCCCCCCAACTTTGATGTCAGAGGGAGACCTCTAGAGGAGATGATCTAAGTTGGTTAAAAATGTCATTAAAAGAGCCACAAATGACAGAAACAGGTACTGAAGATGACATGGTACAGTTCTTCCCATTAGTATCACCACCAATTGGATCATGTCCTGACTCCGATCATCAAGATGAGGTAACTCCTAACCCAGAAATCTCAATTCCTAAAATTCCTCAACACTTGGGTAAAATGTAATATTCCTCAAGACAAGAAAGATGTTGGATGTAGATGGGTGTTCTCTATTAAGCACAAAGTAGACGAAAGCATCGAAAGATATAAAGCCAGACTAGTAGCAAAAGGGTACACTCGGGTTTATGGGGTTGATTATTCAGAAACCTTTTCTCCAGTGGCCAAAATCGATACTATTGATATGTTCATTTTATATAGTGATTTACCCCCGTCCCTTGGTCATTTTTAGGAGTATTATTGGCTCTTTGGAATCACTTTTATTACTAACTTGCGTTTTATAGTGTTTTCGTAGTTTTGGTACAGTTTTATAGGAAATTGCAGATTTGGAGCATTTTCCCGGACTTATGATAGGCCACTACAAGCATTGGAGGATTATGACCGTATTTCATAGCCCAAGACCGGTTGGAGTCATCAAATCAGTGATTAATGGCTTGACATAGAAGAGATCGAGGAAATAGACCAAGTGTTCAAGACCCAAGGTGGAAAACCCGGATTTGGGCCAAAAAGAATTATCCCAAAAGCAAGGTCCAGTTTGCCCGACCCTTTGCCCGACCGGGCGAGGTGTATAGAGAAAAAAAGAGCTTCGCCCTGTGTCGCGCCCGACCGGGCGTGGATGAAGAAGAAAGGAGTGAAAAAAGGCACGCCGGACCGGGCGCGTATTTCTGAAGACTTTTATTTATTTTTTTTGTTTTATTTTCTTAGCTTAGTATAGATATGTTTTTTGTGACGTTTTTCGAGAGGTACACGAGAGATTTTCGGATCTAGTTTTACTTCTTGTGAATACTCTCTCCAACACCGAGGAGCTTTTATGCAATTCGTTATTTTCCATTAATTTTGGTAACGATTCCTTTCCTTTCATTTTCAGAGATTAAATTCTTTGATTAATCATGTCTTGCTTATTTGATTTAATTAGTCTAGATTTAATTATGTGTGAGTAGTTTAATTCTAGGGTTTTTGGGGATCCATAACTAACATGAAGGGGTAATTTATTATTGTTGATTGTTAATGTTCTTGATTGATTTCCTATTGATTGATTTAATGCTATGCAATTATATTAGGTCTGGTTTAATTGTATGAGTTACGCAATATTAATTCGAGATTCGAGAGATGAGAATTGATGTTTAGGCTTAGTTTGAATAGGCGGTTTAATTTATAAATAGTTAAGTCAGGATTCGAGAGATGCGATTTGATACCGATAGATTAATTATGCAGTCGTAATACGTAGCGAAAGCCCTTTATGGTCTGATTAATTTATGCAATGATAATTAATTGTTGTGTTTTACCCATGGAATATTATTTATTGGTGAACCTATACCCTAGGTCTTTTATTATTGATTTCCTCTCTTATTGATTATTCCCTTAGTTTAATTATTTTCTATTAGTTTAATTTCATAAAAACAAATTGGTTATCTAATAATTTATATTAATTAATTAGGAATAGAAAGACTTATTTTCCTGCGGATTCGACCCTACTTCCCTATCTATTTTAGTTAGTGGTTTTAGGAATTACTTTTGATTAGGTGATACGACTTTATCCTATCAACTATAAGGGTCCTCCTCTCGATAGTAGCAAACAAAGGGTGGCCGTTACATTAGTTTGATGTAAAGAACGCCTTTCTTCGTGGGGAAATCTCAGAGGAGGTATATATGAAGGCGCCTCCGGGGTATTCTCAGGATTTCTTACCAGGAGAAGGATGCAAACTAAAAAAGGCACTATATGGTCTGAAATAGTCACCCAGAGCATGGTTTAGCCAATTTACAGTTGCAATGAGAAGATTTGGATATAAGTAGAGCAATTCAGACCACACTTTGTTTCTGAAAAGAAATGGTGATTTAACAACATGTCTCATAATTTATGTTGATGATATGATTATCACTGGGAATGACAAAAAGGAGATTGGCCAACTAAGGGAGAAATTATTCCAAGAGTTTGAAATGAAGGATCTTAGAAGATTGAAATATTTTATGGGAATTGAAGTACTTAGATCAAAAGAAGGAATCTTCATCTCCCAGAAGAAGTACATTTCGGATCTGCTAGCTGAAACCGGTATAATGGACTGTAAGCCTGTGGATACTCCAATGATAGTAAATCATAGATTACAGATTGACGAATAAGCAAAATTAGCAGATCAAGTGTAGTACCAACGGTTGGTAGGTTGACTGATATACTTATCACATACACGTCCCGACATTGCATATACAGTAGGAGTTGTGAGTAAATTTATGCATAGACCCCAAGACCAACACTTGAATGTTATCTATAGAATTTTGAGATATCTAAAAGGAACTCCCGGGCGAGGAGTCATGTTTAGAAGAAACGACCACTTAAAGTTATAAGTCTATACTGATGCAGACTGGGCAGGAGATCAGGACAGTCGAAAATCTACTTTAGGATACTTTTCTTTGGTAGGAGGAAACTTAGTAACATGAAAGAGTAAAAAGCAGAAAGTGGTCGCAATTTCAAGTGCTGAAGCTGAGTTTAGAGGCATAGCAAAAGGGGTTATTGAAGTACTATGGCTAAGGAAGCTTTTGTCTGAACTAGGGTTTTGTCCTCAAGAAAGTTGTGAACTATTTTGTGATAACAAGGCAGCGATCAGTATCTCTGAAAATCCAGTTCAACATGATCGCACAAAACATGTAGAAGTTGACAGACACTTTATCAAAGAAAATTTAGAGGCTAATATTATTAGTCTCCCATTCGTACGGTCATGTGAACAAATGGCAGAGATACTGACTAAAGATGTGGGTGCTAGGGCATTCGAGGAAGTCTTAGGCAAGTTAGGTGTAGAAAGTCATACGACCCAAACCTGAGGGGGAGTGTAGAAATTAGAAACAGAATTAAATACTTAATAAGATAAGATAATAAGATGGATAATTATATCTCAATAAGAGTTTTACATTAGCTAGGATACTAGAGATAAGGGGGTATAAATACCCATACAAGCATTGTGCTGATACATATACAAGAAATACCGAGATCAATTATTACTCCTCTAATCTTCCATAATCTCTCTTCCACTAAACCAAACCTAATCTGATTCACTGACTTAACCCGATTTAAGCAGGTACTCGCTTAAATTGGGTCGGGTCACAAATCATAAGGTACCCGGCTTATTTCATGAATTCCTTTCATTCTTACTTACGTACTCGTTTAAACCGAGTCGGGTCATAGGGTACTCGAATGAAACCCTACTAAAACAGCAAAACAAGATTTAAAAAAAATTTGTTTCGGGTATCCAAAAATATCCGATTACATTTTTTATCCAGACCATGACCCAATTCGAGTACACGATTTTTTACCTTTTTAAAAAAACCCGACTGTTTATTTTCGGGTCATCGGGTAATCAGGTCGGGTAGTTTTGAACACCCCTACTTTTGTCGTACCGTGCCAAAAGCATGTCTGCTAGGCCCGCGTGCCAGTCCGGCTCATGCCCAGCTCTACTCACGCATTTTTTATTTCTCATTTTCTCGGTAGCCTCTCTCTACTCCACACTTTTTCTCTCTTAGAAATTAGGGAAAAAATTCATAATTTCTTTTCATCTTCTTCGAATATCATCAATTAACTACGTTTTCTTTGAATCTCATGTCTTAATTATTAAATTATCGTACTATATTATGAATTCGAACAAATTTTATCCATTTTAGTTGAAAATTAAAAAAAAAACCCTTGATTTTTCCCGATTCAATTGAATCATGAAAGTTTCTCATGAAATATGGGCAGTTAATAGTTTATTTGAAATTAGAGTAGAAATTTTTCTTTCAGTTAGAATTTAAAATGTAAAAGTACAAACTATTACATTACAACCAGTTAATTGATTTACTTGTTTGATTACGAATATATTACCTGTTTCATTGGTTTATTTATTCGATTATGAATACACCTTTATGATTAGCTTAAGGTTTTTTTTATAATGTTGAACCATATTTTTTATAGTTATCTATTTTTATGGGGATATTCGGTATAATGTAATATGTTATTAATAGATAAGAGAAATATATTATAGATTTTATTAAAAAAAAATATTTGTTGTAGCATAACAAATTTGGCTAAGGAAGAACAACTAGAAAATACCATGGAAAAAAAGTTAAAAATGACAAGAGAATACAATTAGAAAAGTTAATTGGAGTAATTGATTTTCAGTTCAACCAAACAAAGGAAAATATTTAAATGTAAAATTATTTTTCATGCAACCAAACAATGGAAAAGTTTCATGAAAATGAGTTTTCCACCGTAAAAGATTTTCCATGGAAAACCATTTTCAATTGAAAACATTTTACGCCATACTAAATGGAGCCTTAGTGTAAATTAATGTGTAAACTATTCAAATTTTACTCATGTATCAACCATAAGTAATTGGTGATGTCATAACTGGTGATATCATAATTGGTGACAAGTTACTATGTATATATATAATGATAAATTACTATTAGTTCAAGCACATTACCAATTACTGTTTTTTTAGAGTGACAATATCTATTATCTTTTAACTATAAGATATCATGGTTATTTATGAATAAATAAGTAATAATATCATATAAATTATATCAGGTGATAAGTCATCTATTTGCAAGGGAAAGGTTAAGGGTTAAAAATTTAATGAAGTGAGAAGATCACTTAAATATATTGATGTGATGTCATTACACAAATAACTACTTGTCGTTTGAGAGACGACGACATTAGGTAGAATAGCATGTCGTTGACTTGCCCTTTCAAAATACAAACTAGTGTAGATATCACTTCTTTTTTTTAACAAAAAAGAATATAACTTATGTCATTTATTTTCAAAAGAATTACATGAATTATTTGGGTATAAATTATCAACTCACCTTATATTATAGACCAAAATACCATAGTACTTTTGAGACTTGTCATTTATATCAAAATTCAAAACTCCTATAATTGTGTCCAAGCTTAGTTTTTGAACCTTCAGAGAAATTGTATATTAGCCAATGATTAGTTATGAACCTCCTCATTTGACAGTGGGCGTCGATTGCCTGCGTTTGATATTTGCACTTGTAAACATGGTCTAGTACATGGGAGTTTTGTGATTGCCTCTTAAATGACACAATGAAAGAGACAAAAGTAAGATTCGCTAATAAATATTTAAAGAAAGATTCATTATCTTTTGTTGAGGATTCAACAAATAGGGACAAATTGAATGTACACCCATAATAAAGAATTTCCGGTTATGAGCTCTCGAAGGACATAACTCCATTGGCATTCTTAAACAAAAGTAGATTTGGGAATAATATATGGATTATGCTCCAATTCAATCACATATCACATAATCCTTGACTTTCAATCAAACAACACTGTAAAACCTTCATATCACACGTAACTCAAATCTATTATAATAACGGGTTGATTCAGAGCACAAATAGACTAATAATTAGCTAGATATCACTTCTTTAAAAAGGTTCAAAAGATGCCTAGACAAGTCTTGATTAGTGCTATAAATAGAGGTGAAGCACGCATGTGCAATAAAATAAAATAAAACATGAATCATGCATAAATAATTACCATGATAAATAAAATTATCATTAATTATGCCAAATATTTATAAACAAAAAGCGCTAATATTTACATTGTTGTAAAATTAATTAGTAAACAAAAAAGAAAATAGAATTAAATTGATTTTAGGCCTATAAAAACTATACCTTGTATAGTTGTATACCATGAGTTTTACAGTGTTGTAATAGGCCCCATGAGAGATTGAAACTATTTCTTGGCATTTAAACATTCATTTAATTCCTTTTCAAAACTTATACAATGGGGTATTAGACTATTTGTAGGGTGTTTTGAGATCGAATATTAGGTTGTGGTCATTTTAGTTTCATACATTTTTAAATTTGGTGTTGCCTATTTGTATCACAGTGTACTAGTAGCTTGATAGTAGAGAGATTTCATGGGAGTCATAGGGAAAGGGAAGTCTTAATTTTAAGTCTTCAAGTTTGCAAGTTTACAACTTGCAAGTCACATTCTTTGTACATATTATCAACTATGAGGTGTACGTCAATTGGTAAAAAGGGGTGACATGTGGCAAGCAAAATTTTGACTTGACCTCTAAAAATATAATTCATAGATGCATGCGTTTCACCCGTGTTGTAAACCAACGGGTACAAAACATATTACGATCGAGCACATATATGAGACACTAAACATATTTTGGTGATTAGTAACATAAACATGTGACCTTGATCGGTTCATGAGAGCATAAAATAAGTCTGACGTTCTCCTAGTAAAATATCTCTGATCTTGATAGGCTGATAGCCCTCTGCAGCCTGGCAAATAAATCAAGAGCATCATAAAAACAGTAATGCGCACTGGGAACGACATACATAATTAGGAGATGAGTGATGAGAATGCGTGAGAGCATTATTTTCAAAAGAGTACCATTTGCGATAGCTGTTGTACGTAACTGCTGATTGTTATGAAAAACCTGTTGTCCCATCAATGCCCTGTGGGCTGGAAACATATGCAGTAATAAACATCAAGCAAAATAAGACGATCCTCTTTTGAACCAACATGTATACTTTATATAATGCTGAGTAACATGCTGTATTAAATTACATTTATATTACACTTCTCAGGCCACACGCCCCCCCTCTTAATTCTACATGGTGCAGAGATTATGGAAGCAGGGAATACACTGGAACATAGAGATCTCATATATTGAATTTTGTTATATCAGTTCTCATATATAAGTTTTGTTATAATAGATATAAAAATATAGAAAAACTCATATTAGGTATAAACATTATGATTTTAAATATAGAAATGAAATTACGAAAATGCTCTCGAACATATTTATATCAAGTATAAATTAGAAATTTATTCTGAAACGTAGGACAATAGCTTGACATTAGGATTCTTAAGGCCTTCGTATGAGATGATATTGTGACAGTTTATAATTGTGTTGTGATGATTCTAACATCATTTATTTTTTTTGTCAATTCATCATATTGTGAAATTATAGAATTTTTGTGCATGCGTATTTCGTAATACCAAGATGTCTTTCTCATATTGGTAGATGATGCTCTCTACATGAATGGTAAAAAGTAATGAACTACTCTTTCAAAGGCATGGGTGCAAAAAAAAACTTTTTTTTTTTTTTGTATGCAATTTGTTGTAAATTAAAGAAAAAGATGATGATAAATATGATAAGATTGAAAATAGTAATGACAAATTAGATTTTATTACTTCCTAGACTTCTAGGTTTTCCGATAAACTTTCTTTCAAATATATATCCACCGATATATGTTTTCGAAAATAAGCTATTATGTTGATTGATCGATATTTTGAATGGAAGTTATAACAAGTAATAAGATGTAAATTAAGCATATTGGCTAGACTACTACATAGAATGAAAATGGTAGGTTTACTACTAATCACTGAAATACTAGGTTAAGTAGAGATTTTTCATATTTCTGTTTAGATTTATAATTTGAAGCTTAGGAATATTTCTATATTAGCCAACATATATCATATTGATCTGAAATTATAAGCATCTACTTTTTAAAGGTGATAACCACTAGTTTATGAATATATTCCGCTACACCATATAAATATCTCTTGTTAATCAACCTTAATCATTACTTTATTTTAATCCGACTTTGTGATAGAATCCTTTTTCTTACAAAGAAGTGGGCTTATATACTTATGTTTGTGACTTTACTACTAGGATCTATTTAATTCACTTTAAATATTAGAAAATAATTTCAATTAAATTCAATAAAAAAAATAATTTTAAGTTCTTTGAAAATAATGAGAAATTCCTAATTTATACCTGATATAAATATATAAAGGGGTATTTTTGTAATTTTATTTATATATCTAATATCATAATGTCTATACATGATATTCTTTTTCTGTATTTATATATATCTTCTGTATTTTTATATCTGTTATAACAATACCTATATCTGATATAACAATATTTATAGCTGATATATCAATATCCTAATATAATTTATATCATATAAGAATTAGAAAACCCTTAAAAATAATAAATGTTCAGCAACATCAAAGTACCTTGAATAGGACCTTAATCTTTATCAACCTAGTCTCAGTTGATGGACAAAGAACTTGTATTTAATATTATTAAAATATTTTATTTTAAATAAAATTCTTCCCAAACCAGTAATCAATAATCATTATTTCACAGATAATAAGTAGTAAAAATATTAGTTTTAATATATACAAATTATTTCGGAGAAAATAACTGAGTTTATATACATCTAAGCTTCAAAAAGGTGATTAGTCTGATGATTAAAAATAGAATAATCTTTAATGTAAATGTAAAAATTCTGAATTTTATTCTTATATTATGTCAACTGATGCTAATTACAGATAAATTTCTTTTTGAGTGTGAATAAGGTATAAAAATTTTGGAGACTGAGATGGCTAGTTTAATCATCATATCCTTGGGGAAAAGCTTAGGTTGACTTGTTAATTATATGTGAGATGAGGCGTCCATAGTTACTTCTTAAAAAGGTTATAAATCGTTATTACTCAAAGAAGAATACAAATTTCATACTATGAAGCACCATCTTTTATCCAGTTTTTGTCTTGCATCAAATGGAACCATTTCAAGGCCAAAGAATTTCACAACGTAAGTAAGTACGACGTACCATTTAATCCACATAACATATGTTTAAAGGGTTTTGCTTTGCATTAAGTAATATAAACATAAATATCTAGACTGTGGAATTATCCTAGAATTTTTGTTGAATTATTACCACTTTTCCAGTGTGATTATTTGGCATACACTATAGAGAATATATCTCAAGTGCTTGAAATATAAGCCCAATGAAATGAGGGAAAAAAAAGTGGAAGCAAAGAGAACTATAGCAGAAGATATTCATATAACTTTAAAATATGCCAAAGAAATAAAGTGTGCCTTTCATGTTCCACAAGGTATCTAATTCAAAGGTTCAATAAATTTGAAAAAAAAAATAAAAAAAAAAATCCATCCCATTATCATGTATAGAGATTCTGCGGGATGGATGAAAGAGCTACACAAGTATAGCATATAGATAGAAGGGTGATCATATGTTCCCCGTTCAAGTAGATAGGTATCATGTCAATCTATTATCTCAATTTACTAAAGAAGCCTATTATTCAAAGTAAGTTGATGGCATTACAACTATTCCATAGGGATATATTACCCCTTCCTTGCATGAGATTCTTGATATGGATCTCTAGACAAAGACAAAACATATAAAAAAAAGTTAAAGCGGACTTTAAGTCTAATTAAAACTCTAATAATTATCTGTCTAATTAAAACCCTAATAGTTATCTTTTTTTAGGAGACTTGTATACGACTTCAAAACCAAAGCTTGCTACTTCCACTTTTTTTTATGTGTTTGGTAGGAATTACACTATATTTATGTCCAAAATTACTTGTGAATTTGTGATCAGACTTTTTTAACGGGAATTTATGACATTTCTAGTTCAAGTTACACTGTTTATATACAGTTACTAGGTTTATATCAAGGGCGTTAAAAATTTGCAACAAATATTAATAAAATGGGTAGGTTAATTACATCATGGGGAGACTGATTTATGGCAATAACTAATAAATAAATAGGGTATGCCTTTCGTGCAAAGTCTCGGCTTCTTTTTCTGGGGTATCAAATAATTCATGATACTGGCCTAATTCTATAAAACAAGTTGCCAAATATGTAACACGACATTCATGAATAAATTCGATTATAATTTCATCCAATTGGCAGTCACAATAAAACATGTATAATTACCAAGGCCCCGAGAAAATAGATTTACAGGACACATGAGATAGCGAATATGTGTAGACATACCACTAAAATCTTTTTTAAGGGTTTTTAATCTTATAGTTATGTGTAAAAAAAAATATATGACATGAGAATGGAAGTCAAAAAGTCAATTCCACTAGATCCACTCGATATAATAACAAGTTATCATCTTCACTATAAGATCAAGAAAAACTCCTAAAGCGTGACTGGAATCCTTTTAATTAAGAGGAAAAATGGTTGATCATAGAGGTATTGGCTAGAAGTTTAATTACGTGACCTTTTAGAAATACTTAGTGATAGCTTAGAATAGGAAAATAATGAAATGTTACGTAAATAGCAAGTAGCAGGCAGCAGCCTCGGCTCCCAACTAAGTTTAAGAAGAAATAACTGGAATTTCCACCACCTTTTGCATCCCTTTTCAATTTCTAAATTGTTCCATGTCTTTGCCAATTGCCATCATCAATAAGACAATAAAGTCCAATTTACATCAAAGTTGATTTTGTCCTTCCCCCAAAATAATTAAAGCAATGCATCTTTCGATCTCCTCCGTGTATCTATGCTTCTCCTTTTTCTTGTGAGGTGGTCAATTTTTATTTGAGCCATAGGTGAAATTAAATGAAGTGCATTCATTTTTGTGTCCTCTAACTTTTCATGCCACCATATATTATATGACTATAAATGGCTGCCCTAACTTGGTATACCATACACTTGGACATGGAATCATTAAGGATGCATTTATTAGAAATATATGCATCCATCACATAGACAGGGGAAGATAAATACTACTCCGTATAATATATAGTTTACATGGACATTATGACATCTTTATAATCCTTATGATTATGCAATTGATTAGAAGCAAATCCTCAAATCACCAACCACTTACCTAATCTATTTTAGCAACCTTTCAATTCATATATTCAAAAATTATTTAATTTTTGAGATAAAATAAGTAACAAGGATACAGTCCATACGCAAAATTCTTTTTTTTTTTTTTTTTTAAAGATGAATCTTAGTATAGAGGGTATGGTGAGACCGAGGACAGACGTCATTTTCAGATGGAATTAGGGTGTGGAGTGGGAAAAAGATCCGGCCATATATCACATGGTGCGGCCTTTTGGCATGGAGTTTGCAAGTAAGTGGTGGGGTTAGGGACAATCATATTGATGGATGCTTCCATATTCAACATTCTTATACTACCAAATGGGGGACCTCCTGTTTCTGTTACTACTTTTGCCCTGTGCCATTCCAGGCCATTCAAATGCTACCTCCAACATATAGTACGTACACTACCTTTTTCTTCTGAAGAAACACCAATGCACCAATTCCTACCTTAGTTACGAAGACACTACAGCTACGAGCCTACGATGCTCGTCCGTTGGTTTTGAGATCAAGCCTCATGCCCATAGGTGTTCAAATAGGAGGGGCCCCGTTTAAGAGACCCCTTAACCGGCCCACTTGTAAAAAGGATCTAATCAATAATAGGTCTAATGGGTCGGTCTCTTAAACGGTCATGTTTTATTGGGTGTTTAATGAGTCAAGTTAGGTCAATAATGGGCCTATACTATTCAAGACTTTTAAACACTTTTAGGTAATAAATTATTTTCATATACTTACCGATAGTCCACTACCAAATATTATTGGAGTTGATACATGTAAACTATCACTCTTTATAGATAAAAATTATACTCTCTTTGGACGACCTGACCCGACTCGGCCTGTTATGTATCTCCTTTGACCCGGCACGATTCGGCCCATTTAGCATTTCTTTGGCTCGGTCCGTTTTACATGTGACCCGACCCATCCCAACCCTAACCCAACCCAACACACAGGTCTACTCACGCCTCTCTCGCCCATTACCATTATCAATACTTCACTTCTCTATTAGATCGATACTCTCTGTACGATGTACTAATACACGTGGTCTATGCTGAGCCATACTACAATTTTTATTTTTACATCTTATTATCGTTATAATCTACAACTACGAGCCTACCAGACCAGTGAAAATGTTTATTTGAGTAATTATAATAACTTAATGGAAAATACAAACATAAGACAAGTCAACTAGAGTTAATCCAACCTAAAACGAAACCAAAATTTTTACCTGGATATGGGCATACGACCCACTTGATCCAAACCGATGAAAGTAGAATATCTATACATAATCATCTAAAACCAAAGTAAAATACAAATAAGTTAATTTTTTTCATCAACCAAAAAATTGCATAGTGTTTCCTTCATTTTCTTTTATTCTTACCGTTTAGAATGTTTACTATTTTAAATTTAAACTTTGTCCATAAACTAAGAAAATTATTATCATTCGGAATTTTGATAAATATGTTTTAATGTATATCTTTCAAATATCAACTATTTATAAACACTTAATTTATGATATTTAATTTAAAATTTGTATTGAAATTTACTATAAAAAAAATAAATAAAAAGGATAAAAGATAGCGGAGTAGATTCCTTTAATGGAGCATCTGTGAAGAAGATGAGTCGACCTAGACTTGGAACCAGGCCCGTAGGAGGCCCCATATCATGGAGAAACAATAATTTGGGTCCTTTTGGTAACGCCATAATGTTAGCATCACATTCCTTATTTCCTAAAACTATACTCACTCACTTGTCCTTTTGCTTTGTCTAGTCAAAATTGCACCACTTGATCATTTGAGAGGAGGATCTTTGAGGTGATGGGCTAAGCTACGGGCCTACTAGCCACTTTCCCATTGACTCAAACACTCCAAGTTCTCATTTCTCTTTCATCTTCTATTTTTCCTAATCTTAATTTGTTGTCAAAGTATGGGAGAGATAAAAATTAGTTTTTGAAGCATTAAAGTATTTCTTCACTTGCGTTTGTTAGTTTAATTTTTTATTATGCCTTATAGTATAGTGATGCCATAATAGTATAATTTTTATTTTACACACTAAAAAAAGAAGGATATACGAAATAAACGCCAATTATGATCAAATCTGGAATATATAGTTCATAATTCATAGGTCGGAAATTTTTGTGGTAACAACATATTTTTAATATTTTATTTTAAATGAAAAAACTAAGTTACCTACTCCTATCCTCATACTTCAATTAGTTTTGAAAAAAACTTTCATCCTTCAATTAGGTCCATATATATATATATATATAAATAAATAAAAGAGTACATACACCCACTAACACCACCAATTTAAACATTAATGATGACAATGAGTAATAGCCCAACATAAATTCAACTATTTATTAAATAATCAAAATTACCACAAAATGTCATTAAGACACAACAAAAATTTACCTCTGATTTAAGGTTTATTCTCTAATAAATTCTTTGTATAAATAATAAGAAATTACGGGGTACTATTTTTATGCAATTATTGATAGTGCATCAAGATTCCGATGGTCCAGACTCCAAAGTTCAAAGTCAACATAAATCTAGTTCAGCATGCTCGCAAGTTAAGTCACAAATGACAAATTAATATTCCTGATTGTTTCCTGAGTTGGCTAGCTCAGTAGCTCGTGTAAAAAGAGGAGTTTGCTAATTTTAGATTAATTTACATTACTTTTTATCTTTTTTTTTATAGAATTTGACTATAATACCCATTTATTGATAATTAAAAAGAGGGAGTACTCGGTTCGAGATCTGTTCTATTTTGTTTTTTGGATAGACTAAATAAGAGTAAAAAATGCTCATATTCAGACGAGATTAATTACTAGCTTCCCTTCATTATTGTAATTTATTTTTTATTTGTTTTTTAAACGAATGAAAGTGGGCGTGGTGAAGGCCAAGAAGTTTGACATTGTACGTAGATGTGAAGTGGCCATTTCTTGTCCATTATTGCTAAACTTTTCCAACATTCCCTCGTTGCAATGATATGTTCACACGACATTTGGCATCAACTTTTTTAATTAGGGCTTTTGAGTTGTGATGGGTTCATCATTTAATAAAGATTATGGGCAATTTTGGGGTTGTACGATAATAACATTCATGACTTTATTTAATTTTTATGTTGCTGGAATATCTTCCTCAATTAAAATGCTAGATTATTTTGGCTGTGCTATGGTTTCTCAAATCCCAATATCAATTGCATATAATAATACAGTGGACAATTGGGCATTAGTGCTTATCAACTTGACAGCGAGGGGACAACTAATTCTACTACAGGTATAAGTTAGGACATGAACAGCAGGTGGACATATACATGAGGCATGCCTAATTAAAAGAGGTGCCACCACAATCTAGATATTCTCAACTCCAGCCATACTACCCAAAACTATTGCAAGTACTCCCAAGGGACTCGTGGTCACCACGGACGAGCTTACACCCGCCTGAGCTGTGCCCGTGCTAGAATGATTATTAATACGGAGATATCCACTGTATTAGCTATTGGATTAAGTTGACAATTAATGAACAATTTGGCTATTTGCTCGATGAGCCGCCCTGCATGCTTTAATCTTGGTAACTAAAGAAGCAGAATTACTACATTATAAGCTTTTTCAGATATTGGATTTGATGATGCAACTTTATAGTTTATACCATATGAATAAAAAAATGCTCGAGTCCAGAGTATTACACTATAGCAATAGTTGGTAGGAGGACCATGAGACATACACGTTGTAGTTGAACAAAGAAAATATGCTATTCTCAAAGTAGGTTTAAGGTGGGTAGTTAGTACTCTAATCAGATAGATATAAATCCTCATCTTTAGACCCACAAAATCCACCGCCCTCCTTCATTCCCCGCGTAAAAGTAAATACAGAATACAAAAGGGTCGGGCCCATGAAAAGAAAAAGTTATTTCATACCAAGTTGAGTGTGATCATAGTACTCCATATGTAATCTTAATTCTGTGTACTCAGTATATTTAACCTGAATACGGCACTTCCAGTCTTGGTGGCTGGAGACAGACCAACACTAAACCTTAGGCTATATTCATTCTAGAAATATGGCCTACCAAATCAATCGAGTTTGATGGGTAAGTTGATAAAAGCCAGATGTACAAGTGAAATGACTTACCCATTAGGCATTAGCAAGACCTTGCACGCACCATGCTTTTCTTTGTCATCAACGTCTCAAATTCCAGCACTCGGGGCGTTTTGCATCTGTTTGCACATACTACATGCCATTACGTCTTGCCAATTCTGCCCACTTTCATTTTTTGTGCACATCCATGGACAAAATTACTGATGTTTGTTTTTAGTTGCATGCCAACCACCTGGACATAATTTCTCATGCAAGTTACGTGGCGTCATTTATTTTCCTCTTCTGTAGTTTATCAAATATCTCAGTCCATTCAGTGTGTGCAGTGTTCATGAAGATATTGATCTACTCATTTACTCACCCAGTCGAGTCATAATCGAGAATTTAGTAATAAATGAACTTTTTCTTCTAAATGAGTTTTGTACTTTTAACCTTTAAAGTTTCAAAGTCGAGCGTAATTAACAAATACTCATTAAAAATATGCAATTATATTGCAGTTTTTTTATTATATAAAACTAGAGTTTATATGAAAAACTAATTATTTGAAATAGACATAATATGTGGATAATTTTTATGAACATAAATCAATAAACTTCAAAACAATAATTTTATGAACATAAGTGAACAAATATATATATATATATAATATTCATGTCCAAGTTCATTGATTAAATAATTTTTTTGAAATCGTTTAAATTTGGCTTATTATTTAAATTATTTAAATAAACAAATATAAACGACCTTTTATTCAAACTCGTATCCAGAGTAGTTATTAAATATCTCAGCTCACTTACACCCCTAGTTATAAATGGTTGTATCTAAAACTTCAATTACATGGATTGATGAAGAGATAACGAGTCAACTTGAATATTTCCTCTATCCCTAAAAAAACTACCCCAATTTGACTTTTACGGTATCTAATACACGGCTTTAAACTTTTTTACCTCCAAATCCGTGAGGTAAAAATTATGAAAACTTGATATTCTAAAAATTTACATTATGATGCATCCAATAAGATTCCATTTGAATATATTATTTCTTATAACATGATGAAAATTCATGGTCAAATTTTTCAAACTTTAGCTACAAATAGTGGATTGGAAAAGTCTTTTAGAAACGGAGGGAATATGAGTTTTGTGGCATTGTTATGGTAAGTGGTAAAAATAATTGAGGATATAAGTTTCTTCAGAACAAGTGTACCATTACTTAAAAAACGGAATCAGCCTCTCATCATGTCTATACGCAGTCTATCCACGGACAAGCACCCAAAGGATAGCCTTCCACACCAAAAACTACTTTGACAAGTTAATTACATTTGCGTATCCTTAAAAAGTTCCTGTAAAAAAGGAACCGATAAATCTCCCAACAGGATTTGTATCTGAAACTTAAATTGGGATGTGATGCTCTCAATAATTGGGAATAATCTGTTTTAGTAAAGATGCCAAAAAGGAATACAAAGAACCCATTTTTTTTCCCCAATAATTCCGAGTGTGATCAAAGTATTCTGTACATCAACTTGAACTGACCAAAAACATGTTGCCTCAACCTTTGCAGCCATCTGAATCCTCAGGATTATACAATATATCCTTCCCCCTTTCCACACCCTCTCTAATCTGGTGTTGATTTTCCCTCAAGGCATTTAATGGGGACTTAATCATACAAAGCCATTGGGTTTTCATCACTCGATATTATCTTTCTCTGAGTGGTCTGCAATCATTTTCACAAATCACAAACATTCTACCCCCCATGACTCATGAATACTTTACCTACATAATATAGGGCATAGTTATAAATTCCTTAGGGTATCCACCCGGTCGATGACATCCAATGCTTTAATCCGGTCTCTATCGAAATCGATAATCGGAACAGATGATGGCCGTCTTGTGGAGTAAATTTCTCTTCTAGTCTCTCTTGTTGGAGAATGGCTATTGCTCTTGCTCAATCGGTGATGTTTACTCAAGCGATTCCTTACTGTGTCAAACTCCTGGCTCTTACTAATACCTGGAGTAAGTTTCCTCTTAGTCACATCACAAAGCATCTGCTGGTCTTCAATGGAGAGTGTAGGAGAAGAGCAGGTAGTCTTTTGTGGAGATAGCTGTAGAAAGTTTTGGTTGGGGGACCGCATCGGGGATTTGATAGGAGAACGGGCGCCACAATTCGATGCAGTCCTAGATTGGGTGATAAGATGGTGAAGCCACACCACTAAATCAAGGATGTAAGCCTCAGTTTTCTCCTTATCAGCGTGATATAGAGTCTCAATTCTGAGCAAGTCATTTTGGCCTGCTGGTTTTCGATTGACCTCCGAACTGAAAAACTATAAAGTTAAGACATAGATACTTTCCCTTTTATGAGATATTCAGGTATAACCTGACAGGTAATGAGTATCACTTACCCTGTATTTGCCCATTCTCCGACCCAGCCGAATCCATGATGCGCTCTACAGATTCACATTGCAAAAACACAAACTAGGTGAAATTGATGAGCAATAAAAAGGAATCAATGCCCAGAAAATGCTCTGTAAACAGAAAATTTTCACCCTCAACCCATCCATGTAATAGGTGTTCAATGCTGATATTCTTATTTGTGCTTGATGCAAACCACTAAAAAGTCAGAAATATAAAAATAAAACAAATTTTTTTTATTTGTATTTAACGATTATTCATTCGTTTTTATCCATTATATTACTTTCAAAGAAACATGAAGTGTTATTAGATTTTTTATTTGTATTTCTAATCAAATTATCATATGCTATACAAAGAAACAGTTAACAGTCAGGTGACTCACTTTGTTGTATTCGTAGCAATAGGAACAAGCCAAATCAGAGTCTTCTCCATCTCGACTTTAATTTGTTGGACAGTAAGCTGCCAGAAATTAAAAACATTACACGCAGAAAAAAGTCAAGTAAACTAACTAAACAATACAGAGAAAATGTACAGACTTTCAAGGTTGCTGAGCCACTTTGTCAGAAACAGAAGAAAATTTATGCACCTATTTCACATTCACGGAGTATTAATCATTCTCATTCAGAAATATATGCCCTCAAAGTGCAGAAAGAAAAACTAATCAAGATTTATTTGCACGTAAAAAGGCTAAGAAATAAATAACACTGCTGGGAAAGAGGATCAAGCGTCTAATACAATAATAACCCATTTCATAATCAAATCATGCAGTACCTCTTCTTTAAGCTGAAACGATTGCATTTTTGATCTTAAAGCTGATTTGATGTTAGGAGGCAGTCCCTGATATAAAGCATCCCTTGTGTTTGGTGGTACAGAGTTTGAGCGAGAGAACTGCTTATGAAGATATTGTAAAAAAATCATAAAATGATTTATATGATCTGAAAAGAATTCTGAAAATCTCAATACAGAAATACAAATTCCTAATATAAGCACATCATGAATCTGGTAGCTCATAAAGTTCTCCATCCATCAAAGAGCATCAATATTAAACCATGAAGACAAGAAACACTCCAGCAAACTGATAGAAAATTATTCTTCTTAATGAACAATAACTAATGTTCACGCATCAAACATCTATGATTGACCTGTATCTAATGAATATTTGAGAGAGCAACTAGAAGATAAAAGCAGGACTCACAAGAGTATCTATTTGAGTAATGATATTAGCATAATGCAAGGCCAGACCAGCTGAACCCAATCTTTTATGGTTGTTTGAAGAGGTCTTTACAAGTATATCTCCATCTGCAAAGATAACATTGAAGCACACTAGCTCAGCATAAAAGAATGTACCTTATATATATATAAACAAATGAATCTGTAAAAAAACCCATGAAAATATCACTTAAAATAATGGCTGGTTAGTGTAAGTGTGTAACAATGTGAGACCTGAACCTGAAGAGGGGAAGAAAAGAAACCCAAAATTTGACACTCCTGATACCGGATTCAAGACAAGTTGAAATCTATTACTGCCTCAAAGTTAACTAAAACCTAATTTTGAACAACCTGGTCACCATATACTCCCTCCATTCACTTATATAATTGTTTTACGGTTCATCACAAATATATAGGAGTTAATAGTTCTTGAATCGACATCTAAAACAGAAAAGTAATTGTATAAATGTATTTCAAACAAACAAATTAAAGAATGAGTAAGCTTAGACAAGAGATCTAGTTATAAAGAACAGAGTAGTAAATACATCATGAGGACATGGGTATGCTTTCACTGGAAGACCTATTCTCCTGAACATTGGCAGATGCAGTTGAAAGTATTCAAATTTAATGTCACATGACTCGCAACTCCCGTTCCAAGTTTTATAAATTATTGAACAACATTATTTAGTAGAATTATAGCCCCCTTTGAAGATTATTACATTCTTGTTAATGAAGTATTTACAATCACCCATCACGACAAAAACATAACAAGGATAAACAGGTAATACTTCTATCCCATCACATCCCATCCCATCCCATCCCCTACCCCCCACCCCAAAAATTAAAAATTAAAAATATATAAACAAAAAATATATAAAAATTACCCACGAAATCAGGATTGTGACAGATTAGGTGATTGCAGTTTTAGTTGTGGTGGCTAACTGATTGCAGTGAAGAACAAATGCATTTATTAAACCAAGTATATTTGATTCCATTATAAACCAATAAATGAAGCTTAACAGTCCTTAATTGTTCATGGTACTTCCATTGCCACCCCCATCAAAAAGACTGAATATAAATTATTTTTTAGACTTTACTTTGCATCATTTCAATCATTTGCCTTTTCCCCTCAAAGCAATATGATATGATGAACTTATCTTCCATTGAATCTATTAAAGGAGTGCAGAACAAAGATATAAATTTGTTTAAAATCATCATAATAGTTTATTTTACATGATAATAAATATAAAATTTTCTAGGGTCACACAGTTTCTATAATTTGGAATTTTGGATCCTACTCTCAGACCAAGACATATATTTGTTAAAAATTGTCATAATAGTTTAGTTGACATGATTGAAAAAAAAAGCCATATCTTGACGCCCAACAATGGTAACCCACCCCCAACTTTCATCAACAACCTATACTCTCCAGGTAGCAAAGTTCTCAAACAAAAGCCCTATGTTTTTTACAGTAACAAACCCTCTATGTTACTCAGACTCTTAAGTTCACATCAAAGTACCCGTAGCAAATTTTTGACACACAAACATGGGTGTAGACACTCGACACTTCTTTTTAGACCAAAAACATTTCTTTATTATAAAAAAAAAGCTGAGTCCAACAAGGGTCTGTATCCATGTCCAACAGGGGTATTTAAGTTCAAGAAGCACATCTATACACGTAAACAAAAATTAATACAGGGGAAGGCAATAAAAATATAAACTCATGCAGATGTTCTACTCAGAGAGAGAAACAGAGAATAATTCTTATAAAAAATTTAGATCTGAATTTAGAAAACAGATGATACTGCTCAAGGCTTTTGGTAATGACAAAGGTAATCAAGATCCAAGAACTAGATTTCATAATGACAAAGGTTCAACTAGGTTTTCATGGGATATATAGTTTAGTAAGGCCCATAAATTCTCCATAACATTCAAGCATTTACCTACCACTGGAAACTACCGTCGAATATCTAAATGGGGTACTTATCACCACATTTGATACCCTGGGTTCTTCACACATTTGTAAAAGGTGCATCCCTGCCCAAGGGCTATCCTGATCTCCATTGAAATATAATATTTACAAGTCACTATTCTCTTTCCATTAATCAGACAGCATATTAGCCCTTTCTTTCAAGATATCCCCTATCATTTGAAGTTTATCCCTTGAAGCAGCATCATTTTACTAAACATTTCTTTTGCTCCAATTGACTGCTTAGCCTTTTGGTCTTTCTTTCATAATATCCTTATTCATGTTCTGAACTTTGAAGTATGGATCAGGGCAATAACCTCATTGACCTTGGGGGACCAAGAACATGGTCTATTTTTTGCTGAAGCAGGGAAGGGGGTAGAGGCAAGAATTTGTTTCTTATCCACCCAATCACTCGTATTAAGTTTCCTAACAGGGATACAGACAATAATCAGAATGGGATTCAATTGCTAAATACCAATACATACCGGTACTTCCAAAGGCTTCGTGAATTTCCAAATGTAAAAAGTGAACTATGTCCACTAGCTTCTCCATCACCTACACGTAAACAAGAGACATAAATTGCACAATCAAACAAGAGAAACACAAGTAACATTTTTTCACTTCCTTTTTCTGGGTGTGGGGTTAGGGAAAGGTGAGAGATAGGGAGATTGTGAAAGCAAATCAAGCATCCAATTGCATCAAAGCAATAATAATTAACCTATACTACAAGAACATGAAACCAAAATGCAGTGGAAATACAGCAACAGTAACCAAAGGAATGTATTAATCATAAACTTCAACAGCTTACATCTTCCAAAATTCTAGACCAAAGTGATTTTTTTTTCAAACTATGGACATGCTTTCTCTGGCTCTTCAGCTCAGCCCTTAGAATAGCCAAGCTGTCTCCTGCAAGACAAACACCACCGTGATTGACTTTCATAAACATTGACATATACAATACACAAGAAAGTAGATTCTGAGAAACACATAAGAATAACAGAACCATACATACAGCCATATAAGACAGAGGTAAACAGACAAATAAACGCAAAACTCGTTTGAGTGTATATCTTATCGTCTAGTATTAATAATTTCATTAATTATCGTACATTTTTCCCATAACCATAGCTTACAGACTAAGATTAATTTAACACCAAAGTACGAGGATCCAATCACCAAATAGGCCTCCTCAAGATAAATGGTAACATATCAAGGTGCTATCTCACCAAATCACAAAAAAAAAAAAAAACTATTCAAAATTTGAAGGCTATATACGCTTTTAGTAGGGGATGCTTCCCAGGGACATTAAAGGTGTTTTGGAAACATATATTGTCAATTACTTGGTCTCCAAGAATATAGGGTCCCTAGAGGAGGCATATGGGAAATTGATAGGATTGGTAGTATAGGGTAGAAAGAGAGGATCCAATCACCTTAACAGTCTCTTGGTGGCTCCAAGGACACATGGAAGCACCTCAAATTGTTACCCTTCCGTGTGAGAAAGTCAATAAGTCCAAATTGAAAGGCTTTTGGACCTTTTCTATGATAGTTTTTCGAGACTGATGTGGTCTTGTAGGATGCCTCCTTAGGTAGGTCATAAAAAGTTGTATGGAATCATAAACAACCAACAAGTTTGTACAAAGAGCCTCGGTAATCCATGCAAGGTGTGTTTTGAATATTATAGAACTAATAGAAATAGACAATTGAAAGGATTACTTAACATGAGTTGGGGTTTTGGCTGGTTTCAAGTGTATATCTTATTGTCTAGTATTCACATATACCCATCATACACAGTTAAAGACTGCATCATATATCTTAATAGCTAAGATTAAGTTTAATGCCAAAGTAAGTGGTTCCATATATTTTTCTCCCTCCATGAGAAATATATCAAGGTGTTACTTCACCGGATTCTAAAAATCACATACTATTTAAAATTTGAGGGCTAAAATACAGGTTTTTGAGCAAATTTTGAAAATAATATTCAAAATTTATCTTGTGGAAGAGGATGCTTCTCGAGGTCAGTAAAGGAGGTTTGAAACCATTTATCAATTACTTGGTCTCTCTAAAGACCCAAAAAAGACTCCAATACCCTATAGAAGACAAATTAATTAGATTGGTTGTATAGAGTTGAAAGAGAGGGTTCCAATAAACTTAAAAGCCTCTTGTTGGTCTACAAGGTTCCATGGGAAGCACCTTAAATTGTTACCCTTCTCTGTCCAAAAAGTCAAAAATGTCCAAATTGGAAGGCTATACAAGACTTTGGACCTTTTTCATGGAAGTTTTTCGAGACTAATGTGTAGAGTTGTGGGATGACTCCTTAGGGAGGTCATAAAAAGTTGTACGGAACCATTAACAACCAATAAGTTTGTACTAAGAGCCTTGGTGATCAGTTAAAAGGTGGGTTTGAATATTAATGAAATAAGAGAAACAAAAAGGGGTTATGGATGGTTTAGACTTTGAAGGGTATATCTTATTGTCTAGTATAATATCCATCATACAATTTTCCTGTTAAAAAACTGCTTCTTACATTTTATTGGTGGAAATTAAGTTTTACGCTGAATAGCCCTTGCATGATCCTTTAAGATCCAAGAGAAGAAAATTAAGGCAAAACCTCACCATATCTGAAAAAGTACAAACTATTCAAAACTTGCCTTTGTGCATTTTTGAAGCAATTATTGAAAAAATATTTAACTAGTGGTAAGTAGGGGTACTTAACAAACCAAGCTACTCGGATTCAGCTTGGCTCGGTAGAGCTCGTCTCAAGACTTAAACAAACCAAGTTGAGCAAGGTCTGGCTCGACTCGAAAGTTCGTTAACAAGCTCGATAAAATTTAATATATAAATATTTTAAAAAAAAATAATATAATGCTTATATTTTGAATTCTTTTTTATATTTTAATTAAAAATTTGTTGTCGAACCGAGTTTCGAGCCTAGCTCCTATTTAACTATCGAGCTCGAGCTCGAGCCCGATATCAAAAGCTTGTCGAGCTCAAACCGAGCATATCCTTAACGAGCCCACTCCTATTTGGGCTCGGCTCTTTGATTAAGCACCCCTAGTGGTAAGTAATGTTTCTCAAGGTCATTAAAGGTAGTTTGGAACTATTCATTGTCAATTACTTGGTCTCAAAAGTCTTGAAAACAAGTCCAAGACCTAATAGGAGGCATATGGGAAATTGGTTGGATTGGTAGTATAAAATTGAAAGAGAGGGTTCCAATCACCTTAAAAACTTCTTGGTAGTCTCCAAGGACCCATGGGAAGCACCACTAACTGTTACCCTTTTGTGTCGGAGAAGTTGAAAATCTCCAAATTCGAAGGCTATACATGACTACCTTTTGTCATAAAAGTTTTTTCAACACTGCTGCGGTATTGTGGGATGCCTCCTTAGGTAAGTCATAGGAAGTTGTATGGAACCATGAACAACCAACAAGTCTGTACCAAGAGCCTCAGTGATCCATGGAGAGGTGGGTTTGGAATATTATCGGACTGAGAGGGTAACTTAACAATAGTAGGGGTAGCAAAAGCTAAAGGACATTTATAGGTATTGAAATGCATTGCATACCAGAAACTCAGAACCAGTATGCACTATGTTTCTTTTACTTGAGAAACAGAATTGGATACAAAATATATCCAACATTCTGACACAGTAATTAGAAATACAAGGATACGGAGACACTACCATACATATTAGACACTGGCGTGGGGATACAGCAAGCATGATATATGCATCTAAAGTATAATATACACCAGTTTTTAAGCCATTGAAATAAACCCTAGCAAATAACAACAAATTGACATAAAAAGGGGATGTTGTTACCACTTGAGGAGGGAGAGAAAGGGAAATAAAAAAAAAGGAAAAAAAACTGTAACCAACCATACATTTGGTTAACTAAGGTCCCACTCCTTTCAGTAAATGCCCCATCTGAAAATAGTTTGAGTATATTTAGAACAACTTGATGCATTCAGAATATGATCAGACCATTCAGACCTTTATTCTCGCCCAAATTCATGACCGCTCCTGTCTGTACCAGCTCAGTGCACAGACTATGCTCAACTAAAAAGAAACGCGTATGATATTTCAATACCAGAATTTATCGGCATCCAGTGAACAAAAACTGGTTTTTGCATAAGGGGAAGTGGATTGGAAGGAAGAGAGAACACAGGAGGCAGATAGGCCATAGAAACAATTGACAGCTGTTATTACTAAACACTTCTTTTGTAACAATCCAATACCAACATCTTGCACATGTGCCTTTACATTCTACTAGGAGAGCCTTATTGCCTACACACTTCAGGATCAATTTCAGACCAGGTAACACCATACTAAAAGTGAAGAAATAGCCACAATTGAGAGAAGGGTAAGTAAGAAACTCAGTGCATACAAATTAATCGCTGATACCTCTCTGAGCTGTGCTAGGGTTATCTTCCTCTTGTAGCTTCCGTTTATAATCTTGTTCAAACCTATCCAAAGCATGCGACTCATGATACAACTCCTGCATAAAGTTTAAACAATGTACTTAGAAGTAATACCTAAGCAGGTTCTTTATTTTTATGGAGCATAAGATAATCACCTATCTAATAATATAGTTAGAAACTCAGTGAAATAACATGGACACAGTTATGAATACACATTTTAAACATCAGGATGTACTAAATTAACTTAACATCAATTAAAGCTAATATTTCATGATTCCTTTATAATGCACCATAAAATCATCATAAGCTCATTAAATGAGAACTAACAAGGGAATATGCTGGACAAAGACAATGGTTTGGGATTGTTGTCAAAATCAACTAGATGTAATAGCATTGTGAACATATGGTGCAAGAAGTTTTAATGATTGCAGAACTTTTCCAAATGAAAACAAGAGAAAAACCAACTGCATGTACCAGAACATTAACATGTGACAAAGAAAGATATATACATTCATAATGGAGAGCAACGTGCCCCACTTCCAGAAAACAATTGACCTTTTTTCCTCTTTGCAAGCTAGCAGGAATTATCCTTGTAATCCCTAAGTGCTAAGATAGAGAATTTTTCACACTAATACAGAAATTCCATCAACTTTTAGCTAGGTTTTGAGAGTAAGAAAGATTAGTTCTAATCCTAGGGAGAAATTAGAAGAACTTGAGATTGTGAAAGTTTAAGGCACAACACTTGTTTACATGATATAAATGTGCATTTCAAATCAATAGAACACATGGTCAATACCATACAGAACTTGAAGTTATCTGAGATCAAAAAATTGAAGATCACTTACTGCTGTGTACTGAACCAATGTCATGAGATTTTGCATTATCATCTCAGCTTCTTCTTTCAACTTTTGAGGACTGACTTCAGAGGCCAATCTGAAATGCACATAATGTACACAATTATCTTGCAACTCAGAAAAGTATAGAAATCATCAAAACATAAAATTCAACTAGCATTACTTCTCAAAATAACGATCCAAATTGTGATATTGAGGGTCTTTACAGCGATTTCCAAAGCGAACGACCTCCCCACAAAACACTTTTAATTCTTCTCTGGTAAAGTTAAACGGGAAACAAGTGTCATTTCTATTTGAATAGAAACAAAATACGAGTAGGTCTAGCAAATGAAGCTCACTGCGCCTGTTCTACCAGTAACTACCTCTTGTCAGCTGCTGCAATCCTTTGGAGTTCTTCAATATCTTTGGATATCAAGCTCTGCACACCTTCGGACCGAAGCACCACCTCCTTAAGATGTTTGATGCTTTCCTTGGATAGCGATTGCATAAGGCTTGCACCCTTCACAATTGTGTTGGCGACTTCAAATGCAAGTATTGATATCTTATTCCCTTTGGTAGTTACACTTGAGACAAAACCACCACTGAGGTGCAAGCTGGTCATGCTACTACCAAGGGTATCTAAAACTTCTACTGCTTTGCCAAACCCAGCAGTGCCAGCTTTACCCAAAAGAGAGCCCACCTCAGACACCTGTTCACCAAAGAAAGAACTTTCTTTATTTCCACAAAAACAAAACCTCCCACTAGCCATTCCCAAGAACCTAACTTTTTGTAACCCTCAGTATAAAATCTGGGCAAAACAAATCCAGACATAGATGGTTGACGCAACAATGTGAAGCACCAATAATATTGTAGAATACAAGAAAGTAAAATACATAAGACTAATGTAAATACCAAAATCTCTTATTAGAAAGAAAGTGTATCTTGTTCATTAATCAACAAAAAGAAACATATCAGGGGTAAGAAAGCAGGCTCACAACATGATGAGTGCATGAACATCACATTCCGTGGCATATAGACACACAATTAAACTCTTATCTTTTATAGCTAGTCGGTACACTGATTGAAAACTAATCTTAATTGCAGGCAAAATTAAGATCAGAAATGAGAAGCTTTATTTTATAGCACACACTGTCACTCAAGACTTCGCACAGCTAGAGAATGTCAAATAAGCAGGTTACAAGCAGGAGCCCTTGACAATAGGACGAGTGCATTTTTTTGCTTCAACGTTACTTCGTCCTTAATGAGGCCATAGCATTCGGATTCATATTTCATATATCAAGTAATTAGTCCCTACAAACATTTACCTTAAAGGATATATTGAAGAAAAAAGGTTACATTATCCCACAAAATATGTAGATGTATGGTACTGAAATCCTCAGAAAAACCTTGATATCAATTCCTAGAATGTTGTAGACAAAGAACATTAAATTAACCCATGATAGGATATTTTCAAGATATTGTTTCCCTGTAACTTACTCATTTTATCTTTATTGGAAGTTTGCGACAAAGAGTACGATCTCTTTTTCCTTCCAAGTTTTTCAAGGAAATGAACAATAAATCTACAATGCCAATCAATATTTGTAGCATATGTGCAAATCTTGGAGTGCTACCAAGCCTTCAGACAGGGTGTTTACTATTTAGGCTATAAGAAAAAAAAAATTTAAGCAGAAAAAAGAGTAAAAGTTAAGGCCTATTAACTTCATGTATGAGCTACAAAAATCAGATCCGAACTAGTAGGTTCAACTCACACCTTGTTAACATGTTCAGAAATTAAGTTCATATCAGGTCCAACTAGATAAGTTGAGCGCACGAAGTAAAATGAACATAACATTACTCCCCTGAATTTTTTCATCTTTTAAAAATTTTAAAAAAGTTCTCCAAATAATAGTTCTTTGAATGCCTCGGCTTTTCTTCACCCCCAAGGTTACAGGCTACAAGTTAATTCCTAACTTAAGTACAGTACACCACATATTCACTTAGAGGTGAAGCTAATGAACAACTGATGAACGAAAAAATTTAGAATCACTAGCAGGATATAACCAAGAACAAAAGAGGAAACAAAATGGCATGCCATAAAACCAATAGGTAAACATATAAACTGGCAATTTCTCAAGCTAACTCTACCTATCAATTGTTTACTCATTAAACAAATCAGAGTTCTATTCTGCATAAAATACTCTTCCTAATATCCCTTTACCTACTGGAGCTTCGATATGACAGTTGTTATCAATCATTAATCGGCTACCAGTGTTGTCCAGGGGTACAGTGGTCACCAGATTCTCAACCATCTATGTACTGCCACCCAACTCACTCTAGCAGCATAATACCGTCTTAGGGTGAGCTTGAAGCAAAAGACAGAAAGAAATTAGGAATTATGGAAATCATACATTGGAATACCAAGAATGTGGTTATTCGAAATTTTTGCATGCCTTGAGGATGAAAAAGAAAAGTAATTAGGATACACAAAATGGGTCTACAAAGGTGCGAAGTCGAGCTGCTAGGTGGTTGACGAATATTTTCTTTTTAAAGAATATTTTTGGTATTTTGCTACATGGCATACAGACTTAAATGTGTAAAGACGAAATTTTGACAAAAGTACATTTCGAGGCTCATACTCTAGCAAGGACAGAAGACATGCCAAACAGCCAAGAGTACATCAGGAGATATATATTGTGAACATGAAGTTACATTCCATGATTGTAAGCATTCCAGTGATTTTATAATTCTGCTCAAATCAACAGTAACACGAGATGTATATTCCAAATGTAGTGGAATACCATTCGAAGAGCCACTGACATTTACATTCTACTGGGTGCAACTGCAGCGGCAACACTAATAAACTAATAACAAGCTGCTTAACTTTACATTGATTCTTTCCTGATCATATTTCAGCATATCACTTTGCAAAAATAAAAGTACCTTTATTGATCTGAAATTAAAATGAGTGATGACATGTGTACTCGTTCATACAGCAGAACACATAGTGACGGATCACGATAAAACAGTGGATGCACCAAGTGCCTTCAAATATTAGCTGACAGCAGAATCCAAATAAACTTTAAACAATGCTAGACAACATATGATAGGAAATCACCTTTGCAACTGCAACCTGCTTGGACTTTGTCGACCTAGATTTATGTGAGGAAACCCTAGAAATTGGCGGAATTCCATCATCAATTGCATCCGAATATGCCCCATTAGAGTTCTCATCGATTCCATTAGTATCCATCTCCGGAAATGAAAAGGGTTCCCTAATGTGCTTATCAACATTGTCCCCCCCATTGGGAGGAATTGAACCACTTATGTCTTTGCCAGACAATGCATGAGAATCCAACAGTCCTCCAGCACCATAATTGCTACCCCCATTCTGCGAATAACTACTACTAGGGACATTTTCAACGGTAGCCCTCCTTGAGCATATACCACCCATTTTATTCACACAAAAAAACACTTACACTTCGATCACTTTCAGCTAAACATATTTTGCATAAAACCTCTCCAAATTTGTACGTGACTACAAGAAGACCTCCAAATCAAAAGGACCCACAAAATCAAGACTCTAACATAGTAACATCAATATCACCGGCAGACTGATCTGCCACAATACTCTAAACAGGGTTTCTACTCATACCCACAAAAATCCGGTTCCAGAGCTGCAAACCAAAAAACAAACAACACCTATATAATTAATATAACAATCCCATTTAAAAATTAAAAAAAAAACAAATAAGAAAAATGATCAACAAGACAAAAGCATAGATATTGAACTAATTAAGTATCAAAAATTGCAAAAGCTTGAAAACCAATTTCAGAAAGCGTGAAAAAAAGCTAGACCAAACCAAAACACTCAACCCAAAAAAATAAAAAAGCATGGCAGGATAGATAGCATACTTAGAAGAGCATATAAGTGAGGAAGTGTGAAAGTATTAGATGGATCTGAGTGAGAAAACCGAGAAATTCATTGATTTATCTTTATTTTTAATTAATATTTCCCAAGTGAAAATTTCCCAGAAAAAGCGAGTAAAAGAAACGGCGAAGAAATTGAAGGGGTAGGAGTGGATTATGAAGATGATGATGATGATGATACAAATAGAGGAGTGTAAACAGTGTGATAAAGATTGAAACTTCAAACATAAGATGAAGAAGAAGACGGCCCCCAAACCCAGGTCACACGGTCAGCAAGGAGGCGCAGACTAAGCTGTATGCCTAAACCAAAACCGAAGCAAAGGAGGTAAGGGTTTTCGGTGGTGGGGGTTTGAGTCAAACACCAAACCCAACATTTTGAGCAATTCCACTGTACTATTCTAACTGTGTGGTTAAGCTTTTGAGACTTTTTTCACCTCTCCTTTGACCATTTCACATCTTGGTTTTTTCACTCCTACTCGCACTTCTTGGCTCGTGATGTGTAACCCCTTTTTCCCTACTCTTGGAGCTAGCTTATATTAAGAAGATTTCAATCTTTATACTTTTTTTCTTTCCATTGGAAATATTATAAATTTAGATTCAGTCTTTGTCTATGAATTTTTTATTTAGATAAAAAAATATTTATTTAAAATTTTGATATCGTCTTAATGTATATTTTTTTCAATATTAGTTTTTTTATATTTTTTTAAATGCACAATTGAAATTATTAGAATTTCAAGTTTACATTAGGAGTTATGTAAAAAGAAAATGGAAAAAAAAAACCGAAAAAGTACTATCTTATAGTGTGATTATTGTTCACTCAAAAAAAAAAAGGGCTAGACATTATAAGTAGATTGGTACATATCATGTAGAGTTGTAGTGTATTTGTGTTTTTGTACAAAAGTGGTGTTATCTTGGATTTAGAGAATACAAACGATTATGTTCTTGATAGGTGCGTTTAACTTATCAACTGCATGAAATTTTGGATTGTTTGATGTGTCATGTATGGTACATTTTGCTATTTCATATATGGATGATGAATCTATTTTGTTTTTTTTTTTTTTATTCACTCTAAAGTGGAGTGTCTCAAATGCTTTTACCCTAATGCCTAATCTAAGGGGTGATTTCATTTTCTTGCATGTTTTTAAACTTGTCATACAATAGTCAATAGGATTAAAATTGTGAAAGACAGTGTCTAAGATTTTGCTTTAATTTTGCCAGTGAAAAATAAAAATAGAAATAGTTGATTAGACCAATACCAATTTTTTTCTACTTAGACCCTGGCCTTGTTATTTACGGATTACTATATAATTAATTAGGTAGGTTAATTAGAAATCTTCTAATGATGATATGGTATCAATCCAAGTTTTGCTTTGCCTGTGAATAATATTTACTATTTATGCAAGCCCTTTGTCCACGAATTGATTTATGAATCTTCTACTAATCGCGCTTGATAAGTTGATTTTTCTTTTTATGAAAATCTTAATCAAAATTTATGTATTGAAGTCCTTCACAAGTTTCCATTTAATTAAGTCCAACCCCATATACAAGCAATGTTGTCAATCATCTATAACTATTATTAAAGCAAAACTCCAGCTAATGTCATAATTGACACATGTTAAGTTATTATAAAAAAATTCCCGCCTTTTTTCTAAATGATGTCATCTTTTTTTTTCTACTTTACATTAATATTTGATTGAAAAATGATATATATAGAAAATTGTGTGACTATATAAATTCCTAAATAATTTAAACTATCTTAATTTATTCCATTTATTTTATATTTTCTCTATCTTTTTCTATAATAATTTTTTATTTAATGTGATAAAAATCCCAATTTAATTTTTTATGGCAATTCTATAAAACTTATAAGTTTTTACCAATAATAAAAATACTCTTATAATTGAAATATTTAACAAAAATAGTTTATTATTAAACCGTATATCGCACGGGACTTATCTAATATTTTTCTTACACAAACTTCTGTTAATCCTGCAAGACAATTGTATAAAGCGGTTGCTTGATTATCAAATATCAATGGTCAAATTACTGAGTCACACGTAGGTCCACAGACCCATTATATAACACTATTTTTTAAGTTTACATGATCGACGCAATAATATATCAATTTGTAGTATGATCATGCATCTTAATTTAAGGCACTATGTAGTACGTAAAGTATTAGATGGCTAATGATCCAATTGCTAGTAGTATACCTTTAACAACCATTTACAATAGCAATCAAACTATCAAAGAAAAAATATTTTAAGGTTCTAGAACATTTGTCATACAATTTTGATGAATATATGGAGTCCATTGTCACGGATTGAAAATAGATCACCAGTACATCACCAAATATTACGAGACTTTGACTTAGGTCGGTTTATTCTATATATATGCACAATCAGTATAATATATAACGAGGAATGAATACACATAGACACTATATAACTTGTATTACATATGCAAGCATTCATATGACACGATGCGTCATAGTATCGGAAAATTATCAATATGGGATAAAGTGGTCCGTATAAAATATCGAGATAGTTTAATATTAAGTAGAGGAATGGTTCTGTATGTATTTTAAAGCAATTGTTAAAACTCTTATCATATATTTATCGGAATCAAAATAAGTTTTACGCAATATTTGGGATGGTTATAGTCTTGTATTTGTCTTAAAAGTTGTGCTTCAGATATAGTGAGTACTAAATATTCAGAGTCTATTTCATGTTATTGTCAAATTTTTATTTTTAATCTTGTAATATTTTAAATTCTACTATCTAGATTGAGTCGTAACCTTAAAATTGTGTCTCGTAAAAAAAGACCTTAAAACAACTTAGGACCAACCACACCATCATTTTTTCTTGCAGCTATTTTAGGTTTCAAAATATAAGATGGGTTAAGTTGGCGGAAAATGTAATCTAGTAAAAGTATTTTTATTTGTCTAACACAAACTAGCACTAGATTGAAACAGAAACTGCGCTGCTCCCATCGTAATACTCTCTCATACATACCAGAGTTCATTGTCCTAATATTTCATCACATTACACTCTTAGGTCCTAGCGACAAGTTATGTATGCAATTATACCTGCTATCACCCGAAAATATGTATCCTAATACATACATTCTTTTATTGTACATGTCACATAAAGTAGAAAGGGGCAAAGTCCCAATACAATAATCAAATTATAGGTATCTTCATCGATAAGAACTGTTCTCCCTTTCCAAAAATCAGTTACAAAAAGTAGCTCATGCAGAGTACAATTAATTAATGGATAAGTTCATGGAAAAAACTTCTTTACCTACTACTAAATCAAAGGTAACTTCATTGTATATACATAATATAAAAACAGTGAATTTCTTGACTTGGTTTTAAAAACATTCAACAAAAGAAGATTCTTTGTCAAATAACATAGTCAAAACTCAAAACAGCCAAGAGATCTGACCAAAGAAAAAATACGATAAATTTCCGATAGAAAATAAAGATAAGAAAAGACATCAAGGAAAAGAGATAATCATAAGCACATACACAATCAAAGGAAAGCTCATTTCACATGATTACAAAAGTAGACGTAGATGTGAGAAGGGGTCAAAGCCATGAAAGGAAAAGAAATTAAGCAAGTCTATCTATCTACTTATCTATCTTATGTCAAAAAAAAAAAAAAAAAAGGTTGATGGTCTCAAGATAGACATGAATAAAGCGCATGACCGTGTTACCTTTAGACAAGATGGAATTCCCATAATCTAAGAGAAAGCAAGTAATGGAGTGTGTTACCATAGTTGCTCTCCATTTTAATTAATGGAGAGCCTTCATGTCTCTTTAAGCCAACAGTAGGCTACGCAAAACGTTCACGAAAATTTGTTTGTGCGCAAACTTACAACTCCTAGCTATTGACAACGGGTCCCTTAATCTTTAAGATTTTTCCTCCTAATTCCTATATAAATCTACCTACCACGCCTTAATCATCATCAACTATTTATTCACAATTCATCAATTACCAACACCTAATATTCAACTTTTCAATAACCCTTCAAGGTCAATCAACAACAATATATTCCGAGTTTTCAAGCATCTAAAGACACATTTTCTAGTTCATAGTACGAACCGTTCTATTGATTTTATAGCTATGCATATATGCACTTGGGGGTTTTATTATTTAATTAACCAAGGTATCCATCTGCAGGGCGCAGCTAAAAGTGGTAAAGATAAGCTCGGTCAATCCACTTTGTCCCCAGGCACAAGCTCTAGACAAAAGACAACTGCCGTTATGTAGTGTTGGGTTTCCAAAGAATGGCCTTTATCACCCCCAATAAGATTCCACGCTTTCGTAGAACATGAATGCCACACAATATATTTAGGATATCGCATTCTGTATCATCTCTTCATGACATAATTTTTTTTCTAATAGTGCAAGCAAAAGAAAACAATTGAACTTCATTTCAACTTTCACGAGCAAGTGATTAGATCATTGCAACAGGAAGAATATAGAAAGCATCCTAAGAAACAGAAAATGAGCATGTACAGAAATTCAAAACCAAAAGCTCTTAGTACCGTAATTTTTGTCATAAACTGATCAAAAACCATTAAGCCTTTCACTTTCCGAACATTTTCTAAGAACTCCCTGTCACAAAACAAAATAAAACCTATCATCCACCCTCCGTCATCATGGCCAAGAAAAGATAGCAACTCCAGATTGGCAGAATGAGGCGCCAGAAATTATTGCATGGCAAAACCAAGCCCGCTCAGCTTCAGTACTACAGACACCCACTTTCTATCATATCCATCTCATCTGATCAACTTTCCCTTTTAAAAACTAAGGCAGAAACCCAAAAAATCTACCTCACTATTTTTTTTTTGAGCATTGTATAGTAATCAAAATTTGAATCTTCACAGTGAAGAATCAGCTGTTCTCAGCTCAGAGGAAGCACCCGTAGAGCATGATGCAGGAGAATTTGATTCTGCCATAATCTTTAACTGCAAGCCTTGAAGCAGCTTTGATTCCGGTCTCCATTTCATGTACTGTAAGAAAACACATCAAGTAAATCAAAAACTCTTTGGAAATTTGATTTAAAAAATTGTAACTACATTCTACAGCCGACCAGAAATAATTGCCAAGAAAAGGATTGAAACGTTTAGTAAGTTGACATGCAATACACAAGAATACAGACACAGAACAATGGACAATTTATGGCTGCAACAATAATAAGAAGCACGTGTAAATTACCTTCTGAACAAAAGCATTTATCTCTTCCTCTGTAAGGCCTTCATCATCTTCACCACCATCCTCCCAACCAAGAGCACGTAAAAAATCCAACTCTTCCTCTGGATGGATGAGTTCATGATGACTCAAGTCACTCCCTCTCTGGTCTGAAAAGCTCTCAGCCAACTTACAAGTACCATTACAGTTCAACTCGCTACCATTTTCAACAGGACTGGACGGACCAGAGGCCATCTCCTTCTCTTCACCGGAATTCTGCACAACAGATGAGACAGCTGCACCAGAATCAACAGCAGTAGAAGTGCCACCCTTGGATTTCTTCCTCACTAGGTTAAAAAAATCATTCCGGCTCTGAAGTTGAGCATGAGACAACCGCTTATCCAGCAGTTGTGCACCATTCAAATTATAAGCAGATGTCTTGCGATCATTGTTAGAATGTTTCAGGATATTTGAATTCTTAAAAGGAAGAGATGCAATTGAAGGAGAACCAGTAGATGGACCATTTGCAACTGCACTTGTAACCTTAACTGTTTGAACAGAAACATCCTTCAAAGCAGGAACAACTTTTTCTCGTCCAGGTTTAAGCAACAGAAGCTTAGATGAAGATGAATTTAAACTGTCTGGGCGACCACTCCCACCACGAACAACTTGATTCCCAATCTGCAAAGATGGCATTTGCTGCAGCCCATTCTTAGGACCAACCACACCATCATTGGTTCTTGCAGCTGTTTTAGGTTTCAACTTATCAGAAGGGTTAAGGACCTGCAGGAAAAATGTAATCCAGTTAGATTTATATTCCTTTGTCTGACATGAATAAGCAATGGGTTGAAACAGGAACTGTCAAACACTGGTCCCCATAGTATTATACTCCCTCCAACCAGAGTTCATTGTCCTATTGTTGAAGCTACCTATGATTTTTTACTTTATTGAGACGTTCCTGATCTACTTTTGTTGACTCGTTTTCTAAAAAAATTTGCTCGATGTATTGGATATTTTCCAGTGACAAACTTTTGATTCCATACATTACTTGTCACTATGAAATTGAGTTATACCCTTCAAAATTAGTCACAAAAAGTAACTCATGCAAATTGCAATTTCATGGAAAAAAAAAACTATTGTCCTTGCAACAAAATCAAAGGTGACTTCATATAAAAAGTAAAAAAAAAAATTTGACTTGCTTAAAAAACATTCAACAAAAGATGATTCCTACTTAGTCAAATTATATAGTAAAAACAGCCAAGAGACCTGACCAGAGAAAACTAACAAGAAATTCCAGATAGAAAATCAAGATAAGCAAATAACTTCTACTGAAAGAAAAATGCCATCAGGTGAGCAATAGATGTTCCAGCACAGTAACAGAAGAGATAATCATAAGTGGATACACAAGGTGGGGAAAGATCATTTCACAGGATTACAAAAGTAGATGTAGACCTGAAAAGAAAAAAGGTGAAAGGAAAAGTAATCAAGCAAGACTTGGCGCCTCCTAAGGTCATCAAGAACATGATCATAGATAAGAACTGTAGCGATTTAGAGACCAATATCCACATTATTCTAGAGACCAGGGTTTTAATTTACATTGACAAAACACCTCCACCTGCTCCCCCTCTCTCCAACCAATGAGCGTTTCGTACACTGCTATACTCCTAAACAATTCCAGTATTCTTGCATGCTTGATAAGGAAACATCAACTATTGTGTTCACAAGCAAGTAATAGTCTGTGTATATGTGTTTGGAGTGAATGTTCATTACAATCAAGCACTAATCAAATAAGGAATTAAAAGCTTAACTTAAATTTGAACTTCAAAGATTAACCAAGGCTTAGGAAATCCTTTAAACAAGGAAGGAATATCTAAAAAGTAAACTATGATAGTTCGGAGGGGTGGAATCACCATCAAAGAAGCCCACTATCATCTGTCAAATATACTCAACTAGTTTTGATGATTGAAGGCAAAATCAAATAAATTTAAATCTAATCAGTCACTAATCTAAAATTATGTTATACCATACAAAAATGCTAATGCATCAAACACACATATGGTCACCTGTATAATTAGAATTATACCTTAGACATATGACAGCAAACATTATTTTACAGTAAGACCATTTACCCACGGTTAAAGAGTAGATTCTAGAATCAACTAATCAAATTCAACCCCCAAAATCAATGTTGAAAGATTATTTGACTTAGTCACGCCCAAAATCTAACGCACACTATCAAAGAAAAGGTCGACAAGAAAGCCATTCACCCCAACCATCAAATAGAAAATGAGAAATCAAAGGTAATTGCACAAAAGCTAGGTGATTTGTTATGTCAAAAATGCTAAGGTAAATGGCCAATCATTTTACAGTGGAGAAGTGCAAAGTTATGAAATGGGTAAGATGATACAAAGGAAAATGTAAAGACAGTACTATTTTGACATGATAAAAGTAACAAATCTAGGAAAATATGAGGAATCTACAGCCTAGACTATTGCTTAGATAGCTATTTTGGAGGAAGCACATGCCACCTGATTACCATCCTGATCAATTTAGTGGATAACATAGTAAATTCATTACTCTGATTTTGACCCCCCAAGATGCAACAAAAATAGTATACTTATCCTGATTCTAGATTTGACACTTCAAGCTTGACAAAAGATGAGTAATCCTGCAGATATTTGCAGCAAGATTGTAGACAGTAGATACATAACAAATTGTCAAACTTCAAAAAGAGGAGAAATTGCTGATATGAATATAAAAAGACACTAGTCTAGGTCAGATTTAGAAGCTAAACAAGAAAATTATCTTAGATCAAATGCTGAACCAATAAAATAAAATTAAAAAAAAGGTGAGAGATATTGATTGTATCAACCACTCAGGACAAATTCTACGGGCAAGCCTCCACATAAAAAAGCAGGCAAAGTCTGTAACGCAACATGGAAAGACGGAAACCTCCTAAATGCACCAAACCAGACTGTAGAGAACAAACCTCCCTCCCCAAGGAAAAAGTGACAGTCAAATCATACTTAAAAGACAGTCAAATCTATAATCCTTCAGAAGTCCACCAAAATCCACTGACACAATCACAAATTAATACATCAAAAACTGCAACAGAAAACAATGGATCGCTACTTGCCATTAGCCAAACAGAACATTACAACAAAGCATCTACTACAAAACATAAATGGGATTGAATCAGAGAAAAACTCTTACCGAACTTTTAGGCATGGAGGAGGTCATAGGTATCAGCTTCTTTGCTCCCATTGAAGGCAATTCCTCAAACCTCTGAGTCAACACTGTTTGCTGCACAAAAAATTAACACCAGAGCTATTAAGTAGAGCATTATCAAGAGAAAAAAAACAACAACAGTACTACCAAAAGTTGAACTAAATTTATACCTGTGGTACAATTTGAGGCCGCACAGGACCTTGCACTAATGCTTCAGCCATGTTAAGACCATTTGGAGTACCTGGTTCACTTAAGGTTGAAGTAGAAGAAGGTGGACCAGCAGCAGCACATGGAGAAGACTGCAAGCTAGGGGAAGAACCAATGCTGTTGCTTCCCACTACAGGCACCTCAGCAAGAGCTGATGTCCAACCTTCACAGCCAATTAATGGTGAGGTACCAATGGACAAGCCTTGAACACCCCTAGTCAGCCCAGGCGATGGTACTCTGGCTATATCAGGTGTTGAAGGCCTCTCATCTGATCCAAGCAATGGGAAGTCTTTTTCAAATGACACCTTCTGAGTACCGGGTATAGCACTAACAACGGAAATGGTTCCATTTCCACTGCCATTCATGTTATTGCCCCTATTTCTGGAATCCAAGACGGATCTGCGCTGCATAAACTCATCTGGCTTTTTAGATATCATAGACTGAGAACGTCTAAGAGTGTCCTTCTCAAGCCTTCCACCAATAATACTTGACAAGGGATCAGAATATTCAGAATCCCAAGTATCTGAAAATTCTAATCTATCTCTATCTTTCACACGCTGATTTCTGGCAGAATTACTATAGGAACGCGAGTAGGGGTTCTTGTCATGCTTACTAGAGCCATTACTGGCGGAATTTCTTCGAGAATTGGTTGAAGAACTCCGCTCCAGAACAGAGGAGTGAGGTGCTTCTACGTAACTACTGCTATTATACCTATTTCTCTTTGGAAGTGCCAACAATGGGCCATCTACAAGAACACAGACAAACCAAAGGAATACATACGATCCTCAGTCACAAAAACCATAGGCAAATTGAAAAGAATAATATAAGCAGTATCCCTAACAAGTACCTGTTTTTGATGAAGAAACATGGTGGCTCAAACCGCCACCTCCAGTGCTTCTCAACCATTCCGGAACTAAACTGGGTTCACTTCTATCCATAACAGGAGCTGAACATGTTAATATATGTACCACTAATTGACTGACGTAACACCCCTCTTATTCTTCTTCTTCTTCTCCAATCACCTTTACTAAATACTAGCCTCTACCAAGCTGGCACCATTAAAAGATCAGGTGCAATATCACACTCGTCAACGCTCAATACCCGAATGCGATGACGATTATGGTTATCAAATATGAATAGGACTGGAAACCTCTCCTGTACAGTAAAACCTAGGGTTTTCCGACGAAATTGGTGCGATTATAGCGAGTAGCGAGCCACACTTTATAGGACGAGGACGAAAGCGAGACAATAAGGCAAAATAAAAGAGAATAGGAGCAGCAATAGGCAATTCTACTCCTCCATCTTAGAGAATTAAAGACGGATTTGCAGAACAACAATCACAACCCACACTTTACAGGACCCTCATCAGTTTATCAAAAAACAAGCAAACAAACAACAAATGGGAAATGTATTGGCAGTAATAACAACAATAACACAGTTGACCCAAAACCCGAGATTATTAGAATATTGAGCAAACGCTTCACCCAATAATAATTATTGATTAGTATTGTAATCCCGAAGAAATCAAAAAAATAAGGAAACGAAACCCTAAAGGACGAATCCGAAATTACCAGAAAATGAATCGAGGAGAGGGGAATAGTCCGGAAACCCCCCCGACGTTATTGGGGGCGGAAATTATAGCAATAGGATAATCGGAAGGAGAAGTTGCGAGTAAAACCAAGGAGTTTGCGAGGGAATGCGAAAATGAAGAGAGAAAGCCAGAAGTTTGTGGAAATTGGGGAGGGGTGATGGATGCGAAATTAGGGTTTTTTTTCTGGTTAGGGGTGGGGGAGGCGAGGAAAAGAGAGAGATATTTGGAGTTCGGAGAGAAAACAGATACAAAGCGTATGAATAACCACCTTCTTTGCCTACCGATTGCAGTGTTTTTGTGAATGTTATAGAAGCCGAGCCCTACGAGGTGTTGAGTACGGAGTACTTGTTTTCCTTTTTCTTTCTTTTTTGATAGGGCGTTTTCTTTGTTTTTGGTCGTGTCCTGTGTGTAGTGCGTACTGCGTACTGCTACGGATGTAGTTTGCTTCCACTAGTCTCTTCACACTCCCTACTTGTTGCCAAAACATAAACAAAAACAAAAAATACATTCCCTACTTTCCTTTTAAGCCTTTAACTTTGTTTTTTATTGTTTGTTAAATATGGACGTTCTATATAAAAAAGTTTACTTTACAAGGTTATAATAGTAGTCACTCTCAATCTTATATAGTAGACATCTCTCTATTAATTTGTCAATATGGGATACTCATATGTAATGTTCTATGAGCTTTTAAAGCTTTAAAGCTTCACATAGTTAAGCTTGTTAGAGTTAAACCTAATCTATTACGGACCAAATTGTGACGTGAATTCAGTATTGGTTTCGACTCTTTAAAGTTCTTAGAAGATGAGACGGTTTGTTATGTTCATCCATGAACTAATGGAACCATAAAATAGATTTCTTGTGTTGATCGAATTTCTTTGGTGTTCTAGCCCATATCTCTTTTCAATTAATTAGGTTTATGCCTCATGAAGGATGTACCATTAGTGGATGATGCGAATGCATGCATGGAATGCTTCAAGCGCAATTTACTTTATGATCGTGTAATAAAAGGTAACTTATTGGGCTCACTTGGTCACTAAAGCAAAGTTGATAACTAGTTGAATCCTATTATCCGTCATATCTTTACTAATCCTACTTGGATTATTATTTGATGAGTTTATTAATTGTGATCGGATTAGGATTTGTGTTGTTTTTCCAAAACTGATTTGGATGAGGTTTTGAAATATTCCACTTTTTCTAGTTGAGTTAGGAAAGGTTTCTTCTACTAATCCTAATTGATTTAGGATTTGCTTTCTTAGTTTACCATCCTACTTGAAATAGGTTTTATATGTTTTAAGTAATTAGGAGTCTTTTATTTTCTGTTGGAGTCTCATCCGTCATATTCTACCTAAAAGCCAAGGGAAGATCGTCTTTGAAGGTTTCTTGATTTTAAAAAAACCCATTCTTAAAAGGTTTCTTGAAGATTGAAGACAAGTTGCAAAGGGAAGGTGAAAATCAAGCAATATTTAAGACAGCTTGTACTTAAGACAAGGGATTGAAGTGGTTGGGTGGAATTTGCTGGATATTTGTCATAGACTCTTAGTTCTTGTTTTATCGTAATTAAAATAATATTTTTTTTATTTATTATCTTATTAGCTAGTAGGATTTCTAAGCTAGCGCGAATACATCCAATCGTTATTGTTTTCTTGTTTTTTTAGGATTAGGATTCCTAAGGTTGGTAGGAGTAAGGGCCAAAATCCTTAGTCTATAAATATGATGTAATCCCGATCGTGGAAAAATTCAAGTTTTCGAATAAGAAATAAACATTAAAGTGTGTTTTCTTTGATATGTTAATATAAAGAGTTTTCTTTAATGAATTCGTGTTTTTGCTTTATATTCACGTGTGAGTATAGTTTTAGAATTGAGAGTGCTTTACTTTAATCAATTCATAGGATTATTCGAACTATATGTACATATTTTTGGTGTTTTTGCTTTATATTCACTTGTGAGGATAGTTTTAGAATTGATGGTGTTTTACTTTCATCAATTCATAGGATTATTCGAACTATATGTATAGATTTTTGGTGCTTTTGCTTTATAAATTTTGTCTCTAGCCTATCCTTTGTTGTGAATTAAGATTTCTTATCAAGATTCACATGGGTGAACTTATAATTTCAAGAGGTGAACTAAAAATGAATTAGTGAGTGCCCCTTGCAATGCATGTTGTTATTGTTAATGAGGAAATCGTTCGTGATTTGAAATTAATATATAGTATCAACTATCAAGTGTAATTTTCACTTAAAGAATGAGATAAATGAAGGTGTCTAGTTTTGTTAAGGATTTATTATGTTTCTTTTGAAACATTAATAAATTTCATAATAGGATGGTGGTCAAATTCTTATCCCTATTCTAAGGGTCACGTGTTATAGACTTAGTAGTGACAAATTTTTTTATTAAAAGTTTGCTAGATTGAATATTTGCATGAAAGGAGAGTATCACATAATATCTTAACCTTTTTGGAAATATTTTTTAAATATATTTGTATACATAGACATATACTACTATATAATAGATGTTTAGTGGAGTTGGATTTGAAGTCAAATGTATCTTGTTGTCGAAGCTTACCTATGTGTTCCAAAAACTTTTTTCTTCTTATTAATAACAAAAAATACTTATGCTACACCACCTACTTCAAGAGCTATATACAAGAATCAAATAGGATTTCAAAATTTGGTATCAAGATTGAAATTATTTGTGATAGAATCATAGGGAACTTTTTTTGGTTCCACAAGTAGAAAATTGTCAATTATACTTATTTTTTTATTTATCTTATAACCCTTGCAATAACTGCAAGTAATAAGATTACCATTAACAAATTTGTTTGGGCTTGAAACAATAATGCAAAGAGGTAAGTACTCTTCCTGGCAAATTTGAATAAAATATTACATCATAACAAAGAGTAAAACCATCCATTAGATTATAAAATAGTGAAATTAATAAAAAGATGACAAAAGAACAAATATAAAAATAAAAGAAAAGATATAAAAATTGACCCCTTTCCATCACTTTAAAAAGTTGGTCATTTTTTATGGATTACTTTTATGACATCACTTTTTGGCAAGGTTTGTTGGTAAATAGTTTAGGAAGTAATATTAACAAGTGTTGTATGTTTTTTAGGTAATTATTTCTAAATTAAAAATAAAAAATAGTAGTAAATAAAGATATAGTTTTCTAGGTAGTATCCTACTTGACGAAATTTCCTTTAGTGGGAGTAGAAGTTCTTATAAAATCCAACTTTTTTTATAAATTTGTCAACCAAACAAACCAACATCAATTTCAAACTCCCCCATATTATTTCACAACAAAACAAACACTTATATGCATCCAAGAAATCATAATAATTGGCAAAAAAATAAAATAATTTTGATTTTCAAAATAAATATTATTTCAAAAGCCTTGATAGTATGTATGTGTGGTCACATGGCGCACAAGTCACACGCATTTATCAATAAGGTTGAAATAGGCCAAATTTTGAGCAAGTTAATTAATAATAATTATCTTAAATTAATTAAAATATGTTTTTTTAAAGTATTTTTGATTTTTATATGATAACATATCTTTGATATAAAAGTTAAGCTCTGAAACTAAACTTATTTGACAAACTAGACTTTGACTTACTTTTATTTACTTTAATTTATTTATAATCCATAAAAGTAGAACTATTATGTAAATCTTTAAAACGTTAGTTTTGTAAATTATCTATTTACATAATTTGATAATGTCCTGATGTTGTCATTTATTCAATTAATTGTTAATAGAATAATTTACACATATTAATTAGTGAAATATTTGTATTACAATTTAGTTAGAAAATCTAAAGTCGAAATTTAGGATTTTGAGAACAAATTGAGTGTCATTTTTCTTTCTCTTCTCCCTCATTCTCTCTCGTGTCATTTCTCTTTCTCTTTCTTTGCTTCATCTCCAATCTCTTGCATCTTTATCTTTCACATGTTATTCCACTCCTCCCCATATCAGCTCAGCTTCATTCTCTATTACATCTCTTTCCCTCGCGCAATATCGAAAGCTAATCCCTCAACCACAACATCATCAACCTCCACCATCGCCTTCACCCACTGCCTCTCTTTCTCCTTGCATCGAGCAATACCAACTACAACACCTTCAACTACAACCTCACTGCCTTTCTAACCACCGCATTATACACTACCTCTAGCTGCAAAAATATTTTAGCGATTTTAGGAATCCTTTTAGTCAATTTGATTAATTACTAATATATAGTTTTAAATTCATATATAGAGTTTCAATCCTCAAAGCCAGTAGCTTTTAAAGGTACGTCCCTATTTGCCCGCCTTTATTTTAAATGGATATTTGTGTGTTGTTAAGAAATGAGTTGGTTTTATATTTGAGAAATGATGAATTATTAAGATATATTTGAGGTTGTGTTTTGAAATTATTTACATTCTTTATCGAATTAAAAAACTATTTCAATTATTTTTTCAAAATAAAATACTTTTATTTTTCTCAATAACTACTTTTTATATATATTAAATAATATTTATAATCACTGAAAATACATAGTAATACACAAATATTTAGTGCCTATGACTCTCATCTTGTCAAATAATCCATTCGACTTATTCTCTAAAAGAAATTATTAAAATGAAAGTCAAACAAAGCTCAATGAAGGTTAACTAATGTTGAATGTTTTATTGTTCTTTCTACTTGTTTTGAGGATGTTTTCAAAGGAATAGTTGTCTGTGATAGTAAAGCTTCTACATGGTAGTTATAAATTAATTTTTCTCTTAGAAGTAGTGGAGTTATTTTCAAAATGTGGCGCTATAAAATATTTTTTGCCCAATTGAAAGCGTACGTGTGCTTAGTTTTTAGCTAATCTTGTTTATGAAACATAACTTGGTGGGGGTAAATTTATGAAGTTGTTTTGCAGGAACAATTATTCATAGTTGTGAGAATCTCTAGTAGAAGATGATGCGTTGTTACTTTCTTTATTTAAGTTATTATTTTTAGTTAGGTCATTTATTGATATTATTTTGCATTATTTTTTTCAAGATTAAGTGTTTTATTTTAAGTTATTCAAAAAATAATTTATTTTAAGTTATATAAAATGGAATACTTTTTTAAAATAGGAAACTATTTAAACTATTTTTATTTTTCTAAATAAATAATATATAATTATTAAATTAACATTTATAATTACTAAAAAATATATAGCATTACACACGTTTCCACTTTTAAAAATAGAATTTTAACATACACCCGAATGTACCTATATCCCAAATGTACCTATATCGAGAGTACTTTTTTGGCCCACGATAAAAGAGGAGGACTTGGGAAAGAGGTCAATAATGATGTAAAGATTACCAATGTCGCCATAGTAGTGGAAGAGGAGAGAAAGTGGAGGCAATGAGAAAGGGAGGTGTGTCGCGGTAAAGGGTGAGGTAGGTTTGAGAGTGGAGAGGAAATGGGTCGTTGGGTTGGAGAGGGCATTAATTAAATGGGTATTAATCTATTTAACTAAAAACGAAATCTCAAAGAGAATGGGTATCCCCATATGTCTGTATAAATGGCCAATTTTTTTTTAAAAAAATCAACCAAAAAATAATTTTACAAAGTTGAGAATTGTCAATGAATTAAAGAAAGACTGGTAATAAAGGATAATAAAATAAAAAACAGATAATAAAGGTTGACGACTTGACCGTCGTAGTCGAGCAAACAGAGCAAATTTTCCAAGGCCACCAATCATAGTCACTCGGTATTCCATAAAATTTAATTATGATTAATAAGTAACAATGGGTTTCATAGTTTCATCCAAACAATTAATAAACCTGCACTCATCACAGCCGCGTTTTCTCTCTCGAGTACCTCCACCTTCTCCAACTTTCCCTTCATCTTTGCCCGGTCTCCTTCCCTCTCCCTATCTTCTCTGGCTTCGAGCCTTCACTCCCATTTTTCTCTGATCACTCCGCTCTCCGATCGTTCCTACGAGCTCAGAATATTCTGGAGTCATCGCGAATCTTGTTTCCATTTCTTCACTTCAGTAGCCCGTGCTTTGAATTGAGTAGTACTAGCTTCTGGTTAAGGTGTAAGTTGTGCTCGATTTTCAAATTTCCTGCTCATTTTTTTGTCGTCGAAGTAGACTGCTATTGAATTACTGCTGTTCCTACTGAAAATTCGTTCATACTACTGGTTCGTTTCGAGTTTGTTGAATCATCGGGAACTGTTTATTCAAAGTTGAGCTTGTCTTTAGTTACGGTAATTCGTTCATCCAGATTTGTATGGAATGAAGGAAAGAGCGTGATGAGGAAGATTCTAAACGATAATGGTGTTGATCTAGGGTTTTGAGATTGAGATTGATTTTAGGGGTTTGCTGGGATCTGATTGAATTAGGTGGTTAATTGTTGGTAAATGTATCTATATTTTCGATGCATCACCTGCCTAGGATTTTTGGTAATAAGAAGTCTACCAAAAAAATGGACCAAGTTTCATCTCCTAGACCTAAGCTTGTCCGAAGAAATGCTGTTAAGAACTTCGAATACACAGCACGGTCGCTAGACTTGGGCCCGACTGTGGAAAAGACGAGCCTGAGGGTTGAAGGGAATTTCGATGAGCTTAAGTTGATTTTACAGAACTTAGGCTTTTCTGGACCCGAGGATTTTGAGATTCCTTTGGCAGATTTCCAGGCGATGAAGAATAGATCATCATCTGATGTTACGTTGAAGCCTGAAAAGGGGCAACTTGATGGTGTTGATACTGAGGTACCTCGAAAGCAGGAGATTCAAAAGTTGGTTGATCCTTTGCCTGATAGAAGTGGGAATAATAATGTTCAGAAGAATGAAGTTATTCAGATTGATTGTGGTGCTGATGAGATTAAGCCACGTCGGTTGCTGCCACCTTTGGTTGATAATAGAATGACACCTGTTTGGGGAGGTGGAGGAATCAAAGGTGACCGTCCCCCATTGTTAACCCCGCCTCCAGCTATGTCTCTTCCGGTTCTTGATAATGGATGTTCTACCTGGGAGTTATTAGAAGGGTTTGCACCTGATGACAATGGCCCCCCTCTTTTTCCATATGCTGATCGTCCTCAATCTCCTGATGACGAAGAAGTTTGTAGAGAGGGAATTCATGGGATAAGGATTGGGGAAACTGTTATGCTGTCAGGATCTTGTTCTTTCACTACTACAAATGATGATGACTCGTCCAGTACAACCACGGAACCTGTATCAATTATCTCGCCACGTGATCTGTTGAAAGTCAATATAACCCAATGGGAGAAAGGTCAACAATTAGGGAGGGGGTCATTTGGAACTGTGTATGAAGGAATTTCTTGGTATGTGCTGTTGATCTTTTTTTATTTTCTTCTTTTGAAATTATGTTCAAGTCTGTATTTATTGTTCGGCATGTATACTTCTTACAAAGTATATGTTTTGTTTTCTATTGTTGGCCGATGGATGGATTGTTGGCCTGGGACAGGAGAAGAGGTTGAAGCCTTCAAATTCCTTGAGTTGAAGCCTTCTAATTCTAATCTTTAGTTAGATGTTGCTTAGAAAAATGTCATACCTAGGGCACAATGCTCCCGCTACAGGGCGCAGCCTTAACCTTATTCTCATAAAGAGTTTATTTCCCCCCATGACCTAGCAGATGGTAAATAGATGTTGCTTAGGTAACATCAGAAATAAATTTTTATTATAGTTCTCATTTGTTGAACATTTTATCTTCATTGTTCCACTTCACATCGCCTTTCACATGTTATATGAATCTGAAATTGTTCAAGTTCTCATTGCCTTTCAGTTTGCTTCTTTGTTCCTGTTTTGGCTACTACTATTGAGATTTATATGGGAGATTTCTTACTACTTAGCAATCTATTTTCAGTGAGGGTAACTTTTTCGCTGTGAAAGAAGTTTCACTACTTGAGCAAGGAAGTCAAGGAAGGCAGAGTATCTACCACCTTCAGCAGGTAAAAGAGGCCCGAGTCTTATTAATTTTAGGTTGTATAGTTTCAAGAGATAGCTTTCTAGTAACTATTGTCCAGGATAACAATTTTCAATTATTAGCATGGTAAAATCACTTTCTTTGAACATTTCAATCTTTTATTCTGCTCTTTTTTCATTTGTTAATTTTTTTTCTTCCTTTTCTTTTTCAGGAGATAGAGTTGCTAAGCCAATTTCAACATGATAATATAGTTCGATATCTTGGCTCTCAAACGGTACCATATCTTGTTCTTTTTATTGAAATACTTTTGAACCTAAATGTCTTTGGATAAAGTGTTAGCGTTGTTGGGAATTTAATGTTCAATATAGTAGTTAATAAAGTTAGAGCAATGAAGACAAATGTTTTAATATAAATGTTTCGAGTAGGGATTAGTTTTTCAAATGAATTGATGTTACGCTTAGAATAAAATTTGGGTGGCTCAAATGAAGAGTTGATCTAGATTATGATCACAGTGGACCCTTAAGGTTAAAAGGGAAATGCTATAGGATGACAATTAGTTTTGCACAGTGTAATATAGTAGGGATACCTATGTTAAGGTGGATGTGCAGAAACATATTTGAGGGATAAAATTAGAATGTGAATGTTCAAAATAAAGTTGGAGTATCGAATGATAAGATAAGAGAGAATCAATCATGACGGTTTGGGTATGTGAGACGCTTTGTGCAGCAGTAAGGAACGTTAGGGTAATGGAATCTTTGAACGCGGTCGAGGTAGACCTAAGACTACCGGGAGAGAGTTAACAAAAATATAGAGAAAATGAGTTTGTAAGAAGTTGTGAATCTATATTGGAGGTAATGGAGGAGGATTTACGTGAATGATAACGTGAGATAGAATACTGGTTCATGTAGCGGACCCATCTTTCTGGGATTAAGGCTTGGATTTATTGCCGTTGTTGTATGGTAGCTAATGCAGTACGGGTGATTGATAAATGTGAAATCGAGTTGTACATGTTTTTTATGTTAATCAAAATTTCCTGGCTCTTTTCTATGTTTAATGCAGACTGAATCAAAGCTGTATATCTTCTTAGAGCTTGTGACTCAAGGCTCCCTTGCAAAACTTTATCAACAATATCGTCTCCGTGATTCTCATGTATCTGCTTACACGAGACAAATTTTACTGGGTTTGAAGTATCTTCATGATAGAAATGTTGTGCACAGGTATGCTTTGGAACTACTTGTATAGCTGTTACTTGGTAGTCGTAATTTGCTTTGGGTTTCCATGACCCCCGCCCTAGCAATGGTTGTTAGTTTTTCATCTAAAGTGCTCCCTGGTTTCCTTGTCGGGCTGTTTCTTTTTGTTTGCCTTGTTTGAATCTTTCTTTTTATTCCTGTTTCCTCCCACCAAAGTGAAAACTGTTTCTCTCTCCTCAAAAAGGAGGGAGGCTGAGTACTTCAGGTTTAGGAATGGAGGAAGTATATATAATCGTGCGTTTTCTTGTGAATTTATCTTTTCAGTTATGTTTTTAGTGTGCTGTCTTATATTTTGCTTCAGACTGCTTAGCGATCTTCCATATTGTATCTCAGCTTACTTAAGACCTGTTCGATTGAGCTGTGAACCTTGTCATCATATTGTTAGAACAAGCTGCCTTGTTTGTTTTGTTTTCATAATTTGTTTTATTATCCGCTGCGTGTATGTTTGTTTGTGTTAGTCTACTTAATCCGAATATAGTATGGGTTCGAATTTTTTTTGGGGATTATAAGTTAGCAACGAATGAAAGACCATATGTCGACTAGAAGCAAGCAACTTTTGTTATATATGAACCTGACCCATCATTTCTTTATGCGGAATCCTGCGAAATCCTGCCTTGCTGTGATAGTGCTTTTTATTTTATTCTTTTTTTTTTTGGTGTTGTTGGCCCCCAATCTTGCCATCCTAGGTTCAGAGGTGAGTCAGTCACAAAATAGTATTTTTGATTTACATGTGACATTTTGGGGCCACTATCCCACACATGACACAACTCAAAAGTTTAGTTCTGCTGTAAGCGAGATGCTTCTCTCTAAAAGAAGCCTAAGAACTCTGGTTTCTGACCTTTAAGCTCCATTGTATGACTTAGTCATCCTCCCTATCACAATGGACATTTACCCAAGATCAATCTTTCGGGAACTCATATTTTTTGATTGCTGTTGATGCTGAATTCATTCATTTCTCTCTAATTATTCGTGATTGTCATACATTTCTCTTAGTGTCATACCTCGGCTCGGCTTGCTCGTTAAGGTTATGTTGGGCTCAAACTCAAAGCTCGTTAGTTGAACAATGTGCTCGGCTCAAAGCTTGATTAACCCAACACTTTATACACCCAGTTCAAACTCTTTCAAGCCCAATATAATCCCCATTTATATGATGCTCAACAGTTCAAGCCTTTACTTAATGAGGCCTACCATCATTTTAGTCAAATTAAAGCTTATACATAGCTTTTATAGAACTAACCTCCTAGTGCTATCTTCTTTCATTCTATGTGGGACATTTTTATGCTTCTTCTAAATTTAAAAAGCCTTCTATCCACCTCCTCCAAGCTGATGGCACTGACCCCAGGGGTTGAGTGAGATGTATGAGGAGCAGCAGTTGCAGTTGGTTTTTAAATTAATTGATCTCACAGTAGTGACCGACCAACTGGGCTCTGCCTACTTTCTACAGTAGTGCATCACTGCATTGTATTCATGAAACTGAAATTGGCGATACATAGATGTAGGAGATGAGTTGATAATTACATGCTTAAATCAAGCTCTTAATTACTTCCCTTACTCTTACTATTAAGATTATAGAGTATTTGTGTGACATTGTATTGTTAAGTATCAAGTAAAAATCAATAATACACAGTCCAAAGCATGGATTGGTTTTGTAAGCTAAGGCATGTTATTAATTAGGATCAATCGTATGAGATAATGTAGAATATTAAAATGGGGAAAAGTTGAGATTTGATGAATCTAAGACTATCTTTCAATCTCATTAATTTTAGGCTACACAAATTTCAACGAATTATTTTACACATTTTTGTGTGTGTGTGTGTGTGTATATATATATATATATCGAGCCGAGCTCAAGTAGCTTGGTTTGTTAAACACCTCTAATGAGAATTTTATTGCTAAAGTGTTTTATTTATTTGAAAAGTTTGGGTTCAAAAATGGTTTTTGTAGAATATAAAAGTCCTTTGTATGGTTGAATTTGACCATAAATGACTATAATTATTAAAATTTGTTGTTTTGAACGTACATTAGATATATTTTATCGTATATATGACCTAAAATATGAAAAAAAGAATGTGCAAACTCAAATTTCTTAACCCATGGGTCAACTGTTCGAGCTGAATCTCCGACTCGTTTGACAGGTCTAGTCATACCCATGAATCCTTGTTGCCTCATCCTTGGTAGGGTCTTGAGTTTGGTCTTGTCATATTGCACCCCGTAGATCATATTGCTGTCTAAGAACTGGTAGTAGATTTGGTCAAATTTCAGCCACTCTTGATCTACCTAGGTGCTCTTGAATCATGGGAAGCTCAAGCTCTCCATGTAATGATAAAATTATATCAAAAACTGGGTGCAATTGATTGTGAGGATACTTATCCTATTAAGTACGGACAATGCATTTTTCCTTTGCCTTTCAGTTAGCTCCTAAGCAACAAATTTCTTCTTCTTGATCTCTTGTCTTTCCAAACCCCGAACCTTTTTCTTGTGTCGTTCTAAGGTGGTGAACTTGAGATTCATCCGGATGATTTTCTGTTGTTTCTTTCTTTCCTTTTTTTTTTTATTAAGATGCATACTCAGGAACATTATCCCATTTGACTTACCAACTACTATTATTCTCCTGAGAGGTATAAGTTGCATATTTGTTTTATTTATAGTTTTCCTTTACTCCTCAGGGATATCAAAAGTGGCAACATATTGGTGGCTTCAAATGGAACAGTAAAACTTGCAGATTTCGGATTGGCAAAGGTCTGCTCCTTGATTTCCATTTTTTTATACATTTTCTGGTTCTTTCTTTTCTTTCTCTCACATATTTTCCAAGTACTATTTGTTAATGTCTAATTTGTTTTTATTGATGCTACACTGTTTTCCAGGCAACAAGATTGAATGATTTGAAATCTAGTAAAGGGACCCCATTTTGGATGGCTCCTGAGGTTAGCCATTCTTTGTTTTACTGATTTGGAATCTTACATCTCAGATTGATGGTTGTCCCTATGATGGAAGATATAGCTGATGATCCCTTTGCTATTGAGCGTTGTCATACGATGAGAAATTTCCGTTGGGTTTTATATAATCATGTGAAAATTTTGAGCTTTTAGGTTAGTCAACAGCTCTTTAATGTCCTTATATAGACCACCTGTTGACAGAAAGAGTCAAAGAACCTACCTTGTTCTCCTAGATAAGGCCCTTCTTTGGTTGTATATTTACAGTATTTAGATGCTAATTGATAGCAGATGCTACGTGTAAATATGCTGGAATTGGGTCTTTAAAGGTTACCTATGCTTAAAGTGTTTTTTGTTCAGTTTTTGAACTTTGTGCATTTTCTTTTAATAGTCCATGATCTGTTATAGTAATTTTTGTGTTTTCTGGATGTGCGTCTCATAGTGTCATCTGTAGGGCCGTAAGTTGCTATCAACTTCTCCTTTACACCTTCCAGCACTCTTTCTATTGTTAACAGGATCAACCTTTGTTCTGTTGGAAATGTGGTGCTAGCTTAAGATTGTTCATTGCTTGTGAGCTAGGAAATTGATTTCTGTCTTATTCCACGGAAAACCTTTTTTGTTGAAATGTTTGGTTCATAGTTGTTGAATCTTGCTAGGTTCAAGGATTATCTTAATGGTAGGTATATTCTGTTTATATATACTAGCCTATCTTCTTTACTTTCAATAAGGATAAAAAGATAGGAATATGACACTCAATTAGTTTTTGTCTTCCTTAAATAGGTGCTCTATGTCAGACTGGGTCTTTTTTGTATGAAAAATATATCATTACTAATAAAAGATAACCTCACATAGGGTGCTATACTGCTTAGAGTCATTTGAGGGCAATAATTTTCTTTGTCCTTATCACCAAAGAGTAAGGTTGTGTACAAATCCTCCTCACTGCCTTGCCCTGATCTATGTTACGTGATTACATCCTTTGAAGAAGCAATAAAATAATGTTGATTTTTGTTGATTGGGAGTGATGTAATGTCATATGCGTTACTTAGTTATGGGAACTCTCTTATATTAGCTTCTTTGGTGAAAGTTAACTAATTTTATGGAAGCAGGAGGAGGGTGAGACTTTGCATGGCCTAATTTTTGCTGCAATTTTTGGTTCACTTGTATCAAAATCCTGGGGTCCACCATTGTGGATGTCTTTTGTCTACCCTGTCCATACTTAGGGTTTGAGTTTTAGCTAGGCCTTTGCGTATCCTGGCTCTTTAGGTTTCTTAAACCTAGGCTCCTTTAAGGATTTTGTTTCTTATCAGCCCACAACATATACTAACCTAAAGGAAGTGTTAATTGGTGTGTTTGGTTCTTCCAGAAAGGTACTTCATTTTTATGCTTAAGTTTAAAATTTATTGTTGGGTCAAAATAGTTTTATATGAGGTGGCTTTGTACCTTCTTTCTCTCCCTATATAGAGATGTTTGGGGTACATATCTTGTGTGCAGGGTCTGCTGTCCTCACATGCAATTATGTTCACAAGTTTTGACATAGTGCTGAAGATGATGAACAGTTTAATATAAATATCATTGATAGTATTTTTTTTAGCTAAATATGTCTTAGGAATGGGATAATTGGTGGGAAGTTTGGCTTTGAAAGATTAGTAAACTCTCTAACTTTCTAAGGATGGTGCTCTAAGATGTAAAGATGATATGATATATACTCCCTCTGTCCGTGATTACTTGATACACTTTCCTCAAACCTCTGTCCCAGATTACTTAATATACATCTATTTCTTCCTTAAATAACATTATCATTCCTTTTGTTTATTATTTCTCTTACATCCGGATAACTTGGTTTACTACTTACAATAAAAACATTTAAAACGACACATTCCACTCACACCCTTGAAAAAGCGAAGGTTCCATTACCCACTAACTATAATAGTAAAAAATCCACTACCAACTGTTATTCAATAGAAGAAAACGTCGATTTTCTTCTAAAACTTTGTCCTGGTCAAAGTGAGCCAAGTTATCTCGGACTGTGGAAGTATGAAGTAATAGCTTGCACTATGTTCTCTTTTATTTTGGGTATCTCACCATTTTTGCCTGTCAAATGGTGCTTAGTAATAAAATTAAAAAAAAAATAGGAATTGAACTGAAGTTATTTTTATGTGTTTAGGTATCCTAGCCTCTTTGTTTTATTCTTTGAGCTATCTTTGGGTATCAATTGACCATGCAAAGTGCTTTTCTTGCATATTCTCTTGTCTGCTCTGAGAGTCAAAGGGTTGATATATGGTTTACTCCAACCTTTTTTTTTTACTTGCCTTCAACTTTATTTACTTGCTGAGAAGCTCACCCATACACCAACTTAATGTTTTTACGGGTAGATTTAGAAAATATTTTTGCATCAGTTAAATTGTCAATCCGCAAGAAAGTATGTGTGTAGTTACTTGTATCCTTATAGATTTCTTTGATGTGTAAATTGTCAGGTTGTTAATCACAAGAATAAAGGTTATGGACAACCAGCAGATATCTGGAGCCTTGGATGCACGGTGTTGGAGATGCTAACAGGCCATGTTCCCTATCATCCTTTGGAATTTGTATGTGATATTATCCTATTATTTATTAGAGTATTTCATTGTTTTACTTTGCCTTTTGGGTCATTCTATATTGACATATCAAAGTGATGGCTCATATCTAGCATTTAGGCATTTACAACTTTGTAAATTGGCATAGATGTGGATCTAAGTGTTGCACTTTGATTTTTGTTTCAAAATGTAAAGTGTGTCCTGGTGTCACCATGGCAGAATTAATTGTCTTAGAAAAGTACTGTAAAAACTTGTAATATGTCTTGAAGGACCAGATATAATTACCTGTGCATGATTTATATATTCCTTGTTTTGTTAGTGTGATGGCATATGAACTACATACAATTATCTACTAAATCTACCAGATGGTCCAGTACTGATTGCCTGATGCTGAACTCTAGCTTTGAAAATTGTTCAGGGTGACATTAATGGTGCTCCATGCACTGTCTTCTCCCTCTGTCTCAAATCACTTAGTGGACACAGTTTTTATAGTAGTGAAAAAGTAGAGGGAAAAAGTCAGACTTAGGTCCTGCAGGTATGATAGACTGAAATAATAATTTTTAATTAGTTGATATGAAAGTCTGAAACTAGAGACTAATGCCTTACTCTATGGGTGTGTGTCATGATTTGCTGCATATGTTGACTTGAATGCCCCACTGACTATATTGAGTCAACTTAGCACTTAATGGTCCACCTTTTTAAGAGGAAGATGTGTTTATTTTCTCTCAAATTACTTAATTTGTCCTCTTAGGGGGGAATTTTTCCTTTTGAGTGTCTTAATTGTTGAAATTTGTTATGACCTGCTTGGCTTCTTGATTAAAAATAAACTATATAGGCAAAGGGAAATGAATTTTGTGCATAGCGACATTCTCATCAAACATTTCTATGATTTTAAAATGAGACAATGGCGGATCTTGGGCCAAAAATTAGGTGGATCTCCAAGCAAAGGCGGATCTCCAAACAAAAAGTTAAGGAGGCCATGGTTTGAAGTCTACCTCAATTCAAAAACTAAACTTTTAACCATTAAGCCACAACTTTCTTGTGTTGACTTTGGGCAACATATTCGTTTTATATAAGGGCCCAAAAAATTTCGGGGGGCCAGACCCCTGTAGGCCCAAACAAAAACAAGCCTGTGAAACTAGATGCTGACAATCGAGTAGTATGCAAAGTTTTCTGGATGCCCTTTATACACCTTGGTAACATGCTTATTGCTAAATGTCAGGCTATTTAGCTTATGAGATGACCGATTGATTATTTATCTGTGGCACTGTTTCTGGCTGGCTCTGACACACTAGCACATTGCACTTGTTCTACTAATGGGTGCTTTTATAAATGTTTGCCTTTGGTTGTCCAACCATTCTCACTCCTTTTCACTTGGCCTTGTATTGCCCTTAGAAGAGGGCTACTAAGCTGACGTGGTGAATTCTTTTTTCTTATTACAAGTCTGCTTAACAGACTGTAATGTCCATGTACGCCTTTAAATGTAGTGATGTACCATGACAAATTCACCAAAAAATGGCGCGTAAAAGTAAACTCAGTTCAGCAAAAGTAATTTAAGCTCAACAAATTTAAGTACCAAAAAATACCGTATGTTTTATTGCTGCTATGTTGAAATACCCATGATGCACTATATTGAGTTTCATTTTTTTTTTCCCTTTTTTGTGTACGTTACATTTCACCGAGATTCAGCCACATGGTTAAAATGATGATTTCTGTTACTCTTTACGAGTTGTGTTGCTTGTTTTGTGTCTCTTCTTTTGTACTGACAGATTTAGCCAATGGCAATTGTAGATGCAAGCGCTCTTTAGGATTGGAAGGGGTGAGCCACCTTCTATTCCTGATGATTTGTCCAAAGATGCTAGCAATTTTATACGACAATGTCTACGCGTTGATCCAAATGACCGTCCTACAGCTGCTGAGCTCTTGGAACATCCATTTCTACGGAGACCACCTAATGCTTCATTAGGCTCTGAGTCACCTATGATGCGCGGGAGATCAATTTGAGATTCTTGTTAAGTGTGAGTATTCTATGGAGGTGCGTTCATCTTGGGCTTCCTTTCTGTCCGGAAAACATACATTGCATGCTCATTTTCCTTTTAAGATTTTATCCAACTCTTCTTTTTGCAAACACCATAATTTTGGTAGTTTTATTAAGACAATCAACTATGCTACCGCTTTGTTAAATTGTCATTCCATTGTGATAGGGGTCTTACTGAAGATTGATGAATAATTGTTTTGGGGTTGGGGTCTTGGGGATAGTTTCATTTCAGATAAAAAAATGTTTGTCTAATAGTGATTGCCACTTTGGTACCATGATTAGAACCAGCAATGTAAAACTAAATCCGGATGGACTGTTTTTTAAAAATATACAGAGTAAACTTTCTGCATGACCTGTGATCATGGCATGTTCTTAACAGTGATTATCTTGTCTTTTTGCTCAACTGAGCTTCTTAAACTAAAGATCTTGGTAGTATGGGTTGTGGGCCTGTGGTTTTCATGGTGACTATTTCAGTTTTGACATCCTTGTAGAACATTATGATACTGAGCTCACTTGAAGCTGCAAAAACCGTATTCTCTCCGAGTCTCATAATTGTTAGTCTCAGTGTCATTCTATTCACTCGATTACTCATTTGCACATTATTTTTGCTGGGTTGTTCCTCTGGTTAAAGGATTTCCACTTCCTTTCATGACAGATTTGATCAAAGCATGAACTTGTAACATGTTCATCTTGTGGTGCAACTTATTCAGCAGTGTATCAAATACTATTAAATATTTGGTTCCTTGCAAAGATCATCCATCAATAAAAAGGAATTCCTTAAGCATCATCTCCTGGATGAGTTATTAAATGGTCCTGGATACCGGCCAGCCTCGCCAGCGTGTATAGATTTCTACGTCGTGTGATTCCAACTCCCTAATATCAGGGATACTGAAATTGCAGATGCTAAGCTGTAATATAATAGTGTAGGTTCGGGGCTGTGTTTGTATTTGTGATCTGTAATTAGTTAGCACATGATGAAGGGATCTTGATTTATAAACGATAGTTTAATGTAGGAAGACTAGGCTTTTCTAAATAGTTGTAATATTTTTTGTCAGAGCTGTTTGTATCCATTCATTATTCAAATCCATCTGTGTTATTTTTTTTTTTTTGGCAGAATTCAACTCCACCTGTGATGATTGTATGTTGTTTGCCTTCCCCTTTCATGGAACACTGGATAACTTAAATAACTCAGATAAAATATTGACGCATCCATCTTGTACAAGAATCAACTTTCTCCCTTTCTGTTATTTTTAAATTTAAATCCATTGTAGTACACCAATTGTTTGCTCAGCCACCAAAGTAATTCTTATTGGCAGGTTGGCCACTTCAGGCTTACTTATCTTGTTCACAGTTGGACAACTATTTTCCTCTTATACGCAGTGCATACCAAGTATTCATGTACTCCATATTTCATTATTTGTAACAGTTGTAAGATCTTTAGTTGGACATTGAGTCAAGCTGCTTTTTTCGGGTCTAACAATGAGTGCAATTATGTGGATGTCAACTAGTCTTGGAGGTGGTATTCATGACTTGGGATCAAATTTTGTCTACATCAGTTATTGCTTTACCGACCTAATATGTACCTATGTCAGAGCGCATCTATTATGACCTTAAAGTTAGTTACCCTATCCCTTGATCTAATTTCTGTTTCAATAGTCCTTGAAATAACGTATAAGGGTATATTCCCTGTGTCTTTATTCGTCATTTGATACTGGCTTGTGTAGGTGTGGGAATTTGGGATGCCTTGTTAATTCTCTCTCCTTGAGATGGCGTAAAAATGTGTCATAATGAGGTAGTAGTGTAGTAGTGGTTAAGTCATATAGGCATCCTAATTCTTCAGCCTTTAGCATCTTTTTTATTCTTAGTTATATGATATCAATTTACCAAACCTCAAATTAATTTTCTAACTTTTAACAACGTTTTTATTACCTACATTTTCATTAAATATATACAATAACAAATAAAAACATAATTAAAAAATAAAATAATGCATAAAATCTACCACAAATTATACAAAGACAACTAGTCCGTATATAAATCCGTGCGAAAAATCATGTTAGGCTGTCTGGTACGTCAATCGTACCAAAATTCATGCTAAATTACTTTTAATAAATCTTATATTACTTGATAAGTTGATAACCTGTTCTTCCCCTTCGTAACTTCATTACTCCCATAAATCTTGTCTATACATTTCCCTCATCTCATCGGCTGACGTTATCAGACAACCAGACAGGTGGGTACTCCCTTTAATTTCATGTCTCGATTTCTAGGGTATCGTTTCGTTTCCTTTATTTTTCTGCTATTTAGGGTTATCGTTCTTGTGATCTTCATTTTGCGTGGTGATGTCTCTCCTTTCGCGTTTGAGGTTTGAATCTTTAAGAATTTGGGTGTGTGTAAGAGTAATGTGTTGAATCTTAGGATTATGATTAATTTCACTTCGCTGGGGTTGATGATGTGAAATTTGAGAGTTAATTGGGAGATGATAGTGATTTCACGGCGAATCTTTGCGATTGAATTGTGCCTTAATTTCCATCCTAATAAGGCTGGATTGGGTTCATTGAAATATTACTGATTGGGTTAGCTTGAGTACTTTATGAAGTTATTCTCTTGTTTTGTATACACTTTTTCTAGTTTCTGCAATTCTCTAATTACTCAATACATCGCGTTTCCTTGTGGATAAATCTCTCTTCTTTGAGATGTGCTTTAGCGTATTGCTTCGCTTTAGTCATTCAATGTATTTAGATTTTACAATGGTTACTGTTGACTGCGTCCTTGCTTGTGACTTGACTATATTGTATAGATTTTTATATTTTTCTGTTCCAAGCTGATTTGCTATATTTTTGTCGATTTTAAGTTCTGTTATTGATTTGTTACCAGAGACTTTGCAAGTTTGCTTTCATAGTATTTTTCGGCTCTTTTTACATTCTTAGATACAGTATGTAGTATACTAGGAAGGGTATCCATTTTACTGAACCTCTTGTCGAGAATGCATATGGAATGTAATTTTTTTTTTTTTTTTTTTTTTTTGACATGGTGTAACATTTAAAGATGAAAATGTGGCAAACAGCATATTTTAAGGACTGAAGTATTTGTAAAAGATGGGTTGGTGATATTCAAGAATCCTGCCTTTCTGGGAACTACTGTCATTGGTCAATCAGAAATCCGGACCTCCCGTTGATCTCCCTGGCTCCCTGCTCATGAACCACTTTTATACCTTTTTCTGTATATGTTGAAAAGGCTCTTTATTTCGAAGCCCAGCTAATCATAGATGAAACCCTTTGGACTTCTGATTTTTCTCTGGTAGTAAGGAAGTAGTGAACCGTGATTGATTTAGATGAAAGACAACCTGCCATGAACCACTTTTATTTTATTTGAGATAGTTCAACTTTGAAGCTTTGTGATTACTAAGGAGATCTGCTGAAATATTGGTGGGTTATTGGAGTCGAGGTTTGGCCTTGATATCTTCCTTACCTTGAGTGAGGCAAGGATTTTTCATTACATTCAGGGTTGTATGTTTATGTTTATGTGAATAAGAGGGTTATATCTATTGATACCCATTTTTTGTTGGTCATCATTGGCTATATGAGCTCAACATTAATGCTAAAGAGAAGTTAGGATTATAGAAAAATGTTTTGAGAGAAAGAGACTGTATATTTTATTTTTGATGAATGAATAGCTGTTGTGGCTGATGTAATGAAGATCAAATCACGGAATATACGTCAAGAACTCAAGAATTGAGCAAAACGATATTTGACAAATTTTTTTTCTGAATTCAAGTGGGAATTGGTACACAGTCATTAAATCTGACCCAATGCTCTAACAATTTACCAAGGTCTAAGAGTTTGAGTTGTTCAGGTATGGTTTGCCCTTCTGTAATATACATGATTAGAGCATGAAGTTATTAAATAAAGAGTTGCAAACGTTGCTTTAAAAGGATATTTGATAGACAGTATTATTGTGCTTTGCTCAGTTAGAGCCTAAATGGCAGTGTATTTTGCTACCTTAATGGCTCCGAAGGAAAACCCTGCAAATATGTAGGCTATGGAATATCCAGCCCCCAGAGACATTTAACTGGTGGATGTACCTTGATTTTCATGGGTATGCTGCTTGGGAGAGGAGGATGGCATGGGGAATCCATGTTGCTGTGTTCTTTTGGTGTGACATGATTGTCTTGCTTTGGTTATCTTTAAGATGATGGGCTTTCTAAAGCTGCTCTTCTGGGGAGATACAATTTTAGATAACTTGTTATCTTGAATATATAGAATGCATGTATGTCATATCAAGAAAGAGATTCACGTTTCTTGTTATATTACCCCTGTTAAGTCTATACATGTTGTCAATATGTGGATAGGTTTTGGATGAATGATTGTGATTAATCAGATAGACCCAGGTATTCTTATTTGTTTGTAGCTTACTTTTAGTCAATATGGTTATCAAGTTTGGTGGTATCACTCTACTTCGTTCTAATTGACCATCATGCATTATATGTTGATTCCCTCTATTTGTCTGTTTTTGAAACCCTCTTGTTTAGCATGAGTTTTCCTACACCTTTTCCTGTTGTTGTCTTTCCCATTCCTTCTACTGTTCTTTATCTATGATCTCTCTTATACTTCACTACAAATAAAAAATGGATATGATCATGTTCATCTCATTGCAATTCTACTGGACTTGTTCATCCAGTTCATTTATTAGAAATACAATCTACTTGTTAAAGCAAGTATTCATTTAATTTAACTTTTGAGGTCAAGTGGGGCTGTGGTTAGTCTTTCCACTTATGAGAGTAGTTGTTGAAGCAAGTACTTCGTCTTCTTGATTTTGAAATTCGAGTATAATTGTGAGAGTGCACTATGAGGATATTGGGTTGATTGATTTAGATATGGAAACTGTAACAAATAGATGAAGGTTACAGTGTCCATATATCAGGGAATGTGACTTTCTTTATTGGGACTATGAATGGATATGCTGACTGCTGCATCGTATTCGGTGTTATGTCAAGTAACTTCTCTTTCTCAAATTGTACAAGACTGTTTCAGGTGAATTTAGGTATTGTTCTTTTTGCTTTGTTATGTGATCATTGTCATAATTCAGATGGATAAAATAATTTGCTGACTATTGGATTATTGGACTTCTGTTCATTTTACAATGATAGTATTCACCATTCTTTATGTAGAATTCGTTCTTACAATTTCAGGTTTATTTATGGCGAAAGTTAGCAGGGTTAGGCGTCTCAAGTACAGATGTCGTAATGGCAAACCAGAACGATTCCATATTCCATCCTGCTCACACAAGATCTTCAAAGACATCAAAAAGCCTTCTAAGTTGTCAGAGAAAAAAGATTGGGAGGATGCTACTTGCTCGGTGTGCATGGAGTTCCCTCACAATGCTGTTCTTCTGCTTTGCTCCTCTTACAACAAAGGTTGTCGTCCCTATATGTGTGCCACTGGCTGTCGCTTTTCGAATTGTCTTGACCAGTATAAGAATGCATACTCAAAAGCAACTCCAGGCCTCAATTCTGAATGCCCTGAGGAAAAGTTGGAAGTGTCTGAACTTCTGTGTCCTCTCTGCCGTGGACAGGTGAAGGGGTGGACCCTGGTTGAGCCAGCTCGGAAATATCTTAACAAGAAGAAACGAACATGCATGGAGGAGAATTGCTCCTTTGTTGGTAACTACAAACAGCTGAAGAAGCATGTCAAAAACAAGCATCCTTGGGCACGACCCAGGGAAGTGGACCCCTCCCATGAAGAGAAATGGAAAAGTCTAGAGAGGGAAAGAGAATTGAGTGATGTCATGAGCACGTTTTCCCCAGGTACAATTGTTTTGGGGGATTATGTTATAGATCCAAACTTCAATCCCTTCATTAGAGATTATGATATGGATATGGACGACTTGTTGGGTAATGATCTTGAAACCTTTGGAGCTAATAGAATCAGGAGTGGTGGTTTCCAGTTGCACAGGACAGGGATAAACTTTGATTCATATGATGATGACGACGATGATGATGATGGGCTTCATCGTCATCCAGCCTTTGGTAGAGGAGAAGATATGATTTCTCTAAGCCGTCATCATAGAAGAATGCTGTTTTTGGGGAGGTCTCGTCGGAGGAGGAGGCGCAATTAGTATTTGTACAAAAAGTAGCAGTGCACTATGGCCCTCCTTTAAAACCCCAGCGGAGTGGGTTTTGATGCTTGATTCAACTTTTACAATTGTTTGGGGGCCAGATCTTCAAGGCAGTGCAAAATGCAAGTAGAAGTGAATCTTTCCTTTGTTTTTTTAAGGCGGTTATTTCAATATATTGTGATTTTAGATACAGGTTTATAAATTTCGCTCATGTGATTTGGTGTTGTAGGGATAGACTTCAAAACTTAGTCTCTCTCCTGCCGTGTATGGCGGGTCTCATTTGAATGCTTGTTTTGTGCATAATCAACATTGACTTGTAGGAAAGTCATTCAGGCACATTTGATTCTCATTCTAACACTAATCAAGGATAGTTTCCATCTCTTCATCTCTCAGGTACATTTCAGTTAGCTAAAATTTTTAACAGAACACAGAAAATCGGAGATAAAATTTATGGCACACTGATTCTCAACAAATTTCAGGAATTTGGTTGCGAACCAGATTTCAATCGTATTATATTACTGCTGCTATTGGGATGAAAAGCAGTGATGACCCCCGGGAAGTACGAGTTTGCCAGGAAACGTTACTGATGCGCATAATGCTTATATTTTGTGACTTCAGATACAGGTTTATTTCTCTCCTGTGTTTTGGTTTTGCAGGGATATCCTCCGTACTTTAGAGGTTCAATAACTTTGTTACGAACAGCCTTCTTTGGTGGGTCTCATTTGAATGCTTGTTTGTGCATAGTGAACATCCACCTGTAGGATGAATCGTTCAGGTACTTTTGATTCCTTCGCCAACCGTATTTAAAATCAAACACAGAACTTCATTGGGGAGTTCATTAAATCCACCCTGGAGTTCTAGTATGTCCAGGATGTGCTCTTGGCTCCGCACTGGCAGGCGGGCAACTCCCTTTTAGATACTCCTAGGTGCACCATCATATAGCTTGACTGGCACATTAACAGGTTTCACCTTCAGGCTTGAGATTACTCACGGGGAAGGGTATAGTTTATGTATTTCTTGGCGAATTTGATTCCGCAAACAACCAGGGATGAATAGATGATGGTGCACAATTCAAAGCCACAAAATCAAATATCACCCAAACACTCAAACAGTAAGACTTTAAAACTAGCACATGTAGTTTTTATTTGTACATATGAAGGGATCTCTGTAGGCTGAACATGGGAGAGAAAATCTGAAAAACCAGAAAGTTTAATGTTCCAAACAACAGATTAACATGTAAGTGTGTCCTACATTCATTCATCAACTAGTTTGTATTGTGTAAATCTTGAAGTTGCTCATCATTTTTATCAAATCCCTTGCTGCTCTTGCAACCACATGTAAAGTGCTTCAACACACGGCGCAACCTCTGCTTAAAAAAAATAATAAAAATTCCAGCAACAGTAAGAATTCATCATCAATCAATGATGTAGGATTATAGCCACAAGGTTCACAACTCGTAATTGCTGAAATAATTGAAGAAATGACACCAGAAAAACATAGTGCAACCTTAGAGAATTTACTACACCTAGCCCTCCCCCCGTAGGGAGACGGGCACGACCAGTATCTGCAGCTTTCTTGTCCTCTTGACCCGACGTTTTCATAACTCCACGCCCTGTCCTGTTGTCGACCAAATAATCTCCCAATGGAGAATTTGAGTGGTTTTAATCGACCAAACCATCTTCTTTTCTGCGTACACAAACGATCATCACAATCAAGTTATACGTCATGACGTGCTTACCAAATGCTGGTTGTGATTACCTTGTGCTTACTGGGTGGATTTGAACCTCCTGCACTATGATGATCTTGATGAATCTGTTGGGTATCCACTTTTCGGAGATGTTGAGCGTAAGCCAAGAGCTCAGCACGGCGATCATAGCCGCACGATCTTGTTGTTTTTGAGGTTTTGGTTCTGATCTTCTGTGGACGTGAGCCATCTTTAGATGATTGTTCTTCATACACTGTAACTATAACACCATTAACACTCCACTTTTGTTGTATATCTAACTTCCACATTTTTTGAGGCTGTTTTTTCTCCTAATTTTGGTTTGTTGGATTTCTAAGGCAAAAGGATATAAACAATAAATTGCACCAACCAAGTCTTATAATAATTACATAAATTTAGAATCTTCCGGAGTTGATAATAATCTTATATTTCCTTTCAAGTAAAGATTAAAATCATTGTACAGAGGTCTTTATTTGGAAAAGACACCCCAAAATAAAGAATAGAAGAAAAAAAAAAAGAAGGGCAACTACTCCATTTGAGAGGGATATTACTAATCTAGAGGAACATTACACTGACTCAAATAAAGACAGGAAGAAATTCCTACTGAGTCTATGAGCCAATACATGTGAAAAGAGAAGCTTAGTTTAGCCTCTAACCCAAAGGTATAAGCTGACGCCCACATCTAATTTTAGTGGTCTTTGTGAGCATCTTGTATACGTAGGGTTTATACAATGTGAAAACTACTTTCAATAGGTTTATAAGTTATAATCTGTCTCAGAGGAAGTTTGATATACTTTGTAGTTTAGTACTCCCTACATCCTACTATATTTCAAGCGTATTTCTTAATAGATTATTTCAAAATACTTGTTAGGTTTCCTTAAATGGAGTAGTCCTACAATTTTTTACTCTATTATTTTTCTCACATTCATTAGAACCTATTTTATTCACTTATTCCACAAATATAGTAAAAAAAAAAAAGTATATCTCCCACCTACGTTAAAACACAGTGATCCCAACATCCCACTACTATGAAATATTTATAATATCTTACGGTATACTCCGTACTAATCCAATGTTAGAGGTTACAGTGTATGAAGATTGTAAGATAATTAACCTAAAACTATATACCGATTAAATAATTGTGAGTATTATGGGATGGAGAAAATAGTTCACAAACTTACATCTTAGCAGTCTTCCATCTCTCTTTTTTCTAGACCATATGCAAAATCTTTGATGAGCAATAAAACTATTTTTTTTGCAATATAATGAAATTCATACACTAGAGTCCAGAAAAGTGTCAGGCCCGTTCTATCACCCAATCTTTTTGGACTCTATCTACTGAGCCCAAGGCCCATATTGAACAATTCGGCCCATTCCAACTAGAAAAAGAATTATGTTTGGCTTAGTTGTAATCAATTTATTCAAATTACTTTGTATTTTTCTTTTTTACTTTTTCGATAGAAAAAAGAAGATATTTTCAAAGCTGCTCTTTAGACCTTTTTGCCTTAAAAAAAGAGTACAACTTAAGGAAAGATCTAAGAAATCAAGAGAATGACGTATGCGTGGAGGGATATACATTGGCGATACAAAAATACAACAGTATTACTCATTTAGTAATTAGGGATGACAATGGATCGAATCTGGACCGGATTCTTATGAATCCAGATCCAGATCCGTTTTTCAAGAATGGATCTATAGCCAAATCTAAATCCGTTGGGTATAAAAAGTAAGGATCTATATCCAGATCTAACGGATTCGGGTCCAAAATGGATCCTACACATTTTGCCTATTTTTTGCGACAAAAATAAGTTTTAAATTTATAAATCTGCATTTTACATCAACTACAACAGTCCAAATGAACAAAATCAAATGTAAGTTAAATACTTGAATATTCATATAACTTTTCAAATATTACAAAACAACAAAGTACAAATGAACAAAATCAAATTTTTGCATGTTTTTTTAATAACAATACAAACAAGTACAAATGAGTAAATAGAAAAACGGATAATGGATCTGAATTCGGGTATTATGGTTAGACCCGTACCCGAATCCGTTTTTAAGTCACAGGACCCGGATCTGACTTAGATCCGTCGAGTCTAAATTTTGAAGACTTATATCTGCAAAAACGGATATGGATCCACGGATCTGGGTCGGGTTCACTATCCATTGTCATCCCTAGTTGTAACATAATAGCTAAACTCAAAAATCTACATTTTATGAGCATTCAAATATTCCAATGGTTGTATAAAAGTTTTGAAATATTTTTTTATCAACATATTAGTACCAGATTTATATGTCTATATTAGACCTGTTCAAATGGATGGGGGCTCGTTAATCGACCCATTTGTAAAAGGCTGAATCAATAATAGGCCTAATGGGTCGGTCTCTTAAATGATCATTTTTTTATTGGGTTTTTAATGGGTCAAGTAAAGTCAATAATAGGCCTATAGTTTTCAAGACTTTTAAACACTATCAAGTAATAAATTATTTCCATTTACTTGCCGATGGTCCAATACCAACAATTGAAGGTGATATATGTAAACTATCACCTTCTAAAGATAAAAACTATACCCTCTTTGGATGACACGGCCTGACTCGGCCTGTTATATTCCTTTGGCCCGACCCAACCCGCCCCGTTTTGGATCTTCGTTGACCCGACCCGTTTTGTTTGTGACCCATCCCGGTCTTGACCCAACCTAATGCACAGATTTAGTCTATATCTACACATTTTCAAATGGCCACAAAAAAGTTCTTAACTAGTGAAAGCTTTGTTTGATTTAAATGAAATTTTTATAATGTTGGGTATCATAACACATTACTGGAGTTTGACATATGTAATACAAGTATTTAGAATGAACCAACATTAAGCGACTGTTGTATCATTTCAAAGCAAATGTAAAATATATATGTGAAGTAACTCTGTATCGTTAGATTTTTTTTTTTTTTTTTCTCTGCTATAGAATGAAATACTATAATGCATTAACTTACGGCCTCCATTACCCAAAAAATAAACTTACAGCATCAAGTGACTATGGTATCATTTCAAAATAAATGTAAAATATTTGATGTAACAAAGACATGCATAAATACTTGTAGTTTTTTGGGAATACCGGTACATACATGTTAGGTATGAGAGTAGAAAGCTATCCTAAAAATAACAAAGACATGCATAAATACTACCTTTATTTTTAGGGAATACTGGTATATGCATGTTAGATATTAAAAATTATATGGGACGTACATTGGGTTTATATAGTGTTTAGGGAGGAATTTTGGATAAAGTAGATAGGTGTCAAAGAAAACTAGATAAAATAAAATTGCATGTAATTCAAAATTATTATACAACACGCGAAAACATTGCACAGCACGCAAAAAGATTTTGCACTACGCAAAACTTTTGCGTGTTAGTTCATTCGTATTATACCTAACTCGAAAACTCTCTATAACTGTTGAAAAACTTATAAATTTTGCTATTCTCGTCCATAAGAAACTTATGATATATAATTGGAAATGGCAGGAAACAAACTAACAACGTCATTAGAATAGGGTCAATTGGATAAAATTGGAAAAGTATCATCTCATATAGTAACAAGTATCCAAATTAAGTTTGTTTTACTAAATTGTTCATAACTTTTTTCTATTAATCGGAATTAGTGATATAGTTGGAAAGCTTGTAAGAAGGGTTATCCAACCAAATAAGGTTCATGATAAATGTATGGGTTATGGAATATTATAAGCTTGGTTTGATTCTTTTGGCCATATTTAGCAATTAAATTACCATAAGCCCATTTATATTGATATTTATGATATGTTTAATATCACAAAGTGAGCCCACTAGTAACTTAAAACAATCTTTCGACACATTTTTTTTTTAATTCAGACAAAGTAGGTGAATCTGTATAGTTAAATTCAGTCGTGAAAAAGAGACTCCCAATTTAAGTGCCTACAATACTAGTAATGGTCCTAATGGATATTATGGCTTTGAGGATTATAATATGTAAGGAACCAAGTGAGAAAGAAATATCAATTTTAGTTGGATGGTTATTTTTGAAATATGCCAGCTTAGTATGGATGTATGATATAGACTTACGAAGGAGCAATTGATTTAATTTGAAATTTATATCAAATTCAAGCAAATCTTCACACTTCGTCCTCTCCAAGCATAATTTTTGTCTATTTCCATGTATTTCGTTTGAGGTCCACATTAAATAGGCATACCTAATAACCAACCTTGGGAAAAATCACTTCAAACCAAAGACAGGAAATGGAATAAGTTTGCATTACTTAACAATTTTGGTGGCAGCTGAAGTTTCCTTTATAAGAAGAAATTTCGTGAAATTTTGTATGGATAGATGACACTTTCAGGCTTTCAGCTGTCTTTAGCCAACATGCTACCCTATAATACAACAAACACTTCAAATTTTATATGATTGGGATTTAGTTTCCACTTGTTTTTTTTTCTTTTCTTTTTTTCTTATCTATTCCTTTTATTTTGTTTTTTTTTTTATTGGCGTTGCATGATTTAGACTTTTGCTGTGAATGATTTAGACTTTTATTTTTTATTTTAAACTATTTTTAAAATTAGACTCCACACCAAATTATTTTGAAAAATAAGCTTACTTTTATTCAAGATAGCGATTTAGATTGAGCAAAATCGCTACTTTGGATAGCGATTTTGAATTATGTTGGAATTGGCCTAGAGAAAGGAAAGTGAAATAGCATCGATTTAGCTTTCAACCCAACAATCCAATACCCCAAATCTGACCAAAATTTAAACAGACTAAAATCATTGTCCTAAATAACAATTTTGATCTAAACTTAAAGAAGCAAAAAAATTTCCCCTTTATACATTCAAATAGGCAAATGGGTTGGGACTTGAGAACCATTAGAATCTCTGAAAGCCAATTTGATTTTGTAGTCTCATTTTCTTCTCAACTTTAGGGACAGGGTGTAAGACCATATTGTACAAGGAAAAGGAAGGATGCAAATAACCATCATTTTGTTTTCTTCTTCTTTCCTATGAAAAGTGTCCAATTTGTTAGGAAAAGTTTTTCCTTTTTGTTAATTATTATAATTATATTGGATAAAATTTTCCAATGACATAGGTTGGCCCTGCTCATATATTATGATATGTAGATCAACCTTTTTTATTTGTTATACATTAATATGCATAATAAATATCATGAAGTTAAATAGTTATAAGAACCTTAATGAAAAAAATAAATTATGTTTCCTTATCAAATATTTACATAATTAAGTGGTTGTCAACTATCTTCTCATAAATTGATATTTTGAGTTGGGCACCGAAAATTTGATACTGAATTCCACCTTATAAAATAAGAAGTATTATCATTATTTATAACTAAAATGAAGAAAACATGACAAATAGGTTCACCCTACAAAGTTTAGCCAGCATCCTAGTATATAATATAACAAGATGAAGAGAGTGGAACTAAATAAGATGATTGTGGCTTCTATACAGGCTTAGGGGATATGTAGGTTTCAATTAAAGTGGACAAATTGATTCCACATACTTGCAGCTCAATTAAATACTAAGCATAGTCCATAGAGTTGCATGCAGATGAGCAAAAAGATGGGAGTATAAAAAAGATATAGTGAAATATGATATCATGCTTTATGCTAGGTGGGATTTATCATCAACTATTATTTGACTCAAAATGCTCTTTTTGACCATGAAACAAAAAAAAAAATATTGTAGAAATGATTTAAAATTCAATCCATATAAAGCACTTAAGGAGTATAAAAGTTATTTAAGGTAAATACTTTTTATTTAATGTGACTACTAATATAAATTTCGTAGATAAAAATTATAATGATAGAAGTTTTCTATGTTTTTCATATTAGGTGAAATTGTAACTATGTGATTAAAAGGTCGTATAATAATGTATTCTTTTAAAATAATTTTCGAAAATAAAATTGTACATATTTTATAAGTAATAATTTATTATTATAAAGACAATGAAGACATAAATCACAAGAATATATCAAGAATATATCAAGGGACCGGGGTGAATTAAAAAACTCCTACGCCACAATCATACGATGGGAAGAAAGCGACACGAAAAGGCCTCCCCAAATCTATGGATGTTATTCTATTAAAGTTTGACATAAATATATAGTCTGGCGAAAAAAACAAAGGTAGGGGTGGGGATTAAGATTGAATGAGTGAATATTCATAAATTAAGAGAAAAATAAAAAGTATAGGAATGGAAGGCAGCAACTGGGGACGGCAAAGGAAGAGGCGAGGCGGAAGTCCCTCCAACTATAGGGGAGTCACTTGGCCTTTGGTAATGCTTCGGAGTCGCATTCTCTTCCTAGTAGTCCTTTGATTTCATGATTCATGGCATCGAGATTATTGTTTAAATGATCCCAAATCATTGTACCTCTCTTTTCTCTCCTTACTTTTTATTTTTTATTTTTATTTTTTGTCTTTATTATCTATCATTACTATATATCGTTACGGAGGAGAGACATATATAGATCTATAAAGAAGGTTCAACTTATGATCTATGGAGTAGTTGCGTTAACAATTATCATTCTTGTTTGAAAATTATACTCTTTCCTTTCGTAATAATATAAATGAGTCTCTTCTAATTCATATATGATATAAATTATATCATGATATTGACATATCATATTTAAGTATTATTATATCATATATAGAAATATGAAAGATGTAAAAATAAAGAAAAACATATATCAGATATAGACATTATGATCTCGGATGTAGAAATGAAATCACAAAAATATCTCTTGATATATTTATATCGGGTACAAATTATAAATTTCTCTAATATAAATGCTTCACTTTTATTTTAACACTATTTATAATTTTGTACCAACTTCGGCAAGATTATTTCAATAACATGTAAAAAGAAATTGTCATAAAATAAAATGTTGTTGGATGGTATCAATAAAAAATATATGTTTTTAGAATGTCAAAATTCTATTATTTTAAGTAATGGACAATAAATTATAATAGTGACTAACTGGTCAGTTGTGGACCTTAGCAAGTGCTTTGCTCAAAGTATTGCGTTTATTTTGGAATAGAAGGAGTATATTGACATTGTATTGAAGCAGATGTATTAATAATATCGTAAACTTTAAAAAGGGGCAATAATCGTTACACCATGCCAAATGAACACGGAATACATAGGACTACTAATATTGCTCCATCATTGCTTGAATGTATGTACTTTTTCTTCAGATATAACCATGAAATGGCTGTCAAACAACTTCCCAACTTTTATAGAATGCTCTGTAATTTTTTCTACAAATGACAGAGTATTAACATTCAACAGTAATAATGTACGAGTGCTAGAAATCAATAATGGGAGAAGATGCGTGTGTGATTCGTGTATTTTAATCAACAGTAAAAAAATAAAAAAGACTAAACCAAGCGAGCATGCAGCTGTAAAATAGTAAGACCCACGTTTTTTGCAGTTGGCTATTGAGTATTCCATGCGCCGCTTCTGATAATGTGACCCTCCACTTTAACTCTTTAGATTTTTCTGACTCCCTCCAATATGTTTTCACTACTGTTAATTATAGTTTTTGATTAGCACTTTTAGCTCATAGATTCTGTTCCTGAATCCTAACTAACTAATATTCTTATAATTTGACTTTATACCATTGATATTTTTTGTTTGTAATACAAGTATATAGGGAGTATCCCATAAAAACTAAGTATACACAGGAGTATAATTTAGTTACTCCGGTAGTATGTCCATTGTGACATGCAATTGATCTTTCTTTGGATTATCATAATAAATGCATTAATTAATTTGCACGATAAAGGTGGACAAATATACTACTCTATATTTTTATTCTTTTTATTTGAAATATTTTATATTTTAGAGCTAAAGTTTAATTGTAAATTCTCTCCAATTTTCACAAATATAGGCAATTAAAAAGAATAAAAAGAAGAAAGAAGCGTAGAGAAAGGTAGTAATGTAATGGAAGAAGGGAAAAATTGAGTCCATAAAAAAGTGATGTTATGTGAGTCTATGTGACTATAAAACATCTAATATATTTTTTTATTTAAATTTTATTTTTGGTAACATATGGTACAATCACATATTGACTGGTGTAATTAATATTTGACATTATAAAATATTTTTCATTTTTAGCTCTTTATTGATATAGCTGTATTATTTTCCATTTTCCATAAAAAAAAAAGGGTGTAGTAACTTAATATGCAACCCTTAGGAAGAGCACTCATTCTACACAGCTCTATGATTAGAATGTATATATATATTACTCCAAACAGAGTATAACAGAGTATAACAAAAATGGAATTCTCTATGTAGTAACTTACCTTGAAATGCAGCTCTATGTAGTAACTTACCTGAATTTTACTCCAAACAGAGTATAACAAAAATGGAATTCTCTAGCATAATGATATCAGTAATGACAAGTGTGAAAGAGATTAGACAGATTGAATTGGATCAAGATCATTAAGAGTTGTATCTAAGATATGAATATATGATTCATCACACTGTCGTTTTTCCCTCCTATCTTGAAGGGGGAAAATGAAAAATAAATCATGTGATAATGTAAATATATCTGCAAGAGTAGGGCAATCTTTCCTTATACATCCAAAAAAAAAAAAGAAAAATAACCCCCAAGAAGTGACCTATTACAAATAGGGATGACAATTCAATCCGAGTCCGATCTAATCCGAAGGAAAAAGTCTGATCCAAACCCGTTTTAAAAAACTCCGACTCCGACTCCGACTCCGAATCCGATAAAAAAACTCCGATTCCGAATAGGAGATGGATCGGATTTGGATATTGTATTACATCCGATCCGATTGTGATTTGACTCCGATACGAATGAGTAGTATTAAGGATAGTATTAAAAAAAGACCAAATATAATAACCCAAAATAAAAAATACATAAACTATGGTATTTGCTTGTGTTGTATAAATTTTTTTATTTACTATATATGTTATAAAGGAATTATAGTATTAGTAATGAAATTAACAAAAAAAATAGGTAAGAAAATATTATTATACATTATATTATGTAAATTCCAGTCTCTTTGTAGATGTCGTGAGATGATTTGTTAATGAATTAATCATGTTAGTTTCAAAAATAAATATAAATTATAGTATGTATATGAGTGTCCCATATCTATAATAGGATAATTACTTGTTATTTACCGCTACGAAATTACTCCAATCATTCTTAATATTTACAATATTACCCCCTCAATCCCTCTCCTCTCCTCTTTAATATCGGTGTTGTTAAATCACCACGTGCACCAAGCAGTAACCAGTAAATGGTGATTGCCCTGATTGGGGAAGTTTCCTCGATCGTTCCGCTAGGGTAGATATATTACAAAATGAAATAGTACAGACGTGCAGTAATGTTATGTAATCCAACTAAAGAGAATCGCCAAATAATTTGTCTTCTAAGAAAGGGTAAGAGTTAAGTTAACAATCAGACTCTTTTCAATTCACTTGAATTTTACCTAATAAATTTTTTAATGATAAAAATTGATTTTTACTAATCACAAACTAATTTATGTTGATTAAAACTGATTTATACTAATTTTTGCCTTTGTAAACGTACATAACTATGATTAAAACTAATTTTTATTAATTAAGTTCAATTAATATTATTAAAGTAAGTTGGAAAGAGCCTTAAAAAAAGCCAAATAGTGCTCCAACATAACCTACTCTAAACTAAAAGTGGGGTGCTAAACATGTTTACCGCATTTGACTTCAGTTTATAATCCGTGCCCCCATTACATATCCTCGGATCACTATATTTTTATAAAGAACAGATCAATACCATAGACTTGTAGTTGGCAACTCTTGTATTTATTAGAAATTAGTCGAATTTTCACATTCATAGTTGTATAAAGAAATTTCACTGAATATATGTTTACCATCTTGATTTGTTTAAAGTATAAAGGAAAGCAGTACTTAACGACGGAGTACTTTGTTTGAACTTTGACGCGCGTATATGGACGTGCGTCGTGCTAGCAAAATTTGGTTTACTGAATCTCATGAATATTTTACAACCTCACTGATAATTAATTGATGTGGAGAGACCAATAATCCACTTGCAATTTCTTTACCATATCTGATTATCAGCTCCTCTTTTCTTCTCCCTTTTTCATTTCCTTTCAGCTGTGTCAACAGAAAAAAAAAAAACTTATGCTCTCCAAAGCATGAGGCACAATAACCGGAAGTGTCATGCGATACATCTGAAAAACCATTATATTATTTAGTCTGAGATAATGTCTATTGATTTTGTATTAGCAAGGAGTAATATATATATATATATATATATATATATATATATATATATATAGAAGAATATATCTTGCTTTACATCCTTAGATCGGTATATATTATCAAACCATAAGATGATATAAAAAACATACAAATCACGTCAAGCGAAATATATTATCCGTACGTAGAACCTTGTTAATAATGTCACTATTGCAGGTTTGGAGCACCTATTATGAATTTTACACCATGTCATGTACAAATTAAATATAATAGGTTGAGCAATTTATCAGTTTATTAATATAATATATGATCGATTATATGATTAAAAAAGCAGTCATGGATCGATGCAATATATGAAGACTAAGATTTTTTTTCACGTACCTCTAACATAGTAACATGAGCTCCTTGGATCAAACAAGTCTATATGATTCTTAGGACAAATGATAGAGATATGAGATAACTAATATTATCGAAAAATATATGTGATATATTTTTCAAATTGATATTAGTAAGAGAATAATATTTTTAGGATTATTTATATTAAGTTATTATCTTTAAAAAAATTTATTATAATAGTATATCTTTTAGAAATATTGCTTTCTATTTTATGAGCATAAGTTTTGTATAAATACTCTACCTATTGATCGATAATAAAAAAAAAAAAAGTCATATTATTAAACCTTTATCCTAAATTTGTCAGCAAACTAATTATTTAGCTGATATTTCATTGACAAGCAGAATTGAGAGATGCAAATGTTAGCTTAGAGTTGTCTAATTAGACTTATTTGGTTCAAAAGAATTAAGCTAGAAAGAGTAAACATGATATGCATTCCTATGATAATCATTGCGATTATTAATTGATCAACTTATGCGAGAATATTTGACTAAAAATGAATCGCAAATCCACAACCGCTTCAGTATGAACCAATTAAGGGGCCGAGGTGGGTGTGATCGAGTGGGTGACGACTTGTAATAGTGAACAAGCTTCTCTTGAGTTATGAATGTTACGATTGAAATTGGAAAGTACATAAATGCATGCATAAATGGTCAAACTGGTCATCTGCTTGGTAAACAATCTTGGGCTAAATCAAGGATGTATTTGAGGAACCCTTCTCCAACTATGCCTAAATAGTAAATACAAGTATATATATGCTGTAGATGAGATCGAGTTATTAGTTATTTATGGAGCACCTATATTCGTGACATGCATGAACTGGAGCACATCTCGATCTTGGGGTGGGCACATGGCGGTCTTAATACCTTGTGGTCCAAGCAACAAGTGCCGAAGTCAGAAGACCACCTTTGGCTAAGTGCCATGGCCAAGTATTGGGAGTCAAGCATCTTGAGACGAACGCCCTGCAAAGGGCATAACAACTTGGGCCAAGCATAGCCAACGTACGTATTGAACGTGATCTTGCTACATCCAATTGAAATGCAACTCCATAGTCTAAGCGCATTACATTTCTCAATACATGTAGGGGTTACAATATAATTTTGGCTAGTCATAACTACTTTAGAAAATCTAGCTAGCAAGATAACAAAAACAACTCGTATGAAATATAATATCTATAACGCCTCCGCCAAATATACTAAGACTAGATCTAAAATCCTAGAATAATTAATATCATATGGAAACATCACACAAATCTGACACAAAGCAAATTTTTTCCAAACAAAATAAATGTCCAACTCAGCATATTTGAAGCACTGATAATGACATTATTGACGTACATAACATTGGGGTTACAGTACATGATAAAATTTCACTTGGTACTTACAATTTGATTAAACTAACACTCCAAAAATTTAAACAACATAAAGCTAGTACTAATAAGATTAGTTGAACGAGAACCACATTTATTGCAGGCAGCATAAAGGCACTTAATTTAATAATTAAAGAAGTCAATGCTTCAAGGGCGTACTAGGGCAGGGACAACAGGCTCCCTAATAAGGAAGCTGCTGAGAAAACTTTTTCCCATTATATTTTTTTTTTCTACACTTCCACTTTTCAAGTGTTTTGTGTGTTGCCCTTTTTTGACGTCGCGTTTAGAAAACAGCGAGGGTAGGCGGAAAACAACTGGGAGAGGTATATCGAGGGACAGTTAATACCTGGGGTCATTAGGTCCGCCGTATTCAACAATCAACACACGCATGCATTTTTCTGTTGTTCGAGTTGATATAGTTTGAATGTGGGTGTTTTCCAACTCATCTACCTTTTTGATTTGTACCTGGATTATTCAAAACAACGTCCCTTACCGCTGCTGATTTGTACGTGTTATAGAACGAAGAACGAAGCTGCTTCCATGCGTACTTATTCAAATACAACTACAAGCTTAATCAGCTTTAGCTTTGTTTCGAATATAATTCTAAGTGATTTATTCTTTGATACATATATATGGAATATACATGGAGTAATACTTTCGATGAGTATCATGTTATCAACTAAACAATTTGTTGTACGTACTTGGACTACATGAGAAGCACACCCGTTTAATGAATTTATCGTAATCCTATCAAATGATCATTATTATGATTAATTTGGACCTCATGCATTCTATTTATGGTATGTACTTTAAACCATGGCATATAGCTTGGACAATAATAAAGTTCATTTAGTTTTAGTAAATACGTACATACTAATCAAATATTCCCTTCGTCTCCTAAAATGGAAAATCTTTAAAAAAAATGGGACAATATTTAAGGGAATGATTAAATTGAAAAATGGGACAATTTTTAAGGGACAGAAATATAAACTCGGTATTATGTAGTTTCTACAATTCAATCAATATCGTACATGCATGCATGAGCTGTAATAAGTTTTTAACTCAAGAGTAAAGATCATATATAACCTAGCTAAGGTACTACGTAGAGTATTTAAATTGTTGCTGTATGGTTTTGTGATAATAAACACAACGCGGAGGCTTAATTAGTAGTTTCACTAGTTTGTTTCGAGTGAGTAAATTTGCAAGTCCGTATAAGTAAAATTCTATTTGATCTTTTTCATGTCTATCATCGACTTTTCTTTTCGTTCTGATGACCAACATATAAACGTAACTAACGTACTCCCGCCACAAGATATCACTTCCACCTGGCTTATATAGTATATATGTAACTTTTCTTTTTTTATAAGAATATATTACTATGACCAATCGACCACTCTACTATTTTATTTAATGATATTCAAATTAGGCTAGTAATAACTAATGGTTTTTTACCACAATATATAGTACTGAAATGTGCATTCATGTACGTGAATGTGTTAGGATTTTCAATATATTCTATTTCCTATGATTTAAAACAGTAGATTTACTTATATTGACATATATCCAATAAATTATTTTGATGTTCCTTATTATAATATAATATCACGAATTAACAAGACATATAACCAACTCACCAACTAAACCAAAAAATATTCATTGATGAACAGAATTAGAACCAGCTTATAATTATTTGTCCTATTTAATTAACTATCACGTCTTAAAAATTATCATTATAGTAAGAAATAAAATATTGACATTACTTATTACTTGATGAATATTTCTAATTAAGTACTTCCTTTATTTCACTTTTTTTTTGTTCTTTTTTATTCGACCAAAAAACTCTCATAAAAAATAGGTAAATGAGACAATAAAATAAGTAAAAAGGAGTACATAATAAGAAAATGATAGAAAATTCCATTTAATAAGCCATACTTAGCTTGTTAATAACCTTGATTATCTACGTTCACTTCCATCGTCTATTTACATGCAAGATTGTTTAACTCGAACTTGTAAATGACTAGGCGAGACTTCTAGACCATGTGTGTATGGAAAATTTGTTGTCACAAATACCTTCTTATTTTTATTGTAAGGTTGAATCAGACTTTTTAGATGGAGCTAATTTTAAGAAAAATATAGTATCCTGTAATTTTAAGAATTACTCTATCTTTCGATAATTTTTTATCCCATTTAACTTTTCACGGTCTATAAAATATGATTTAAAACGCTTTAATCTTAAAATCCATAAGACAAAAATTATGAAAATTTGATATTAAATTTTTTTTAAATAAAATATATCCATCAAAATTCCATTTAAATATACTATTACTTATAATATAATGAAAATTTATAGTCAAATTTGTCTCCATAAATAAAAATGAGCCAAAAATAAAATTGCTACAAATTAGTAATAAAAAAAATGAAATAATACTCTTCAACTATTATGTGGGGCTTTCTTCATTAAATGTCAAAACTGGCCCCCTTTACCTCCTATATATACACCTCGACTCCAATCCTCCCATTAGTTTCCACTGAAACACAACCAAAAAACATAGGTAAATTAAAACTAGCCCAGGAAATACAGAGGAAGACCACTAGTCTTCTTTCCCATTCTTTTTATTTTCTTTTCACTTTTTTTTTACTTAAACATAAAACCCCTACATTCTCTTCCTGTAACTACCACCTATGGCTGCGTCTGTCGATCGGCAATACCATTCGGCTGCCATGAACGGCGTCGTCTGCTCTCCATTCTCTTACAATTTCAATAACCCTTCCAATAATGGGGCTTTCGTTAAGCCCGCTGAAGTCAAAATAGTTGACAATAGTAGTAAAAATGGTAGCAATAATCGCTATTATTATTATGGTAGCGATAGTGAAGAAGATGATGATGACGATAATGGGATCAACTCCTGGTATGACTTGATCAAGAAAGGCAACAGCGAACTGGAGCCGTCCCATATAGACACCCGTGATGAAGGGACGGCTGATCAATGGATTGAGAGGAATCCTTCTATGATCCGTCTCACTGGGAAGCACCCCTTCAATTCCGAGCCTCCATTGACCCGTTTGATGCACCACGGGTTTCTCACCCCTGCTGCGCTCCATTACGTGCGGAACCATGGTCAGGTCCCCAACGCTAAGTGGGAGGACTGGACCGTTGAGATTACTGGCCTGGTTAAGCGGCCAGCTAAGCTCACCATGGACCAGTTGGTCAATGACTTCAAGTGCCGGGAGTTTCCAGTAACACTCGTGTGTGCCGGAAACCGAAGGAAGGAACAGAACATGAACAAACAATCGATAGGGTTTAACTGGGGTTCAGCTGCTGTATCGACCTCGGTATGGCGTGGGGTCCTACTCCGGGATGTGCTTAAGCGGTGTGGGATCATGAGTTCTTCAAAGGGAGCCCTCAATGTGTGTTTTGAGGGAGCCGAAGACCTTCCAGGAGGAGGAGGGTCAAAGTATGGGACGAGTGTAAAAAGAGAGTTCGCCATGGATCCGGCACGTGACATTATCCTAGCTTACATGCAAAACGGGGAAAAACTGATCCCTGACCACGGCTTTCCGGTACGAATGATCATCCCCGGGTTCATTGGTGGCCGGATGGTCAAGTGGTTGAAGAGGATCATTGTGACTACTGCAGAGTCAGACAACTACTACCATTACAAGGATAACAGAGTGCTTCCAGCTCACGTTGATGCTGAACTTGCAAACTCTGAAGGTACATACAATCACATTGTTTTATTTTCATAAAAATGTTCATAATGGTATGGTTTGGGATAATGATGTAATGCATGATTTACTAACTTGGAGTATAATAACAAATTGGCAGCGTGGTGGTACAAGCCGGAGTACATCATTAATGAGCTGAACGTAAACTCGGTAATAACAACGCCGTGCCACGAGGAAATCTTGCCGATTAACGCGTGGACTACCCAACGCCCTTACACCATGAGGGGCTATGCCTATTCGGGTATGATCTTTTCTTTCTTTCTTTCTTTCTTTATACAACATAACAATGTATGGCATGTAACTTTAATTTAGGATGTCCTCTTTCAACGGTAACTTTAATTGGCGCTCCTCTCGGAGAAATAGATTGTACAGAAACGGAAATTAACATTAAGTTAAAACTTTTAAACCTGCAGGGTTATAATTAAAGAGCATGTCTGCCACATATATTACACAAGTTGCTATCTAGTTATTTAATAAAAAGGCTTAGATAGAACTATAGAAGTAGTTTTGTTTGAGAAAAAGGACAAATTATTTTCAGCTAGGAATAAAGGCACGTTATTAGAGCAGGGACCGCCACGGGATGAAGAACCAATGGGCTTGGTTCAAGAAGTCAATTGCCACGACCTTGGAGGAAAATTTATGATTGCAACAAGACATAGTACAGTACTACGTATGTAGTACGTAATATATCTGAATACAAGAAAAATACAATTAAGTACTCGTATTACAAGAAAGAGAAACGAGTTTATTTAGCCCTTGCTATACGTATACACAAGTTGTACGTATACTAAAGTTGAAAATTTTTGAGTGGACCATACAGAATGAAAAATTTGATAGACAACTCAAAATAAAAAAAAGGGTGATTTTTGAAGGTGCTTTTAATTTCACAGTTCATCAGTGAAAATGAAACGGGTTTATCAAAGTATTCTTTGAATTGCAATGCATCTTACACGGCGAAATAATCTCTTAAATTGCACTTTCGCCTTAAGGGAGGGTCACATACCTAGGGATTGGAGTCTAAAAATTTAACTATCTTCTACCCTTTTATTTACACGAATCACTTTGACTGTTCTGCACTTTTTATTGAATTGTTAATGTTGAAATCATATAGGAGGAGGAAGGAAAGTGACTCGAGTGGAAGTAACAATGGACGGAGGAGAAACGTGGGAAGTATGCCAACTTGACCACCAGGAGAAGCCTACCAAATATGGTAAATTCTGGTGTTGGTGCTTCTGGTCATTAGAGGTTGAGGTGCTTGACTTACTCGGAGCCAAAGAGATTGCGGTTCGTGCTTGGGATGAAAGCCTCAACACCCAACCTGAGAAGCTCAATTGGAATGTCATGGTATGGACTTTATTTCCTTTCGCATGTTGTTCTTAAAATCAAGTAGCCTTGATATATACTCTCTCTATTCCTTAATATTAATACGAATATGATACTATTTAGCATTAATTTGGAATAAGAAGAACATTGTAGGGGTCCTGTAACTTGTTATAATTTCACATGGATGGCCACTTATTGTTGATAATAGATTAATAGTTGGTCTTAGTTGATGCAAGCTAAGGTAGTCCGTAAAATAAATTGAGGGGGTCTATGGAGACTTTCCTATGCATGTCAAGTCAAAATTGGTTCCTTTGGCCTTTCCTGAATCCTATGGGCTATGGCTATGGGTGAAGAGAGTTGATTTGTTTCCTAATGTAGTTGGTCCCACTCTTTCTGTTGCCTAGCAACTACTGGTGTCCTGATCTCTGACTTTTCTGCTCACCAGTAACAACAGAAGATGATAAATATATATATTCAAAGAAAAGTACTCCGTATATGCTATGAGAACTCCACCTTATTGTACTATTATTGTTGCAGTACCACTTGTGAGGCTGCGTATTAGAAATTGTATATGATCACTAATTAATGACGTGCAATAAGACATTTTTGGGTGCAAATTGATTTTTCTATATAGTATCACTTTGAAAAATTAGCATCGTAATTAAAGCAGTGTGCCCTCCCCCCCACCCTTGAGATTTTTAATTAGTATCTCTCCCTTTCATTGAAATCCTTGCATTCTCCTCCACCCTTTTCCTATGCAAGTGGTGGGGTAGGGTCAATATTCTTAAATACGTGACAACTTTGATTCAAGATTAAGAGAAAGATTTCAATTGTAGTAGCTTGAAAATGATTGTTAACCATTAGCTGAAGGAGTTATATATACTATTTGCGTAATTTGTCGTGTTGTTTATTATCTGTGCATATAGAATCTTGATGCGCATGTCACTTGATGGGATTGACCCCCCTTTCCCTCTAATCTTGGAATAAAGTGTACTAAAACTTAAGTTTGATTGGATCGAATGTAATTAGGCAGTACTAATTAATTTCGAAAGTGATCGGAGTTGTTAATATCTTTTTATGACTTTATTATATAATGTTTCAGGGATGATGTCTCATAATCTATTTTGATACGTAAATGCAGGGTATGATGAATAACTGCTGGTTTCGAGTAAAAACCAATATGTGCAAGCCCCATAAGGGCGAGATTGGTATCGTATTTGAGCACCCGACCCAACCCGGAAACAAATCAGGTGGATGGATGGCTCGGGAGCGCCATTTGGAGATCTCAGACGCTGCTGGGCCTGCCTTAAAGAGAACAGCTTCCACCCCATTTCTGAACACCACCTCAAAAACATACTCAATGTCCGAGGTGAAGAAGCACAACTCGGCCGAGTCTGCATGGATTGTTGTCCACGGGCATGTTTACGACGCCACCCGGTTCCTCAAGGACCACCCTGGTGGGTCTGACAGTATCCTCATCAATGCAGGAACCGACTGCACCGAAGAGTTTGACGCCATTCACTCGGACAAAGCCAAGAGGCTCCTAGAGGACTTTAGGATAGGTGAGTTGATCACAACGGGTTACAATTCTGACTCGTCCTCACCAGGTAACTCAGTACATGGTGGGTCTACCTACTCTAGCTTGGAACCAATCACAGAGGTTGCACCTCTTCGCGAGGTGGCCCTTAACCCAAGGGCGAAGATCCCTTGCAAACTTATTGAGAAAGTTTCCCTTTCCCATGACGTAAGAAGGTTCCGCTTTGGCTTACCTTCTCAGGATCAGGTGCTGGGATTGCCTGTTGGCAAGCATATTTTCTTGTGTGCAAATGTCGATGATAAGCTCTGCATGAGAGCCTACACACCATCCAGCACCGTTGATGAGGTTGGTCACTTTGATCTGGTGGTCAAGATCTACTTCAAGGATCAACACCCGAAGTTCCCCAATGGTGGGGTGATGTCCCAGCACCTAGAGTCCCTAGAATTGGGCTCATTTGTTGAGGTGAAAGGCCCATTGGGACACATTGAGTACCTTGGGAAGGGGAACTTTACTGTCCATGGAAAGCCTAAGCATGCCAAGAAGCTGGCCATGATAGCAGGTGGGACAGGAATAACACCAATTTATCAGGTAATGCAGGCCATATTGAAGGACCCTGAGGACGAGACTGAGATGCATGTGGTGTATGCTAATCGGGCGGAGGAGGATATTCTGTTGAGAGACGAGCTTGATAAATGGGCTGATGAGTTCAGAGATAGAGTGAAAGTGTGGTATGTCGTTGAAAAGGCTAGTGAAGGGTGGAAATATGACACAGGATTTATCACCGAGAAGATATTGAGAGATAACGTGCCGGAAGTCGGGGAAGATGTGCTGGCACTCACTTGTGGACCTCCTCCTATGATCCAGTTTGCTGTTCAACCCAATTTGGACAAGATGGGTTTCAATATCAAGGAGCAACTGTTGATTTTTTAAAAACTGGAGTTCCAGTAAATTGAAAGATCATCTGCAATACACCCAGACATATGCATACCAAAAGGGTACATTATGCGTTCATGACATTCGTTATATGCGAATTTTGGGAACACATACAATGAGCACGCACTTTGCTTGCCGGCACTTGGCTTAAGGAATGCTCGTGTCATGCCGTCACGGGTATGCAGATTCAGATTCAAATAAATGGAGTATTTCAACAACATATTCTACATATGTAATATATTTGTGGAGCTATATATTTCGATCTTCTCCATTTCCCCCTAGATTTATGTAAATACAAGCGCTCCACTAGATTGTAAATCGATAAGTTAGTTTCCCCTTAGACAAATTGGTTTTGAAGGTGGAGAACGTAGAAGGAAGAAATTCAAGTAGCTTAAGGGGGTTTTTTTCTTCAAGGAATCTGTACTAGGGGGAGATTACAACTGTGCAGTAGTCTCCAAACTACGGAGTACATTGGTATTTGTCTTTTTCCCACAATAAATGGGCAGTAAATTCTTGTACAAATGCTTCATGAATATTTATTCCTGTTTTTGCTTACCTTACCTATATCTCTGCTTTACCAAAAGTTTGTAGCTCAACTGAGCAGGATGGGTGTCGAATCAGAAGGTAATTTATAGAGCATCTTTGAGGAGGGTGTTAAGCCCTAATATTATACTTAGTCTTGGGCCCAAGTTTATGGCTTAATAGCCAAACCCTAATTGTATATATATGACTTGCAATACATCAATACATCACACAATCATTTAACCTAAATTTTAGCATGGTATCAAGAGCCTCCAAAACCTAACCCTAAACCTTTTTTTCCTTCTTTCTCTTTATTGCCGCTGCTTTCCATGGATGAAGGGAAGTTGGATTCTTCATCTCCATTCTACCTCAGTGCCGGTGATCAACCGGGAAACTTGATCACTCATGTGATCTTGAAAGGGGACAACTACCTTGCATGGCCTTGGGCTCTCACGCTTGCTCTTAAATCTCGCCGGAAATTTGTGTTCTTGGATGGCTCCGTATCAAAACCGATCGACCCAAAACGTATACTCGACTGGGATTCGGTACACTCTATGTTTGTTTCTTGGATTTTAAGTTCGATTGATGTTAAAACTGTTGCTTCCATTCCGTATTTTGAGGATGCGTGTAAACTTTGGTTATATTTAGAGAGACGCTTATGCATGGCCTACGGTCCTCAGCTACAGCAATTGCGTGCCTCTATTGCATGCTGTAAACAGTTGAAATCTATGACTGTTGATGATTACTACAATACTCTTATGGGTCTCTATGATGATCTTCTTCGTTTGAAACCTCCCCATGCTTGTGAATGTGGCAATTGCACATGTGATGTTGCTGCTAGGTATGAACGTGATAGAGATGTAGAGAATCTTCACAAATTTCTAATTGGTCTTGATGATGACAAGTTTGTTGTGGTTCGAACGAACCTTCTCTCACAACAGACCCCCACAACTCTTGATGCTACGTACCGTTCGTGTCTTTAAGAAAAACGCTATCACATTATTGCCCAAGGGAAGGTCTCGAAGGAAAGTGATGAAGTGCATATCTTTGCACTGCCGTAAGAATGTTCAAAAGGGGTGGCTGTGCATCAAGATAAATCAAAGATGTTATGCTCTCATTGTCACCGTAGTGGTTATAATCAATCTAGGCGCTTTGCTCTTCACAGGTATCCGGATTGGTGGTTGGAAAAATATGGTAGTAAGGCGAGTGCTACATCATATGGTTCATTTGGTGCTGCGGGTTCTATGGATCGCTCCAAGGCACTGGTGCATGCCAATGTTGTCTCGGTTGTGGATGGTTCAGTCTTTGGTACTGAGGATGCCTCGAATCAGCAACCGGTTGGAAGTGGCACTCTCACTACATTATCTAATCTTCAGCCTGAGCATGTTCAAATTCTGTTAAACATGATTAATGACCGGAAGCAGGATAAAATGATGGGTAAGTCTTCTTCAGTGCCTTGGATTCTTGACATAGGGGCCTCTCCTCATTGTCAAGATTAGTAGACGGCTTAGCCTCCTTATTCAATTTATTTTCAGGGAGTTGTTCTTGATCATTTTATATATATTTAGGGAGAAAAGGAGGATGAAATGTAAAAAAAAAAAAGATAATCTGAATATCTGATGCTCCATTCATGATAGATTTCGTAATTATTAGGCTTGTCTTTTTCAAACTTTAAGTAGTACACCAATTTCAGACTTTTAGATATAATATATATATATATATATATATATATATATATATATATATATATATATATATATATATATATATATATATATGAAAAAAAAACAATTCCATGCTTGTCAATATTTTGTATTTTTGAGAAGCCGGTAAAACAAGATGTAAAGGAGCTTTTTAATTTAGTTATCATTTCAAAGTTCAAATCCAAACAACTTGATTAAAAAAGAACTTTCATATAAGGTTACTAATATAACGGGGGTTTCACATGTTCAAATACACTTAAAAACTTGCAATGTGGTTTCAAACTATTCAAATTCTAACCAAACTTTAATCCACCTTATGAAAATCATACTATGTCATTGACATGTTTCTAATATGTAATGAAAAGAAAGTTTAGAAAAAACGGGAAAAAAAGTATTTGGGTCGCTTTAGTTAGATATGGCTTAGTTGTCAAATATCTTATTGAATCTAAACCTCACTAATCTAATACGAAGTACTCCGTATTTCATATTCATTCATAGTGTGTCAGAGGAATAGCAAGGAGTCAATCAAAGGTGGGGGGATGTGTGGTTTGATGATTCGTGAGCCTTCTTCCCATCCTTGGAGGTGGCAACAAAGGATGGGAAGAAGGCTCCTTGATTTTAAATATTGAATGCTTGGTGAACGGAAAGGGCAGGAGACCCAACAAGCCTGCCTTGCTTCTATACATGGAGTATGTTAAAGGCTCCTCAATATGGCCCCTCTTCTCTCGTCATGGTCGTTATAACATTTTAATTCCAAGGGAAAGCACAGAGGCACTATTTTTATTATGCTCTTTCCAATATTATTTGGTCACTTCGTAATGTTCATATCATTGAGAAATGTCACCGTCATGGAGCCATTACAAGATCTTCTCCTTATCCTTGTACTCCTAAACTATTACATAATTTCTATTGGATGACAACATCAATTTGTCGTCTTTAATTTCTTGCTATGATATTTATATCTACTCAGCCTTTTCCTTTATTCTCTCTATATGATGATGTGGCTCTTGTATCTTGCCAATATCTGATCTTTTCTTCCTGTTAACCACATAATCTTTTAAGTAGAGGTCATTGCATTCGAGACACTGAGGGGTCTAGACTAATTCAAACCTAAATACAAATATTTATATGATATAAATTATAATATATATATATATATATATATATATATATATATATACTGTAATATTATATATAGGCATATAACTATTATTATAGTAGATATAAGTATTATTGTATCAGATATATAAATTAAAAAGATATAAAAATACAGAAAAACTTATATAAGATATTGATATCAGGTATAGAAATAAAATTACGAAAATGCCTCATAATATATTTATAGAAGGTATAAATTAAAAAAATCATATTTAGTTTAACCTAATTTGGTAATATTGATCCCAAAAAAAACATTAATATGTACTTAGTGAGATTGGAGAATAGCGAATAGACAAACCGATAAGGAAGGCGTTGTATTGTTTCCCACTTAATATTACCATAAACATTAAAAAAAAAAGATTGAAACTTTCATTGCCCGCTGAATTAGTGATTAATAATGTTTAACAAAAAAAAAAATTTAAAATAACTTACGAAGTATTCAGATAAAATGCTATCTAGAGGGCAATAAACTTTCAGGCAAAACATTTGATGGACAGTAATTAATCACTAATTATAGATTGATGCTAATAGATCTAACCCTAATAAAACCAGGAACAATAAACTGAAGTGTCAAATATATAATAAGAAAAAAAATGGTAGTGCATCACTACTGTATGATTAGTACGCAGACCAGCAGTCCAGCTCGCACATATACCTGCACATTAGGCAAATATTAATTTCCAAAGACTTGGGAGCTATAGGAATCAATGATGCGGGATACAAATTATTGGAAAAAGTCATTTGGCTAATGTGCCTATAATATATAGCTGTGCATGGCTTTGGTTATCTAATCAATACCCACTTGATCAAATTTTTTTCTTACTAGTTCTGTTTTTAAACAACCAGTTTGCATACATGCTAATTAATTTGTTATTTGTGTTGATTTTGGGTTCGATTTCCCGAAGAATTAGTATCTGCTTACATTGTTCTTTTTAAGTAAATAACTATTCTGATTAGCTACATACTTTTTGAGCTTTCACCAATTTTTAAAATTTACTGCACTACTTGTAGGTGAAAAGTACTCCAAAAGAAGAGACGGGAAGGTGATGACCAGCATGTTGCATGCCATTAGCTATGAAGATTTTTATTTCTGGCAGGGTAAAACAGATACTTTATGAGATCATCCAACATATTTCGATATACATTGATTTACTCTTTGGAAATGATTGATTAATTAGGCGATTAAAGGCTTAGAGGACATAATTCAATGCATTATGATGCCAAATAACAAACTCGATCATATGGATTATGTTGGAACCTTGTTCTTCTTTGTGAATTATAACTTGGATTATGTTGGAACCTTGTTCTTCTTTGTGAATTATAACTTGTCCCACGTTGATGGATGAATAGTACTTTGAACACTTTATGTTGTAAACAATACTGCAAAATGACAAAAACAATGTTATCGGGAATAAACTAAGTTGCGAACTATGTCGCTTTCTTTAGAACATTCACGGTACTACCTTAAGATTGTGCAAGCATTTAGAGAATCCCTGGATGCTCCCTAGGATAAAACAACCTCTCAAATTATCGTACCGATGGTGTTGCACAAAACCACTGGACTAACTAATCACTTGAAACTGTAATGCTAATGCTTGAATTTTTAAGAGAACGAAAGGAGATACAAAAGATGTTTTGAAGTGCTTTGAGACTGGTGATCAAGCCAATATTTATAGGCAAGACATCAACTGAAAACCAACAAGATTTTAGTTACAGAAAAAACAGTAATAAAACCACAGTTATAAATCACCATAAGTGAGAATGCTAACTGATAAGTAAAACGTTTAAGCGGAAAATCAAAGCTCTTAACTATGTTACAGTTTATAAATATGTCATTAAATCATGATTTAACTGACTTGAAAACGATCCAAAAAAGATAAACGCTTATGATCACTCATTAAAGACCCAGCCCGGCTCGATACACATTGCGCACACGCGTATGTTGGTTGGATTCATAAGTCCTTCCACAAAAGTGGGTAACCCTTGAGTCACACCCAAGTGAGTGAATATACCTCTTAATAAAGAGGCTTAACTTCTCTTATCCCACCAACGAAGGACTCCTTTGTTTTCAAAAACCTTATTTTTTACAAACTTCAACATATAAGTTCCAACACTTCATATAGAGGTATATTGACTTATTTGGGTGTGACCCAAGAGTTACCCATTTTTGTGGAAGAGGGAAGACTCTATTAACCCAATCAATATACATGTGCACTATGTCGAGTTAGGCTGGGTGGGGTTGTGTGGGCAACGGCATACTATATTTTTGAAACCTTGTGGTTATTGTTTTAATAACGATTTTAATTTGAAAACTCAATCCTTTCGTTATACTTAATAATTATATTAAGCGTGATTTATAACTCATAAAACAACTGTTAAGCGTGTTTAATGGCTTATTAAAATGAATAACTTTCTCTTTTTAAAAACATTGCTTTGTTTTAAAAATTTAAGGATCAGAAAACATTTTCCTCAATTTTCCCCTAAAACATTTCTTCCTTTTCCTAATATCCTTCCTCCTTTATCTGAAACTTTTTCCCTTTCTCTGAAAATAAGTTTCTACAATGATCATTTTATTTGTGTGGATGTTTGGTTCGTCTAGTGTCTTTGTGGAGAGTCCTTGGTATCTTTGAAAAGGTTGTTTTATCTTGGAAACGTTCGATTTCTATAATATACGTGCACTATGAAGAGACAGTACCGTAAATGTTCTAAAGAGAGCAATATAGGCTGCGACTCAGTCATCTCGATAATAACATTATTTTTGTTAATTTACAGTACTGTTTACAACATATTATTACACTTAGAAACTACAAGATATAAGTGCAAGTCATGGGAAATTGGTGATTTAATTAAAAGATAAATATGGAGCCAATTAGCCTGTATATTATTGTGACAAATCATCTTTGATAGATATATTTGATGAAAAAATAATAAGTAAACTTAGTAAATTGACACATGATGACTGATGAGCAATTATCGTGCTATGGAGTACAAATTTATTCACGAGCATTTCGTACAATAGATGTGGTGGTCCATCACTTAAGTTTATTCACGAACTTTTGGTACCACATATGTGGTTGATTTGCAACAAAAACCCCTTTCTTTTCGACTACCAGAGAAAAAATATTGCCACCTTGTAAATTATTGAAATATGATCACTAGAGAATCCTTTCTTTAATCGAAGATAGTAGTAGACTAGGTGATAGTACGTAGTTCGTAACTTGGTATGCATGGGTCCCCTTTCCATCCTTTCAACTACATTACAAGTGTACAACCCTACCCTTCCTATTTTTAAAAGTTTCTAATAGTCGTCCTTTTTTTACTTGTTACATTTTTATTTTAGAAGTCAAAGTTTAAAAATTTTGATTATAAATTCTAATTATAATATGACAAATAATATATTCAAGTAGGATGTTGTTGGATGCATCTCGATGTAAATTTTTAGAATATTAAGTTTTCATAATTTTTTGTCTTACGAATTTTGAGAAAAAAATGTTTTAAGTTATGCTTTAGATACCGTAAAAAATTAAATGTAGCAAATAAAATGGGACAGACGAAGTAGTTTCCAAGAAAGCCTTCTTTGTAACTTCTTTTACCAAGTTCAATATATAAAAGGGACAATTAATTTATAAGACATATAAACTAAGTAGTATATACATAGGATATATGCAGGATATGATCGGCCTGGACATTTGTTTGTTAACAAAAATATCTTCATGTTTAATTAAAGCCATATCTGTATCGAAGAAATCAACCACAAATTCATGGCTGACCACAAATGAACTAGTGCCATAAGCTTGAAATATGATTACGATATGTTACGTTATTAATAGAAGGAATCAACTTTAGTCATCAAGTACATTAAATGTGAAATGTTGGTTGTATAATTTGGCTTGTATCGCATTTCTTCAAATCAGTTTGTATAAGAAATAGAAAAAAGGTGGGCACGCAATGGCAGGTGGGGGTAATATACGTTGTGACTGAGAGTTATTAGCTGAAACTAGAGACAGTTGGTTATTCTTAGTAAGTTTCACTAATAATTGGCCCACATATATCCCAGGCCAGTACTCAGTAGATCCATCGGCCTACGGATAGCCATGACTCTCAACATCACAGTTGGGCTAACCTTTTTATTTCTTTGGATTTATATTATATATGTATATATTTCACCTTTGGAAGTTATGAAAGGATTTTTATGATACTTTGATACAAGAGTACGTTGTTTGCTTATGCGACCTTAGTGGCTTCGAATGGTCGTCTAAGATAGAATGAACCATATTCCTATGCATTAATGCACATGCATGCAGTAGCTTGGCATTTGGCAACTCGCATACTACATTTTTCTGTATAAATGTCATGCGCCTCACCAGTGGATTTGAGAGGCCGGGGATATGAACTTATTAACCATCAACTTGAAATTCAACAAATAACACTTCAGTGCGCCTGATATTATCTCTTTAACGACTGAGGTTCTGCGCGTCCAACATCAAGTATTCAAGTATGACTAATGAACTATACATAGACGTACTGTAGTTAAATACTTATCTAAATAACAAAATCTCCAAGAATTATAGGCTAGTGGTTGAAGTCCCAAACCAGTAGCTAGATTTTGCATAACATTCACCGTTATACAGTATGGGTACGAGGTTTTCTGATTTCATATCTAATATAAATTATATCAAGATATTAAGATATTGGATATACGTTTTGTTATATCAGTTATACAAATATAGAAAAACACATATCAGTTATAGACATTATGATTTCATATATAAAAATGAAATTACGAAAGTGCTATTTAATATATTTATATCATGTATAAATTAGGAATTTCATATGGGAATATAGATATCACTTGTATGTGAGCTCCATAACAAAGTAAAGCCAATTCAATATGCACTTCTAGTGAAATCGACTGATGCCTAGTAAAAGTTTGTATGCAAATATCTTTTGTATATAGTGATTATATGATACTCTTATAAAGAAGCAATGATATTAAATATTAAAAATAGATCATCGTAAATGGAAGACTCAAGGGACAAGGAGACTAATTAAGATGATATTTCTTCACGAAAATAAAGAGCGCTCCCCACATTGATACGGGATGACTAGCTGACTCCTGACTGCTACATGTTACATGCACTAGAAGTTTCTATCAGGAACTGAAAACATGCTATACTAAGTATACAGAAACCCCACTTAACACCTCTGACAATACGAAGAACGAATATCATATACACATAATAATATTACAACTGTATGAAAAATAGAGACAAATGAAGTCGACGTAATCTTGAAACTTTCATTTCACGTACTCGTAAGACAGATTTTGAACTATAGGAACTAGGAAGGGCCAACTTCTTGCAGTATGACAATGACATATGCTTTGTAGATGCGAACTTGTACTGTAAGTTAGCCACACTCCCTCAAGTCCGCAACACGAGGCCAAGCCTTAGTGCCAACAGTGAAATTATATGACGAGTTTATTGCAGGTTTTTTCAGTCACCAACACAGAATTGATAAGTGTATTACTATGAGATTTTTACCTTTGTGTTTTTATGCAAGTATTGTAGTTTTAGCCCACTTAATTTATAATAGACATGTAAAAGGTATTATAGCTAAACCGAAAGATAAAACCTTTGCCTATAGTTAAGAAGAACTTTGCAAAAACATTGTTGGAAAATGTTCAAATGAAATTAAAACTAGACCTGTTCAAATAGGAAGGTCCCCATTAAAGACCCTTGATCGGCCCATTTTAAAGGATCTAATTAATTACGAGCTTAATTGGGTCAGTAATGTAAAAGATCATATTTTATTGGGTCTTTAATGGGTAAAGTCGGATCAATAATGGTTCAATAATTTTAAAGATTTTAAACACTATCAGGTAATGAATATTTTTCACTTATTTGCCAATGATTTACTGCCAAAGATTGAAGGTGCTATAAGTAAATTATCAACATCTTTAATTGAAGCTATACTATATTTGGACGACTCGGACTGACTCAGTCAGTTTTGCATCTTCTTTTGTCTGACCCAGCCCCGTTTTGCTTGTCACTCATCATAATTCTGACCCGACCCAATGCACAAGTCTAATTAAAATAGCATATTGATATTGGCACATCCCATTGTGAGTAGGACACATAATTTTGTGCTCTAATAGGAAAGTGTTTAAATAATGTTAATAATTGGTATTGCTAATATCAATTCCGCTTTTTCCCAATAGATTTGGTGACTTAGCTTGACAAAATCACAAACCAAGAGAATCCTACAAATTGGGCCAAAAGATATTAACTTCAGATCTTGAACAAAAAAGGACATTCGGGCAATGGGTTTGCTAAGGCTAATTAGAGACGTAGAGTACGATAGATGGATGGATAGCCACCAATGAAAACATTTCAGTCCAGACTTACCTCTAGAGACTGGTAGGTCATGGACTTCTGAAAACATTATAGGCCCATGGGCCATGGCTCCATGACTCCATGACTCCATGAGAATGAAGATACATGGAATCCAACATAACATGAGGAGAAATTTTGTGTAATACAATTCCAACAAAACTCCATTTCAAACCAATATGTGAGGCCCGCTATATAGAAATTAATTTTTTTTAACTGATGTGAGCCTCAACTGTGCCTTACTGAAGTCTCCACTCCTTGGCAAACAAGGCTCTAGACCCCTTCTGCCTCAGTGCTTAGGCGCGCCTTTTTATATACTGGTAGCTTTTGATAATTTTGTAATCTAATTTCTTTGATTTCTTGCATGGATTATTAATCTGATATAAGTACATTTTTTGTCGATTCTGTTACTCTGTATAACAGGAAAAGGGTGAACACATGTAAACCGTTGCCTGTTATTCACTAATAACTGTGGACAAACTAAAGGGTTAGTGTAAATATTTTGTGTGGAAGGGAAAAGGGGGTGAAGCATGCATTATCGACAGAGCTTGCAGCCGATCTTCAGCATTGCCTTATTGGAGGCAAATGTGGAGCAGGTAGGGAAGCTTATTAGATTATACATCAACTGATAAACATGATATTCACAAACTTTTATACGTGCGGAAGAACTATGGTTCACGTGATACATGCGTTGTTTTAGGAGCAGGAATCGATCTTTCATCCTTATCTATTGTTCGGATCTTTATATTGATGGCCTTGTGGTTACTTCAGATGGGAATATGCTGGATGCCTTAGGTGCTGCAATCAAGGTATTACTTGTTTTTTTATGCGCAGACCTGCCATTTTTCTTTAAGATGCAGTTGAAAGACTGGAAACTAGCTTGGCCATATATCATATTACCCTATGCCCTCTGAAATATGCCTTTGTAAAAGCTTCAAGAACTAGTTTTATTGTATTTTTCGTCAATTAATTCAGTAGAGTTGAAGAAGTATGTCTTGTCAAGTTGCCAGCCATCGAGGTCAAGAGAATCTACTTTTGTTCTATGGGACTTCCCCATTCTATAGTCCTGTGCAGCTTTCAAGTGTGTTTAGTTGGATATATTGTTCTCATTTGAGATGCTTAGGTCAAGTGGAGCTTATTTCTAGGAATAGATCATACAGGGTTTGAAATCTAAATATCATTTTCTCGAATATGGGGAAGGAGGATTTGTTGATTTGTTCTAGAATGTTCTAACTGTTAGCCATTAGATTTTATATTTGATGGCCTAGAAATCTTGTTAGCTGATAGCCTGATGCTACTGTTCCTTTACTAAAGGCTGCCTTAAGTAATAGTCCGTAGTGCATTGCAAATGTTAATGTCATTGCTGGTGATGCGACATCTGCTGGTGATCAACCTGAAATCGATGTTAGTGATGAAGAGTTTCTGCAGTTTGACACTTCTGCAGTCCCTGTCATGATTGCATTTAACCAAGGTCGCACCTTTCACGACTTTCTTACATAAAGCATAGATGATTTTATTAAACTTGTTTTGTATCTTTGGCTGATTCGCCATTATTGCTGGTGTACACTATACAGCACGCATGAGTCGCAAAATCCCATCTTATCTTTGAAATTGTGTAATTGTGACAACTATTTGCGTAACGCAAGTGGGAAAACAATATATAGTCGATGCAACAGGAGAGGAGGAATCTCGAATGAGTCCAGCGATGTCTATCTCTATCAACAGGAAGGGACTTGGATGTGGTCTGTAATATCATCTCCAGTTTAACCATTCATAAGATATGCTTTTGTTGTTGTTCTTTTGAGTCAGGATTTGTGATGGATTGAACTAAACCTAGCTTCTTTCATTTCTTTGAAACCAACCATCTCAGAGGGTTGCTGTAGTCTCCACAATTCTCCTTTCATCTTGTGTGTCATCCTTGAACTAGTAGCTCAGGAAAACACTGATTTATGTTCCTATTTCATCTTGGCTTAAGGCCAAGCCATTCCACTTTGCTGATTCTTTGTCATCTGACGATCTATACATACTCCTTCCATGACATCTATGTTTCTTTGCCGAAGATTTTCCTTTGCAGGCATACTCAGTTTCGGAGGAATAAAGTCTTCCAAAACCGTGTTCCTGCAAATTGCAAATTATCTCCCTCTTGCGAGAAACAATATCCTGATTTCACTCCTCAATCACCCTACTTCGTTTGTCATGAAAATTAATTTTTTTACCTAGCTATAGGAATTGAAATGAACATTTCGAGTTAAAGTATAGTTTCAACCATTCCTAGGACTTTACATGACGAAATAAAATTCATGGTAAACAAATTTATATGTTTCCTCACCATCTATTAAATTTTTCGAAATAATCAAATTTTAAAGTTATATGATACATTATTTTTTGAGATATTTTAAAAATATTTAAAACTAAAATAACGCCATTGAGTTCCTTTAAGGTCCTATAAAAAGGTGAGGAACCAATTATTTTCCTTCTATTTTGGTCTCAAAATGCTCTAAAATGAGTTTAAAATCCAATTATTGGGTTTTAAAATCAATTGAGACAGATGAGTAGAGTTAAAGTAGATGATTTCAATCATTTATATGATCCAATATGATATAATGAGACTCACGATAAGCTTAACAAGATGTTTGCTTACTCAGTTGTCTAATATAGTTTTATTTTGAATTCTATATTATTTAGAGATATTTTTGAAACATTCTCTAAATTAAAAGAAAGGTATTAACAAGTTCCTTCTAAGATTATATAAGGAGTTTTGAAACTAATCACTATTGTTAATTCAATTTCAAAAGGCCCTTAAAAAGAATTTAACACTCAATTATATAAGTTCTGAAAATTGATTGAAATAGATGTTTATTGTCTTAATGTCAAGGTAAATGGTTTTAATCATTCTTATAGCCTAATATGACTCTATATAATATATGGTAGGCATCAAAAAATTTTCTCACCTAGTCCAAAATTGTCTAAAATAATTGGTTTTAAATCTTTATATATGACCTTAGAAGGAACTAAGAACCTTTATTTCAAGTTTGAACAAGTTTCAAAAATATCTCCAAAAACATTGTATAAATTTTATTATCTCATGGTATTACCAATGTTAAATTGATATTATAATACCGTTTCTTAATCTAATTACTAACTTCATCATTGAATAAATACTCCTACATATTGTTATGTTCCAAATTTTTAAGTTACCTGGTTAACTTAGAAGGAACTAATAAAGTTTCGGTGAATCAAATGAAAAAAGTAAAGTTGGACAAAGATGACCCTAATTATATAAATTTCGTTGCCTTTCGTGAGGCAACACTTCGCAGCACATATTTTCATCGTGTTGTGTCACATAGTCACATGTTATCCAATAAAGTATTATATACATATGAAACACAATAAAGTTATTATATTCCTAATATAAATGACCCCTCAATATAACAAAACTTACCCCTTAAATTTAATAAAGATTGACATATGTTGTGATAAGAGAGTAGCTTTTGTTATATTGAAAGGTCACTTTTACTGGAGATACAATAACTTTATTGTGTTTCGTATTTATACAATACTTTTTGTTAAATGTATACATACCACATATAATGCTACTCGAGTGAAATTTGATAAATCTGATAGTTTAATTTAAATGAGTTTTTTCCATAACTTGCCACTTGACATCATTGTTATATACTATGTATTGCATCATATTAGATGAAAATAAACTCATAAAGTAAAATAAAGGGCCTTTTTTCTTTTGACAAGCAAAGTATACAATTCTACTAAGATTAAGAAACAAAATAATTTGTGTATACAACTATAAATGATTAGCAAATAATTAATTAATTTTAATTTTTACAACTAATATTATAAAAATTTAAATATTATATAATTTTATTCTCATTAAAAAGTACTTCAACATGTAATGTTAAACTAGAAATATGTTTACTATTTGCTACATTCTTATTTTAGTTTGTAAGATTTCTTTCTCAAAACACAAAAACCATTTCACTTTTCAATTGCTCTCTTTCTTAGTTGCCATAGTAAATACGATGAACATAAAAAGTGTTGGAAATACTCCATAGATAGAAATTTATTGACCTAATATTTAAGTAGAATTTTTGTTGCTAATAACTACATCATGTGTATTTTTATAAAATCTGAATAGATTTATAAAGCATAGTCATGAATTAGAGTAACGAAGCATAGTCGTGTACTACACCAAACCCTCTTTTCTCTAATGTCCATTATATACTCCTACAAAGTACTACAAAGCATCATGTTTGCATTTTCCTTTGATCATAAAATAAAGTATCAACATTCTTCTTTTCATTGGAGAAAATTATACTCTAATTAATAAAATCATTTTTATATATTAGTGTTTAAAGAGCAATATAGTACCTATCATAATGAGATTAACTTTATTTGTAGATATTTTATGGTACTCCATACATATCATGTGATTGTGATTATAAGCACATAATATCTTGAAAATTAATACTAAAGCATATACAATTAAACTTTAGAATTTTTCATTGAATGTAATCAATATATAGGTAAAGATTATTAGAGAAAAGAGGGTATGGAGTTTAATAAAAGTAGTTGATATATGGTTTTTTCAAAACAAAACACTGTAATACTGTCATTTTTAGGAATTCGCATATTAGATTAAGATAAATAAAGCACGATAGGGCTGAGACTTAAGCTACAGTTATATCTAATCTCGTAATTTTGGTTGGCACCCCAGTTTATAAAGAATCGCAAGCCCTAATTATCGATTTCACCGATGGTAGAAAATCCAAGGGACCATGAGGTCTCCGTGTCCCAATTTTAAACCCATAACTTTGAGTCACTAAATATATAAATATATTTAAAGGGTTTACTTGTAGCTTAATTTAGGGTACAACCACCGGGTGCAGCGAGCCAAGACATAACCGCATATCTCTATAAACTAGACATAGCTTTTAGGCCTTCATGCTGAGCGATAGCACAGTTTTTCACCAATCACCATGCTCCTCTTCAGTACCTTCCTATGTTTTCGTTTAGTAATCCTAACAAATTGACCAAACAGTCTATCATTTCTAGCTCTGACTTACATAGAGCCGAACATTAACCCGGCGCACACGCCAGGCCGAGCAAGCATGGTACGACACGAATACGGTTATGGCACGGCATGACACGTAGTCTATGGAGTGGGTTGTAAGCCCAGCCATAGACAACAGAAAAAATTTTAGGCACAAACTCGACAAGAGCGCACAAGACACGAAGCATGGCTCAAAACACATTATATTTAAGTGTATTTGTATTATTTTATTAGTACTACTGTATTTAATATTACTATTATTTTTTAATATTATTATATTCTTATAATATAATTTAAATTATCTAAAATTATTTTTTAAATTCTATTACGTACTTTATTTTTATTTTTTACTATAAAATTAGGCCAAACGTGGGCCACCATGGGATAAATTTTTAAAAAAGGTAGCACAAGACAACATAACTACAATTTGGCATGTCACGACGCGTTTCATGATGTGTACACTTCTAAATTTACATAGTTACATGTGACGGAAATAGTATCCTTTTGTCCATGCATAAAAAACTGTAGCTTAAGGGAGCAGACTATTTTGATTCCCAAAAACATTAGTAAGCATAAACTTAAATTCATGAGAAAACATTTGGATATCCAACTAAATACTACTCATCGTCTAGAACCTACCAGCAATCTCGAAAATAGATAAAATCTCAAAATGGAATCCCTAAAGAATGAAACTAAAATGCCCACTCATGTGGACATTGGGATCCAATAAGAATATAAAAATACTTAAAAATCAATTTCCCAAGTACTGCTAGCTGAAACCCCAAACCAACACGTTATACTTTATACTCCATACTCCATACTCCATACTCCGTATTTCCCTAGTAACCATTTCATTGCAGTAGCAAAGTGGCGAAAGAGTAATACTAGAAGATTTACAAAGACTTGATTGAAAAACGCAATTTAATGGGGAACAATAACATGAGCCAGCCCTTGCTCTTATTATGATATTCCATAAGCATGACAGATACACATGAACCAACTTCAAGCTTTGATTGAAACTAATTGACCACTTAAAATTTCATATTTCAAACTTTCGTGGGAAACACATTTTTTCGTCGCAACTTCACTTAAAAGGCTAAAATCCGTTCACAAGCGACCTCTAGTCACTTCAAGAACACCTTAATTTGCATGTCTGGAAACCAAGATAGTCCCTATAAATGGACACATATATGATTACTAGCGCTAGGACAGGATTAGGGTTCGACCTTTGTTCTTTTCTAGTCGAGTGATCGGACAAATAATTGTCCCTAAGAGTTGGTCTGCAAAGTCGAAACATACATATCCTAACTCCCAAGAGTTCTATCAAAAAGTCTACTGTAAACCAACAAATAAGACAAGATTCCCAATACCTCCTTTTACCTAAGAAGCCTGGCCAAGAAGCTATTCACACAAATAGGTAAGTTGCAACAGAGAACCCTAACGAAACTATCTAATATGCCAATCTTGCAAACAGTCATAAACACTAGTGACCAACAAATCCAGTAATGCTTTTCTGAAGTATACTTGTATGTAAGCTTTGGCCTGGTTATACATTACTACCAAGTACTAAACCAGCCAGATCTGTACTAAGGAAGTTGCATGAACAATATAAAAACTCGCCTCAACTAACCCAAAACAATCACCAAAGGCTCAGCTATTTAGTAATTAGCCAACAAACCATATTTGCATCAATAACATGACAAGCTGCAACTTAATCAATTCAATAAGCATAGCTATCTCTGATCCTTCAAAGAGTCCATCCCATATAACTGTAACCATTTACCTAAGAGTTTTCCAAACGATAAGCATCTTAAACTTCGTGAAACAAGGAGATTTCAACTTATTCATGGGGCGTACAAAATTAAAAGAAGACACTATGATATACCAACAATAGTACAGTACACTAGCATGTAGCATTACTCTCAGTTAATTATAAACTTGGCCATAAAGAGCGTATTATGTAAAATAAATCTTAATTCAGCATTTACTTTTATAAGACATTACTACGCATATGTCACAGCAGTTCATGATTCCATGGAATCCAATAGCCTCTTCCAATTTACTTTACTCTCAAATCTCTGTCCTAAATCAAAGGTAATATACATAATCCTGCTTTGAAATTTTCAATTTCTGACTTCGACCAACACCAAACAGGCTAGATGGGGCACAACTCGAACAATATAATAGATGCAAGGTTCGTGTAGAACAATCACAAAAAGAAAAGGATTTGCAATACAATACAGTACAAACTAGTCCACACAAGTGAGACAATATTCAGCAGACTTCACTAGTTCATATTACACCATTTTAACATGAATTATAGTACAAACAACATCAAGCACAGGTTGTGTAATTCATATTACACTGTTTGATCTATCACAAACTATATTCTGAAATCTGAAAATGTGGGTTAGACTTAAAACCAATGTTTCCATTTCACCCTAAGCCAGAAGAACCTCAACCATAGGGAGATTATGAAAACATTGGCGATCCACTAATTGACGTAAGATAATACTACACTGATACGGTGACGCTAGCATACTACTAAAACCCTGACACATTTATCACAGCAAGAAGCAACATTAACATCAACAACACATGTGTAAAGCAGACTAAGCACTCTAAGCAGTATGAGTGATGACTATCTTCAAGTATTAGGTAATGAGAATCAGAGGGAAGATCAGTAACCTAGCCGAGGTGGAATGATAGTTTTGGAGCTCCAACGCTTGGCATTTGAATTGAGCCATCTCCCAACTAGAGTCATCTTGCAATCACCACAGTTTGAGCCGTCTCGGGGCGGCGAGAATTCCACCGGTAGGAAGGTTTTCGAAAGACAGCAGAAATGAGAAACTTCAAAGTGCCTCCTGCACCTCTCTAGCCCCTACTTTTCATAATTTAAAAGAAAACAACCCCATATTAAAATTCTGGATTAGCAACAATGGAAGAGGGTAATGTAGGTCTACCTGCAATTTAGCACAAGTAACTTGGCAGATTTTAGAGGAGTGGGTCCAGTCAGGCCAGACCGTTCCATTCCAGGACATACCCAAAGTTGCTGCTCCTTCCGCAGTGGTGAAATTCACAAAAGCATACCCCAAATTTTTTTCATAACTGTTTATATTATGTCAATATATGAATCGGAGTTCAGAGTAAATAAAAGTAAGGCACATCCTAAAATAAAGTACTTGATTAATTATTTACATATAAAACTTACTAAAAATCAAATGGGAGATAGAGGAAATCATAGGCTGCTGCTTTATGATTATGTTCCAAACAATGGCTATCCAGCATGTCCATCAAGTCTCTCCTACTGTTGATTCCTCCATTTAATAATCACAGAACATCCAAAAACAGATATTAAAACAAATTCTCGACTTTACCATTTTTACATGCATTTATTATCAACTTGAGCTCCAACTTATTGCGGAATCATCTCTTTCTTTATAATATATTAATATCCACACAAAATAAAATAGGGAAAGCCAAAGAAGAAAAACGGAAGGGCGGAATGTGAATAGACCTGAGTGAGTTGGGAATGTTTTTGACCATGACAGTAGTGCAGTTGGACAAGTGGCCGGAGTAGGGAGGTGGATGAAGAGGACGACGAAGTTGGGACCCACTTGCATGTTCTGATTTCCCAGTTTTCACCTTTCGCCGGGCTTTCCCCTCCTTTACCCGCCATTCTTCTCCATATGCGTCCCACGTAGCCCTCGGCTTCTTCTGAGATGATCGTTTCCGATTCCTGTACCCTCCTCCAACAGGAGCTGATGGTGGCTGAAGAAGAACGCCGTCGTTGAGGGTGTTAGCAACGACGGAGCCATCCATTGCAACTAGTTGGGTACCACCATCGTTAAAGGGCAAATGAAGAGAGAAAGTGGGAGCTATCGGAGCGTATAATAGTTCCGGAAGACGACAAATGGAAAGAGGGGGTGGTTGAATAGAATAAGAGAAGGCAGAGTAGTAGGGATGGAGTTGAAAAGGAAGATAAAGGCATGAAGAGAACATAGGTACCTGGAAATGGAAAGGGGTGAAAGAGGTTGAAGTTGGAGGCAGTGGGTATTGCAATGAAAGAGGGAAAGGAGGAGGGAGAGGAGATGTTAGAGAAGAGGAAGAAGGCCTGAATTGTTCAGAAGTGTAACTACCACGATTGTTGTTGTTATCGGGAGTAGTGATGGGTTGCAAATCCACCATTGTTGCAGCTTCAACTCACAGAATGTCAAAAAGGAGGGACAGTGAAATGGAAGACAGAGAAAGACCAACGAGGAACCAAAACCTTATACGACAGTCGACAGGGCTTTTTTTTTTTAAATAAATTTTTTTCTTTACGTTAATTGTAACTTTTATTTTGTGGAGCGTAAATGTGTGATTTGGTGTATTGAACTTTTTTTAAAACTTATTTTTATTAAACCTGAACTTAATATATTGATTTTTATTGTACGAAATTACTGTATCCGATTTTTTTTTAATGTAGATAAATTTATTTTGTTTTAACCAAGATGGACTATTTTTGTTTAGAATAATTCAAAATAAGTCGATTTTTTATGCTAAAATAAGTCGATTTTTTATGTCATTAACTCACTACTTATAAGTTTATTTGTATGCTGCATCTGCTCCTAATCTTTTGCCTCGACGCAATTTAAAACGTTTTTATCTCCAAATTTGTAAGATAAATAATTAACAAAATTTATATTGAAAATGCATTTAACAATATCTCTTTTGACTATATTATTTTTTTATAATATAATCAGAATTTATGGTCAAATTTTTTAAACTTTGATTCTATTAATAAAAATAGAGTAAAAATAGAGAAAAACTTGAGCTAAAAATGTTTACAGGAAATAAAGGGAAAAAAAAAAGAGAAAGAGAGAACTGAAAGGTTTTCATCGATATTTAATTTCTAGAGGCTCAACAGAAAAGAGGTTTTAGTGAATGGGAGAGTTTCATATACTTTCTGCTAAAAGCATGGCTTGTGTCAAGGGAACCCTATATCCCCTCTATTGTTTCTTTTTAGTATGGATATTCTACGTAGAATGTTACAATTAGGTGAGGATCTGAACTCCTTTCAAGGAATAAAAATTTCTAGAAGAGCTCCGAAGATTAATCATATATTCTACGAGAATGATGCATTACTTATCTTCAAGTCTTCTAGACAGGCGTGTCAAGCCATATCTTCTATCCTCTCCAAATTTTCCTACATTTCATGACAACAACTAAACCTAAGCAAGTCTTTTTTAAAGTCTAGCCCAAATACTTCTCTTAAAGATCGAAATATCTACAAATCTCTTCTCTGAATTCAATAGGTAGATATTTTCTAACATCATCTGAGTGTACCAATAGATATAACTGGTAGAAAAAAGGAGCACTTCCAGTTCTTAGTTGACAAGATTATAGTAAAGATCTCGGATTGGAATCCGGTGATCCTGACATTTCCTCATAAATTGATCTTGATTAACCTGGTGATTATTTCTAATGCGACCCTTGTTTTTTCTCCCATAGATCTTCCTTTATTAGTGGCAAACAAGATTGATTCCCTTATTGTCCAATTACTCTAGGCTAGAAAAATAAGGATAGGAGGTACATTGGATCAAAAGAAAGATAGTTTCCCTCCCTAAAGAAACGGGAGGCTTAGGCACACAGAAAATTTCAACTCTAAATAAAGCTTATTTGATGAAACAGATTCACTGTAAGTCCTGTAACCCACAGTTATTAGTTTATAGATTATACGAAGACAAATCTCAGTTCGCCCAAATCACTAGTCGAAAACAAAGTCCATGTAAGGGTCTTGAACTTTCTCAAGTTTACAAAGAATGGAGAATCTGATAATTGAAGGAAGTACTTGGAAAATAGGAAGAAAGAAGAGTTCGAGCATGTCTGGATAAATGGGTAAATGGAGAAACCCCTACATACCACTTGGAAATCCCTCTACAAGAAATCTCTAATATTATAGTAAGAGATTGTTTGGACTCAGCTTCGGGTAAATGGGAAACAGTGAAACTTCTTAGAACCTTTGAAGAAGAATCAGCCAAAAGAATTCTTAAAATGCTCCCCCTCTTATTTGAACCAAACTAAGGAGTCCCTTTACTGGTTAAACCATAAATTTGGAAAGCTAACAATAAAATCTTTTTATGCTTTCCTCTGCTCTAAAGAATCTTTAGCGAATTCAACCTCTCCAAATGATGGGAACAATATACCTTTATAAAATCTTGTGGCATATTCCTATGAAACCAAGCTAGCTAAGTTTTATATGAAAAATTTCTTATGAAGGGATTTCAATAATGAAGCAGTTGCAATGAAGAGGCCTATCCAATATTCAGGTTCAATGTCAAGAATGTGAATCAAAGGAAGAGGATGTAAACCACCTTATTCATTCATGTCCTTTTGCTGTTCAAGTTTGAAGGAGTAGCTCCTTGGAAATCTGCTCAAATTTCAATGAGAACCAATCATTTAAGAACTGGTTCTCTTGCAGTGTCCATCTTTTTATAGCATGGATGGCATTCGAAGTGAAAAGTTAACTATCTTCATCTATACCTTATGGGCTCTATGGACTTCTAGGAATGATAGGATCTTCTAATCTCAAAAAAGGAATGTAGCTGATTGCATAAATAGAATTTCTGAATACAAAGCAGAAAATGATTCCTTTTTGGAAGAACGTGCGATGACCCTTCGTTTCCTCTATCCCCCAGGAGATTCTCTCCCTTTCCCCTAGTTTCAAAATAAAATCCCTAGGAAAACTTGACTCTCTTGAAGAAGTCCTTGGCACGATCCAAGTAGATGGGACATGGAATAAAAGAACAGGTTAAGCACGATCAAGATGGGAAGGTAAAACGTCAGTAAATAGCAGTGGGATTGAAAATAGAAATGCAAATTCAGGATTAGCCTCTTAAGTAGCTCTGTCTAAAGCAATTACCTATACTGGTTCTAAGAAAGAAGTTGGTCCTCAGCTCGTCTCCTCTCTAACTCAGCTATCCTAGTAGCATCCTTCCGAAAAAAATACTCCATAAGTTTTTGAAATAGCTAATACAGTTTCTAAAATTAAGAAATTAGGACTCTCTTTTGATTAATGCTTTATTCATAAGGTTAGTCGTGAAATTGTAGCTAGAGCTCATGAAAGAGCTATTTCAATACATACAATGACATACACTTTTGTTTAATATTTAGTTTATTACTGTATAATGTTCGTTTATGAAATGTCAACAAAATTTTGCCAATTAAGGGTTTGCTTATTCAACTCAGGATGACTAATAAAAAGATCACAATCATTAGATTGAGTAAATCTACAGTACATTAACCAAGAGGTTCACCTCACACGATCACACCTCACCAACGTCATATTCACACCCCAACATCCCAAAGGGCCAACCGCCAAACTAGGGATGGAAACGGATACTGAACCCGACCCGAATTTATGGATCCATATCCGTTTTTACGGATGCGGGTCTTCAAAATTCAGACCAGACGGATTCGGGTTGGATCTGGGTCCTGTGACTGAAAAACAGATCTAGGTACGGGTTTAACCGTAATATCATTGATATGGTAATATTTAACAAATATCATTAATAGTTAAGACACATAATTTTTATTCTTTGTCAATTACTAATATTTTTCTTCGGTCGGTTGTTTCTTTGTTTAAGGATATTTATGGTGTTAGTAATGATGATGATGAAGATTAGCCCTCTCGGTCCTTTTGAGAGATGGACTTTAGGTGTTATTTTGCTTACATTAATATGTTTCTTTGTATTATTATTCAAAAGACAAGTAAAAATTTCATTTTGTTCGTTTGTACTTTGTTGTTTTGTAATATTTGAGTAGTTATATGAATTGTATTCAAGTATTGAACTTATATAATTTGTTGGATTGTTGTCGTAGATGCAAAATGCAAATTTATAAATTTGAAACTTAATATTGTCGTAAAAATATAGGCAAAATATGTATGATCCGTTTTGGACCCAGATCCGTTTGCTATGGATATGGAACCTTACTTTCTATATCCGGGGATTTGGATATGAATTAATAAGGATCCGGTCCATTGTCATTCCTATGCCCAACTGATGTTAATCAGTTAATGGGGTGTGATGTAGAGACGTACAGTAGATAATTTTTAGCAGCCTAACATGGCTAATTTGGATTTTGAATGGGCCACATTTTATTTGTACCTCTTATTTCATACGGAGTATAAAGACATAACATTAGTCATAGATGGATTAATAAATCATTAAATTGAGTCCAACTAATGACAATGGATTTAAATGAGTTGTTGAGCACCTTTAATGGCATTTGATATGAACATTTTCATGTAATGGTATCTAAAGGTCTTAAGCAATTATGCTAACAATTATTTGTCTTGCTTATGTACTTTTTTCTTATGGGGGAAACCTTGTTTATGTACTACTTATTTGTGGAATATAGTTACTGTATTCCATATCTGGTATGAGTCCCATAGAATTAAAGATTGAAATTAAGTCCAAATTTTTATACATGCCTACGTCTGATCCAAAAAATCAAACACACAAGTATACGTCAACAATACCAAATATCAATACAAAAATTAGATATAAATATAGGTATGTGTATATATACTGAAGGAACATCATTTATTATAAGTATTCATTATCTCACTAAACTCAACTACTTTTTGTTACAAATTTGTATGTTAGAGTATTTATTCTTGTCCGAGCATATGGCCTCTTTGAAATTTCCTCAAAGCCATCCCGAGGTCAATTAATGTTTATCTTACATGATCGGACCGGACTAGACTTACTAAGGAGCACCAGATTCGAATTCTCCAATCCTCAATCGAACACCGGAAACAACTACTTTTTTTACATGGAGCAAAACAGCTACTTAAATACAAAATAATTAAGAAATGACGCACAGTATATTTAAAAGTTTTTTCCGATTCAGCATGAAATATATTTTGTCATGGGATTTATAGGCGATGATAGATTAGGGGGAAAAGAAACAATTAATATAGCCAAAATGATTGATGGATATCATCAGATTAAGTTAGAGATTTCAAAAGGTTAGTCAATTTCAAATTACGATAGATGAATTAGAAGCTAGTTTCCTTTGAAATGGAGTACGAATTATCTTCAAAATTGAATCATAAAATATCATTCTCATAAAAACATTGGGATATCGTGGGAAGAAAAAAATATTATAATGCTCTTTTTTTTGTTTTATTTGACTTTTTTTTTTATAATTTTTAATATATATGATTTAAAAAGAGTGTTATCTCTAAATTTTAAAAATTATGAAAATATGATATTATAAAAATTTATATTTAAAATGAAAAAATAATATGTTTATAATTTAGGAGTATAAAATAAAATCAATAAATAAAAGGTTTGAACCGAATAAAGTAGAATGACAAAATTGTAAGATGGCCCGTAAAATCCAATTACTTTAATAAAAAAAAAGCTCATCATCCCGAGTAGAGCTAACATCAGTTTTCGACTTCTGAATCGTAAAACAATGGCAACCTCTGAAGTCCAAGCTAGTGAGAAAAAATACCTGAACCCTGAAGCTCTCGAGTTCAGACCCTCTTATGTTACCAATGCTGTAATCTTCCCATCTCCTGCTGGTTATGCAGCAGCAATGTCGTTCCATCATGCCCCAACTCCAGTTGCACCACCGCCGTTTGGTAACTTTCCACAACCACAGCAAGTGATGCTGAACTATCATCACCCCCGCCAGTACATGAAGTATTTAGCACCACCTAGAGAGTCTCCTTCCAATGGGTTTAAAGAAGACCTGAAACTACCCCGTGCTGATGATGGTCTTGGCTTAATTACATCCCCTACTACCTTTCCACCTGAACCTATTCAGATCTATCGAAAGCCCATCCTCAAAAGCTCAACCAGAAAAAGCAAGAGGGGTCGAGTCCACCATCGTTTCGCCACTGCAAGTGGTAAGTGGGTCAACAAATCTAAAATCCCTGACCTAAAACCTACTCCAGCAGAGGCCCCTGTCCCAGTAGCTGCTTATCCATTTGGCGATTGCACTTCATTGATGATCAGGAACATCCCAGTTCGCCTCAGGTACTTTTGTTTTGAATCTGGCACTTCATTTTTTCACATTCAAATCGTAACTCTGGTGAATCATGTTTGTTTTGGGAATAATGCAGTCGGAGAGAGCTGATGTTGCTGTTGGATGCACATTGCCGCGAAGAAAATGATAGGATTTCGAGGATTGATGAACCCTTTTCAGAATATGACTTCCTCTACCTCCCTATTGACTTCAAGTGGGTTTTCATTTTTGCTGTCTCAATTCTCTGTTTACATAATTGATTGTTTGAAGTCGAAATTTGGTTTGTTTTGAACATGAAATAATGAAATGTAGGAAAAAAGGGAACTTGGGATATGCGTTTGTGAATTTCACAACTTGGCAAGGGGCTTCAAGGCTGTACAATTCTTGGAGGGGATACGAGTGGATCAACACGTATAACACAAAGAAGATATGCCAGATTGATCCGGCCAAGTATCAGGTACTTTATTTCCATAACACTAAATTTGATACGTTTGACTATTCGCAATATCTGTGGCTTAATTTTGAGAACTTGATTACATTAAGATATATTGAACAAAAGTTATTTCTTATAACATAACTATAGTTTATAATCAAACTTTTTAAACAACTCCATAAATGAAAAATGTTAGAAGCTTACTTAAACCAATAAAGTACTTCTTTATTCCATCATGAGTACTTGAATTGTATATTTTTTTAAAGGGAAATGAGCTGAAGAAACGTTTGGAGAAGTCGGTGTATTTCTGCGACTCCGACGAGTTCTTGCCCGTGGAGATCTCTCCGCCGAGAGACGGGACCAATTCTAGTGTCAGCGAGCTTAAGATTCTTGGGACTCGTGTCCAGAAAACCCGAAGCTTAGGGCTATGATAAAGGAACTGTGGCGGTATTAAATTGACCAACTCCTCAGTCCTTTCTAGCTGTTGTATTAGGGCTCTACTGTTTGCCAAATTTAGGATTTTCTTGGGAAAACAAAAAAAAGGGTTTTGGAAGTGTTATTTGTAGAGTGTAAAAAAAAAATTCCATGATTTTGGTGAATCCCCTGATTTTGGGTGTTAAACATGCTTCTTTCTTAGTATTGTACTTTGCTGTAGTCTGTACCATCTCTTACCGGTCAGTTAGTGCAATATTTTATTGATGTAGCATATTATCCATTGTCGTCTTATTTAGTTCTTCCTATTATATGATGATTGCTCATTTTACTTCACTTTTGTATTTTACTAATTCACTGGTAGACCATTTTCTACGCTTGTGTAATGATAATATTGCTAAATGGATTGTTGAACTTAACGCAATCTATTCAAGAGATTTTCTATGTACATTTGATACGATAAGATTATTTTATCCTAGTAAAAGTTATATCTCAGTACAAAAAAAGTTACCTTTTAATATAATATATCTCATTCTTTATTAATTTTAAGGGATAATTTTAATTATATCAAGAGGTAATTTTTAGTAGAAATATAATAATTTTGTTATATTTTATGTATATACTAAGTTTTGTGGTAGCCAATAGGCAAGGATTCATTACAGCTAAAAATAGTTTACAGTTGCATAATTCACACTAAAAGGTTGATTTTAATTGGTAAATTTGATAAATAAGGTCAATTAAGGTCTATTAACAAGATGGAGGAACATTGAGTCAAGGAGTAGAATTATATGGAGTACGAAAAGAAATTACAGTGAGCAATAGTAGAAGTTTTAGTTTGGGTGATTGTAATGGAAAAAGTACAAGAATTGACTTTCCTATAAAAGTGAAAATTTTGGAATTTGATCTTTTGCTGTGAACAGGAAAGTCAGAATGCAGAAAGTTGGGAGGACAAAACAAATCTTTCCGAAACAGTGGCCTGAGTTGTAACATGGCAAAGCGAAAGCTGCACGAAGGGGTGCTCCGTTTCCTAATTTATGCCAACCATTTCACGGAATTCGATCAAATGAACTCCCTCCATCCTCCACACATATACCGTTTGAGGTTTCAGAATATTGACTCCATGGACCCTAGATATCATTAGATGATCATATGATGTTTGATTCAGCGTATAAAAGAAATTGTCCAGTTAGTCCTGCATATATATTTTTTTTGACACAAGGAAAAAGTATAATACTAATGACAAACTATAAAGATTATGTAAAGTACAATGACAAACTATAAAGAGTACAAGTTAGCTATAAGGGGCCATTCAAACCCCTTGCACAATGAAGCTATTCAATTATGCTTTATTAACTATCGCAATCCAAATTAAACACAACTCATATAAAGCCGTGAAGGAAATAATCACTGTTCTTATTAGTTCTTGACTATTGAAAAAACATGTTGGCTTAACACAAAGAAATAATTCCAGGAAGTCAATGGGTTGTAAAGACCTTGTGAGTTACATGATTTCTCACAAACAATAAGAGTTACATTTCGTGATTCGTTACTCTCTTAACCGATACACAAAATCTCTTCGTAGAACACAAGAAAATCAAGTTTTTTTTAACATATATACTATGAACCATCAAAATTTTACTTTTAGGCTCCGTTTAGTAGGTCGTAAAATGATTTTTCATGGAAAACTTTTTACGGTGGAAAAATCATTTTCATGAAACTTTTCCATCGTTAGTTGTATGGAAAATAATTTTACATTTAAATATTTTCCATTGTTTGGTTGAACTGAAAATTAATTACTCCTATTAACTTTTCTAATTGTATTCTCTTGTCATTTTTTAACTTTTTTTTATTTCCGTTATTTTTTTTAATTGTTTGTCATTAGCTAAATTTGTTATGATATAACAAATATTTTTTTTTATAAATTCTATAATATATTTCTCTGATCTATTAATAACATATAATTACATTATATAGAATACCTCCATAAAACCATAAAACCCTAAAAAATTTGGTTCAACATTATAAAAAGACCTTAAGCTAATTATAAAGGAATATTCTAAATTAAATAAGCAAATCAGTCAAACAGGTAAATATATTCGCAATCAAACAGGTAAACCAATCAACCGGTTGTAATATAATAGTTTGTACTTTTCCATTTTAAATTCTGACAAAAAGAAAATTTCAACTCTAATTTCAAATAAACTGTTGATTGCCCATATTTCATGAGAAACTTTCATGGTTTAATCGAATCGGGGAGAAATTTAGGTTATTTTTTATTTTCGACTAAAATTGATAAAATTTATTCAAATTCATGATATAGTATGATAATTTAATAATCAAGACACGAGATTCGAAGAAGATGAAAAGAAACTGTGGATTTTTACCCCAATTTTTAATAGAGAGAAAGTGTGGAGCAGAGAGAGAGAGAGGTTACCGAGATGATGAGAAATAAAAAATGCGTGAATAGAGCTAAGCATGGGCCGGGCCGGGCCGACACATAGGTCAAGCAGGCACACTTTTGGCACAATACGACATGAGCACAATCATGGCGCGACACGACACGACACGCCGTGGATGACAAAAAAAATAGGCACTAGCACGCGAGCGGCACGCCAATTTGGCACAAAGCACGGTCTAAAGCACGCTATTATTTAGTATTATTTAATACTATTATTAGTAATATTATTATTATTACTAATACAATTAATATTACTATTATTTTCAATATTATTATATTCTTATAATATAATTTATATTATCTAAAATTATTATTTTTTCAATTCTACTATATACTTTATTTTTATTTTTTGTTAAAAAATTAGGCCAGTACGAGGCACGACACGGTACACCAAGAACGTAGGTCGTGCTAGGCCATTGACCGAGTTTTATGGAAAGGTATCACGACACAGCACGACACCACCACAACTAGGCACAGTACAACACGACAAATAGGTCAAGCCCGAGCTGACACGGTTCATGACGGGCACGGTACGACCCATGTCACTTCTATGCATGAGTTGGTAATGCGTGAGTTGTTTGTTAGTTGGTATTTTTTTTTTTTTGAGTGAACGGATGTAAAATTGTTTTACTCCCAATTTTAAAGGAAAATGTTTTCAATAGGGTGTAAAATGTATTTACATTATAAGTTTTACATTATATATTTTACTCCAAAACAAACAATGTAAAATGAGAAAACAGTTTTCAGGAAAAACGTTTTACACCCTACTAAACGGAGCCTTAAAGCAGTGTCCAAATATGGATTTTTGAAAACACGAGAACAAATTCCATTGCAAACCAAACATGAAAAAAAAGTTGATCTCATCGAGTCCCTCAACTTCCACATCGAAACAAACATAAACCCTCAAGAAGGCCATATTTTCCTTCTATACAGATTCCTAGCACTCTCTTCCTTCACCCTATTACAGTATTACCTAACTATCTAACTTGCTCTTTCCAGAGGGAGAATGAAACTAAAGCCTAGACCACAAATTAAACATGACTAGTTGAAGTTCTTTTTGTCTTCTTTCAGCGGACACTACAAGACAATGCTAAAACGACTAACCATCTCGAATAACAATCCTCCAACATCGAAGAAAAACAACACACAACTAACTAATTAAGTTCAACATTAAATATAATCAACTAAAACAACCAAGGTAGGAAGGAAAAAAAAAGGATAACTTGCAATCCGGCAACGTTAATATCCTAAACAAAAACCCTTGCCTTCTCATTACATTAGCTGACGTTTTTCAAAACCCCAAGTCAATGTTGACTAGGTTAACTTAGCTATTAAATATGTTGATTTCCCTTAAAACTAGATCAACAACGTTCTAAGCTTATTGGCCTAACACTTCCTATCCCAAACAAAAACCCTAATCATTTCTTAGCTAACTCTAATTTACCCATTATTCTATATTTCCATAGTTCCTTTGTTTTATGTTTAACTATATTAGAGGAAGGCTAGGAGCATTAACTTACTCCATATGTAAAATCGTATAATGTTTGATTTCTCCGTCAAACGAAGGGAAGATTGTTGCTCCGAAACTAATTGGTTTTTTAAAAAATATAATTTATTAGCTCAAATTCAAAGTTTATCTTACACCAGTGAAGCAGCATTCAAATAAAATAAAAAATCACCTGGCTTTTGTGAGAATGTTACTTAATACAATTAAAAACATCGTACTATGATAAATATTCAACAAATTAATGCTTCATGTTTGTAATATTAAAAGCACGTCTGAGTTTTAATTTGGGTGTGTTGTTGAGATCATATATGCTGATTGCTGAGCAGTTATGTGTTGAAGAACAGTGATCAAAATGTGGGTAGTAATACGGATACCCTCATACCCGTATGAAGATAAGTTGGTTCTCCGTAACTTTGAGGCATAAACACTCATCAGTTTGTAAAAGGAGTAGTACTCCGTAATGATGACAAATATGGAAAAGAGAGAGGAGAGAGTACATTCTCATTAAATGCATTGCCTCCTAAAGAAGACAAACAATCTTCTTTACTCTGGCGGCGCATCTCTATACAGTGATTTCGGGTGGGGATATATTGTACCACTGCTTTTTCATATTCTTTCATTCACAGACCTCACTCGCTTTTCCAAGCTCCATGCTCCTTACGTGATACGTCCGCTCCAGTTTTTCTTTTGGGATTTCCAGTTTGCTCCATTACCCTAATTAATTAATCCCACTTTATACTCTTTTTATCTTTAAATTTATAAAATAAACAATTATAAAAATTTGATATTCTAAAAATTTACATTGAGATACATCCAATAATATCACACATTAATATATTATATGATGAAAATTTATGATCAAACGTTTTAAACTTTAATTTTATAAATAAAAATAGAGTAATAATTAAGAAACGGAGGTAATACTTTACTTATTCTCATCTTCTAATTGCCCACTTCAGTTAATCGACTTCAATGGGATCTATAAATTAAGTGACTGGTTTTGATGATGCCTCATTGCTATTATCTAGTCCAAATTTATCAAATTGAATTTTTTTAATGTATTTTTTTTTTAAAAAAAAAATTAAGAAGCATGAAGACATAAAGTAGCTAAACATCATGAAATATTCATTTTAAAATTTATTTATTTTAAGTCATTATAAACTTAATAATTTATAGAACATAATTTAAAATTTTAAAAAAATAAAAAAAATTAAAAGTACAAATAAAAGTACAAATTCTCATCGAAAACTTTAACTATTAATGTCATAAATGCTTTAAATTAATTGAAATTTGACATAGAAAAATCAAATAAACTTTAAAAATTTATTTAAACAATAGTTTCTAAAATTGATTTTGGGCCTTCCTAAGCTATGGGCCTTAGGCAATCGCAATCCATGTCTATACCCATAATCGGGACTAATCAATGTATATTTCATTAACATCCAAATAAGTAGAAAACGGGAGTTTTTAAAAAGTGGAAATATTGAAGTTGTTTAGACTACAAAAACTATGGAAAATCATACATTATAGAAATTTGCTTTAGAATTACTTTAATCATTTTTTTTAGTTTACCCACTATTTGTCAAAAAAAAAAACATATATTTATTTAGTTATATTCAACCAAATAACATTTTTAAAGTTTTAAAAAGCATATATTTATTTAACCAGAACGCGTAATAATGCTATGGATAAAACAATAGATAAAATATATACGAGAGTATGTAAATATTAACATTTCTTTATAAACCCAAAATGTAACATTTCAACTTCCAAGGCGTCATGATTAGTTTGGATAAAGCAGTTTCTCGCGTGTGACTTACGTATACGAAGGATTAGTAGTTTACCAAGTTTTGGCCGTATTTTTCATCTCATATCCATAACTCAAAGCTAGTTAATTCCGAAATTCACCCTTATACAGTATTTAAAACATTGTTGTTATGATTGTCAAGGATATGATCCACCCATTTATTAAAATTATTCAAGATTCAAACTCCTAAGTTCTAACTTATACTCCATTGATACTTTTTTGTGACACGTCGGATAGGACCCAATGATGCTTTATTTGCATATTTGAAGTTTGGGGTGGTAGTGAAAATATCAAACAAAATAGTATTTGTTGATAATTTTGACTTTAAAAAAAAATATAGCAATTAAAATGAAAAGAATGGAGTATATATTTAATTTAAATTTTAATAGTTGCAAATAATTATTCGAACAATAATCGATTTATAGGGATATTAATATATAGAGAGAGTTAATAAGAAAAAACAATATCGTAAATGATGATTTAACCCAAAAGTAGTTCGTCTACACTCTACTAGGGTTTTTTCGTTCTTGAAACGGGAGAGCCTTTCAATAAAAAAAATATATAAATGTAAAGGGCGAAAAGGTAATTGAAGAGTATGATCCGATATATGGAGTAGTGAGAACATATTCATAGGAAGCCTTGATGAACGCCTTGGGATCATAATCATATAGGTGATGATTATAATGTATGTGTGGATTAAAGAGGGAATGCCCAGGAGAAATTTAATCTATTGGTTCGGACTCGAACCAAATTCAATGCGCCTGAGTCGTCTGACAGTTCAAGCCCAGTACCCACACTCATATCAGGTGTACGAAAAAACCTGCTTTGAATATGTTGTGTGTGTACAAGCGTACAGCTCTGCATTCAGGGTGTGTCTATGTCGAAACTTGCTCTGTCTAAAAAACGGGTCACATTACGGAGTATGGGATTGGGAACCCATATTTAACAACTAAGCACTTGAACTTTCTAATGTACCCTTCGTTAGCGTCCATTAACTAGCTGTTATCTTATAACATTGTTTACATGTTAAACCATATTAAGCTATTTTTAATTGCTTGATAATGTTAGTATAGTGTTTTGGGTTAAATTTATCCTCCAAAAGGGATGTCCACCCTTATTTTGTTGCTGTGAGCTAATAATATTATTGTTCACTAACTAATGGATGTTGACAGAAAATTGATGGCAGAGGTATTTGACAAACACAAGGGTATGTGAGAAACTTCAAAAAAACAAAGGGCGTTGTTGATAAGTTGAGAAAAAATATATATATATATATATAGACGAGAACATAAAAATTTATGAAAACTAGTGAGATTTTTTTAAAAAAAATAAAATAAAAACAAACTAGAAGAGTACTAAAGAGGGGTTGGTTTCGTATTGTTTTTTCTGTCCATGTTTTTTTTCCTCATTTTTTCATTTTAATCTGTCTCCAAATAGTATAATTAAAATTTTTTTTATATTAAAAAATATAGATTTTTATACGAGAAAAAAAAAAAGACAATAGGAGTATTATAGAAGAGACGGGAAGTTGGCAGGAAGCAGCAACTCTTTAATGGCAGAAGTACAGAGTTTAGCAAGACTTATGAGGCATAAGTGTCAAATAAAGTTCAGTTGTAGGTGACCGAATGCTGAGGGAGAGAAGGGAGACATTTCTGTCAAATAATTTTGATTGAATAATGAAAGATGTTGCTTTTACCCAAAAATGAAAGATTTTAATGGGCTGAGCAGTAATGTACGGAGTAATTTTTTGTTTCAGCTTGGCTACTGCAAACGCCTCTTTGTTTAATACAGTAGGTTCTATAGGTGCCTCTATATTTCACTGGCCATACCATTTTAATCACAAACCTCCACTTTGCTTTTCTTATTTTATCTTTACACGCTTTACTTACATAATCATGCATTTATTGGAATTCTCATTTTTCCTATGTTTTGTATAGATTCATATGATATACCGTTAATTTTGTACGCTCTGTAATGCATAGTATACAATATTTTTATTTTTAAATTTGTAAGATAAAAAAGTTATGGATATATTTTCAAAATATGGAGTATTCTATAACGCATTCAATAAAATTGCTACAAATTTCTTATGGCCACGTGGAATATAATATTTTAGCCAAACTTCTTAAAGTTCAATCCAAAAATTTATTAGAGGAAGGCTGAAGAAGTGAAGATGCAGTTAATTTCTGGCACTTAGAAAGCAACCTTATCCAATTGAAGATAGTCAAAATAGTAAAATACTACGCGTTCATGTTTGATTTCCATTGTTCAAAATTACACCCTCCTGTTGGGATTTTGTATTAAAGACAAAATCTAAGAGATAAACTAACACTGACTTCATATCCCTGAAAATCATTACTCCTCACGTATACGCAAATTATTTTGCATATGTTATGTACTCTCCTTTCTTTTTTATTCTTTTCATTTGCTTTTTTTTAACAAATCCCAATTTCAATTTAAAATTCAATTTTTTTCAATTGTATATTTGTAAATATTATAAAAAAAATTCACCTTTGAAAAAATATACATTGAGACAAATTTGTCAAAATCCCAAATAAACATGTTTTTTAATCTAAATTAGAGAGCATTCATAATCAAAATTTGGCTATAAAATTTACAATATTCCAAACAGAAAAAACAGAAAAAACGAAGGAGAGTAATTCGTATAAAAGAAATGCTAACAGCTACGAAGTATAATAGTACATGGAAATATGGGTTCAATAAGGAAGGAAAGAAGCAAAACCTCAGCCCAGCCCACTTTTCATAAATCCGGCAACGTTAACTTCCTGTTTTTTCAACATAAATTAAGAAGTTACTATTCATTACAAAAAAATCCAATCATAAAATTACATAATTTTTTTCGTAAGTAGGTGGGGGAAAGTTATATTTTCTTTTACTAATATAAGTAAAAAGATTTTTCAAAATCTACCATCTTAATTTTATCTCATTTTTATATTTATCACCTTAGACTTTTTTTTTTTGTATTTACCACCTTAATTATTTATGTTTTTTTTAGTTCCCTCCATTTGACGAAAACATCCAATTTCTTGTCAAAATAGTGCCTACTAACTAACTCTTTTGATTTTCCTCCCTTCTTTAATACATATGTGGATATCACCCCTTCTCTCATATTTAGCACCTTATACTTATATTTTTTGTCCTGTGCATTGGGGTAGCCAAGCCGGAAAAAAAAGATACAAAACAAGTCGGACCAAAACATACCAGTCCTATCCAACTCATTAATATTATAATTAAGCATTTCTATTGCTGAATCTATTTCTCTAAAGCGATCCCATAGTGATTTTTATGTTTTCAATCAATACCGATCAGTGGAAAGAGTGGACTCATTACTGCCCGTGGGGAAGGTGAACTCTTTTCACCTCAATGATATGCCAAATGTCATTGCAAGTATTCAACTCAATCTTTCTTCAATTTCAACAGTTGTCCGGGAGAGCTTGATCCAATATACTACTTGTTAATTTTTGAAGTAAATAAAAAATTGAAATCAATTTCAAGCAAAGATATAAAACCTTTGTTGACGTTTTCCTCCGTTAGTCTCGTCCCCTTATGTCCTTATCCCAAGAATATAAGTTAAAAAATGTAGGTCATTCCAGCCTTCCCACTAAGCCTTAAGGATACTATTTCATTGATGGGCCATTTTAGCAATTTGGGCCAAGACCATATAATGCAGCAGATTAAATTCAACACCTTGGTTCATATTTGTCCGCATTTTCATTCAATAAACCTATAAATACTAAATTTATAACTTGAACAAGGGGTTTCCACAACAAATTCTAAACCTCTACACATTATGTAAGACATTCTCTTACACTTACTAAATATTCAAAACACAAGATCCTACACAAATTAATTGACTTAAACATTGAAGTAGGTTTACTCGAAGCACTCCATAAGGTCAGTTAACGTGTCTTTCTCTTTCATGTCATTCACCATGTAGTTCAGGAACAAACTCTACCACTGACACCTTCTAGCAACCCTTCATACAACATCATTATCAACCCTAACTTGTCCACCAAATTATTTGTATCTAGTCTCCGGATGTGAACAAAAAGTAAATTATACTACTTTATGATGTGATTAAGAGGACTGAGGAGAAAGCTACAACATTTTTGTTCCTTAAACTAAGGATAAACACCAGAAGCTAGCAAGCATCAACTGTCAAGAAATAAGAAAGAGCATCATCAATGACAAAAGCTATCGAGTATATGAGCAGGACAATAAGTCCAAAGGAAATCAAGGTGACATGTTCTAGTACATCAAGACCCAAGCTGCAACATCAATGCAAGCCATTTTGAAGCTCCGTAAGGCAGCACAAAGCAGGCAGAAAGTCTCAATTTGCTCTAACAGTTTTGATTAAATTAGGTCACATCAAGAGGATTTCCATGCGATTGATCATCATGGAACATGTCTAAGGTTCATATGGAATATATTAAGCATGTGTTTAGCTTGTGTACTGTTGCTATTAAATACAAATGAGTATTTGGATATTAGTAAACATATACACTGTTTCATAGTTTCCAGATTTCTCAAGTATGTGTTGTATTTTTTAGTTGTCAAATATCTCTAAACAATACTCTCTCTACCTTCATTTGTTTGCCCCACAAACCATAAATAAAGATATTAAAAAAAAATCATCATATCTTAAATGATTATAGGGGGCGACACTTTTATTCTAACGCACACAAACTTGTGGTCCCACTAATTTTCTTTCTTATCAACTTTACCCACCCAAAACTTAATAAAGTGTATATATGGGGACAAACTATAACGGAGGGAAGAGTACTAACTAAAGTATCTATAAAGTGATATGAAAAGAAATCAAAGTTGTAAACTATAAATACCTGTGAAGAACAAGCATTGCAGCAAGATTGCAGCTCTACAGCAGCGGAATGGCAACTTTAAAAGCATGTAGCTCAAATGGTGGATTGAGAGGAACAAGGTTCAGTAACTCATAAGCCCTAAGTCATTTTCTCTGATAAAGATAGCATGTTTCTAGAGTCTAATCAATAGGCAAATTCTGATGACTAAGATACAAAACTTAACATAAAGCCAAGCAGTCGAACCAAAGCATAGTCACTAACATAGAGCAGTTTCTCTTGTCAGTTTTTAGTCTTCTTACCTATAATAAAAGACGATACCAAATAATCAAGTCCTTTCTCTTGTTAGTTTCTCATGTTTATCAGGGGCATGAATGCAGAATGAGCTTATAAGAAAGGATGCATGAGGAAAATATGAACAGAAAATGCCACTGTCTTCATTGATATAAATTCATAAAATGAGCAATCAGAAAAAAAAATTCAAAAATCTAATAAAAAATTTCAACTCAATCAATAGATAAATCAAGGTTCACTATAGTATAAGTGGTAAACATGTCACCTTTTAGCTTATATGTTACCTCCCTTTGCTTCACTCATCTTCTCCTGCATAAGAAGAGTTTGATATATATATATATATATATATATATATATATATATATATCACACAAATTTCTCACATCTAGATTGTCAAAATAAAGATCAGCAAGAATGTGGTACTACATGGAACATCCTTTTCAGCTGTACTTAAAATCCACTCAGCACCTACTAGTATGTTATACTGATCTAGAAGATAGACACTCAGAAATGTAGGCAAAACAGGCATAGATTAAGCTTGAAAATTTGTTAATGGTCTCGGCTCCTCTCAAAGGGAGAGCTGAGGTCCTTTCAAATGAAAATCTTACAGCTTAAGCTTCATATCCGAATCTGAATGAGCCACTCTGCCTCGATGATTGAAAATCAAGAAATCCAAGTTCTCAGGTAAGGAAATTATCCTGCAACCATTATCCGCAAACGTAAACACCTATCAGTTTAAACCTAGAACAACTGAAAACCATCAGTTACTACTAGGGATTGCTGGCCATCACCTATCTCATCAGATACATAGGGAGAGCAAATGTAAAAGAAGCTAAAGTGAATAGGCATACACCTTGTAGGATTCATTTGTTTTTCGCCTTATTCAAGGGGATGGGGAAAAAGAAAAGAAAAGGTATAATAATTCAGGAAGCCAAAATAAACATAAGATTTCTGAAAAAATAAACGGGATGATGCATATAATCAATATGCCTCTCATAAGGCATTGCATATGACGGGACAACAATGCAAAGCAACTTGATGCCAGATAGCTTGAATGACAGATTTCTTTAAGGCCTATACACATCTCAGTCAGGATAGGACACACATATTTCAGGGTAGGAAAAAAAAGCTTTAGTCCCATTCAGAAAAAGTTTTTTCATCTTCTCACTAGTAGAGAAATGTCTATTTACTGCGGTTTTTTAGCTTTAAATGCTGCGGTTATTTATACGAAGCACATATAGGCGAAGCACGTGGAAAATCAACAAATGTTGCGGTTTTTTAGACGCTGCAATAGAAACAACAATTGCTGCGGTTATTAGAAAAATCGCAGCAAATCCATCTATTATTTGCTGCGGTTTTACCAAAAAACCGCAGCAAATATTTTAAAAAAATTTAAAAATTTTTTTTTTAGCATTATTTGCTGCGGTTTTTTGGTATAACCGCAGCAAATAATAGATATATTTGCTGCGGTTTTTCTAATAACCGCAGCAATGGATGGTTACCAGAACAAAAAAAATTAAAATTAATAGGTCATAAAAGATAAGAAAAACTAAGAAATGATGAATCGTGAAGCATATAAATCGAAAATTCAATTATGACCACTCGTTTTCGCACGCAAAATTGCGATCTACAATATTTTGTACTCAAAATAAACAACCAATTCATTCTTCATAGATTTCAGGTACTATTCCAAGGTTTCGTAAAGTTCGAAGAGGCATATCTCTTAGCTCGGTAATCCGAATGGTGTAAATTTTTTTTTTGAAACCACCTACTTTTAGAGGTACTACACAACTATGTTACCCTTTAGCGGCTTCGGTGATGTATTATTTGAGATATTGAAAAAAAAACTTTGAGAAGCCATAAAATTGACTATGGGACTCCGAATAGGGCTTATAATATGTCTAACTTGTGTATTTTTGAGAGATCTACAGGGGGATTTGTCCACTCATTATCTCCAAAAAAGGTCTCTAACACCCTATAATCTATGAAATTCGATTTTTAAGGCTTATTCTTTCATAAACACAACATATAACATATAGATCTGAACATATAAGAAGTTTTCATCTTCGCATTTATATATTAACAAATTATGGACAAAATTTTTTTTAAAAAAATATATACTAGAGTTTAAGGCAAATACAAACCGTGATTTTGAGCTTTGGAGTATGTAGACTTCTTCAAAATGGGAGAGATGAGTAAGTTATAAGATTAGGGTTAGAGACAAAATGGCCTGGGCTTTTAAACTTAGGTAGTGGGATGTTACGTTATGGGGTTAAGGTTAGGGTAGGTTTTTTTCGTGCGCTGAAGTGTTGGGACGATTCTGAAAAAGTTTTCGTGTTTGAATGGCCTGAAACAGAAAAGGTTGGGTTTTTATATTAATGAACAAGTGCTGCGGTTATTTAAAATAACCGCAGCACTTATGAATCACAGGAATATTTATCTTCCCCCAGGAATATTTTTATAACCGCAGCACTTGTGCTATAAGTGCTGCGGTTGTTTGAATAACCGCATCACTTATTGTTATGTGCTTCGAAATTTATTTAACCGCAACAATTGAGGCGAAGCAATTGAACTGTTTTCTACTAGTGCCTGTTCAAATATGTATTCCCCAAAGAGAAAAGAGGGAAATCAGCTTCATTCCCTATTTGTAGACTTTTATATCTATCAATTCTCCGAATAAAAAGTGATATTTTTTTATCTACCAAGAACACCAAACCACAACAAGAGCTTGGAAAAGTCATAATTGATTACTCATACTATTCCAGGCAACAATGGTTTGAGGTTTATCATGTCTACCACAAATAATTTCTCATGGACAAAGTTATTTATTCGGTGACACCCTGCAGTCCAGTTAATGCCAAAAAGGTGTTTATGCTTCTGTTCCAGATTCTTTTTATTAAAAGCCACAAGATGCAGGTCTCTGACTGACACTTAAATCACTTTGACATATACGAAAAGAGCCAATATGGTAACTTAAATCATTTGAAGGCTAAAAAAAAGTCATGAAGGGCCGTAAGATGAAGAATTCAGTAAGGCAACGTTTCCAGGCATATAAATCATGGTGCAAATACAATAGTTCTAAAACTATTCCATGGGTATGGTACAAATTTTAGGTTCAATTAATAGCCCATCACATAGCCAATCCAGTTAACCAACTCAACCTTGATAACTGGTCTTTCTGGTCATTCCTTTTGCATACAACATGAAACACCTATTCTTAGCCCATATTCAATTTGGTTATAACAATGAAATTTGAGTTTCGGTCAGATATATTTCTCAAGGAATCATGGTGATTAAATCGTTTGGTAACAATCCAACAGAATATCCTAAACTTATGAGACCTTACTCAAAATTGGACTTCACATTAGAGGTGATCCACAAAATAACTTCCACACCTAGCCAAGGACTAGCTGTGGCACCCAACCTGAAGTTCCATTTTTCTATTCTGTGTTGTACCAGCAAAGTTTTTGTAACTTCTCATACAATTCTTAGTATTCCCAATTTCCAATTAAAACAAATAAATCCTTTTCCAATTGAAACTCAGTACTTCAACTAAACAGGCCTAACAATAGTACATCGAAAAGAAAAAAAAAAGATTTAGTCAAACAACCTTCACTAAAGTGTGAGAAATGTCAAACGGGCAATTGGGCATCCATTTCAGGCAACTAGGAACAATGAAACATGAAGAGCCAGAGCAGAGAATTTCAGGGAACTAAATAAATACATATTGAAGGGCTTCATAAGTACTTTTCAAGAGTTACGACTAAAACCATATAAATATATTGTGGTCTGTCCCCAAAAGCAGTCATTTATACTAGGCAGTAAACGTAGCTATATGATGCATAGAAAGCAAACTTCGGTCTTGCTCTATGGTTATCAATCTCTACTTAACTACAAGAACTCAGAGGAGTCGCGCATATACTTTACTAGACATCAATAAATACATGTGGTGTTAGAACTTAGAACCCAGCATATCCTAATGAAACAAACAAACATCTAGTAATGGCAGCCTGATGGCACACAAGCCATTTCTCTCCTGTAGGACCTATGATGGCACACGAGGCAACATAATCTTCCATACAAAATCCAAGCATTGTTCTAAAGTCCAAGGGCAAAGACACCAAGGAACACTAGCAGTCTAGCAACTTCCACAAAATCAGCTTTAAATTCGACTACATCGACAAACAATGAGAAAACAGCTCGAATGTTTGATTCGTTGGAAGGCAGAAAGAACATCTCTAGCAGACATTAAAAAAAAGGGTGATTGATCAAAATCAGAAGCAGAGAGAGAGAGAGGACACCTGTTTTCTTCAGAAGCTGGATGAATGGAGTGGAAACTGCCAGGAATAGTAAGGCCAACGTAAATACAGAGGATGAACCCTAAAACCAGTTCAACAACAACCTGCATCCCATCAAACCAAACCCCAAATTTTCAAATCCAAATCCAATAAATATATAAAATTCCTGAAAATACAAAAAGAAGAAGCAGACATTGAACGGGGGCCCAGAAAACTCATCCAGGGTGATCTTCAGCAATCCTCTGTCTGCCATCGACGACACATAGAAGCACACAAGTTCAATTAGAATAATAGAAGTGGCATAAAAAAAAAACAATAGTAGGAGAGATGATCGATAAGAATTAGAGTACATTAAATGGTGGAGTATGCGGCATGAGATAGAATCACTACTCCCAACACGCCCACTGTAAACAACCCTAAACCCATCTCCAACTTCCAGATAGAAGAGTGGTGCACTCGGAGGACTATGTTTTTGTTGTCAACTCCACACCTTTTAGAAACGGTTGCCAAGAAACGCGAACTAGAGAAGGCTTTTTTCAAGTGCAATCATTGTCAGTGGTGACTCGCATGTGGTTCAAGGTGGCGTTGATTATGGCGTAGGGAATCAGATCAAAGAAGATGTTGGATTTGTGAAACACTAACTGACAAAGGTGGAGATCTATTTCAATGCATCCCTGATTAGGTGGCATTTGCTCTGATGATTGTGTTTGTTGATCGTTTACAATTAGGGTATTTAAGAATTAAGTTCGTTGTAAAAAAAAAAAAAAAAAAAGAAAGAAAGAAGAAGTTAGTTAAAGTAGTGTTACATATTATACTTCTAAATGAGGTATCATTTGTACTTGGTAAACTAGTATGTAAAAATAACATTTTGTCAAAAGCTATTATATAAAATAAATTTTATGAAAAACTGCCTTATAAAAATTTTCAATTACACGAAGAGATCACATAGTGATTTTTTGAACATTGACTAGTTTTATGGGGTTGACTTGTCACGTGAAAGACATGTATTATTGGCTGAACTTAATGCTTTTTCTTTTTCCTTTTATTTTCCTCATTTCCTTCCTTCCAGTGGGTTTGCAAGAGTTTGAGGTTGATTATAATGGTGATATATATGTTGTGAATTTGGAGATGAAAGAGTATAGATGTTACAAATGAAATCTAATGGACATATCTTGTTAGCATGCATTGACTTGAATAGCCAAGATATACTTAAAGTGACAAAACTTTGTACATCAAGCTTACTATGTCAGCACATATGCACTCAACTTCCATAGAATGCTTGGACAAATGAGATGATAGTAGGGAAGGAAAGGAAAACAAAATGGGAAAAAGAAAGGGAAAAAAAATTCAACCAACAACAAGTGTCTTTAACGTGACAAGTCAACCCTATAAACCAGGTCAACGCTCAGAAAACACTATGTGGTGGTCTCGTGCAGTTAGAATTTTTTATACGGTAGTTTTTCACAAGATTTGTTTTATATGGTAGTTTTTTTACGAAATGGTATTTTTACGTGGTAGTTTCTTGCAAATTACTAAATTTTAATGAGATTTACTCATTTTGTTCCTCAAAAATTGTCCCATTTCTATTTATAAATTCAAACTTTGAAAAGTCTAACCATAAATTCTTATCATGTTATAAGTGAAGGATTACATGATAACATTAGAAGAAGAGTCCAAAGCACAGTCAAACTATACAAAGAGGATAAACTTAGATTATGATAAAGTTGTTCATAAGATAAGACTGATCGTATAGAATTTGTAAAGGAGAATAACTCTACGAACCTTGTATAAATACATCATCTGTACACTCAGTTTTATATATGAAAAATACAGAATTTCAATCTTTGATCTTTTATTTATAAGAAATAATATATTCAATTGGGATCTTGTTAGATGCATCTCAATGTAAATTTTTAAAATATCAAGTTTACATAATTTTTTTCCTTACGAATTTGGAGATAAAAAGGTTTAATGTCTTATTTTATTGACCGTAAAAAGTCAAATGGGTCAATCGTAAGGGGATGAAGAGAGTAGTACATATATTAACAACCATTTTTTTAGAAAATAGGACAAACATCAAACTTTTAGGGTAAACAAAAGGGATAGGAGGAGTACCGCTTAGATTTTATAAAATATGCACGAAAGTGTTAATCTTGTCAAAATCAGTATTCCCATAAATATGACAAGTAACCCTAATTATTGGGCTTTTACAAAAAGAAGAGACAACCACATTTACATCCCTAAGTTAGGCTACTAACAATTGGTCTGTTGTTCTAGTGGGAGAGGCTGGCCAGTAGCAAATCTAGCAATCTTACTTATATGGCTGACTTTATCTTGGTTAGCTTGAAATATGAAGAGGTTGAGATTGAGTATCATCGACTCAATTAAGTTCACTGCCCTGCTTTTTCAGCTTCTAGTTGTCTAGCCTTTGCTTTCCTTGTTTTCTTCTTGTTGTTGTTTCTTCTTGTTGTTCCTAGGCTTCCCTAACAACTATACCACCCTTCCTAGTCTTGGAGTTGTGTCCTAAAGCCTTGCACTTTCTCCACCTTATGCAGCACTTTGTTAAGTATTAGTCAAGACTATATAAAGTCGAAAATATATGAATAATGATAACAATAATAACAAATTGATAAATTAATTAATTAAAAAATAGTGATCAGTATATGTACGATTATCAATAAAATTAACGTGTGAAATTATACAATATATCCAAAGATAAGACAAAACAACACCTATGTATAGAATATAGACCATTTAATCCAAAAATGAATCTATTAGTTCTTCTATTTCTATATCTTCAATCCCTTTGCTCTCTATCCTATCCGTGAGTTTGTTTTAGGACTTTATAAGACGTTGATTTTTCTCGTAATAAGCTTCACTATATTCATCTTCAAGCATCTACAAGAACTATAACGTCTAAGTTATTTTTATGAAAATGCTAGGTACATACAGAAATGTGACATTGACCATAAAAGATTCCCATTCCAAAACATTAAAATCCAATTCTCATAGCCATTTTTTTTGAGAGAGTTTCTAAAAGTATCGGAGTATACTAAAAGTTCAAAACACAAGATCCCAAACAAATTAACTGACTTAAGCATTGAAGTAGGCTTACTCTACTCAGGAACACACCCCCGAAGTTAGTTAACATGACTTTTTCTTTTAGGGCATTCCCCATTCCATACAACATCATTATCAAGTTATCAACCCTCCATATAACATTCAAGTTATTTTTTTATTATTTTTTTAATGAAAATGCTAGGTTCATACAGAAATGTAACATTGACCATGAAAGATTCCCATTCCAAAATATCAAACAGAATTTAAAATCCAACTCTCATAGTCAAATCTTGTTTTTTCTTTTGAGAGAATTTCTAAAAGTAATGTTCAGACAAGCTGTTAGAGGTGGCAGCTAATTAAACTACAAAGAAATTAAAAAAAGACCGTTCAAGCAAGCAAAAGAAGATCTTTTCGAACCTGTACAATGTCCACAAAATAACAAGCATTCCGATATTGATTCCCTTCTAAATGATACAAACAAGATATAGTCAAGTACTTAGAATGCATAGTGTGACCCTTGCCACATAATTATTTGTGACATCCTCCTCTGTATTCAAAAACACTGAGCAATCATTGACCAGCTAACAATGGAGTACGTCTACCCAGAAAGAACAAGATATGCACATAGATTCATCCATGTCAAGAACTTAATTAAGCCATAAATGAGTTACTAGAAGCTTAATCCAAGAAACACAATCAAATTAATTTATAAGAACTTGGCTAGAGAGTAGAGACTAGATTATATACAGTAATTAGAATTCATGGTTCAACTCACAAGATTAATCTTTTAGCCCACTTTTACAGCAAAAAGACAAGGCTTTACAGTTCTTTCACTTGAAATGATAGGTACGTTCTAGAAATCAACTCACTTTAATCAAGCAAAATAAAATTTGCAGACACTTGATCTTGGCTCTTTGACAATTCCTTTTTGTGAGAAGAATCTCATATCAATCCATCATGCCTTTCTTTACACTCGTTAATTTACTGGAACTTTGGAGTAGTTGACATGAAACTAACAAGAAATTGTCAAATCTTACAGTAAACCACTTGCAAAAATTCCTATACCTTTTGTAATCATTAGTTTGCAATGCTGAACATATGGTTAAACTTGCTCCGGAGGCCTAACTCCTCAAATAAACCATTGTACATTATAATTATTAGGGTAAGTTTCGTGAGATGCTAATAAATTACTTTTGTCAAATATTTCAATTATAAGAATATTTTCATTTATTAGTGAAAACTTATAGATTTTTATAGAATTACCGTAAAATATTTAATTGGGATAATATTTTTTATCATATTAGATGAAAAATTATTATAGAAAAAGATAGAGATAAAACATGAAATAAAAAAAGAAATAAAGGTAGTTTTATAGTCACATAATTTTTTATATATAACATTTTTCATTTTAATATTAATGTAAAGTAAAAAAAATATATGACATCATCTTTTAAAAAAGCGGAAATTTTTTTAATATTAACATGACACGTGATAAGTATGATGTCAATAGAGGTTTTGTTTTAGTAATAGTTATAGATTTCTAGGCTCGTAAAAAAACACTCTTTTATCAGTAGTGGTACCTCAGAACAAAAATCATTAATCGCTACTTCCAATAATAATTATATTCTTCAACTCTTGCAACAAAAACTAATAATCCACTTCCAACAAGCATCACTATATCACATTGCAGCTAGCAAACATTAAATGACAAAACCAAAACCAAAAGAAACAAGTCCTCTTCATTTTGGAGTATAAGCCTCAAATCCGAAACCAGAGTAAATTGAATTTAACAATGAATAAATGCGAAATAATTGCATTGACAATGAGAGTAGTACCTCAAAAGATTGCTGCTACTACAAGAAAGCTGGTGAAAATTGGGAACTGAATCACCACATTTCGCGAGCTTTGCGCTTGCTTGTTCTAACTCATAATGAAAATAGAGATTTTCATTTCAGTATATATAGAATACAGTCACTATTTGAGTTAATTTACTCAAGGAACAGAATGAGGCTAAACCTCTAAAATTTTGGGAAATTTTTTCTAATTAAAATTCTTAAATTAAATAATTGAAGAGAAACGAACCTGCAACAAATGGGTGATTCAATTTAACCAAAGTATTAATTTTCTTATTAGGTTTTACATCAAACATATACAACAAAGTCCGGTCATCAACCAACTAGCAGTTATTAGGAGATAATCTTGTATATATATTTTGAATTTATCTTTTCCTTATTCTGTTTTAGATAGAATCAATTAACATATTTCTTATATCTCTTATATGGTATCAATCGCCTTTTGATCCAACTTCTCGCTTCCGCTATCACCATGAATGACGGTACCATCCCCAATACTGAAAACCCAGCCACCCCTTTTACAGTAATCAATGTCCAAAATTGCATCAAGCTTACACCCTCGAATTATGTTGCCTGGAAAACTCACCTTCAGGCCACTCTTCTTGGGTACGATGCGTGGAAGTTTGTGGATGGTAGCTTCCCGTCTCCTCCCAAAACAATCACCAGGAACGGCTCTTCTGCGATAAACCCTGCTGCCACAGCCTGGTATCGCCAAGATCGCTTGGTCTTTAGTGCCATTGTAGGTACTCTTTCTCAAAATCTTGTGCCTCTAATCACTCTATCTGCTTCGGCTCATGAGGCTTGGAATATCCTGGCCTCCACCTTTGCTAATCCCTCTCGTGGTCACTTCAAGCAAATCAAGGCTCACCTTGCTCAAATCACGCATACTACTCAAACAATCACCGAGTATATGCAATCAATTAAGCAATGCTCGGATCGACTTGCTGCTATGGGGAAACCTATGGACAATGAAGATCTCATTGACAAAGTTCTAAGTGGCCTTGACTATGATCAATTCAGATCAGTGATTGATGCAGTTAATGCCCGAGATACTCCCATCTCCTTTGAGGAACTTCATGAAAAGCTAATTACCAAAGAACTCACTGTGTCTGTACCTTCACCTCCCTCTTCTTTTCCTGCCTCAGTGAATGCAATGCATCATCGCAAGAACCCCTCCCCCAAACCACCAACAATGTCCTATACATCCACCCCACCCTCATCAACCTATGTGCCAAACACTGCAACCCCAACTCCACCTTCTCCTCAACGACCCTTCCTTGGCAAATGTCAATGGTGTCGTCTTCAAGGACACTCCTTGACTTACTGCCCCATATTCAAGAACCTATATCCTACTATCCAAGTTCCCACTCCCACCTACAATCGCACTCCCTCTAAGGCTCAAACTCCTTCGTTTCATGCTCCACAAGCCAACGTTGCTACGGCTTCGTCTCCTGCATCAAACTCTTGGCTCCTTGACAGTGGTGCTTCTCATCACGTCACCAATGATTTGGCTAATCTTTCTCTTCATGCTCCCTATGATAGTACGGAGGAATTGATCATAGGAGATGGTTCAACTCTTCCTATTCATCATACTGGTTCTTTCTCTATCTCTACTCCCTCTGCTACTTTTAATTTTTCAAATGTCCTACATGTTCCCTCCATCTCCCGTAATATTTTATCCATTTCTCAGTTTTGTCGAGAAAATAACACCTCTATTGAATTCTTACCCTCTTTGTTTCGTGTGAAGGAGCTTTCGCAGGGGAAGACCCTCCTCCAAGCTAGGTCCAACTAAAGCCGGAGTTTATGAATGGCTTCCTAGAGTTCCTCGTGTTTTTGCTTCCACCATCATTCCAAAACACTCTTGGCATCATCGTTTAGGTCACCCATCTAATAAAATTCTTCAATCTTTAAAATCTAGTTTTAGCCTTCCAATTTCTGATTTTTGTATCAATGGTTGTAATGCTTGCAATATTAATAAAAGCCACAAACTTCCCTTTTATTCGTCTACTCTTAAGTCTCATGCTCCATTGGAATTAATTTTCTCGGATCTATGGACTTCTCCTGTATTTTCCCATGACAAATTCAAGTACTATATTATCTTTGTTGATCATTATACCAAGTACATATGGTTTTATCCTCTGAAAAATAAATCGGACACATATAATGTCTTCTTACGTTTTAGGGCTCTAGTTGAGAATTTCTTTAAACGTAAGATTATACAATTTTTTTCCGATAATGGTGGTGAATTTGAAAAACTCACACCTTATTTATCCTCAAATGGAATTTCACATCTCACTTCCCCTCCTCATACTCCGGAACATAATGGCTATGCCGAACGTCGACACCTTCACATTGTTGAAACCGGCTTAGCCCTTCTTTCTCATGCTTCGTTACCCCTCACATTGTGGCCTCATGCCTTGGCCACTGCCACCTATCTAATCAATCGTCTACCCACCAAGACTTTACATAACACCTCTCCTTATCATAAGCTATTCGGTTTTCCACCTAATTATCATAAGCTTCGTGCTTTTGGTTGTCTTTGCTATCCGTGGCTTAAACCCTACACTTCACACAAGCTAGACCCCAAATCCTTACCATGTGTTTTCTTAGGCTATTCTTCCACACAAAGTGCCTACTATTGTTTACATCCTCCAACTAATCGAATTTATACATCTCGTCATGTTAAATTCGTTGAGGATGTATTCCCTTTTCCTTCTCTTAGCAACTCTTCATCTTGCACAAAATCCTCCACTATTGAGGAATGGGTAAGTATAAATCTTCCTTTTTCACCCTCCTACCACATTCAACCTACAGTTGAAGACACTACTCCTCCTCACTCCCCTACTCCTACTCCCTCAACCTCTCTGCACACACAATCATCTTCATCTACACCCTCGTCTGCCTCCCCAACTATACCAAACTCCTCATCTTCTTTCAATATCACATCACCAAATACCCCATTATCTGACACTCATTCTGAACCCGAACCTACTGCCCCTCCATCTCGTACCATTGTCACTCGTCTCCAAAACAATATTGTCAAACCCAACAAAAAATATGCTTATCCTACCACTACAACCAGCCCTCATACTGAACCTACAACTATCACCCAAGCACTCAAAAACCCGCAATGGAGAGCTGCAATGCAAGCTGAATTTGATGCTCTCACAAACAATCAAACGTGGGTCCTTGTTCCACCAACTGACACACCCAATTTAGTAGGTTGCAAGTGGGTATATCGGGTTAAATATACAGCCAACGGTGATGTTGAACGGTATAAGGCTCGTCTTGTAGCCAAAGGATTTTTGCAACGTCCGGGTATTGATTTCTCGGAGACGTTTAGTCCAGTGATAAAACCAGCTACTGTTCGATTGCTACTCTCTCTAGCAGTCTCAAGTGGATGGTCGATTAGGCAACTTGACATCAACAATGCCTTTCTTCAGGGAACTCTTCATGAAGATGTTTATATGGCCCAACCTCCGGGATTTATTGACAAAGACAAGCCTACTCATGTGTGCAAACTTCGAAAAGCAATTTACGGCCTAAAACAAGCACCTCGTGCTTGGTATACTGAGTTACGCACATATCTTCTTTCGGTTGGGTTCAAGAATTCTATTGCCGACCCTTCACTATTTCTATACAATTGCAATGGGATTATTTATTATTTGCTGGTTTATGTTGATGATATAATTGTTACATGTCCTTCTTCGAATGCTCTTCAACAACTAATTGATACTCTTGCCTCACGATTTTCTTTGAAGGACTTAGGTCCTTTGTCCTATTTTTTAGGTGTTGAAGTACATCCTCATGATGGTGGTCTGTTTTTAAGCCAACATAAATATATTGGGGACATTCTTGCTCGTGCTAATATGTCAAATGCAAAGCCTGTCTCCACTCCAATGGTGGCACACCCTCCTCTGACGGGTGATTCCGGGTCACCATTGTCCACGCCTTCTGAGTATCGTGCTCTTGTTGGGGCTCTTCAGTACTTATCTCTGACTCGTTTAGATGTTGCATTTGCTGTCAATAGGCTATCACAATTCATGCACTGTCCCACGGATACTCATTGGGCGGCACTTAAGCGTTTGCTTAGATATCTCAAAGGGACAATTGATCATGGTCTAACTCTTCATCGCCACTCACCTTTGATCCTTCATGCTTTTACTGATGCGGATTGGGCTGGTGATAGAGATACATTTCACTCTACAACCGGGTATATTGTTTATTTGGGTAAGAATCCCCTTGCTTGGAGCTCAAAGAAACAACAAGGTGTTGCAACCTCTTCCACTGAAGCAGAATTTCGAGCTGTTGCATCCACTACGGTAGAGGTGCTCTGGCTTCTCTCTTTGCTCTATGAATTGAAAATTAATTTGTCCACTAAACCAGTCATCTACTGTGACAACTTGAGTGCTGTCAGTTACTCCAAGAACCCGGTTTTTCACTCAAGAATGAAGCACTTAGCCCTTGCTTTTCACTTTGTTCGTGAACAAGTCCAGCTCGGTTCTCTACGCATACAACACATTAATGGTGATGATCAGCTTGCCGATGCTCTTACAAAGCCTCTAGCATTCACACGGTTCTCTTTATTACAATCCAAGATTGGCCTTGTCTCACGACTGTCCATCTTGAGGGGGCGTATTAGGAGATAATCTTGTATATATATTTTGAATTTATCTTTTCCTTATTCTGTTTTAGATAGAATCAATTAACATATTTCTTATATCTCTTATAGCAGTGACTTATGTTTAACTGAAATAACAGTATATGACAACGACTTCCATCCAAACTTATTCAAGGTTATTTTTTTGCAATACTTTGTTGAGAGGGCTAGTTTTCTAATTTTATTAAAAAAAAAGGATAAATATTTTTTTTGAAATAGTCACATTTATTAACATCAAAATCATATTTCATCCTCATCTTTCACATAAACAACACAATTCAATTCCATCAAACTCACCTAATATACAACAATTAAAAAAGATCACAACAAACTACAATTACCTTAAAGTACTTTACTTTAAAAAATTAACTAAACTAAAATTTGATCCCATTTTAGGTAAATCAATAATAATTCAATCTGTTGAAGATAAGTAAAAGATAAACAAGAGAGCAAAAGATAAACAAGAGAGCAGAAGATAAACATGAGCAGGAGATAAGCTTAATCAAGATATAATACCAGAAGATTAGAATAGCCTAAGAAGTTGAGTTAGAATAAACTTATCTTGCATAAAACCTCATTCTGTATAGGAAGATATATAGAAATAGGAGATTACTATAAATATGCTTAACATGTAACACCGATTCACTCATTCAAGTAATAAAAAAACATAGATGATATGATCATTATTGGAAACGACTAGAAAAGAAATCGATACCTTGAAGAGGTTGTTTCAGGAATTTGAAATGAAGAATCTTAGAAGATTAAAGTATTTCCTTGGAAGCGAAGTACTTAGATCTAAAAAAGGAATCTTTATGTCTCAAAAAAAATACGTACTTGATTTTTTGACGGAAACAAGAATGTTGAACAGTAAACCAGCGGATACTCCGATAGTGGTAAATCATGGTTTATAGGTTGATGAAGAAGCAGTTGCTACTAATCAGGTTCAATGTCATAAGTTGGTAGGGAAGCTGATCTATTTGTCAGATACCTGTCCCGACATTGCTTACTCAGTAGGGGTAGTAAGCCGGTTTATGCACATGTCGCAGGTTCATGACATGGAAGCAGTTTTTAGAATCCTGAGATATCTTAAGAAGACTCTAGGACGAGGAGTGATGTTTAGGAAAAATGATTATCTAAAACTTCAAGCATACACTGATGTTGATTGGACAGGAGATAGAGACAGTAGAAAGTCTACTTCTGGGTACTTTGCTCTTGTTGGAGGAAATGTGGTGACATGGAAAAGCAAAAAACAAAAGGTTTTTGCTATGCCAAGAGCTAAAGTTAAATTTAGAGGTGTTGCAAAGGGAGTAGCAGAAGTGTTGTAGTTAAGGACGCTCTTGTTAGAACTTGGTTTTTCACCAAAAGCAAATTATGAAATTTTGTGATAATAAAGCAACAATAAGCATCTCTGAGAATCATGTTCAACATGATAGGACAAAGCATGTTGAAATCGACAGACACTTTATAAAAGATAATATAGAAGCCAAGGTTATTTATCTTCAGTTTTGTCGGTCAAGTGATCAGTTGGTTGATATTTTGACTAAAGCAGTAGGAGCTAGTTTTTTTGAAGAAGTGTTGTGCAAGTTAGGCATTGAAGATCCTACGACCTAACTTGAGGGGAATCCTACAACCTAACTTGAGGGGGAGTGTTGAAGATAAGCAAAATATAAACATAAGAGCAGAAGATAAACATGAGTAGGAGATAAGCTTGATCAAGATATAATACCAGAAGATTAGAATAGTCTAAGAAGTTGAGTTAGAATATAACTTGAGGGGAATCCTACGGCCTAACGTGAGGGGGAGTGTTGAAGATAAGCAAAATATAAACATAAGAGCAGAAGATAAACATGAGCAGGAGATAAGCTTAATCAAGATATAATACCAGAAGATTAGAATAGCCTAAGAAGTTGAGTTAGAATAAACTTATCTTGCATAAAATCTTATCTTGTATAGGAAGATAGAAATAGGAGATTATTATAAATATGCTTAACATGTAACACCGATTCATTCATTCAAGTAATACAAAAACACAGATTGCATGATATCAGTTTTACAGTTAGTCTTAATCAAAATTTAGAATTCGTTCCTTGAAATTGCATAATCTCCTCCGTTTGCTTTCGGTTAAAGCCTTATCCTTCAATTTCTCTCCTTGATGTTGTCCTTTGAGTTCATATTCCCTATACGTTGTCGTATTCCTCCATTGATTTGTAGGTTGGTGTTTAATTACAAGAGAAAAGGGGGCTTTTTTAACTAAAATTTTGAGAGAAGGGAAGGTGTTAGGTTGAATCACTAAATGGTAGTTGGAAGTATTAATTGAGGCAGAAATTATATATTCAGAACAAATCTAAATTAACGGATTTATTGCATGTTTGAAGTTCGTCGTTAATTGTCTGATTTGTCTCACACAAAGTTTAGAGTGTTATAATATCAGATATAAAAATAAAATTACGAAAATGTCCCATAATATATTTATATAATATATAAATTAGGACTTTCTCTTATGTAAATTAATTGGTTATAGCACACGAGATGTCTCCTTGAGCCATAAAAACAGTTTGGATCATTAATAATATAATAATCAGTTTTTGAAGGCCAAAGGTAGAACAAATTTAGGACTTAATATTGAACTTGAGACAGATTTAAACTTTATTGAAGTTGCAGTTTTAAATTTAATTGAGATCGCTTCAAGCCTTCAACCATCCACACGCTAAAATACTAGGGTTTTTTTTTTTTTTTTTTTAAGGGTAGATCGAGAATAACTATTCATATCTTTTTCACGAGGAAGCTAGCGAAACTTAAAACTAAAATATGGGAGAAAGAGCGTGAGACAAAATGGCAACCTTTTTTGGTGCATGACAAACTTTTGAAAGCCAAAGTCAAAAAAAATCATCGGCCATTGTAGAAAAAGATGATATTCAACATCTGAGACTATATGCGCAAAGTCCATGCACGCCTAAGTGTTCCTGTTGGCTGTTGCAACCATTTCATATCATTTTACGCTTCCTCTATTCTCCCTTTCGCTTTAAACTATTCATGGTTTCTGCAAGGCTATTTTGTAGAGCCATTTTTGGCATTCTGTCTACCTCCTATCTCCTAATCCATCATTAAAAATTCCGTCTATTTTATTGGAGGAAGTCAGGGTGTCAAATTAGCTCTATAAATTTCTCTTTCATAAACCCTGATTATATGCGTAACAGTGTTGACATTCTTACACTAGAGTTCCAGCACTCTATACATTCAAGCTTCATTCATTTGTGTCAGTTCTTCCCAGCGGCTATAATTTCATGCATGACTTGCATGGTCTGCCTTTCAAATTAGGTGCGCTCTTCCTGACTTCTTTTCTTTCTTTTTTACGCATATATATTATATCTGTTCTATCTGCATCATTCACTTGGACTTTCATATAAAATCGTTCATTTAGCTGAAGTATGACATAGTGAAAGATATTCAGCATGTCAGGTTGGTTACAGATTTATCTAGATGGACCTAAGATGCAAATATGTATGTATAGTATAGATCAATCATGCAACTGTAACATGTCCCTTGCTCGCTAAGTGAACTTTGCAGTAATTTTTGATATATGGACTGGAGTAGATGTAGCATTCTCTTCCTCATCATTCATATAATCCTTCACAGTTTTATCAGTTATTCTAAGGGTAAATTTAAAAATTAAAGTCTGAAGTTTCTTCATAATAATGTAAATTAACAGGGGCAGATCGATGAATACATGATGCGAGGTAAATTAGTTTAGCGTCTTAAAAAAGTATCACAATGCCTAGCTTTTCTCTAAGAGAAATACTTAATTCATATACTTGTCATATAATGAGTACGTTTTAATTTGTTGTTATGCTTGCACTCTTACAAATCAGTACCAGTACAACTCACACAAGATTGAAATATGCATGCTAACCTTGAGTATAACACGTTCTATTAAGTTTTTGGATACGAGCATCTTCTGAAACTTTCATTTTTCTTAAACAAAACAGATGAGTTGTAAGGCAAAACTAAAACACAAATGCATTTTGCTAGACATAGCTGACAGATGTGAAAAACTTTTGATTGAAAGCGGAGACTTTCATTTCTTATGCACTCCGTATAATAAAAATTTATTGTTTCGCAACTTTTTGGTTAAAGTAAAAGGGCAAGATGATGGCAGTGTGTGTGTGTGGAGGACAGGTGTAGTAATATCAATGGTACGTACGGAGTATGAAGGTTAATAACAAGGGAATAAGGGGTATGATGCAATGCTTGCATGCAAGATTATATTATAGGTAATACTTACCTTACATTGGATTCCCAGAAGCATTAACACAAGTGAAGGCTGCTTGAAGTTGAAAATATTTCCATAAATGCAACTACAAGAGGTGGAAACTACACCACTGTGTTTGGGCCAAACAATCCCCATTATCTTATTGGTAATACACTAGCGTGGCTTTGACCTACTACTTTAACAATACCTTCCTGTGTTCTACTGCTAGATGCAGGCACTACTAATTACAAGTCAACTAGCTTTTTATGCATATGATCATGAACTTGCCTATGAAAAAATGCTCAATGTATTCATGTAATCATATGGCTTCATTTTTTATGATAAACTTCCTTTTAAGTGCATAATAATAACGATACTACAACTTAGACTAATACAAAGTTTCATTTTAAAAAAAAACTAATACAAAGTTAATAAGTTATTAATCTCATCGACACGGGCGGTTTTCTGATTAATTTAGGGTTTGGAAAATTTGGGGCTTTGGGCTTTTTCCCTCTTGGGTCAAACAAAAGTTAGTGACGAGCAGCCCAATATCTTGCAGATATGGTAGCTCAGCATGTATATTTGGGTTGATGGCCCAACTCTGAAGAGCCTCTCATTTAAACTTCTTATCTCACCTCCTGAAAAAGATAAGGTTGTTCATACAACCATACTCCATAGGGAGACCATGCTTATGTGGGGCTGCACTGCTGCCTTGTAAGAAGTATAAATTGAACCAGCCCAAACTCTATAGTGCCAACAAAAACTAGTTGGGGTTTTGAAGGCAAAAATAGGGACGAACAGAGCTTACTTGACAAATACAAAAGATTATTTAGATTGATGACATCCTTTTTCAGATATTTATTTGGCCGCAATTCTGTGGTGCCTAAAAAAATGTACAAAGTATGTAGAAGCTGAGCCATAAAGAGACTGGTGATGTTGTTATGTACTTATGTAGAAATGTAGAATGCGAATTTTGTCTGGGGTGTCACGTCCAACAAGACCTTGTCATGTGCAATACAAGATTATTTGTCGTGCTTATATTCTCATGCCAAAGAGTCGAATACTTCAATGAATCAGAAATAGCCAACACCAAGAATTCTGAATTTGCCATTGTCACTTCTAAACCATAATGCTTCCCAAAAAAAATTTGGAGAATTGTAATAACTTCCCATTTTACCAATCAAACGGCTTGAGCATCCAAAGGTCCCCTCTATAATGTCTCCCCTATATCAACATAGAAACTTGGTTAACGCAAACCTCTTTTTTTTTTTTTTTTTTTTTTTTGATGTTTAAGCAAAAAGGACTCCAAACAAACGGAAAAAACTAAAACTAAGTAGAGACGAGTCTAGGGAGCGCCACCCCCCCTTATGTCTTCTTCCAAAATTGATCGAAGCTGAAAAGGAGCTATATTTTTGGTGACAACATCTATCAATTTTAGACCACATAGAGTGCTACAAAATCTATGTTAAATTGCCAAGTCATAGCATTAAAATCGTCTTAAGTGGGGCTAACATTCAAAATACGAAGAGTTAGATGAAAGTAAAGCAAGAAAAATAGTTCTTAAAGGCCCTCCTTTTACTACAGCCTCTTGAACATACATTACAAAATATACAGTTCAAATTCCGAGCTGGTAAAGTAAGTCCCATTTTACGCCTTTGCATTTAATTACGGCCATAATCCACCTTAATTGTCGCTGCAATTACATCTCTTAATTGATGCCCAAGTCGTCGGTTCTAACTTTTGGGACATAACAATGTTCTATGGTATAAATATCCTGAATTCATCGTGATATTTTCTTCCTAGTATTAGAGGCACAGCTATTCAATTTGGTCATTCATTAGCTAACTTATAATTGGACCAACGATATTATTAACAACTTGGCAAAAGCAAATGCTAGTTGCATCAATGTATGTTTTATTGTTCCACTTGTTATGTCATAATATTTCGAGTTGTTAAATGAGTAATGGTTATACTGTTCAATCAATCATATGGAATTAAAAAAAATTATAAGTTAGGGTTATTGTTTACTTTATTTATATATTACTCTTATATGATCATTTATAGCTTTTAATTTAATAATTTTGACTTTAAATATTTTGATACAAGTGCTCTAAATTTAGAACTAATTAACGTTATATTTTCAAGCTTATATTTTTCATTATATATAAGCTAAAAATGTTTTATGCTTTTTTAAATTTAAGTTTAGCTTTTATATTGATTAACCCGATCACGTAAAAACTATTTTTTATACTTGTATAAATTTAGATCTATACAATTCTCTAAAATTATATTTAGATGACATAATATATTTTAAAAAGGAAGTTCAACTAAATATATTTTCATCAACTTTACTTAATGTTAAAATGACTATTTATGAATCAATAATATTTATATTTATATGAATTATAACCAGTGAAAACTTTTAATGTTTCATCATATTTTATTCAATATTGATTTTTTATATACAATGTGCATATAACATAGTTACATGATATTTTTAAGGAAATACTAAATATTTCCAAATAAAGTTAAGCTCATAATGATTTGATACTTCAAAACTATTTTCATACTCTTTGTGGTACGTACTATATTGCTTCTCAAATACAAATATATTAAAAAAAATTCATTGATTATTTATATTAATTTTACTTAATTAAAAAATATCTTTGATATTTTAATTTATTTTATGATCAAAGGAACAAACAAGCATAGTAATTTAAAGTAATATGTGATGGATATTCGAAAAAAAAGGCTTGGTGTATGGATTTTTTATATGACTATACTTCAAGAGTCTAATAATAAAATTTTATTCCAAATTTTAGTAAGGTATATGCAGAGTCGTCATTTATCAATAAAAACTCAACTTAAAAAAGTAGGCCAATCAATTTTGATCTACATAATATTTCCTATGTATTTCATATTCTTCCTACTTACTACGACAAGTAAAAAAGAGAGCAAGTATAATGTGAGCATTTTTTGTTCTTTTTAAAGAAGAAACATGACAAACTAAAAAAGAACAGAGAAAGTAGTAAATATTTTTTAGTTTAACACAAGATATAATAATTAGATCTTATTATAATTTATGTTTAAGAAGAATTAAATGATATAAAAATTAAAATTTTATAATATTAGTTATAAAATCTAAAATTTATTTTGTATAAGCAAGTCGGTTGTAGTTTACTAATAAACAATTATTCACTAATCCGAGCAAAATTTATTTTATTTCCTAATTCAAGTAGAACTATATGCATGCTAGACTGCTAGTCAATCTCATTTGTAAGTTGCCCTATCAACTCAACCCCTAGCTCCCTATGGAAGACAACAAAATACAACTGATACAAAAAATAGCCTATGCTTGCCAAACTAGGTTCCTCTTCTCCCCATCAATAGTTTTAGCGACTGGCAAAAGCTACGTCTTGAAGATGACAACCGAAGCACCAAGGCGAAGAACCTTATTACATCAAAACAATGATGAATCAAGAAGGATGAGAATTCTTTCGCAATTTAATTTTTGGGAAATTCTACAATATACCCTTGTACTATTGCGTTTTATACATTGTGTCTTGTGATTTTGAAAAGTTTACACTGTACCCCTGAGGTACGTTTAGTAAACACATTGTACCCTTTGCTGGATGACCTAATTGTCAGAATGAAGCTCCGTTAACGGACGTTTCACACCCCTGTACTTTTGCGTTTTCTACATTGTATCCAGTGATTTTGAAAAGTCTACACTATACTCCTGAGGTATGTTTAGTAAACACATTGTATCCTTTATAACCAATCTTCAATAGAAATCACACAACTAGTTGTATAAATTAATCAAAAACCCCGATCAAACATAATTCAACAGAAAAAGATTACAAATTTCAAATGAACAAGAAATGGGCAATCTCAATTTAATCAAATTTTTTTCAATCAATTAAATTAAAAAAACTATAGTATAAAATCAAAACCCCATCAAAACCAACTCAAATTAATGATAGGAACAAAAACTTACTTGAATTTAAGAAATTCTTTAAAAAGACGTAAATTTGTAGAAGTGATAGCGTGAAGTGGGAATTATTTTTTCTTTTCAAAAGTATGAATTGGATTTGGGATGATTGATGAAATGGGATGTTGAAAAAAAGTGAAACATTCTCCGTCCTGATTTAGAAGACATTTGCATGAAGCTTGTACTCCTAGACGAAAAGGACTGGTAGAATCTGAAAGTGTGATTGAAAAGATGATGCACTTGACTATGTGTTTGATATGTCTGATTCTGTGGAATGTGTTGTGGACTTTCTACGGCCTAATTCAGAAGATAGAGATGCATGTCCTGTTAACTAGGACACAGACACATAAGAGATTCACCCCCCTATAGAAGCTTGTGGTAGTGAAATTAGCTGTATATCAACTGTACAAAATAGAGTTGTAGATATTAGTAGTTTTCTATCATGGACGATAACTCTTCCCCATGCTCTACTGATTCTGCTTCTTTCGTAACAGTTAGTGGATCGTATAGATCAAATTCCTTTTCAAACTATAACAACCAAAAATCAACATCAAGATACATCTCTGGTTATTACCACAATATTGAATAAACATGATTAATGTTATGACTCTGAAATTTGATTTGTAGAGGAAAGAGCCAGAGAGATAAGGGAGCATCTAAGGAGTTTAGTGGTAGAAATAAGGCAGTTATTCGCATGTGATTTGGTCTTATATACTATTCTTATTTTGTTAGGATTCCATGTTTTAATGTTTGCAAATTTGAATTTTATTTATGTTTCAATGTGAAAGAGAGGGAACTAGTGAAATAAATAAAACGTCCGTTATGGAGTGAAGCTCCGTCAGTAAGTCATCCATCAAAGAGTACAACATGTTTACTAAACGTACCTCGGGGATACAGTGTAGACTTTTCAAAATCATTAGACACAATATAGAAAACGCAATAGTATAGGAGTATATTGTAGAATAAAGTGACACGTCCATTAACGGAGCCTCATTCCTTTAGTTAAGTTATCCAACAAAGGGTATAATGTGTTTACTAAATGTACCTCAGGGGTACAATGTAGACTTTTCAAAATCACTGGACACAATATAGAAAACACAATAGTACAGACGTATATTGTAGAATTTCCCTTAATTTTTTGAATGAATTGATTCTTGAAGATTTATATGTGTAAATTCGATAACTAATTTTCCTGTAGGGTTTGTAAACCAATTAGCAAGCAATGGAAGGGAGATTTGTGAGGTAATTGCTCAGTGGATTGGAGAAGGTAGTAAAGGATATCTTCGTCTTTTTTTTTTTATCGAGCTTGCACCAAAGCATATCGTAGCAGGTGGCAACGTGTTTTTTAAAATCAAGAGTTCTGCTGTATCCTAGACATTTTTCACTGATTTAGAGGATTAGGGTTTTCTAGCTAGTCATTACTAAGATTCGAGAGAGTAAGGGTTCAAGGGTGGGTGGAGGTATGATAGGAGAGTATTGGTGGTGGCATTGGCAGTAGTTAGGAGAGTAATGTAGTGTATGGTATATATTTCTATTTATTTATGGGGGGAAAAAGTTTTGAGAGAAAAAATTAATCATGGTTAAAGTTATTAGACTAAAAACTGTTAAAAACATTTATTAAGGTCACAAATAAGAAAATTGAAAATATAAGTTACCAATAATAATTTTTATTTATTAATTTATTTTTTATGATCGATCAAATATAAATTATAAAAGTTGAGGTCTACCAATAAAAATTATCCATAAATCTTGTAGATATATCGATGCATCAATTTTGCCAGCGGAAGACCTTGGGCCAATTGAGATTATCAGTGGTCCACTAAGCTTTATTGAATTATACATATTGGGCCTGGATCAATAAGGATGGGGTCTGGATTTCAAAGTTTATCTTCACCACAAATAAAATATCAAGATTGCGACAAGCATAAGAATTGTTTGCCAACCCAACCAAAAAGGTATCATCTCGACAAGGAAAGGAACTCTTCATTTCTTCCACTAATATCTATCAAAACCTACTTTTTTCCCCCCCTTAAATTATATTATGCAGCTGTCTCTTTGTCTGCCATATTTGATTTGTAGAAGCAAATTATCTTCCACATACTACATTCTTACCCATTCAACTGTTATGAGCACGAGCATAGTACTCAACAGAATAGGGTCTCAAATTTGAGTATGTGGAAGATTATAATGTCCCGGCCTCGTTCAACAACATTATAATGTTTCATATTCGTTGTTATAAATTTTCACCAATAAATAAACAAGTACTCGGGTATTACAAAAACTTTATCGTATACTATATATATATATATACACACGGAGAGAGTAATATTTTAGAAAAGCTGTCATATCGTATACCGAAGTTGAATGATGAACCAAAATAATTGTGATCAAATAATTAAGGGGGTCCGTTGATGTATAACATGATTGATGGATATTAGCTGCTGTATGAGATTGATACGAAATACTAACCATACAAGTATACAACTGTCGGATGATCATCTCAATTCTCAAATTATAAATGATCAAATTCTGTATGAGAACATGATTTGGACAGCTGGACAGTTCTCCAAATTCTGCGTTACTTGAAAAGGATAGACTTTATATTATAAGATATATTAGTTCCGTGAGAATAATGAAATATTTGGTTAAAAGAAGCTTGAACAGCCACACGTACAGTTGCACAATCTATAATCATAATCAACGTGGATGGTTGATTGGCATCCTAATTCCTTGAGAAATTATGATTATCAAAATTTGGTTGTAGACATTATGATTGAGCACAGACAATCTGATATGGTCTTCTTAATTTAATTGTTTTGGTGGATCCACAGGTATGAAATTCCTCCCTCCAAATTATTCAAACAAATTAACTCCTTAAAATAGTATTTCCATCTTATCAAGATCGCAAAATGAGCATTTATTTTTCTAGTGAGCACTCTTATTAATGTTCCAAATTATATGGAAAACTAGTTTGGGGGGGGGGGGGGGGGGGGGGGGGTTGGCTGTAAATACGTACAACTAGCTTAGCAATAAATTGTTATATAACATTTATAATCATACTATAAATTTATATAATACTATAAATTTATATAATAATGATAATTACATTGTAATATACAATGCTAGGAAAAGAATTATACTATATGGTTTGATGATTATTGGAATAGAATTATAGAAAGAGTGAAAAAAAGGAGTAAATAGTTGAAAAATAAGCGGAAAAAATTGCTCCCCACAAGAGGAACCTAGTGGAGTAGTAAGTGGGACAAGTCCCACGCTTTACTGTAGGTAGTGATCCAGACAAAGGAGGTCACCTTATTAATGACAAAAAGGCATGCTCTATGTTATTGCTATTGGATATTCAAACTTGCATTTCATCCCCCTCTTCACTTATATAGTTATATTTCACCGTGTCATTTGTATTGGTTAGGTATATGTGGGTTTTCATGTCATCATCGTATATACTTTACAAAGTATAACATATAACATGTAACCTCTGTGTATGTATCAGGGGCGGTTTTAGTATGGATTCAGTAGGTTCAGTTGAATCCATATTCAAACCCAAAAAAAAATTTGGAAGGTTTTTTTTTTAAAAAAAAAAAAAACTATATACAATTCGCAACATTCTTATATATATATATATATATATATTATATGCACTCTCTAATTTAGTGATAAAGCCCATTAAATTACATACAAAACATCGTTGGTTCGAAACTCCTTGGACTCATTTACTCCATCCCCTTTTTTCCCACAACACTCACGACTCATTCTGAACCTATAATGTAAAAAATCCTGACACCACCACTGGTATATATGATTATACACTTAAGATGATCCAGAACAAAGTTAGAAATACATGTATATGTACAAACGCCATTTAACAACTTCTTTATACTATGTTACTATACTAGTACTACATTACTAGTTATAAGTTGGAGTATTTTGTAAAATCTTTATTATTCCTCTTTTCATGGTAACTTGTAAAAGCAATACAATTATAAGATGATCTTGAACGTTTGAAATATATGTATTTCATTTTACAACAACTACTATATATGCATGTAATATAGTAGTAATTATTCGTCGGATTTGATTAAATACTTTAATCAAAATAAATTTATTGGACCTGGTTAATTGAAACTAAATGAAACTTATAAAATTTAATTAAACTTACTTAAATAGATTAAAACTTACTGGATGGTTTTGAAACTTTTTAGTCATTGATATTCAATAATTTTTTATTCGAAAATCATTTAATAAAACCTGCCTATGTGTACGTACAAATTCATAACTATAAATCAATTAGTCATGATATAATTACATAAGGATTGTTAATAAAACATTATTATTATTATTATTATTATTATTATTATTATTATTATTTGTCCAAATTGTTACATTTGTAGTAAGAACTTAAGTACATGATATATAAATTTAAAATTATTTATTACACAATCTCTTTTTAATAATAAATTTCTAATACAGAAATTATTTTCCTGCTTATCTATGCTAATAACTTTGGATTAATAAAAACTATCTATAGTTTTCTTAACTAATAGAATAATAATAATAATAATAATAATGATGATGATGATGATGATGATGTAACTAAGCTACAATGGTACTAATAATATTTATTTATAAATAGTTTATTTATTTAAATTTATACACCTTTATTGAAATTTAGTGGAATTTATTAAACTTGATTGGATTTAAATAAAACTTATTATAAGATACAAACATGCAATCTTAATTTGTTGAAATGCCATGTCCAACCCATCTATGACTTGGCCAACATGATCACCTAGAGTTGGAAGTGGTGAGTGTGCCCCTTTCTACGCCACACTAATTTAATTTGTATTTGATATCCACATATGATGATCTCGAGATAAATCCACCCCACTTGAAATGATTACTTGAGAACAACAATAAATAGTTTCTGATTTTCTTCTCAAAATGATGCATGGACATATGATCATGATCATCTACCAACCTACCTTCTTCCCTTGAAACTTTTTAGGACAACATTATTAAGATGGACACATATGTAATACATACGCTCAACTAAGCGTAAACTGAAGTTATCAACTCCACCCAAAATACTACGTTTAAAATAGAATTGAAAGCACTTAATAATATAATACAGGAAAACAAAAGCTTTTGTCTCCTTGACAACAATCCTAGTGTTGGGAATGGTTCACGCTTTTCCCTAACATACAAAATTTTCAACGTGGTCCCTTGACTTATATATATAGCACGAAACCTACCTATCAGCATCATCTGTAAATTAATTCAATTCCCATTAAAGTGTAGGTCTCTAGTATTCCTTGATGAATAAGATGAGAGCTTCGACTTGGTTCATCTTTTTTCTCACGTAATTGATAATTGATACTTGAAAAGGTTCACCTAAAATTAAGGCCTATGGTTAGTAGTCCTATTTAGTTTATGTGTTTCCATGGGTGTGATTTTATGGACCGAAAAGACTCCAGCAAGACGACATTAATCTATCTTTTACATGAAATTTGTTGCACGACAGGCTCTCTTAGCTTTGCATGATGTGATCCTGTGTTCATCTCGATCATAGGAAGACGACAATTAGATTTAATGAGGATACAACAAGTGCTAATGAAGCCAAACCGGCCTCGCCGTCCAAGTTCACTGGACTTACGTAGCTGAACCATCATTGTGATTCCATACGTCTAACTGAATTAACTCCCACCCAAACGAAAACAAACTTGTTCATCTCTGTCAATTAATTACTTTTGGGTGTAGGACTTGTTCAACAGTGTATGAGTCACGTTGTCAATGATATATATTTTAATTCAACATTCTAAAATATATATATTTCAACCTTAGAGTTAGACGTGATGAGTTACATTAAAATTTGTGATAAAACTTCATTTTAATATATATTATTTTCTTTTGTTTTATATCAATTACAATACTTTCCTCATTAAATGAAGTTTTATCACAAATTTTAATTATATGGTAAACTTTTTCAGTTTATGTATACTAAACTCCCCCCACATAAGCATATACTCTTTGTTATGTATGTTCTACCTTAACTAAGCTTAGTGCCATATGAGGTGTTATAAAATATATGAAACGGAGGAAATATTAACTTATAGTTCTCTCTAAATCTATGTTTTATATAAAAAAAAAATATCATTAGTTATATCGTATGACTTATTATTAATAATATAGTTCTTTCTCATAAAAAAAAGTAATTTACTTATTACTAAGCAGTTCCACAAAGCACTATTGTGAGTTCATAATCGGAAAAAAAAAATATAAATTATTTTTCTTTTTGATCTAAAATATACATTTTCATTTTTTATCAAAAAAATCAATTACAAAGTATATGACACAGAATATACTAGATAATGTCCAAGACAAAATTCAACAAAAGTACAACGTACAGCAATCCTTAATTCGGGGGTGGCGGAGCAGTGGACAAACTGTAGTGGGCATTGGCGATGAAAAACACTAATACAAAGAGAAATTTGATCGAGATATTGTCTTTCACTCTTTATTACTCCACAATGACAGGTAAAATAAAGATGAATTACTTAATATTAATATAAAATTTGTTTAATGATCGACGTTATTGTTGATCACGACGTATCTTGAAAAGTGTAAGCGTGAAGAGTTGTTGAGGTCGAAGTTGAAAATTGAAACATTTACAAAATAATTAAGCTACTAACATAGTCCGTATATAGTAACAATCTAGAAGGGGATGATGAGGTGGTTTGTATTTCGTACTGATTAGTTAAATAAACACATAGAAGTAGTATAGTTTATTAGTTTATGCAGATTGTCAAATTTGGCAGGGGTTGCTATCTCATCATCAGTTACGTTCTCGCTTAGCTTGATTAAAATAATGAAATGATTACTAATTACACTATGCCATTGGTGGAATACTGGAACCTTATCGGCTCAAAAAATGTGTCCTCTGTCAAATTTAGCTACAGAATATTTCTACTGTACTGTGCGAGGGATGATTGGAGATTATGGGAAGACACTGATCGATTACATACATAGAAAAAGAATAATGTGGGAGCTGAGGTACGATACGTAAATGTGCGCGCCTTCAATTTATACGTGGTGGGAATGTGGGATTATATTAGTTACTCCATTCCCAGTCTCTATTCATCGATCTCTAATAATATCTGTAATCATCAACAAAACTTCGTATAAACTGGAGATCTAGTAACAGGTCTAGCAGCGAAGTAGTAAGATATTGCTGTCTACTTATGATATACTTGAAGTCGTAGACATTACTAACTACTTATGATAGTATTGATCTGAGCATGCATACATTCATATGCGCGGTACGTCGTAATACTCTAATAGTTGAATTCGAGTGTACGTGGATTGTGAACACGCTTAGTTAACAATAGTCACCTTCAGAAGATAAGGGGAGGGGAGGTATTCATTCCCCAATATTTGATGGTTATTGGTCATTTATGATATGTGAAATCGAGCTGCGAACAATCTTTATTGAAATATAAAATGGAAAGCGTAATGGACACTGTAAAAAAGTATTATCCCAATTAAAATTTTATGCGTTAATTCTATAAAACTTATAAGTTTTCATCCATAAATGAAAATATTTTTGTAATTGAAATATTTGACAAATTAATTTATTATTAAAATGTGTATCGCACGAGATTTACCTAGTTGATAATTAAATCAAATCAACCTAGGACAAAATCATAGTTCAAAATTAATTAAGTGCTCCATTACAATGAGCAAAAGCTAAAAAAAAAAATGCCAAACACTATAATTATTAGATTGCGCAAATATCAATGTAAACTTAAAATTCAAATATATTCAATTGTACATTGTAAAAATTATAAAAAAAACTCATATTTGGAAAATATATATTGAGGCGAATCTATCAAAATTTCAAATGAATATGTTTTTTATTTAAATCGGGGAGAATTTTTAGTCAAAATTTGACTTTAAAATGTATAATATTTCAAATAAGAGGAATAAAAAGGAACAAAGAATATGTACATGAGGATTTTAGAAAAGCAATGAAGAGGAGGATCTAATGAAGAAGATGGAGAAAGTCTAAGGTAGTACGTACTGCATTGAATTGATGTAATGTTCATTAAAAAATTATTTGAAAGGAATAGCAGGAGTCGTCTTACTCTAGTGAGTACTGAGTAGTGATGTCAATAACTCAATATTAAGGCTAAACGTAACCCCAAGTAAATGCAAAAGTCTGCCACCGACGGCGACTCTGTCCCAATAAACCAAGACAAACTAGACTTTTTAATACGTTAGATAGAGAGACTACGCTATGCTTCAATGCTTGTTTAGGATACGATAAATACTGTATATGCGAACCATTCTTCCATATCCTCCATTATTGTTGCTATGTTTAATGTTGGGGCTTTTCTCTGTTTCTACTCTTAAGTCTTAATTCCAGCTAAGTTCCCTTCACTTTATTTTTGAACGCCTAGCTTTCTATGCTTTTGAGATAGCTAACTCACTGGTGCCAATTCCCATGCGCTTTGGGTGTAGTTTTTACCTGCACCATTATATTATACTATGTATTATGCAAGTCAATCCCATCCATTTCAAGAATTTTTTACCTTTTTTATTTTTTAGCCCTACTTTATCCATTGTACAATTCATATTAATATAATCATAGTCATTACTCCGTATTCTGGATTGGAGAAAGGGTCATCATGATGTTCATAACTTCATATAGAAATTTAGAAAGGATGTTGATGAGCTCTTTTACCAAGGATTTGTTGTATCGACCCAAGTTACTATGAATTTTCTTAATGTTTGCTCCAATTTGATAAAAATATTCTCGTAAAAATTGTTAAATACGATAAATATTAAGGGGATGAGAGAGTAGTTTAAGTGTATATAAATAAATTCGATAGTAATATTTTGATCTTGAGAAATTTGAACACATATCTTTAAAAACTACTCGTACTTACAAGTGTAGTACTAGTCCATACTATCGTCAACATTTCTAATACGAAGTACGGCTGAGTTATGACTCTACTTTAAACTTGAGCCATTCGCATGAGAAGAATTTAGCAAAGATTTTTGTAAGGAGGTATATTAACAAACCCCAGCACACCTAAAAAAGAAAAAGGAGGGTGAAGTGGTCCAAAAAGGTAAGGAAGAGAGACAATGAGCATGGGCCTAGGTCTGTCACTGACTTTGACCCTCGCAGTCCCTACCACACTATTATATGGACTTTCCCTATCTCACATTGTACTATGCCTGAATTTTAATTAGTCCCGATCCCCCAATATCAAAGGATTCATAAAGTCCTTATTTAATTCAAATGACTATTATGTCTAGAGTTGTCACTTCTCAATCTAAACTATTAATTTGGTAATAGTGATTCTTTACAACCCCAAAGGTATATTTCGTATTCCAATTCAATCCAACCAAACCTTTCCGAAAGGTATATTTCGTATTCCAATTCAACCCAACCAAACCTGAAAGGTTGAAATCAATACGAAAATAGATGTAAATCGAAATTTGTGAACTCAAATCCGCATTGCTCTTAACCTATTAGAAACCCAATAGTTGATTTTATCCACCTTATTTATGATTACTATGATACTAAATTTTAAAACTTTAATATTGTTTTAAATGTTTATTATGCTTTAAGTTTTGAAATATAAAATTAATTCAATAATTGTAATTTCTCTTATGAATTTTTAGTTTCGACAAAACGTGAATGTAATTTTTTAATTTTATTTCTTAACGTTATATTTTATCTTGTAATACATTGTTGAATTTGCCTTCTAATATGTAATGCACTTTTTTTGCCACAATATTACACTTTTTGATCTTTTATGTGTGTCACTATGTATGTAATGTAACTCCCAAAATAAGTTGTACTAATCTGTACAATTCCGAACCAAATTATCCAAAATGACTTGATTCAATCCAAATTTCACAGAAATTGAATTTTTTTGTCTGTTCAAAACCAAGCGAATCATGATCTGAATTGAATAAGATCCATACTCAAGTAAACAGATAACCAATTGAACCAAATCATCCATTGCAACTAAATCATATTAATACCGAAACAAGCCTTTGACTAAACCGTATTGACAATATATAATCGGCAAACATTCATGCGTAACAGCAGACTAAAGAATCGACCAAAAACCCATCTGGGAAGATGGGTCATTTACAATGTAATGACTAGAAATGAAGTCATTGCATAAAAATACTAGTCCCTCTCTATAGTCTATCTCTATTCTGGTCAAAATCAAATTGGATGCCTTCTACATTGTTCCTTGTTCCTTGTTCACTAGCATTAACCAGCAAAATTCTATTTGGCTGGTGGCTACTAACTAGTGACACCAAGTTGTATCAGTACATCAATGGTAAACAGACAAGTTAAAATCAAAGCGAACAAAGAACAAGAGAGATCCCCTCCATGTCTTTCTTGTGCTTTCTCTGCTTTTTATGAACACATTCTCTCTCTCTCCAATGCCCTCCGCTTTACCTGTAAAAGCCTCCTCTTAATTGCACCCCACCACCACCATTTCTCATTCCCCAAAACAGTTTTTTTTTTCCAATTCTTTTCCAGAAAGAGAGAAATGGGTCCTTGCTTGCACCAAAAGTCACAGAAATTAGCAACATTTCCCATCTTAACAACCTCATCACTAACTAAATTAAAAGGCACTAACAACCAATTGTACAAACGATGATTGACATAAATAATCTCTTCATTCTTCTATAAACCTGTACAATTCTTATTTCATACATCCTCTTTCATTTGCTTTCATTCTCCTTTTTTTTTTCGGGAAATACACAATTTCCCTTTTCTCTATACCTATCTTTCAATCCCTCTTACGTTCAATCACTAAAAAATTCTAGCCAAAACAGAGGGTAATTTAACAAGAATACCGCTCCAATGTACGACTAACTACACCCCTCGAATGTACAAGAATTATCCCAATCCAAATATCGTGCGTGCTCTTGGCTGATCCACAAAACTCAGCCAAGGCTAGAATCCAGCCAGTCATTGCGAATCTGATTCACTGCCCTAAGTGAGCCATTGCTCCCCCCCCCCCCCCCCCCCCCCCCCCCCCCCCCCCCCCCCAATGAAGCCAGTATGAGCTTTCTTGGTCCCATGACTGTTAACACATGAATATCAAGAAGAGAAGAGATGACTCTTTCTTGACTTGTGATTGATTCAATCCACATCGAGCCGGACCCTAACACCTATGGGGGATTCCTATATCAATGGAACAGTGCCGCCCATTTTCAATTGGTAATAGAATTTGTCTCTCTTCTCTACTGCTATCTGTCTTCCACGAATATTCTCCCAATGAAATCCCGGAATCTCTTTGAATATAGCTTAGGATCCACCGCTGAGATTGACGTTGGATCAGCTTGTAGAGACTTATACGCATGCTCTAACCTTTTACTAATATCATAATCTTGCAAAATGTCTATCACCCCAAAGTAAAGTATTACTTCATAGATTTCACCATTTCGAGCAGGGGCCAAATTGCCATAGCCACCAGGAATGTACTGATCAAAATCACTTCTCCTTGCAAGCCTCTCTGCTCTGGCAGGCATGTTTGCTCCTAGTCGGATCAACGGTTTCCTAATCAACAAAAATAAATCAATATTAATACATAAACCTCCCTCAAATAACGAATATGAACTCAGCATGGATAAAGAAGCAAACCGATACAGTATAACACAGGGAAGATGTTGATTCGCCATCTAGATATGAAGACTCAAAACTTATCTTGAGATTAAAACAGTATAAGTGCCACTCCTAATGTCAGAATTACTCAGTTGAAATCCCATACCCCAACTTCAGCCGGTCAGACTAGAAACAAATTAGAAGTGGTATGCAGGTAATAATAGAGCCATATCCATATCAAAACCAACTAAGACATCTGTCTACTAAGCTACATATCCGCACCAAATCACATATAGCCAAGCCAATGTCACTTACAATCACGCAGTCCAGCAACGCCACATTCAATAGAAGATGAAATTGAATATCCTATTCCTAAATCCCAATGATGAAGTTGTCACGACTATCAAACTTATAAGAAAATATAAGTAAAACAAATGTACTTGAAGAACTTGCTGGCTATGAAGTGTCCACAGAAACCAATACCAATCACAGCACTAGGTGATCTGGCTTATTCAGTGTCAACTAAATACCAATAACAAGACTGAGAGATCCACACAGGAGGGAATAACTCAATTCTGTGTTTTGATAAAGAAAGAGAACAGTTTCTACTTAAGCCAATCATCAAAGTACAAAACCTTTCATATAAATTTAAGCTTTTAACTACTCAATGTAGAGGAGAGGAGAGCACACCTGCCGGCAAGAACGCGGTCCATATCTTGAAGTTCTGCTTCAAGAAAACGGTGTCCACGCAAATACTTCTCATTCCGATATGAATCTTTTTTGCCTGGAAAAAAACGACTCAAAACACTTATTATCATTTTTACTGAGGTACAATGCAATCTAAATTTCCAGAAGAAGGGTGGGGTTAGTACCACGGAGGACAAATGGAGATAGACCCATCTTATCCCCAGTATTATCATTACGGAAATGAACACCGACCAAAAGACTGTAATCCATTATTCTCTCTGCTTCAAGAAACTCACAATCTCGCTCAATTTGCCTAATATTAAATTGAACACAATTAGTTACAAGTTGCAAACGATGTTATGCGCTAATCTATCAAATAATGTCATTTACTCACTTGATTAATTCCTGATACCAATTCCTTTGGAGGCGGAAGACAAAGTCAAGATCAAGATCCTTGAGGGTAGTACTTTCATCAATCTCAATCTCGGGTTTCTCTGTTGTTCGCCCATGGCGAGATCCTTTCAGGTCGAATCGTCTATGTATACGGTACTCAGAACAAAACAAATTGCCCATGACAATGAAGCGTGTCTGTTTGAAACCCACCAAACAAAATTTCGTTATTTAGTGGAGGTTCGTGCAAATTCCAATAGACAAGCAGCGTATTGTTGATGACACATGAAACACGGACTGTACCTTAGGTCCACCAGCGGGTTTCACACAATGCACACCATAAAAGCGAGTCACGAGTGAGTTTTCGTACCGGCAGACATGCTGGTAGTAACTTGGAAGCATCCTAAGGAGAACCTGAATGATTAATCATCAAATTAGGACACGCCTGAATATTATAACACCCTCAATCATTATTTTAACCATCACTAGAGCTTAGAAACAAAGGAATCACCAAATAGGAAGGCAGCTAACATGTGGTAGAAAAGCACAAAAAACACACACATACACAAGTCAAAAGATAGCAAACTAACCTTGACTTCAGATTTCTTGACAGTTTTGATCATAAATCTGTCATCTTGAGTTAAGTAAAAAAAACTCCCACTCTTGCCAGGGGATGAAAGTTCACGAAGAGCATCATTCCCGCATATTGCCAGCATATAATCCGCTGGATCGATTTGAAACAATTCTCTGAGATGTCTAAATCACAAAGATGATTAGTTAGCTTTCACACAAAATTGCGTTGATACCAAACAAGGAAAGATAATGGTACAATAAGCTAACCTGAAGACCATAGGACAATAATCCTTCCATCTAAACTCAGTTGATTTATGAGTTGGTGTTAATTTAGAACCTTCTGGAGGAAACCTTGTCCAAAACTTTTCCTTAGGATCAAAGTCACTAGGCTTCAGATCCCTCAAAATGGAAGCATGCTTCCCCACTGAATATCTGCAATCCAACATAATCAATAAAAAACGCAGAATCAAAGCAGGAAACACAAAAGTAGTGGCAATCCAGATGATTACCTGATGCCCAACTGAAGATTAAGCATCAAATCATAATTCTTATGACCCTTAGAAATGGTTTGGCCAGGCTTCTTGGCTTCCTTAATAAAACAGCAAGGACTCTTAGCAAGCTGTCGATCTAATCTCACATACCCATCCCCATAAATCATAGAAGCAGCTTCAACATTATCAATGATATCACAAGTAATATCACCAGCTTCTCCTTCGCTTTCCCAGATACAAATCCGTGGGAATATTCTCTCTCCTCCTCCAATCCCACCCTCCACCGAAACCCTGTTCTTGTGATCATTCGGTAGGGGAGGTGGGTAAGTGAAAGTTCCATTCCCTTTAACAATCCCATTGTCCCAGCAACCTTCATACTTGTTCCCATTAGCCCAAATCAGAAGACCCTTCCCAGAAATCAAACCATTCTTCCATTCGCCATGATACTGATTCCCATTCTTCCAAACATACTTCCCATTCCCGTCCTGCAGGTTCCTCCTCCACGAACCCTCATAGAAGTCTCCATTTGCGTATCTCTTCTCACCATAGCCGTGCTTTTTATCAGACACCCAGGTACCCTTGTAAGTGTCTCCCTCGGAGCCCGTGAAAGTTCCTTGTCCTTCCATCCGACCGCCTTTGAACTCGCCCTCGTAGGTAGCACCAGACGGCCATGAGAACTTGCCTTTACCGTTGGCTTTACCTTTCTTCCACTCACCTTCGTACATGCACCCGTCTGACCACAGATACTTTCCCACCCCGTGTGGAACGTGTCCCAGGAATGTTCCTTTGTATAGATCTCCGTTAGGGAGGTGTTTCTCGACGGGAAGAGGGCTGACAACGGCGTCGTTTTGGTTGTGAGTGGGTGTAACACGTCTGGTGGTTGCTTGAGACCTGCTTCTGATTAGCAGATTTTTAGAAGACTCCTTTTTCGGTGTTCCCGGGAATGGAATAATTTCCAATTCCACCACAGATTCAAACATTTTAGAGGACTCAACAAGCTTATTTGGGTTCAAAAAATTGAGTGAGAATGGGAGTTGGTATAACTCAGGATACGGAGGGATCAAAGAAGACTCTGATTTCGAGGGCAGTTAAACGGTCTAATCTGCTGCATTTTCCGGCGAGGCAATGTCGCAGTAGAGAAGGGGAAGAGTTCAAAGAAGGAAGAAAGAAGAAAGAAGAAAGAAGAAAGAAGAGAGAGAGATGTGAGTTGAGAAGTCCGAATTTGGGGATTGTTTGGTGAGAGGACGAGGCGATGGGCAGCAAAAACCCCTCAAAAGCAATGCGATATGTCCGTTATGCCCTCTCGCAAATGGGAATGGGACCCTTTACAAATTGGATTCTCCCTGCTAATTATGTTTATTTTGACGTGACGGAAATGCGTACAAACTACAGAGACCAACTCTTGGCCTCAGGGTCATATCAATCTCTATATCTACGTATTATTACGTCTTTCCTTTTACATACCCTTCTTTCTTTTCTTTTTTTTTTTCATTTTTTCATGCCCTATTTCTCCCTCCGCCCTTTATTTCATTGATACATGACCCATTTCTTAAGAGGAGTAAAAATGGATAAGGGACTACAACAATGGTAACATAAAAAAAGATTATTAAAAATAAAGTGATTGACGTCTAACAATACACTTTGGAGGGTAAAATAACAACTTTTACAAACTCCCCGAAATCAAGTTTCACTTAAGTGAAAAAGTGAAAAAAAAATTTGGCTCCAAAATTCGAATTTTACCTAGGCAAACCAGTTGATGCTTATAAATATCATGCCACATTTATTGCTAAGAATAGAGTTTCCACTTCACATTTAATGCCATTTTCTGTTCCATTGCTCCAAAAGTCAAGGATGGAAAAGGGGTATTATCACTCTCAAATTAATAATCATCATTGAGTGATTAACTTACCATTACATCTGTTTTTTCTTGAAATAATCAAAGCCTCAATTGTAGAAGTTGTAGGGTTTTTCTAAGTCGCATCATGTCAAGCACAATTGAGGTTGGCAGAGCATCTCAGAATCATCCAACAGCTTCCACATCAGCCACAAGGATGGTAATTGACTTGAATGAACTAGCCGAAGAAGTAGAAATGGACTGCATTTACTCAAAAGCAACCAATATCTTAAACTACAAACACCCACAAGTAAAACTAGAAGGCACACACTTCATCTGCAGTCATAGAAGAGAAGCAGGATCCTCTAGCTTCAGCTGCAGTCATAGAGGACAAGCAGGAGCCAATGGCTTCAAGTACAAACACCCACAAGCAGAACCAGAAGGCACACACTTCAACTGTAGTCACATAGGAGAATCAAGAACCTCTAGCTTCAACTGCAGTTATAAAGGACAAGCAGGAGCCAATGACTTCAACTACAAACACCCACAAGTAGATCTAGAGGGCACCTACTTCAACTGCAATCACAGAGGACAAGCAGGAGCCTCTAGCTCCAATAGTAGACTCCCACAATTACAACAAGAAGCCATTGGCTTTAAATGCAGTGAATCACAAGAACAAGCAAAAGCCAGAGGCTCCAACAAGGTATGTGTATTAAGCAATCAGGATAGAGCCCATGTTGCTAAAAAGTTACAACAACATTGTGAAGAAGATGATAATGTACCCAAAAGAACATGCAAGAAGCTACCAACATGATGCATCAATCAACTAGCTCGAGAGTACAAAGTATCAAGATGGACAATCAGTAGAATATGACATACAGTCAGAGCACAGATGGAAGAAAATCAACCAATTAATGTACACAATCAAAAAACAGGTAGAGTGGGAAGGAGAAGAATCCAAGTCAACCCAAATGATTTTAAGATGATTCCACTAAGGAAGAGAACATCAATCAGAGCATCAGCAGCAAGCCTAGGCATACATAGATCAACCATGCACAACCTTATCAAACGGGGTGACATCAAGAAACACACAAATACAATCAAACCAGAGCTATCACACAAAGTTGCAAGAGTAATGTGGTGCTTAAATGCAATAATACCAGCATTAGTGACAACATTTCCAAGATTCTCAAACATGTACAATGTCATACACGTGGATGAAAAATGGTTCTACATGTCAAGGATAACAACTATGTACTACTTAGCACCAGATGAGACAGAGCCACACAAAACATGCAACAACAAGAGATTCATCATAAAAGTTATGTTCATAGCAGGAGTGGCAAGGCCACAGATCACCCCAAATGGTGATGTGGTATTTAATGGGAAAATAAGGATATTTCCCTTCACTGAATCAATCCTAGCTAGAAGATCAAGTAAAAACACACCAGTAGGAACATTGGAGACAAAGGCTATAGCAAGTGTCACAAAGGAAGTCATCAAGACCAAGTTAATTCAATGCATTATACCAGCAATTCGGGAAAGGTGGCCAGAGTGGGAGAGCAAGCAAATATGGATAGTTCAAGACAATGCAAAGCCACATATAAGCAAAGATGATCCAGATTTTATTCAAGAGGCAAGCAAAGATGGGTTTACTATCAACCTAGTGAACAAGCCAACTCAATGCTCAGACCTCAATGTCCTAGACCTAGGGTTTTTCAGGGCAATTAAGTCCCTGAAAGACCAAACAACACCCAAAACTGTTGACAAACTAGTGGAAGTGGTTGTGCAAGCATAAAATGATTATGATCCTAAGCTAATAAATCATGTTTTTCTCAGTCTTCAACAATGTATGGGTGAAATAATAAAGGTCAAAGGCAACAACAACTATCACATACTACACATGAATAAGAAATCATTGGAAACAAGAGGAGAGCTACCCACATCCATCCATTCATATTTCAAATGACCTTTTTGAAGAATGTGAAGCATGGATAAAAGATTACAAACAAAAGGCACATGAAGAAGAAGGAAGCCGCATCAATAAAGATGAAGACAAAGATCTAAATGAATAAGTAATGACACTTATGTAATTATAACTCATTTTGTATGTGTAAATAAATAAGTAATGAATGTTATGTAAATAAGTAAGTAATGAATATTATGTATGAACAAGAAATCATATAATGAATATTGATATTGATGTCAACAACTCGTGCATCATTCAAACAATATGCCATAGACAGAAGCCAGAGACCAATAAAACAAATATAAAGAAAGTAAATTAGACCCCAACCCACAAACATAACAAGTAAATTAGACCCCAATCCATAGCCAGAAGCTAGAGACCAACAAATCACACCCCAACTCCTAGACCAGAGTTACAAGCCACATACCCCGACCCAAAAAGAAGCTAAACACCAACAAGCCACATACCAAGTGAATCAAACCCCAGCCTAGACAGAAGCTAAACACTAATAAGCCACAAACCAAGTGAATCAGACCCTCAGCCTAGACAGAAGCCAAACACCAACAAGCCATAGACCAAGTGAATCAGACCTTATTCCAAACAGAAGCCAAACACCAATAAGCCACATACCAAGTGAATCAGACTAAGTCAATTAGACCCCATCCCAGACAGAAGCCAAACACCAACAATTTAGACACCAAGTCACATACTATAGAGAGATAGAGCAATAAATCACACCCCAAGACATAAACCTAAGCCACTAAGCAACAAATCAGACCCTGAAGCCACAAAGTAGAGACATAAAGCAATAAATCATACCCCCACCCACATACTAGTGACATAAAGCAACAAATGACACATATAAGCCACATATAAAGTGAATCAGACCCGAAGCCACAGATCAAGTGAATCAGACCCGAAGCTACACACTCAAAGCCATAGATCAAGTGAATCAGACCCGAAGCCACACACTTAAAGCCACAGAGCAAGAAAAATAGCAACCAAAGAACAAACCCTAGAACCCAAGAGCATGAAATCAAAAATATTTGCCCAAAACAAGATTCACATGGAGAATTGAAACGTATGATTATAATTAACCGGACATTAACCAAACAACTCATCAACCAAACAAGAATTGAAAAAAGCAAACAACAATTAACTAAACAAACAAAAAAAAACCCTAAAGTACAACATAAGAACAACATATGAACTAAAGCAACAAAAACAAAAAACCAATTGAAAGTGATAAGAACATCACTTGCATTCTCTCATATTGGAGAACCAGTAAGAGTAGGCGGACCAGATTTTGAACCCGGTTGGTGGGGTTTCAGACCCACTTAAATCTGGTGTTTTAGGAGTAGTTGTAGCTCAAACACCACCACAATTACAAGGTTTAGGGTTGCTTTATTTAGGAATATTGGCTTTACTATTCCCTTCATCAATTTCGCAAATAATCCGTTGCAAACGCTCCATCTCAGAGGGAAGCAATGGGTCCTCTTCAAAACCAAAATAAAGAGGCTTACTAGAAGATTCTCCACCCACACTTTTATGTGCCATGATCAACTTTACTCAAGCTCGAAGAAAACCCCCAATTTCCCTAAACCCTAAAATAAACACAACCCCAAACACGCAATAAACGGGCACCAATTTGATTAGGAAGACTAGTAGAGTATTAATCCGATGAGAATTTTCGCAAATTACTCACAAATAATGAGAGATCTGGGTTTTGAATTTGGGGGGGGGGGGGGGGGGGGGGGGGGGAATTGAGGTCGAGGAAGAGAGAGCAAGAGACAGAGAGTCAGAGTGTAGAGTGCAACGTGTGAGTAGGAGGGGATAGCTTTAGGGTTAGTTGTTAGGTTAAAGTGTAAAAGTTGTAAAGTAATAAGGGTAGTTTTAGGAGCAACTTAACCAAAGATAGAAATGTAGCAAGTAATTTAAGACGGTCGTAAATGAAAAATGTAGCAAGTAAATGAAGATGGAGGGAGTAATTACGATTCGTTTTATTCCACTTCTTTTTTAAAATATTAAATATATTTTTGGAACTAAGTTTTAATAAAATAAGATAAATAATTTATATCAAAAGAATAAAAAAAAGTTTAAGTTTTAAGTTTATCTTATTATACATGCATTACCAACACTACCCGATCTCCTCCTTTCTTTCATCACTGCAATTACGTCTATATTCTTCATTTCTAGACTTGCAACATTACCGAGTGTAATTTTCCATCATCCTAATTTCAAATTTTCTAGTAGGTATCATTCTTTTAGGGTGTTATTTTACATTTCATACATTTTTCACTGCATGTGGTCGTCGTGTGTACTCAATACCCAAATTATGCGAGAGTTTAAGTTTATGTTTGGTATTTGATAAGTGTTATTTATACTCAATTTATGTACTATATTTGTGTGTTTTTTGTCTTATTTCTCCAATAACTTAGCCTTTTAAGAGCAAATACACTTTGTATTCAATCTTTCTCTCATCATGGGTGTTTTTATTTTTTGCAAGTAATTGCTTGATTTAATGACCCTTTGACATGGCAACTTCACCTTACTTGTGGCTTGATGCATCAAGCTTTCTTTGGTCACAACCTAGACATGGTTTCATGCCTAGCTCGTGGCCTGAACTTGATGTGAGAGCAACATAGAGCTAAAGTGCTTAACTTACTCTAAAACAGTGGACACTTGGTCGCGCTTATACCAGATATAAGGCGTGAAGATGTAAGCATCATGGCCACCACCATGGCTTGACTATGGCTAAGCCTTAGGTAAGTCACGATTAGCACTTAATGGGATGTCATATGCCAGTTTTGAGTATATTTAGGAGCCCTTAATTAGGTGAAGCTCTTTTATTGCATTATAGTATAAATAGGGTTTTGGTAGGGCACTTTAGGAGGGTGGTTTTTTCGGGTATTTTTCTCACTTCTGTATTATTCAACCATTAATACAAGTATTTATCCTTTTCTCCTATGTTTAATTCCCTTGATCATGCTAGATTAGTATTATCAATATAGAATTTTGTAGAATCCTAATATTCATTAAATTTCATGATTTAATTAATCATCAATTTAATTATTTATTATTCATCTTATTTGAGGTTGACTTTATTCTCATTATTTGGCTAGACGTAGTATGTTTTATAAATATGAATATATGATAGGTTTACATCGATAGTTTACTCTTAATTGACTTTATAACCCAAATTTAAAGGGAGGGAAGTCCTGACGACAGTAGTTAATTGACAGTTCTTGCTAGGGATTTTAAATGTTAAATGTAATGTGTTTAAATTTCATGACTTTACGATAATAGGCATTACTCCTTTATTAAGTCGTTAATTCTCGGAAGAGATCTTGATATTATTATAAGGCGCATCTATCCTGTTGAATATAATATAATATAATATAGTAGTGGTTAAAAGTTAAAAGCAACGACAAAGTGGAGGTTACATGGATTTCAACTCGGTGCAATACGTACTCATTCAGTCATGGTTGAGTCTTTGAACTATTTATATTGCATATGTTTATTGCCACAATATCAACAAAATTATTGCGAAGACGAGTAATTTCATGGGCTGTTCATGCCTTTTGACTCCACGTTAATCATATATGGATACTTAAATTAAAACATACATATCCCATTCTATTCATCAGGTTCTTTCTTGATATTTTAGAGGATTATGAAAAAATAAAAAATTTAGACCCTATAAATAGTATACTTCGCATAATTTTATTTGCTTGTTTTATAAAATAAATAAACTATTAAAATATTTGATAAAAAATAACACTATGAATTACAATCACATCAGTGATTAATAGTGTTTAAAAAATTAAAATTTTTATTAAATTTTTAATTTAAACAATATCATAACCAATCAACTTCATAGAAGTTTTTATTTTCATAGTTATTGTATTATATGATTGTTTCGCTTTATAATGTTATGAATAGTTACCTTTATAAATTAATAACTACAGTCAAAATTTAAAATATTAGTCCATATTATAAATATAATAAATTAATACAGTGTCATTATATGAAAAAAAATGAGAAGGATAGTTAAAAGGATAAAAATGATAAGAAGAGATCTTGTCCTTTTAAGTAATAAGATTAAACTCACGAGATTTCATATATATATATATATATATATATATAACTTGGTTTAGTTTTGATCTACTTGCAACTTATTTTGTGATGAGAGCTTGGGAAATGCATTTATGCATGAATCATAAAGCGACGGACCCATCTCAAGCATGCGTGGCCTTATAGTGTCTGTATTCTTGATTTGTATAATTGTAGTATGACATGAAGTTGAAAGGGATTAAGTCCTAAGTTCTAAATGGAGAAAAAATTAAAGAAAAGGTTAGGTGGAGAGTTTACCATTTCATGTACTACTCTCTTCATTCTTTAGTATAAAGTTATGATGACATCATTCAACGGCGTCTTACCTAGTTTTACTCATACATCACAAACATCACTTTACTCTCTCTCTCTCTCTTTTTTTTTTAATAGCTTCCTAGTTTATGCCTCATACTCTCTATATATTATATCAAAATGTTAAAAATCTCAGATATAACTATTATTATATCATATATAAAAGTAGTACAACAAATACAAAAATATCGAGAAACTCATATAAGCTTTAAATATTATGATTTCAGATATATAAATAAAATTACGAAAAATATCCCATGATATATTTATATTATGTATAAATAAGAAATTTCTCTATTTATATACGATGTATAAGACTGTGAGAAATTTATATTTTATACCATATATAAATATATTGGGAGCATTTTGTAATTTTATTTTTATACGTGAGATCATAATATTTATACCTGATACATTTTTATTTTATATTATAATATCTTTTATATTTCTAGATCTGATATAGAAATATTTATATTTAATATAATAATAGTTATATCTTATATGACAATACCTATATGTAAGATCTTCATATCTTCATATAATTTATATCAGGTATGAATTAGAAAAGTATCATTAAGACTATATATATAGTAGTAGTTTCTTTCTATAGATTCTAGTCCCATCAATTAAGAAAAAGAAATTATTTTTTCGTGGTAAAATTTAATGCCTATATTTTGGTATAAATAGGGAAAGCTATGTATATATTTTGTAATATGTAGAATGTACTATGCAACCTGTCACAAATTTTTCAATAAAATTTGAAATTATTTTATGCTAAATTTTGCAGGAAATATATTAAGATATAAAAAGGGGAAAGTAGTACTACGCCTATAAAATTACAAGATAATGTATTGATTAAGGCGAAGAGACAACAAACTAGGAGAACATTAATTTGTGACTATGAACCTTTAAGCCTATTGTTTTGGTTATAATACTATTGGTCGGATATTATATACTAGTAGCAAGTATACTCTAGATTATACGTGTATTTAATTTACATAATTGAAGATTATATTATGTAATTAGTAAATATACTAAATAGTTAATTGAGAAAGTTGTCATGCCTTCCAAAAAATAAAAGGCAACATTGTATGCTGTAGTAATTGGTGGGAAAAGTCGAAACTCTATTCGCTCATAGTCATGTCTAGTCGACCAGATCATGAATTCATGATATTTGATGCCAATTGTGATTTGGCTTGGTTGACCCTAATTAATCACTGTAATAGAAAATTAGACCCACCCTTTATGTATCAATTTTGTTAACTTAATTTTAAAAAGAGTTATTTCTCAATCTAAAATAGAGTAATTAAGTTTTTCTTTTTATTTTTTATTTTATTTTATAAATAAAGTAAGTTCTTTTTTTACTTCCTACTTAATTAATCTCTCTTACTCTCTTTCTTACTTACTATAAAAGTAGACTATAAATAAAAAACATATATGCCGTGAGGGTCAAAATTTTATTTGGAGATTATTTGAGGTACTCAGTAGATAAGTATATTTCCTTCAAAACGTCAGTGACTGAAATTATATGCACGTTATATCTTAAAAATCAATGTGGAATTATATACAATCTTACCTTAGAAGTTTCGTTGGGTGTAACTCATACAATTATCAAGATTATTGATTCATGATTAGTCATTTCTAACATCGAGCATAGTTGATAAAAAAAATTTAGTCAGACTTCTTTTTGAATATAATGTGTTATCAAGATATACATAAAGAGAATTGAGTAGACCAAACAAAATAAATTAATCCGCGTTAACCTTGCAAAAAGTAGTGTCAAGAATTTGATCGGATCAATCAATATTAAAGTTATGCTTAAATAGAATAAGGTATAAAACATATAAATATTCTCAAAAATCTAAAAATCATGTAAATACAGTATTGATTATTGATTATCACCATTTTTGAATCAACCTAATCCTAATTCTCAACTATGTTATTCGATTTCCTTATGGGTCGATCATCACAATCGTCACTCATTTATACAATCCGAGACATTATCCGAATATAACGCTAGTATAGTAAAAAGTACTATAAAAAAAAAAAAGACAAATATGCATAGCCAAAATAAATTAACTCTTAAAAGAAGTGGAGGAGGACAAGAATATATATCCCCATCAGGATCAGCAACGAACTTCATAATGCATGCGACTTCCATAATGCATCCAATCCCAAAAATGGATGTAGGAGAAACTAACTTGTACCTGCCAGGCCAGTACTTCTGCTATGCAAGTTGATGATCATTTCAATTTTATTGTAAGTTTTGAGGCTAGAAAACATGCGAGGACGACTATAAAGTGAAAACATGAAACGCCAAATACTATCACTGAACAAACTAAAATAATTAAGACTATCCGCTTTCCTTATGTTTTTTTGAGTAGCTGAAAACCAAGAAAATTAAAAGCAACTAAAACAAGTATAAGTAATTTATATACACATATTCGCTATTTCATGCGTCTTATGAATCTTTTCTCTCGTGACTTTGGTGATGGTACTGGTATTGACCAAGGACAATGTGCTCAAAGATATGATTATCAGCTTTCTATGGAAAATGAGAAGCGACGACTAATAATCTTATCCACATACACACACACATACATACATACATACATATATACCAAGCCTACCCCAGACAACAATGCTCCAATCAACATCACCGAAAAGCTTAACAGTCTGAATTACACCAAATGGTCCCGCCTTATGTAATGGGCTCTCGATGGGAGAGGACGGCTCAATCACATCATAGCCGATCCTCCTCCTAGAGAGACTCCAGAGCACGAACAGTGGGCCAGAAGGGAATCTGGTGTTATGGCATGGATCGTTGAGAGCATAAGCCTAGAGATAGTTAACCAGTTTCTCGACTTTCCATCAGCAAAAGAACTATGGAAAGGTATTGAGGTAGTTTACGGGACATGCAAAGACGCACTCCACATATTTGACCTCACATTGAGGGCAAATACGATTCGACAAGGCCGGGACAGCCTAAAGGATTACTACGGCAAACTAACCACGATTTGGAAGGAAATCGATCAGATAATGCCTAATCCAATGGAGTGTCCGAAAGACATCACAAAATATAACCAAATTACACCGCAAACTAGGTTATATCAGTTTCTCAGAGGACTAGGGGAGGATATGGACAAAGACCGAAAAGAGTTGGTCAACCAAGATCCTCTCCCATCCGTTGAAGTGGCCTACAACATCATAAGAAGAGAAATTTTACGAAGAGAGATAATGGGGAGGAATATACCTGACTCACCGTACATAGAAACCGGAGGAATCGGAAGTGGACTCGCAAGCAAGCCCAGAACAGATGACAGAAGAACAAAAGAAGACAAGAGCCGTCTTAAGTGTTCGCATTGTGGGGGTAGCCGTCACACAAAGGACGGCTGCTTCAAACTGATAGGGTATCCGGAGTGGTGGGCGGATACTAGAAAGAGGGGAGACAAAACTCACCATGACGAGCCAAAGAAGAAGGGAGGAGCATCCCTGACACAGACCACCAATGAAGGACCAAGCAAAGCTCAAGAACCAGATTGAACGAAGGAGACACATGAAGGGACGAAGGATGGAGAAGGTAAGAGATGTGAGTGGGGAACCGAGGTAGAAGACGAAAGACTGGAGAAGTGGAATGAAGCAACCCACATAAGGGGAAATAAGGGGATAGGTGAGAGAAACCCTAAGATCAACGGCCAAGACACGAAGCCCATTTTATCCAAGGCCCAAGATTCATGCAACGTGTGTGAATCTGAGGGAGAGGATGCAAATGGGAGGCGAATGAGTGAGGGAGGATCAGTAGGAATAAATAAGGGGCCAATTGAGAAGAACCCTAAGATCAACGGCAGAAATGAAATTATTTTATCCAAGGGCTGAGGATCATCCAACTCACTAAACCAAGTCCAACCCTACACACCCATCAAACCCAACAGTGAAATCCAAAGAAAAAGTGAGCCCAAAAAACCCCAAAATTTGGCCCATAATAAAAATAAAAAAACCAAGCACAAGTCCATTTTTTAGCCCAGCCGGAAAAACTCGGGATCGCATGTCAGTCATATTCGGAAGATAGGTGGATTTTTGATTGCGGAGCAACTGACACAATGTCATATGATAAAAGGGATTTTATTACACACCAAAACCCACAAAAAAACCCTTATACAAACCGCAAAGGGAGAGTGTATGGATGTAATTGGGGCTGGGTCAATTAATATCGGGTCTAATTTGTCTTTACGCAATTGTCTTTACATACCTAAACTCTCATATAAACTACTATCTATAAGCCATCTTACGAAAGAGTTAGAATGTACTGTTCTAATGAAATCTGATTGTTGTATTGTACAGGATGCTCAGACCGGGGAGATTATTGGGCAGTACTACGTTGAAGAAATAACCAAGGATGGAGAAGTCTTATTGGACGAAAAACAGCAGGAGAACAACTGCAACTATGGCATCGTCGTCTAGGACATCCGTCTTTAGGGTATTTAAAACGTCTCTTCCCTACTCTTGCTGGATCAGATTTAGTATTAAATTGTGAAGCTTGTTTTTTAGCCAAAAGTCATAAACATTCTTACTACAGTAGTAAGAGTCATGCTAGTAAACCTTTTCAGATTATTCATTCAGATGTATGGGGTCCTGCCCCAAAACTTGGTACTCATGGTTTCGCATATTATCTTCTGGTTATTGATGATTGCACCCGAATGAGCTGGATCTATTTTATGAAACGAAAGTCTGAAGTTTATAGTATTTTTACTGCCTTCTATCAAATGATAAAAACACAATTTTAGACCAAAATCAACATACTTAGATCTGACAATGGAGGAGAATACCTCAATACAGATATGAAATTTTTTTTTCCAAACCCATGGCCTAATCCACCAAACAACTTGTTCCAACACCCCTCAACAAAATGGATTTGCGGAACGGAAAAATCGTACCCTTTTAGAAATGACTCGAGCAATGTTGTTTGAATCTAATATGGAGAAAAAATTCTGGCCTGAGGCCATTGCTGCTGCCAACTACCTAACAAATAGACTACCTACAAAAAAACTAAATTTTAAAACTCCTCTAAACATCCTCAGTTCTTATTTTCCTGTTCCAACATTTCACACTCTACCTCCTCGTGTATTTGGTTGTGTCACATATGTACACTTGCCCAAACATGACCGTGATAAACTGGAACCCCGAGCCGTGAAATGTGTTTTTCTAGGTTATGGGATAATCAAAAAGGTTATAGGTGCTTTGACCCTGTTTCCAAACATCTATATACCACTATGGACTGTGACTTTGATGAGACCTCATATTTTTATACCCAACTTCACTGTCAGGGGAGAATATGGATGACAATTTAAGGTTGTTAGAATATGACTCTCTTAAGGAGAATGTTGGTAGTAGAGATAATGTTGCTACAGGCCCAGATACAAAAGATGCAGTCAGCTATGAAAATGCAGTACAGTCTATGCCATATGTACCCGCTCAAGACTCCCAGAAATGAGCATCAGGTACAAACTAATATCCCTAATCTTTGTACAATAATGAAGAGATGGTGCAGGAAGGGGAACTTGGTGAACAGGAAGAAACAATACAAGGGTGTATAAACCCAGAACAGAGGAGGTATGAATTACCTCACAGGAGTACGAGAGGGGTTCCACCAAAGCAATACGATCCATCATATCAGCCCAAATTATCAGTATACCCTATACATGAAACAACAGGCGGAAATATGTCGAATATAGAAAAATGCTTCAGAGCTGCAGTATACTCAGAACAAATTCCCAAGACTGTAGAAGAAGCATTAAAAAATGAACTATGGACAAGGGCAATGAAAGAAGAAATCAAGGCGCTTGAAAAAAACGAGACATGGACTAAATGCATGATTCCTAAAGGGAAAAAAATTGTGGCATGTAGATGGGTATTCACAGTTAAATACAAAGCTAATGGAAGCATTGAGAGATACAAGGCAAGGCTGGTGGCAAAAGGGTATACACAAGTATATGACATTGACTATTCAGAAACGTTCTCACCAGTAGCAAAAATTGATACAATCAGGGTCTTGTTCTTAGTTGCAGCTAATAGAGAATGGCCTTTACATCAGTTTGACATAAAAAAACGCGTTCTTACATGGAGAAATAACCGAAGATGTCTATATGGAAGCTCCTTCAGGATTCTCTCAGAATTTTGTTGCAGGAGAAGGTTGCAGACTACAGAGGGCTCTATATGGGCTAAAGCAATCCCCCCGGGCATGGTTTGGTAGATTCACGGTAGCCATGAAAAAATTTGGGTATCGACAGAGTAAATCTGATCATACATTGTTTCTTGAAAAAGGGAAAACAAGATAACTTGCCTCATCATATATGTGGATGATATGATCATTACAGGAGATGATAAGGAAGAAATAAATCAGTTAAAAGGGAGGTTATTCCAAGAATTTGAGATGAAGGATCTTGGCCGATTAAAATACTTTCTTGGAGTTGAAGTACTCCGGTAAAAAAGGGGCATCTTCGTTTCACAACGGAAGTATATTCTTGATTTTTTTAGCAGAAACTGGTATGTTGAATTGTAAGCCTGCAGACACTCCGATGATAGCAAATCATGGTTTGCAAATTGAAGAGAATAGAGAATAAATTAATCACCGTTATCAGAAACTGGTCGGGAAATTAATCTACTTAAGTCATACCCGACCTGATATTACATATGCAGTAGGGGTGGTAAGTAGGTTTATGCATAGGCCTCAGACTCAACATATGGATGCCGTATTTCGAATATTGAGATATCTCAAAAAGACCTCCGGAAGAGGGGTAATGTTTAGGAACAATGGACATTTAGATCTTCAGGCATATACAGACGCAGATTGGGCAGGAGACAGAGATAGTAGAAAGTCAACATCGGGTTTCTTTACTCTAATCGGGGGAAATCTAGTAACATGGAGAAGTAAGAAACAAAAGGTGGTTGCAATGTCAAGTGTTGAAGCTGAGTTTTGAGGAATCGCAAAAGGAATAACATAAGTTCTTTGGCTTAGAAAGCTGATTTCAGAACTCGGTTTCCCACCAGATAGAAGCTGTGAAGTCTTCTGTGATAACAAAGTTGCGATTAGTATCTCGGAGAATTCTGTACAACATGATCAGACTAAACATGTTAAAATCGACAGACACTTTATTAAAGACAATTTGGAGGCGGGAATAGTGTGTTTGCCTTTTGTAAGATCAGAAGATCAAATGGCCGATGTTCTGACAAAAGTAGTGACTGTTAATATATTCGAGAATATTATGTGCAAGTTGGGTGTGGAAGATCCCACAATCAACTTGAGGGGGAGTGTAGAACAGTCAAAGGAAGGATAAGATTAGGTTAAACTTATCTTATACATAATCTAATCTTATACATAAAGATAAGAATTACAGAAATAGGATAAAACTTATCAAGTAGTAGATTCCTTCTGTAATACAAACATTAGCCATGTGTTAGTATAAATAACAGAGATAATGTAACAGTATGATATATGGAAAAACAACAGAAAATTTTCAGTAATTCTTTTCTACTTATATATATATATATATATATATATATATATATATATATATATATATATATATATATATATATATATATATATATATATATATATATATATATATATGCCAAAAAAATTCATGTTGGTCCATTGTCTTATTGATGTAATTCGAGGATTTTCTCGCTATCTTATCCATGAGGAAAAGTGATGTCGAGGAGGGGAAAAATTGTTAAAAAAAAGGAATGAGGAAATTTTTTGCCCATTAACGAGAGTGGTTTTTAAGAATACTTCTTAAAGACCATCAAAACTCCATACAATACTGGAAGACAAGATGAAGTGAGTGACGAAGACCGGGCTACCAACCCATATATGATATGCATGTGTATTAATTAAAACTTCAAAAATAATTCATAAGCATAGGTCATAACGCAACCATCTGATTGAAGGTTGATAATATGATGTGCCTGTCTTCAACTACTTGTCACGTTGCCAAACCCTCAACCATAATTCACATATACTTCGCCTGCGTCAATCATCGCAAGTCATCGTATGTTTATAATCTTATTATTCTCTTATATAAGTTTTTGTGGCCGGTGCAATGATATGTAATAATCTTCATCTTTGACAAACTAGAGCATTAATTATCTCTTCATTATTATAGCTTAAGATACCCAAATAACCAGCCTTTTGATTCGACATTACATATATATCCCGTGGACTCAAAAACGTCATATTCTTAATAAATAATAATATAGGACTAAATAATGTAGGAGTATAAATATAATTATCATAAACTATAATATATTAAGTTCAATCCTGATATTTGGGTGTGTTGAATCTATCGATATTAGCAACTCTAGTTGCAGATTCGGTTTTAAATAATCCCCTATTCCCCCAACCCCCACACAAAAATGGGAGAAGATAATAAATTTTCAAGCAACCCCTTCTTGATTGGACTAAGATATTAATTATAATTGCTTGTATTTTGTATTTTATGCACATATATAGGATAGGATGGAGATCGACTGCATGTACATACTGGTTATAGACTTATAGTATGTTGGAGTCTATTACTATTAATACCAGACTTATGTCAATGATGCAAGTAATGGAGTTGGGTGTAGTTCGACAGAGAGTTGGATCCCAATTCCTGTAAATTAGATATTTAGAGATTTTACTAATCCAATAGTGTATGTTGTCATAACTCATTAAATGTCGTCCAATTGATACATAGATATAGAGGTCTCAAAACCCTACCCAACGACCCAATAGCTCAGCCACGAAATTTGACCAATCTGATTTGATCCAAAAATTAAGGGTTCAAATCTGACCTATATCCAACCTGAAACCCACTGAAAATCGATATGTCCAACTTTAGTTTAAATTTTGTACATGATCTAGTTCAAAATGAAACAAGTTTTACTCAATAATCTATCATCCGAAAACATAACAAATCCGAAATTAATTAAGTGGACCTCAATAAACCTGACTTATTACAACCCAAACCAAAATAAAAATTGTATGACAAGAATTTTTGTGACGTCTGCTTAAAATATGCAGGTTTAATCTATTACGGGAGTGACGTCTAAACAAGCTTTATATATATAAGTTCTAAAAAACATCAGCAGTAAATCAACTTCATATAGATAAAGCACTAAAAGTGCACATAAAATATAGTATTGCTAACGATTTTATACGATACAGAGACCTAAAAAGTGTATTATTGAAAAACAATATCAGAATAAATGGTGGCATACTGAATGGTACTTATTGGAAAATCTTAGGTGAAGGATTATACTACTTGCAATTTGTTACTTAAAAATTTGCCTATGGCTTAATAAAACACCCACTTTTAGAAGTAATGACAACACCAATGCATGTCATTGTCTTTAAGTGTTCATCTCTAAAGTCTAATCATCATATGGTAATATGCCGAATCCATATATAATCATCCAATTAACTTCTCCTTCGCAAAACTTTGTATTCTATCGCATCATTGCCTGCATACCATTTTCGTCAAGATAGAGTAGTCATAATAAATCATATATCAACGTGATAACACGTACATTAACATCTAATTCCGACAAAATTGTGTATAGAACTCCACAAAATGCATCTCTTTGATTTATTCCAATTAACATCTAATCAAAACATGAATTTTCTCATACGCATTGACCCTTTTTTTTTACATTAAGAGACTTTTTTATGACCCTTTTTATAGTTATGATATTCTTTTTGTATGTTAAAGCTAATATGTTGGATATAGCGATTTATAGGGTCAATCTCTTCTTATTCTTCTCATTTATAGGTGTGTGGAAGTTTAAATGAAAATAAGATTTAAAATGAGAAAGATGAGAAGAGATCCTTGTTATTCATCTCTTAAATCTAACGCTTGACGTTTCACGTACACATAATGATCCTTTTAGATATATATAGTTGTGTGTGGAAGTTTAAATGAAAATGGTATTTAAAATGAGAAAAATGAGAAGGGTTCCTAATCATTATCTCTTAAATCTAATGCTTGATATTTCACGTACACATAATGATAATTTTTTAACATATTATAACCAAGTTAATTTTTCACTGATCCTTTTCATTATTATAGATGAACAAGTTATCACCAAGTTAGCTAGGTCATTCATCTTATGTGTTGGATAAGACTATGTCCATGTTTTTTTTTACTGTCATATAATTCTATAATTGTATATTATCCATAACATAATCATTGAGTCACTTAAGGTTATTACGTAGTTTTTGTAAAAGAATAAATTTGTCTACTTGAGGAAATTGTTGAAAACTTTAAAGCTAGGTTAAATATTTCCCACGTGCAATATAGAAGCTCGGTTAAAAGCATACATATAGAAGGTTGCTGGTTACGTTAAAAGTAAAATGACGCACAGAAGCATACGAAGAACAAGTGGAACAGTGGATATATGGAACAGCATATATGCAGGCAGCCATCGATACCCAAAAGGGCAGAGAAAGATGCTGGTGGCGATTCAACCAACTTAGGAGTCAGCTAGCTTAGCACTCTGCAGCCATGGCCAAAGCCCAATAGGCAAGTAACCAACCTCATACTGACATACATGCAGCAGCCAGCAGCTTAGTATATAAAGAGATGATTATATTTAAAAATACACAAGGTACCTTGAACATAAACATGCATGCAGTGTATACCATACTTACTATAAGTACATGATTGATATTTTAAAACTTAAAAACTATGGATATGGGCGTCATATGCCTACGGATAATACTGGAGAAGCAACCTTCTACGCTGATCCAATAGTACGTACGTGAAGGCAAGAAATCAATCAACGGCATGATGATAGTTTTATTTGATACCCTTAGTTTATTATTCCATTCAGCTTCTATCATCAAGGCCTTAGTTATTATATGTATTTTTGTTGAATTAACAACTTTGGTCTATACTTCTAAGGTAAGGTGACGCTGTACGCTTTAAATATGGGATAGTCTCTTCGGTCACTTTCTAGGTTTCTAGTCTAGTCTTTGGTTGTCTTTCGACGTAAGTTTAATAGTTTATCTTAATTTAATTATGTTGTACATGGTTTAGCATGGTCATTATTACCTCATGGGAGTTGGGTGACCTAAAACAAGTTGTATATTAGACATAATTACTACCCCTTCGTTTCTTTTTTTGTTTTATCACATTTGCTTTTTGCATAGTTTACAACTCACATATTATAACTATAATATTTATAAATGTGTATTATAAAAAATATAAAATTTACATTTTTAAAAATTATATTTCGCTATAAATCTAACAAGATCTCATATGAATATGTTTTAATTTATATATGTCAACGAAACATCATATTTAAGTTTCTTACTCCTCAAATAGAATATTTTAAATAAAACAAGTAAAAGGGAACAAAGTGAGTATGTAATTCATACATATCAAGTAAGGTTTGACTCACTTGGTAAGACTCTTACCTCAAATTCTAAAGGACTCTAGGGTTCTAATCTTGCCTACTAAGGGTATTTAAGGATGGAGATCTCTTTATCATCACCTTACGATTTTACGGTCACAAGTTCAACCTCCCAACTACAAAAATCATGAAGGGAAGAGATTATCCCCTTACCAACTAACAGAGGAAAGAAAAAGGATAGAATGCTCATTCCCCGCTTGGTCTAGCGATGCCTATTAGAAGTGGACACGGGTCGGGTCGTGCCATGCTCGCCATGAACATTGTCAATTCATGTCTAGTCTCTTGTCATGTCGTGTTGGTCTAATTTTTATAACAAAACATAAAAATAAAGTACATAATAGAATCAAAAAATTAATTTTAGATAATTAAAATTATATTATAAGAATATAATAATATTAAAAATAATAGTAATACTAATTATAACAGTAATAATAATAATAATAATATTAAATAATACTAAATAATAGTGTTCTTTGGGCCGTGCCTCGCACCGAATTGGCGTGTCGTTTACATGCTCATGTCTAAAAGTTTTTTTTGCTACCCGCTGCCTTACATACCACTCCACGGGGAGCGTGTCGCACTAGTGCCAAGCCACGACTGTTCTCGTGTCTTGTTGTACCAAAAGTGTGTTGACCCAGCCCTTGATGCCTATATGTATTTCGGACCCTTGCTCTCGTGCTCATAGTTCCTTTAATTTTAGGGGATTACCTGCATAATTGAATAGGGCTCTTCTCCTGGGTTTATATACCCAACAAACTACCTCTAATAACAATCCATCCAATAGAGTATGAAAACAATCCTCAATTTTCTTAGCAATTTCTGCAATGAGTTGTTGTAGTCAGATGTAAAGGAGGTGTTATGCTTCCAATTGGAGGAAGATAGTGGACCGTGCATGGAATACTTAGTCTGATGGAGAGGGAAGATGTAAAACAAATAACAAACCGAAAAGATTTTTTTTAAGCTTTTGTTTCTCTGGGCCATTCGTCCATTCCGGTCGAATTCCGGCAAAGATAATGATTTTAGACAACGACTTAAATCCAAACCTGTAGAAGCGTATTTGTGAAATTATTTTGCTCCGAAACCTATCTTTAAAAATATTTTGTTAAATAAAGCTGAGCAAAAAAAAATTCCAACTGCATAGATGGAGAAAGAATTGACTTTTGACTTTCTTTTCTAAATCTCAAGTATAATGCATCTGCTTCTCCAGTTTCCTTCCATCCTTTTCTCATTTTTTCTGTTGTTTCTTTTCTCATTATTTGGCATTTAAGACCAAGGTACCTATTTTTATAAAATGTATACTACGGAGTAATCAAGTATTAATTCCCAATATTGAAAACAAAACTTATAACTATAAATAAAAAAAATGGGTTACAAAGGTTGAATTTTTCTTAATTAATTGAAAAGTGAGACTGTTAAAAAAAAATCGGATAAAAATGGTATTTTTATAATCAAATTTTCCCTCTTTTACAGTTTTTCACTTTTCTTCTTCAAAAAGTAAAATACTAATCATAATGAGTAAGTAGGAACGACATAAAAAACAAAGGAATACTTCGTTGGCAGGAACACTGTGTGTTTGTTCCTTTGATCATAAAATAAATTATCAAAGATATTTTTTTGATCGGGCAAAGTTGATATTAATTATATAATAAGTTCTTTTGATATGCATGTTTGTTTTTATGAAAAAATATAACACCTATCATGAAGAGTAAGAATATTTTTGAAACTAAAAATCATTATGAGCTTAATTAGAATTAGTTAGTCCCGTTTCAAATCAATAAAAAAATAATTTTATCCGGTAAAATAAGATCCAATTAGTAAATTTTAATTTAATTAATAAAAACCGACTTTAATTAGTAAAAAAATTCAATTCAGTACAAATTAGGTGAACTATAAAAATAATATTATTACAAATATAAAGATCATTGATTTATATGGTCATTTTTAACATTAACCAAAATTGACAAAAAAAAAGTTTGGTTAAACTTATTTTCAAAATATTATGTGTCATTAAAATACAATTAAAGAAAAATGAGTTAACCAAAATTTATACTAGCTTAAACAAAATACATTATCCTATAAAAAGTAGTTTCATATATTTAATATGATTGATTAATATTAAAGCTAAGCTTAAATAAAAATATCATAATCAAATTTCATGCTTAGAATTTCTTAAAAATCTAGACATGAAAATACAATGTGGACTAGATCTAAATTTACATCAACCTGTATCAAAATAATTTAAAATCAAACTTAAAAAAAAAAATCAAAAGGTGAATATAAGTGTAACAAATAAATTAATAAAGGAAGCAATAATCTTAATTTTTCAATCTATTTTTATTATTTTCATATGACAAATTGATTATCATAATTGGTATTCATTCAACAATTTAAGATATCGTCTAAGTTGCTAAGCATGATACAAGTATTATTTATAATTAGGCCCAAAGACTCAATTGATACGAAGCGTAGGATTTCTGTTTTGTATGGAATATCTTGAAATTTTTTACTGTGGAACTTCCCTAGGAAAAGTATTTTAGATTTTTATAGTTAGTGTGTGTGTGTGTGTGTGTGTGTGGGGGGGGGGGGGGGGGGGGGGGGGGGGGGGGGGGTGTTTCTGAAAAGAGTAGATAGAGTACTCCATAACACTTGATGCATTGGTTGAATTCGGAGAAAGAAGTTTGAAAACCACTAAGCAGCAGCAGCATGTACATTGTACAGTGATGGGACGTAGAACTTATAGAAGATGTTTGCTGAGGTTGCAGAGAGATGGAAGGAATTAGCTGTTGAATTTCAAAATGCTATGCTCTTCTAAAGTTTGATATGCTCTCAGTATTATATTTACCGTCATATCTTCCAGATTTTGTTTTTGACCAATCCATACATATATTTGTTCCGTACCAATAGGATGCATGACTTACCCCCTCCCTTCTATTAGGGACATACAGCCTAGCCAGTTGCAGCATTATTATATTTCTAACTTGACCTGCTTCTGCAATGGTACAGCTTCAAGTCTTGAATACGAGCTTACTACTACCAGGCGACTCTGCTTGCTTTTCCGCTATTGTGTTTGTTGATTTGTTGTGCACAACTTTAGACAAATAATGTGAAGATGCCCATCCCAATAGAGAATAAAATAGCTTAAACCCTACTAAAGAATGAATTAAAAAAAAAAAAAAAGTATGCTGTGTTTTAAGAGTATGTATCAGATACATAGTATGATATGCCTACATACATATATGTATGATATGCCTACATACATATATATGGCAATAAGCTACGACAACAATTAGTAATTGATAACCAAACATTCTTTGTGAAGTTGGTGGAGAACAAAGTCACAAGTTCCATCAATACATTCAACCCTTGTAGGAAGAGTAAGGGATTCCCTGACCTTTCTTCTCCCTGAGGGTTTGGGACGTTAACTGACCTGAAATATCCTGGTAATAGGGCCTAGCCCAGAAGTCCCTTGACCCTAATAGTTAAAAAAAACTTGAGAATTAAGTTTAAACTGTTACTGACTGGATAGGTCATTGCTGGCATCTGGCAAGGCATGCCCAACTGATGTCTTTTTAAATGGATTTTTGAACAAGATTGGCTGATCCGCCTATGAGCGATGGCATAGTTACTCTGTATATATTATGAGCGGTCATCATTATGACTTGATTTGATGGGTTACAGCTTTGGGGGTTCTCATTAGGTCCAGGATGGACTTCTCCTTTCTCAATGGTTTTAACCTTAGCTACAAACAAATTAATGGTAAAAAGAAATTTACTCTTGAAAATGTCTACTTTACATAAAGTTCTAGAACATAAATTGCTATGCAGGTTTGATAGATTAAATCAGATTTATGTGAGAGTGGATTCTTAAAATGAGCATCCAACAATAAAATGATGCTTACTCAGTTACTCGTCACCCGAAGTGAACAACTATTTCATTGTAACAATAAAGGGTTTGTTAATATCAATTCCTATCATCTGATATGTAAAAGTAAAACTACTCTCAAATTTACTACTCACAAAATTTAACTTTTTAAGATATAATGGAAATTTTATGAGAGACAACTCAAAATAAAAATCTTTAAAGAAATGGGATAATTTTTAAAAGACGGACCAAAATGAAAAATGGGGTAATATTCAGGAGACAGAGGGGATATCTAATTCCTTTTCTTGTTTCGGTAACACTAAAATTTAAGTTCAACAATCAAATTAAGTTGATGGAATATCCTAATGTGATACTCTTTACAAACAATGACAAAATTATATGTTGATGGATGATTTTAGGTTTATCCAATCCATATTAGTTTTATATTTGCCAGTTCAAGTTACGTACAACTTTTTTTTTCCTGCATTTGCCTCCCCTGCTTCAGCATCTAATAGACTAATATCACGGCTTCTGAAGCTCTAATACTTCATTTTCCTTTAGATAAGACATAAGAGGTTGGGATTCATATCCCATTAGAAGGCAGTTTTGGCCATTAGTTGCCGACACTTCGGTTAATTGATTACTTGATCTCAAATGTAGCCATCCCAAACAATAGTTCAGCGCTTAGAAAGCCAAAAATGCAATCATTTGGCATTATAAATTGCCGACAGACGCGTCCATGTTCAGTTTATCGTTATATCATGCCTACCACCCATATTAAGCACAAGAAACAAACTGTTCAATGCTTCTAAGGCTGAATCTACAACGAATACGGGAACTTGTATCTGAAATTCAGGTATACTTTACTGTGCCGCGCATAAAACCATTTCATAATTCTGCATTATAACGTTCTCACTATAGCTTTGCCAATGAGATACAAATACAACGCTTTGCCAAAACCAGCATGCAAGATTCCCCTGATAGTAGTTTCTCTAAATTCACAGCATGGGTTTAGGAGACTATACGCCATGGTAAAAGGAATTGGAAACTTGCTACCTAACATCATCTAGTATACTTTACAATCATGTAATTCAGATTTATCGACTCAAGACTATCAATGCTCCACTATCCTACACATTATGATAGTAAAATAATCCTATAGAGATCGGAAAAATGTATGGCTTTCTTTTACTTTTTTTGGCTAACCAAAGAAGTGTCTTCAGATGTGAATATTCAGTCCAATATCTCAGGCGGAATTTGGCCAAATATATCAGGACATGATTCCCAGTTTCCCTGTTCCCTAGCCTCCCAATACCCTCCGACAAACTGATAGGTATCAGTGTCTTTATCCTTCTCAAACCACCGCGGCTTCCAGCCTCTTTCTTGCATTTTCCGAGCCTTAAATAGCAAACACAAATTCCTTTTTACTACCTCTGCTTTCAAAGCTCTGAACTTGAAAATTTCAGCTCATCGAAATTGAATAAAAAACTAAGGAAAAGCAAAGGCAGCCAAGTCTATTATTTTATCCTTGCTATCAAATATTCATAAAACCAATTACCTGCCGTTGCCTTTGCTCTAGCCGCAACTTCTCCGCATTCGCCTTTTCATATTCCCCGTTTTCCAAGTACCTCTGGTCGGGCCTTAGCCTAGAGTCTGTAGGAGGCAACTTCAACTTCTCCTACAGAAATTAAAAGAAAAAAAAGGATCAAAATACCATAGACACATCCTATCCTCCCTAGACCAATCCCAAACTTGAGAGCTTTAGGTATTGGTCATCCAAGGACTTAGCTTCCAATAACCATATGTAATACCTTTGAGGTTCTAGTTTATCTAGACTAAGGTGGTGCAGCATCTTAAAACAGAATCAATATATTGCAAGATTCCTTTCTCATCAAAGAAACAAACCATGATAACTCATTTGGATTACCATGTAACACTCCGTGGGCGGATAAGTGAGTTTATCACATTAGTTTTACCAAAAACAGTTTAATATTCCAGAATGTTAGGTAGGAATGACAAGATGAGGAAAACAAAAGGGATACTTGGTTTAAGTACTCACCTTTAATCCAGGAGTAAGCTCATTCAACGTTATTGCAAAGTGAGTTAAGTTGTATCTGGTTGGGTTTCTGGGAGGTTTGCTTCGCCTCCACAATAACTGGGCTTCTGAGACAGCATCGGATCCCTTTCCCTTACCTAAGTAGTCACCATTTACATAATGCATGCTTTCATCCCACTTCCCAAACAATGTTGCCACTGTTTTCCCATTTCTTTCTTGCACTATACCTTGTACCTGAATAGCAATCACATAATTAGAAGTGTTCACGTAAGGATGCATGACCTACACCTTTAAGTATCACAGTATGTAACAAGGCAAATGTAATTATGTCAAATTTCAGATAGCAGAATTCAAACTAAAAGGCATTTGCAAAAATTTTGCCAGAAACCCTACTCTAGAACACCAGAAACGGAAAAAAAAACGCTTCACATAATCCTGGATTCCCGGATGTGTATAAAGATTTTCTATTCATCTATTAAATGATAATTTCAAAATTCATTTCTAGAATCCACAACATGATAACAAGGTGTATGATGGAGACAGAAACATGTTCACTAAAACATAAATAAAAGAAACAAAGAGTGTAATTTATTTCTGCTTTTGTTTTGTGAAGTTTACTTGCCCTTCTTTTCAGGCAATGGAGATATACATGCCTGAAGCTTAGGTGTCTTCTACAATAGAACTTCCTGATTCTACAACAAAAACAGGAAAAGATCTTTGAAGTTCATTTACAAAACACATTTGAAGTGATTAACGATAATAAATAAAAGTAGACTAACCTACACCTTGAAAGCAAAAAAAACTAAACCAAGGCTGGAGCTGAAGAAAGAAGAAGGCCCACTGGACAAGGATAGAAGGTGGCAAAAACACATTTGAGGTTCATGCAATTCCTCTGAAATAAGGCTTACTTAAATTCCACACATGTTTAAAGCAAATCTTAATCCATTGGCCCATGCTTCAAAAATGTCGTTAAAAGTAAACCAGTAAGGGTCTACATGTCTAGATCATTTGGATTATGCTAGTGTCCCTTAAAAAATCATCATGGTCTCCTAAATTTTGCTAGTTTCAGCCTGAACTTTTTAATAATGTTGTTGCCCTAGTGCATATAATCGTAAAGTTACAAGTCAATGTGATGCAAGTCATGGGAGATAAACATCAATGCCTGGTTTTGTGGGAAGGGGGAGAGAGATACCTGGCGAGGAGTCCTGTCAATAATAGACTGCTCCTTAAACTTCAGCTTGCAGGAGTACTCCCGATTTCCCTGTATACGCATCGTGCCATAGTGTTCACAATTCATCTTTCCTAGTATAAGGTTGTATATGGATGTTGTAACCTGAAAGTCAGAATAATTCTGTGATTCAGAAACCAAGCCACAGAATAATATTAGACAATAGATGTTTAAAGCTCACCTTACTCCATTGAAAGACTTCTCCATCATCAAATTCTAAGGTTAGAATTCCAATAGGATCAAGTTGTATTGATCGTCCCCAAAATTTACTCTTCAAATTGCTGTCTCCCCACAATCTCCATCCAGTCCCATCACAATGACAGGCAACAATCATAGGATGATGACTTACCTAGAACAAAAGAACAAAAAAAGAAATGCAACAATAAGTAATAGAGGCTTAAACAACCATTTATCAAACCTTCATACATCATTTCAATGATAGATTCAAACTAACTTCTCCAGATATTATTTCATTCAGTTTCTTGGTTGTAAAATAAGGAGCCCTAAGGTCCAGAACATCTTTATGTCAAAGAAAACCCAGACTATCATATTTCCAGTACTCCCAAGGGCTAAATTCCCATTTATCTGAGAACAACTTCCCAAATGAAATCCAAAGCATAATGTTAAAAGTTAATAAACAAAAAACCCAAAATGTGGCATTTTCACGTAAAGATAGAAACCTTCTCTGAGAAAAAACGGAGCCCTTTATCAGGAAAATCAGCTTCATAAGTCTCCCCCAACAATGGATTAAATGGTTTGCAGATTCGTCCCTCAGTAGAAGAATACCCAGAGACAGCAAATGCAGCTACATTGAGGATTCTCATAAGGCTATTTCCCTGAAATTGATCAATTCACTATCAAAAACAAAAAAAAAAATACAAGCCAATTCACAGACAGAAACTAAACTAGTTCACAGACCACAAGCAACAACCCTAACACTACAAGCCATAAAATCTGATTTTATAAAAGCCTTTCTCACTTCAAATCAGCACATGGAAAATACATCATTTTCCAATTCTGCTTACTTACCTCACCAAATCTGGTGGAAAGGTGTAAAAAGTCGGGAAATCCTTCTAGAAAGATCATAAATAGTTCACTAAGCAAAAACAACAATCCTAACAAAAAGTAGGATCCAAATGAAACCGATGTTAACTAAGCCGTTTTATTTCAAAGTACCACAGGATAAGACATCCTTTTCCACTTCCCCGCCTCACCAAACCAAGTGAAAAGGTACAATAGGCCAAGGTATCCTCCGGGAGAGATCCTACACCAAACTAAATCCACAAATCTCAGAGATTACAGAAAAAGTAAAATGAGGAGACATCCTCCAGGAGTTAGGACTCAAACTCAATTGAACAAGAATTTCAGAAAAAAAAAATGAGATAAAGTGTGCACCCTAATTGTTCCTGTCACTTATTTCAGAATGAGGGAAAAATTTGACAGAAACCGGACACAATTCTGTTTAACATAGGCACAGAAATTCAAGCCAAAAGACAATTGGATTCATCAAGAGTGGAATTCAGGACAAATTAAAATGATATACAGATGTACAGGAGCAAAGATCAAAAGGTGGATGAAGTTAGTATGAAGTATGTGACAAAGACAAAACAAACTCTAAAATTATTTACCTGCTTACCCCATGCTTGTGCCCGGTCAAGTAGATACGAGTACTCCAATTCTTCAAAACATTTCTGAAGAGAGGAGATGGGTTCATTGAAATACACAGGAAGGCAAACTTTTGCAAGATCTTTTCCGATGTTATCTTTTATCATTGACCACAGACTAACTACTTTCTCCTTCTCCTTAGGATCTGGCAATTTCTTACGCCGTTTAACATAAGGAAAGTTAGCTATAGCATCTTTAATAGAAAGATCAACATCCTCCTCAGATTCAGCAACATGAAAACCATAATCATCAGAGGAAAAAGACGATATCCGCAAATCAGATCCACTACTTTTATAAGAACTTGATGATAAAAAGTCTCTTGTGTCAAAAAAGGTGTTTTCATCTTCATCAGTGTCTTCCTCGGCAGCATCAGCCCAATCATTATCATCATCAGAATCACTTGGAGTAGCCTCTGCAGGACAGTCAGACATCAACTTAGCAACAAGTAATTTCAAACATAGCAAGATGAAAAGACTCCTCTAAGCAAAGACAAAGTACAATCCACAGAATAGACAACTCTACGTCTATGTCATCTCATTAGATGGGAGGACTTCAAAAAATAAAGAAAACAAAAAAAAAACAGTAAACAAACGATCAGAAAGTGCATTGAACTATTTTAAAAGCAAAGGATAAGCAACAATTATAATGATATAAACATTACAAATCAAATGCCTTCAATTAAAGATAAAATATCAAATGCCTTCAATTATAATGATATAAACATGCATTGCTAGCTATTATTTACAACAGCAACAATATATAGTAGCCAAAATTGAAGAATACTCATAATATCAATTTGACCGCTAACCAGTTAGATCAATACCCTACCAAATAATTAACTTAATACTTCGTTGGAATGAAGCCCAATATCAGAACTACAGAGCACAGACCAAAAAATACAATGCAAATAAACCAATTTAATATCATTATATTACCATGATATGGAAGGTAAAAGCTAAAAGCAAAACCCAAACTTTTTCAATTCCTCAAGTATTACTGTGAGTATACTGGAGCCTTGAAAAGCCAAGGGAAACCAGAAAACCAACCGAAGCAACTATAAGCAAGCATAGAATATTACCACTAGATTTGTCTTGCTTTGTTCTGGAGGTATCCCCTATCTCTTTAGACTGCTTCTGACTTTCGTCAACAACTGTGTTCTCTAAATCCACTTTTTCTGTCTAAAGCAAGGACAAAAGTTAAAGAGCCTTCTAGATAACAGTATTACCACAAGCAAATTTTTTGAGCTATTAGTTAGAATAACTAAGTAATCTAGAAGGCTACAGCAGCTGGCAACATCTATCAGTAGAATACCATCCAACATATCAAAGTTTCCATGTTCCTCCCCCATTTGATCAGTGGTTTACATGCTAATGGTCTACTCATTGCCAAGTACAAGTATACGAGGAGCGCATAATTGCAAGTGTGCTCTTGTTGAACTTTCTAATTTAAAACTTAGCCTTCCAGGAAACATAATTAAAGAGTTAAGGACCAGAATCAATGTAAATACAGAAATATGACGACATGGCCTCAAAGCAAATTTTTTTTGTTATTAAGAATTAAGAGCTTCACATAAATACATCTCAATTTAATGTCACTATGTCAGATACTGAGAATAGGGATGCCGAAGATCAAGAGTATACCCTCAGATACCCATTTTTGCCTTAACCAAAGAAAAAGCAGAAAGAAAACTACTTAAGAATAAATAAGGAAAGAGGAGCACATATCGACTGGAAGATGACTGGCGAGGGACTAGTACTCCAAGAAGTCACAGGGATCAGGTAAGCAGACTGAAATGTCAACTTCATGAGTCAGTCACTGACTCACATGGACCCTTCTCCAATCATTATTGTCCTAAGTTGGAAACACAATTCTTTTACACTCTTTTCATCTGAATGATCATTGATCTACCATGACTTCTTGAGCAGGATGACATCAACACCTATGCATTTCAAAAGTTTAACTACCACCTCATGACTCCTAACAGTCTGCAGGTAGTTACGAAGAACTTGTCTGAGAACAAGGATAACAAGTTCATATTAAGCTCTGTCTGATAAACAACAAGGATATTCGGAGATGATAAATGAATAGTAAACATGTATGCATTGCGAGGGAGCGTGGAGCATTCCCTGGCTCCCAGAGCAATACACATTAGTCAACTTCTTGTTCCCTCATTTGGGTTCCCAGGAGAAACAAGAGACCACGTCTACCTTAATAATTATGTAAACATAGCACCGATATCTTATTAGATGTTTTCGATTCTTGGAAATCAATCTGTATAATAATCCTGCCCTAATATATTGGTCACAGTGCAGATGTCACTTAAAATTACCAAATCAGGACCGAAAGCAATGACAGGGCCAGGATTTTGAGGATGAGGGGACTAAAGGCAACTATGTGCAAGTGTGTCATAGTCATTGGTAAACCAAGTTCAGAAGCTTATGAACTTGAAAGAGACAAGAGATCAAGGAGAGTAAACTTTATGAAAAGAAGGAAAACAATAGAGTTCTATGCATTCATTTTTAAAAGTACTTGTAGATTACACAAGGGATGAGGAAGCAATGAGAGTAAAACTAAAATTTTAAATTTTATTACTTTTTTATTTTATTTAAAAAGCTCATCATACACTTACTCATTCCTTACGTTTATTAAGTAGTTGTAAATTACCGTAGCGAAAAGGATGGGTATACGTTAATATGACCAATGGTTACAAACTAGGTAAGCTGTCAAACAAGAATTTAAAAGGCTAATGTTGGTAGAACTATGGATCAGTTCTGCTACACAGAAGGATGAAGAAAGATGCTGAAACTGATTTTGAGCTGTTTTTCTACTTTATCTAATATGTACCTCTAACTGACGTAATGTATCGATGAGCATCCACTGCTTCTGCTTGAGCAAAACAAGATGTTTCTGCAACCCGGCAAACTCAGCCCTCAAAATCTGCTCACTGTCGTGAATAACTCCTTCATCGACACCCACTTGTTGGAGGCGTTGCCTTAGCTTTTCGGTAGATACAGCAAGATCGTCAATGGAAGCCATAAGCTCACTGTTTGACATACGGGGAAACATGTCCTTAACAGCTTGCAATGCATCCACCCAAGCCATCCTATCCTCGCGTGTTTCAGCTCGCAAATGCAGCCTCTTGGTGCCAGTATAAACGGAAAATCTCTTGTCATCTGACCTGCTCTCGCGGATTGATGAAACCTATAATTGCATATACAACGAATTCAAACAAGTGAAAATCGCCGGAAGCAGCCACGTGGCTTCATCCGAATCCAGACCGAAAAAGCAATACAATCCAAGAAAACAGGGAACTTTTCGGGTCCGATTACACTACGAATGTACAATCGACTTAACTTGTTGCAGAATCCAACATAAAGTTTATTCAATCGAAAATAACAAAAAAAGAATTGTACCTTAAGGTGAACCTCACCGAAGGGCTTGCGGCGGAGGAGGTTGGAGGAAGAATTGGGACGGTGACGGCGAATTCTACGCATAGACTCATCGCCGATGACGTTGAAAGCATGATCAGACTGGAAAGTAAGGGTGATTTTGTGAGGCCCGTGGATTTTGTAATAGGAGACGACACCATCCTGCAACACGAACCAACGTGGTCTCCATCCTCTACCATAATTCACCCATTTATATAATATCCCACCGATACCATTCCCTACTAAATCGTTTATCTTCACTTCTCTATGATCCATCGTGGACTTTTGCCTAATGCTATTTGAATTCTGATCTCTCCTCTTCATCTCGCGTCCGTTGGTTAGGATAACCGGAGCATTGTTGGATGACAGAGATTGGGCCGGCATTGGAGATGGGGTCTGCTCGCGATTTGAGATTGGAGACACGCAGCAGAAGGGATGCATGTGATCCCTCTTTTTTTTAATTATTAGTTTGGACGGAAGGTGTTGACACAGCGGATCATCTCACCGGACTGGAGTAAACATAAACTTTACGGATACGTTTCATCCGTAGAATCAATTATCAATTGTCAGAGATTTTAATTGGGAAACGATCGATTTCAGATGTTTGTGCCAACTGCCAAGACTTCTATCTGCAATTCAAGGGATTCTGAAAGAGAGGTTGGAAGACTGTTTACAACAACGGAGAAATGTTGAGGTAGGAATATGCGCCTTTTTTTTAAAGCTGGTAAAAATGTTGTTCTTACAGTATTCAAACCATTAACTTCGAGACTGTATCGTCTTTTGCCTTATTTTACTTTTTATGATATTTAAAAAATAATTTTAAATATTTTTATTTCTAATTTTTTAAGGTAAAAATTTTTAAAAATATAATATTCTAAAAATTTACATTGAGATGCATTCAACATAATCACATTCCAACATATTATTTCTTATAATATGATGGTAATTTATCGTCAAACTTTTTAAACTTTGACTCTATAAATAAAAATGGGGTAATTTTAGCGAGACGAAAGAAATATATACACCTAAACTTTCCTTGGGAGGCATATTGTAGGGAAAAAAAATATTACTCGCAAATTCATTAAAATCATAAATCATGGTTGTGTTTTCGAGTCTAAATCTCTAGCCTAAAACTTATTCAAATTTGGTTGAAAATTTATTTTGCAAAAATATTAATTAAAAAATCTTTAAAAAATTGTTATTTTCTTCTCTCTAACAATCTTTCCTTGTATCGAATATTTCATGAACTTAAACTTATTAAACCTTGTCCAATTTATATTGTTTTGAAATGTGATCAAACAAAATTTGATAGACTATTTACAAATAGAAGCTAAACTTTTCATGAAGCACTTGTTGTAACTGAGAAAGAATTAACACCATCTTGTCCAATTTGCTACATGTTAGAACATACCACCATAAGAGCACATTGATTATAATTTCTTATTTTAGTAAACTAGTTACCTCATATTATTATTTCAAAGTAAGAATTAACGGGGGATGACCAAACCTAAATCGATTATTCTAAAAGTGTCGTGTGGGCTCGTGTTGTGCCTGACTGTGGTCATGCCACGCCATCTTTTCCTAAAGCTTGGCTCATGGCTAGCACGACCCATATGTCTGTCGTTCTGTGTCTCGTACCTAGGCTAAATTTAAATAATATAAGATAATTTAAATTGTATTATAAGAATATAGTAATACTAATAATAATAATAATAAATAATACTAAATAGCGTGCTTTAAGTTGTGTTTAGGCCAACTTGATAGGCCGCCAACATGCTCATAGGCATGGCCGGGCCTAACCGATTCAAGCTGAATTGAATTTTTAATGGTCTGAAACAAATTGGGCCATGGTTTGGAAATCCGAATTCATATGCGGCCCACTCAACTAGTGGGTCAAACTGAATTGGGGTTGCAGGTGGGTCGGGCCACACAGCCGATTCAGGGCTGGGCCGGGCTGTACCCGCCCACTGACCACCTCTACATACTCGTACCCTTATTATTTACTATTCGTGCCACGGCCCATGGACTACTCCACGATCAGCATACCAGACAAGGCCACGACTGTGTTGTACCTATTCTACCCGCTTGCTGGCATGACCCATACCCAACTCTAAAGATAAGGTTGGATTATGAAAAAATTAGATTTTGTGAAAAATAAAAATTATGAAAAATTAGATTGGATCACTAAGAAGCATATTGAATGACTACGTTACCATTATATTTGGTTATTATAATTTTTCAACAATTATCTATGGAATAGTCTTGTGACTCCTAATCACAAAAATGGATGGATGTGAGTGAGCTAGGTGAATCATTACGCTTGCAAATCGTGCCTAGATGCACGAAAAGGCACTATTCATTGCCTTTGCTTTGAGTAATCAGATTGCTGAATTCCAGTAATTTCACGGGTTTGGGTTTGTTTGATCTTTTACACCAAAAAAGCAAACGCGCATAAGCATCAGTCGACTGTACAAAGGTCGTCTAATTGAACGCACCTTGATTTGGAAGCTCTTTGGTTGAAATTTAAGTGAAGTCTGAAGATCCACCATTTTCCTTTTCTGAACAAATAAATAAATAAATTAAAGAGAAATCATAATTTTATATCATATTAGTTTAATGCAGAGGTCTCAGCCTTGATCCACCCCTTTGATCCAAGGGATCTGTGGAACTGTGTGATCCTCTCAGCCTCTTGGAAGTGGCTAGTTAACTGCACAAAAACGGGTTAATCTAGGGTCTTGTAATGACATTATACAGAATCTAGTAAAACATGTAATGTTACACGATTAATAAAATAAGCGCCATAATGCGACATAGAACCACGGTAGAAGGGTGTTAGCGTGTTACAGCTAGTTGAGAAGGTCAATTCATGTAATTGGTAATTGGTATTAACTTCAAGAAGCCCAATAAGCACAGGTGATGATCCTCATTCTGTTTAACTTACCCAACTTAACCATATTGTTCCCATTTCTGTTTCACTGCATGTACTGTATCATTTTACCATATTTTTTTGGTAACTATTCACATTGTCATAACAACCCCGAAAGACAATGTACACAATGTAACCAGTGGCGTGCACCATCTTACCCTTATGATGGGCGAGATGACTGTGGCTCAGTGTCGGGTGCAAAATCATCATACGTAGCTTAAGCGGTGTATACTGCACTTATCAACGGTTATCTAGCATGTACATGTGTACACTCTAACGTTGACTCCCAACATGTGTGAGTGTGATGGCAACATTGGCACATTTCACTTCACCCAAAAGACAATATTATAATAAGATGTAACATTTAGGACAACCACCTCAACAACTCAACTTCCTTGATTCATTGCTTCATTAGAATTATATCCTTGCCAAAAATAATGTAGAATCATTATTACAAGTAATATGCTTTGGGAATAACGACTTAGACCACTTAGTTTGTTCAAAATTTGTTTGGTAGGCAAAGGTAAATAGGTCATCTAGCTTTGGACAAAAATCCTACTACTCCCTCTATTTTTCAAATATTGTCCAATGTTTTATTTTACATTGTCTTCAAAAGATTGACCCATTTCCCTAAAAAAAATTTATTCTAGATTATTCCCCCGATAATTTTTCACCGTCTTAAAAAATTGATTTTTGTATTTGAGGCTATAGAGATGGAGTACTTTGGTTGTTCCTTAACCTTTACTGGCAAAGCCACGTGATGTTCCACCGTCTGCCCTTAAGAAGCCACAAACTGTAAATGTGGCAGCAGAGATAAAAACAAATAAAAACTGCAGATGCTATTTGTTGGATTTTGAACGACCCAACACTTAGAAATGATTGATAGACAATCCACACCAATGCAAAACTGGGAAAAAGGGGCTCCAGCGAATAAGCATTAAGCTATCCCAGGTACCAAAAGTGGGGTTCAACTTCGTCTATACATATTTCCAAAAAATGACCACTACACCCTAAATGGAAACATGATAACTTTAATCTTTTAGGAATTGGACAAATTTATCATTTACCTAGGAATAACTTCGCTGAATTTGACTCATGACTTAAATTTAACTCTATATTTTTACTCGCTTATTTTCACCTAGTGTTTTAACCAAATTGATTCCATACCCCCCTGAGAAAAGGCCAAGAAAAATGAGAAATTCCTAATATAAATATATAAGTGGTATTTTCGTTATTTCATTTCTATATTTGATATCATAATGTCTATATCTAATATACGTTTTTTATTATTTTTGTCTCTCTTATATTTTCATATCTTGTATAGCAATAACTATATTTGATGTAACAATATATATATTTGATATCTCAATATTTTGATATAATTTATATCAGGTATGAATTGGGAAAGTCTCAAAGAAAAATACCTTTCTTTCCGACCCCTTATTGGCTTATTGCCTTTAGTGACCTATAAGGGCTATAACTAACTCTATTAGGTAGGGACTTGACCAAAAAACATGCTAGTCTAATAGGAGGGACAACGTTGGTGGGAATTTGAGTTGTAAATCCAAACTTATATGATAATATACGAATACATAGCTGGAAGCTGTGAAACTACATCATATTCGTTGGCCACACATTTCCATTTTATAATCAGTATGGTATGAGAAAGAAAGAAAAACAAAGTTATGGTAGGAGCCCACAAACATAGTTCGCACGACTTCTAGTCTGTAATTAGGGATTTCAAAGTCTAATCCGACCTATAAAACTGTCTGAAACCGACCTGCACCCGATCTGATTATGACCAGAAAAGTAAGACTCGTAACCCGACATGAAGTCAATCCGAAACCGATTAGACCCGATATTCCAAGACCTGAACCCGATCTGCGTCCGACCCGAATGTGACCTGACTCGTTAATAACTCGACCTGGAGACAATCTGACCCATTAATGACCCAACCCGATACAACCCGAAACCGATTAAACTCGACAAATAACTGATAATGACCCGTGACCCGACTTTACCAACCTGTTAGTTTTCAATTTTCCATCAATCACTAACTTAAATTTGTCGCGTAATAAAAAAGGATTATGCATTTATAACTTACGCGTATCAATCACTAACTTAAAATTAAGCACATAACTTAAATTAGTCATAAAACACCAAACTCATTGTCATCTACTCCTCATATTAACCTGTGTATTATTCAAGGTTTAATAATCAATCAAATCATATTTGATTCTTATTTTGTGTTTCTCGTTAAATTTGATTCAAACTTGCGCAATTTATGAGAACTATATTGCATTAATATTATTAAACTTCCGCCATATATTCAAATGTATTTATTTAGTTATCCCTTGTCCTTTTCCATTCAGACTAAACATATTTTAAGTTTTTAACTTATTTCATTATATGAACTTAACCCATATAGTTTTCAACTTATTATCAGTAGCTTTCAACTTTCCATTAATAAATATATCAATAGTTTTCAACTTTCCATGAGTCATTATATTAAATCAGTAGTGATAAGTAAAACTTATTATCACCATGGAAAATTTTATATTATTCAAGGTCTAATGAATTAGTGATCATATTTGATTATAGTTTTATGTTTCATATTAAACTCAATTAGCCAATTCATGTAATTTATTGAAGCCAATTCAAACCTATGTAATTTATCGAACTAATAAACATAATATGATTAAACATCATGCATATAAGCTTGTCCTTATCCATTTTAACTATATACATTTCAAGTTCTTAACTTATATATTTATGTGAAATCAAATACTTAATGGCTTAATATCTTATGTTATAAATTATAAGTATATATTAGCAATTATACATTTATAAATATAGCAATACTACTAAGTGTTTCACTATTGATTTGATAAAATGTATCATGCTTAGACGGCTCAACTGCTTATCCAATTTTCAGTTTATTTCAATTATAATATGTCCATGAGTCTATCACTCTATATCTCAATCAATCTATACTTTATATATGATATTTGATACTTGTTCGATATTTGATAAAATGATTCAATTATGAAATTGTTTATATCATCAAATCTCCGTGATACAAAACAACCCGTTGAGGAACCACTATGGATTGACCCGAACCGACTATGACCCGAACTCAAAATCTACCAGAACAAAAAATATTCCTTTATAATCTGTCCAAGAACCGATTCGGATTAACTGGAACTGAACATGATCCAAACTCGGAACAATCCGCTATAACCCGTCTGGAACCGATCCGAATTGACCCGAATTGAACATGATATGAACCTGAAAACTCGCTATAAACCGTCTGGAACCGATCTGAATTGACCCGAACCGAACATGACTCGAACCGAACATGACCCGACCTGAACCCGACAAAGTAAATAACTGATTTGACCCGATCCAATAACAACCTGACCTGACTCGGCCCGAAAGAACAAATTTACCCGTTTCAACCCGACCCGATTAGAACTGACCCGCAATGGGTCAACACAGAACTAACCCGCAATGGGTCAACACAGAATCCGATTTGACATTCCTATCTATAATACCAAACAAAAGTGGGTAATATTACTTCCTGGCTATGCCAGACCTCAACGCCCATACCCATGAAGCATCTCATAATTTTAAGACAGTCCAGCATCTGATTCATAGTGATACGCAAATTACTCGTATCAAAACAAATTGACGTCCATTTTCCAAGTGTCATAGCCTTGACAAGTTTGGAGTAAGATATGCTCTGTATTTGGTTTCAGTAGATACTACTAGTACTTGGTACTCCATAGATATGAGTATATAAGGGTAAACTGTAAAATGATGGCATCAGAAATGCAAAAGCAGCTGTTTATGGACAGGACCACATCTAATTGCACATTCAGAATTAAATAATTGGAAACATTTGTACTTTTAATAAAATAATGAATTCAGGAAAGTCAGGTCGACAGACAACTGATAGAGTCAGATCACGTACACGAAGTTGCTTGGTGAGAATAACTTGGGATAAAAGTTCTGAATCACAACAAATAAGCCCACCACCAGGCACCACCTAATGCAACCAAAGCAAGCAAATATGCACCAATCCGCAAATCAAGGCACATTCCCCCTTGATCTCATCTATAGTCTTCCTGAACCCCACTAAAACGTTGGTCACAATATTCCAAATTGTGCAAGGAAAGTGTAATAAGATCTGGGGTAAATGCAGACAGCAGAAACGATTCAAATCAATTATTAAGTATCTGGCATGGTCCAAAGATAATGTAAATCAGATTTTGACCAGGATTGCATTACTATAAGGTTGTCATGCAGGACAATTTACATTATTAATCATTGGCTGACAAATCTTACAAGAAAAATAACTGCCAAGCTAAATCAACCAGCAAACAATAAGGTGTTGACTGCATTGTCCATTAAGTCTATAACCACGTACTCATGTAATAAGAGGGATAAATTTTGAATAATTGATCACCACTATTAGCCATTCGAATATAGAGCCATAGAGGTGCCTATACAGCATTAGATGAAACGAATGTTACTATAGTGGAATCGGTCAATGAGGAGTAGAAATCTCAGAGAGAGAAACTTGAAGATGTCCTAAATATAGTACGTAGTATGGTATGGTAAATTATGGTATACAAATTACAGAATTGAAGTGGACTGGAGCCTGAAGCCCTTAATCAATGTTTTCATTCCTTTCCTCCTACACATTCACAATGCTGGGAATGGGAATGTGTAGGAGATAATGGATAAACTTTTCGTGAAAAAGGTGACTTTTTTGTCCTGTCCAAGCAAACCCCACATGATTGATTCCTCTTTTGTTGACATAATACATGGATCAACTAATATTAATACATACATTTTGAGTCATATGTTCTTTTCTTCTAATTCTAGTTGTTCTTTGAAATGATCAACAATTAGATTCAAAAGAATCTTTCAGCCTTTTTATCGCCAATCAACTTGTTTAGTCTTTTCAATGTATAATTCAACCATATAATTTACGATATTCACGTAAAAAGAAGGTTCATAGATCTATTATTACTCCTTCTGTCTCTAAAAAATTGCCCCATCTGACCATTTTCTATGAGAGCTCTTTGGTCAAAATGGGGCAATTTTTGGAAGACGGAGTTTTATAATATTACTCAATATATTGTTATTGTTTTTTAGTTTTTCTTGTCATAAATTTGGGCCTAAGTATCCAGAAAAGTGCACCATTGACAGATCTGACTCACGCAATTCCTCTAACAACTTGAGAGCTTCCTCTCACAAGATTAAACCTCTATCGCTCAACGATCCTTAACTTGATTGTTTCAACCCACATGAGAAATTGATCCCCATAAAGCAGCACTTCAGAGAAATTAGGAGATTCTCTACAAGATAAACTGGGTTCTGCCTATGGCAACAATATAGTACTATTGTGTGGTGGTCCTGGATTATGGGTTCACATCTGTACGTTCTGGCATATCATTTACTAGTTTATAAACATTAATTAATCACTATGCACATCAAACTTCTAATTCCTAGAATATAAGTCTTATTAATTTTAGATCAAACAAGAACCATTAAATTCTCCACAAACTTGAGAGCAGCAATACATTAAACGGATCGGACTACCTTTCCATAAAAATTAAAAACACACACATTGCTGCAGATAAGTTTTAGGTCACGTATGTTAGTATGTAGTATTATATAAAAGTTATGAAGTCCTCTAACTCCTAGGGATTACACACAAGGCTGATTAGGAGCAATGGAGATAGAACTTACTCTTGGCCAAGATTTCCCACCATTGTGCAAAATGATTCTCAATGACTTTATCCTTATGCTCCGCCCATATATTCAAACCTCTTCATGAGGCAGACAACAATTCTCAACTGGAAGTGGTTTAGGAGTGTGTCTTATCCCCAACATCAGAGCTGAGTCTTGTAAATCTTAATTATATCCAAGGCAGCAGACATTGGGTTAGTATCATATATGATAAAAGACTGTACAAATGTTGAAAAGAGCCACTTTTTCTATAAGCGGATGCAGAGCTTGGGAAGATTTTTACCTATAGTTTCCAAGGTGTTTGTGAGGGTCTCCCTTTCCCTTGCACAAATTCACTAGTCGTTGTCATTGTATACCGGGCATCTGAAGGGTTTCATGGATGCGTATTAAAGGCTAAAGCCCCATAAACAGAACAAGCTAAATGCTATATGGGCCAACCCCGCCCCGGCCTTACCTTAAATAAAGTCTTGAAGGTAACTTCGTATAAACCCAATCAGTCTCAGGAATCCGAGTCACTACATATCAAGCTCTTGCCATGCAGACAACACCCTTTGGGGACTTTTGCTGAAACAAAAGTCTCAATGGCAAAAGTACCACGAAGAACCAGCAAGGACTACTTGACTCAACCATTTCTATGAGTAATGAGTTGTGAGATAGGCTTCTATGATAGATAAGGCTAGTATTTGAAATGAAACTTTCGATAAATAAAGCCATGCAATGATGTATAGTATTAAGTATTCTCCACACATTTGTCCCGTTGAAACTTTCGATAAAACCAGCAAACTAGTCTCCTTAATTTGGCAAAACACCACTCTCTACCAACCACAACCTTGATTCAACCATGAGCTTGCTGCAAATTGGATTTTGAGTATGCAATGAAAGGATTTCCGATACCCTCATGGAATCCCAGAATGCTGAGAGGTTGAAATAGCTGTTTGCTATTGATTTTTAGTTATCCTTTAAGTAGGCTCCCAAGCCACCTTTCAATGGAGCCAAAAGACTCTAGGGGCTTGTGGGTTGTTTACGGATCCAAACCAACCCTTATGATTTCGGGAGGCATGCTACAATAACACCAACTTGTTTTCAAATTTTTTTCCCGAAGGTCTGAAATCGAGAATAATAACTTTAAATTTGGGTAACTTCTGAATTTTCAGACATGAAATGGTAACACTTTGAGGTGTTTCCTATGGGGGGACCAGGGAAACTTGGGAAGCTCTTTGGATGAGTGGAACCCAATTTTTTTTACTCTAAACTACCCATCCAACTAATTTTGGTGAGTCCTTACTTTCCATGGTCTTGTAGGACCCCATAAAATTAAACCTATTTGGTGATTGGAACCATCTATTACAGATTGAAGCTTAACCATAACCCGTGCCTTTAGCCTTGGCCATGTCCTGTCAGAAGTTGGAGCTTGAATTTCCTTCTCTAGACCCTTCAATCTACCAGAACTTTAAACTCTAAGCTCCATTCATGACTAATTTAATTCATGCATGACTTCATATACCTTGGTACACTTGAATTCTTCTTAGCTAAGCATGATCACCTTAGAGATGTCACTACTCCTACTCCTACTCCGGATTCCAGAACTTGTCCTTTGGCATTCTCAATATTTAAGACAACAAATATTTAATGTGTTTGCAATTTCATCACCAAAACGTGGAACACCAAAAGTCAACTTCCCCTTGCAAAGTATGCAGCTTTTATTCCCATCTCCATCTGATTTTGAATGTACATTCTTGCCAACCTCAACCTGGTAATGGGTTTTTCTTGGTATGTTTTGTTATCAGCCATGGATTCTTCGATTGGGTTCATAAGTAATTAGTCAAGGATCTTTGACTGTTACTCTAGCTTTACTTTTGTCTTGTGTATTGTTCATTAACATGCAACTCCCACATTTGCAGGAGAGGTTATAATAAGCCTAGAACCTTATATTTCTGTGCCGAGCAACACTTCGGGTTCCTCAAGATCGATGTGAAGTGTGCTTTGCTTCTACGAATGTGAACAAGTGCTCTGCTTGCATTGTCATGTTGTGTGATATTGAGGCAGCATATGCCAAGTATTTTACTGTTTTGTATCCTCTATATGCACTTTCTGTTTTTGTATTAATGTATTTTTTCCTTAAAAGTAAACTGGAAACCATAGAGGCTGAGAACTCCTGGATATTTGTAGATATGAGTATACAAATATGTTCTCAAAAACATCAAGGGACTTTTTTATTTGGAAACTCTAATCATTTAGATGAAGCCTCATCCTTTGAATTTATATATTCTCATGTCTCCTGAATCTATTATTATCATGTACCGTAACTATATAAGAAGAAAATTTGGAGTAAGTGGTATCTACACCACCATTCCACCATTACCTGGATCGGAAAGTTTATAAATTAATCAAGCACAGGAAAAGAGAAAAATGTAGTAAATTTCTTAATGCTTAAATCTTCGAAAAATCCAGTTATTTTTTGATTTTTATATCTTGATAAATATCGAAGAGAACAACATTTGTTCTTCCCCTGCCTGAAAGCAGATTGGAAGTTGCAGCTTGAAAAGAAGTGGATTATTTTACTAGCCTTCACGTTTATATGAATTCCATTTTTTAGCAGAACTCTTGATGTCGTACTTGCGTACATTAAACCAAAGCAATACTCCCTCTTTTTCCCAAAAATTGCACCAAATACTAAAAGTAACTTTATAAATATATTGTCTCTAAAATGAAAATGAGACGATTTTAAAGGGACGGATGAAATACTTTTTATTAGAATTGAATTTGCTTTGTGTAACGTGATATTTTTCCTGGCTTCTATTGCTGCGGCAGGAACTGTTATGATTTGGAATTATATTTCAATTATTTGACGTGGTAAGTCTTAATTACTCCGTTTATTGTTTGATTGTCAAGGGTGCTTTCATGTTCTTTAACAGTTATTTATAATTTGGAAATTTCATTGTCTCTCATATGTAGTTAGGGTTAGAGAAGGTTTTATGTTGAATGGGGAGAGGTTTCGTCTTTATGAGTCAATCAAGGGAAAAAAAAACCTTTGTTTCGAGGACCATTAACAATATAGAGTAATGGAGATGGCAGATAAGTGTGTGATCAGGCCGATGACTGTCCTGTAGTTTTTCATTTATCGAAGTGTGCATAACTCAACATTTTGATCTCACTTTTGATGGTTGAAGATGTACAGTTAGTCTAATTGATAATATTTATAGAAGGTTGGATATGATCATATGAACAACTAGTCAAACTTATAAACCACATCTCCTTCATAAATTTTCCGAAATTTATGAATAATTTATAACAAACATTTCCATGATTGTAAATATATATGCATTTATTAGGTACTCTAAAATCTTAGGCCTCGTTTTATAAACCTAATTTTTACTAGATTGGAATTTTTTTCTCATTAATAATGACCTATACATATTAAAATTTGTTTTTCGTGATTAAAATTGATTGTAATAATTTACTACTCCCTTCATTCTTTTTTGTTCTTCCTATTTATTTTTGTGCAAATTCCAATATAAACTTAAAATTCAAATACTTTCAATTGTGCATTTGTAAAAATTATAAAAAAAAAACTCATATTTGAAAAATACACATTAAGATAAATCTATCAAAATCTCAATTGAATATGTTTTTTTCATCTAGATTGAAGATAATTCAAAGTCAAAGTTTGAATCTAAAATTTATAATATTCTAAAAGGGAAGAACAAAAAAGAACAAAGAGAGTAATATTTTTTTTATATTAAATTACTCATTTGTACTGATAGGACTTGATTTTAACTAATTAAAACTAAATTCTCAAGGTGAATCCAACAAGGCCTTCTAAAATAAGAGGCTTCCTTAAAGCATTAGTCGTTCTTTAATGAAATTTTTAAAAATCTGATGATAAATGAAGTGAGTGTTTGCGGGAAAGGAATTCTTTTGAAATTTAGGAACTGGTGAGAACTACAGATAAAAATACTCTAGTTGAAAGCTGGAAAATTAATCTAACGGATAAATGATGAAAATGACTCAAATTAAACCATAAAAGAGCAAACTCCACGGAAAAGAATACTATTATACTTTAAAACAAAATAAGCTACATTCATTTCCTGGAGATTACAAGATTGTACACCAATCATAAATTAAGATTTAACCAGTCTGTAGAATACTTCATGATAAAAATTTCAGGAATCAGAATTATTCACAAAACAACTGATTATGTATAGAAGAAAACTTGATTTAAAGTTCTTAGCAGAAATGTCGCTACTGTACATTCCTCTTCAACCCTTAGTCTAGCTCGTTTCTGTGATTTGCACCTGGAGTTGCTGACAGATACTTGAAATCTGAGATAGTATACTTACTTGCTGATTTCGCAATTTGGCATTTGATCCTAGTAGCTGTTGGAGCTCTGAACACAAACTTGGGACTTTATCATCATTTCCACAAGATTCAGTGATCAGCTGAATAAATTTACAGTTTTGCTTCACTTCAGGGGACAACTGCTGTTGTATCGGGGGAACAAGAAATGGGTGTCCGAGAAGTTGAGGAATTCTCCATCTTTCATTACGGTCCCATGCAAGGCACTTTTTAATTAGATCCACAAGCCAAGGGTTGGAAACAGGGCCATATGTGATTTCATGATTGAAATCAGTGATTACTTTGAACTTGGCCCAGAATGTCTTGTATTCTGAAAAGGGAGTCCGTCCATAAACCATTTGATAAAGAATGCAACCAAGAGACCATATGTCTGACGGGCGCCCACACTTTATAGTATTACCGCATGCATCACTCTCACTGCACATGAATGCCTCCGGAGACATGTAACTCAATGTACCCATCTGCATGAGCAATATTTGGTAACTTAGCACTGCCTATATTCCAGAATTTCTCAAAACAAATAACAGTAGAACCGTAAAATGCTGCGAGAAGGAAGAAAAGAACCTGAGCATCCCGTTGGATGTTGGTTGTATCACTCATTATAGCTTTAGCAATGCCAAAATCAATGAGCTTCAATGAACCTTTTACAAGGAGGAAATTAGCTGGCTTCAGGTCGGAGTGCACTATACGTTCCTCGTGAATTGTGTTCACAGCTTGGAGTATTTGCTGCCAGTATATTTGACATAGAAAAAGTTATTTCCCTGTTCCCTCAATGGAATCAGAAGTATGAACCAGTATCAATTAATTTTCTTTCAAACTCTATTTGAAAAGTGATCTCTATACCTAATAAAATGGATGGGTTGTAGCAAGATAGTCAATGATCACCCCTCATCCACTTCTCAACAAGAGTTTCCAAACTAATCAAGGCTATTGCTAGGACAAACTCAGCAAAAAAATAAAAACAAGAAAATAAATGTACTTTATACTGTAATAACTAACCACTCCTGTAATGTGTTAAGAAATCTAGGAAAAGATCACAAACCTGCCAGTAGAAACGAAGCCAGTTTTCATCCATAGTAGAGTTGGACCCTTCAATTTCTCTCCATTTTTGGGATAACATGTGAGCTAAATCAATTTCTCCATACTCAAGAACCATGTAAATATATGCATCATCCTTGAATCTGTTGTCCTTGTTAGTAATGGAGCCGTTCATGACTTCATGCAGTAAAGCTTTATCCGTGACCTAGAAGATGAAAGTACTAAGAAAGCTTACTCCATCGGTCAAGCACCAAAAGGAAGCCAGAGATATAGCGATAGGAGTAAAAAAGACTTAAAACAAAAGTATGCATTGACAGGTTCTAATCCTAATTAACAAACTAGCTGATTTCATCGTATTGCTTCATCCTGCATCCTGAACAGTACTAACCCCCTTTTTTTTTTTTTGTAATTTGAGGTATTTTATTAATAGAAAGAGCAAGCTTCAGTCGGGGTGATCTATTAAGCATACAACTAAGCACTTATAAAATCACTGGTTTGATATTACATAAATAACTGAAAAGTGAAAACAGAATTTTCAAGGAGCCTGTTTACTATTTCCTCCAAAAACAACAATTGTTCTGCAAAGACAGGCAGTGTAAACAGGAGTCTTAAGAGTGCCTACCTCATAATCAATAAGTTGAATAATGTTATCCTTCCCCTTTAACTTCTTTAGATACAGGATCTCTTGACAGAATCCATATGCAGTTGCATAATCACGACCTTTAAGCTTGATTTTCTTCAGGGCATAAATTGTACAGTCAGATGAAATAACTTTATGCACCTCACTGCTTCCACCACTTCCTATCTTGCCAAGCCTTTGATAAAGTTTACCATTCACCTTAAAGAACAAGTCAGGATCATAACCCTTTTTCCGAGACGGTGGCTTTTCGTGTTTCTCTAATTTAGTGGACTCCAGCTTTGCGACAGAAGATAGGTCCTTTGATGAGGAGCAGGGTGGTGGGATATTTGGAGCATCAGCCCCCTGTCCTTTATCCTTTACGGACTGGCCTCGGGTTTTAGATGGATCTGTCAGTACTTGATTTTGCTGCAGCAAGTTGCGTAGCTGAACTTCTTTGAATTCCGCTGAGGTATTTGTTCCAGAGTTGGAAGCTTGAGCTCCACTGAGTACCCTGTCAGCATCAGCCCCACTGACAATATTGGATGAAGGGCAAGCTTGCTGCAAAACATCTCCAAGGGAAAAGTTCTGAGATTTCAGTTTGGCATCAGCTAAGGACCCTAGAGCTGAGCTATCGTGATGTGGGCGTGAAGAATGAGTTGTTGAATTAAGTATAGGTGCAGATGTTGCACGGACTGAGCTAGAGGTGGCACAAGATGATCCCACCACAGAAGATTGGGCCACTGGATGGCTTACATCATCATGCACGAAATTCCTCAAGTAGTGCAACTGGTTCTGAAGAGATGACGTTTTTACTGCTGGCACAGAAGAGCCTCCATCAGGTCTTGAAATACCATATGCATCAGCGGTGGCAGGATTCTGATGTTTTGGTTCATTGTTGATGAAATTTGACGAATCCGCTTGATTAACCGCCTCCCACTCCATTTCTGTCAATGCAAGTGAATCCATAAGACAAGATAAATCGTCCAATATGGAGGCCAGATCCATTCTGGTGGCCATTTGACCATCGGCCCCTGCATTGACAGCAAGATTGAAGAAAAGAAAGGTACATTCCAGATTCCACCACCCCCTAATTTCATCAAGTATTTATAGGGTTTAAAGAGCTAATGCAAGGTCTGTCCAATGAAAAGCAGTAAATCACAGAAATGAGTAAACGACATCCACAAAAAACACACATTCAGAAGAGGGATAAGAACAAAGAGTTAGCAAGGCAAGACAAAGGAACAGATGATACTCGAAAAATAGAGTAGTAATCAAGTAAAAAGGGCAGGCTAGAAGAGGTACCAAGTGAATTGAGAGAGCCGGACGCCATCTGAAAGTTATTGTCAGCAAAGTCAAGAGAATGTTCCTCGGTGGGGACCCCAAAAGGACTACAATTGGTGTTGGAAAGAGGAGTAAGTGAGGCGTCAACGATGGCGCTCCTATTCCCATCGGAATTGCTGAGTTCAGAAGCAACTTGGACAGACATCCTGCTCTCAACACTTAAATCAGAGTGCAAGCCGCACCATTTTTGTGCCGCCACGCTACGCCTTGCTTGCATTGTACCTGTAAGTCAGTACCCCATTACAATTCATTACCTCATTTTGTCATCTCCATTCATATTTCATACACCTTATCTGGGAAATGTAATTGAACCCAAATTCCAGTAATCGGAAAGTACCAATGGAGCGGTGCCGTTTGAAAGCGGCTTGAACATTACGGAGGAAATCAGGTTCAGAAGAGGACGAATTGAACTTGATGTTGATCGGGCGGCTGAGATTGGCGTTGGAACTCACTTGTGGGGCCGGAAAGCTAGCCTCCCCGTCCATGGGAATACCTCTGATTGCATCTCTGATGAAAGAGAGATCGTTGATTACTTCAGAATCGCACAACCATGGCCATTGCACCCAAGCCTTGCTGCTTCGGAGCTCAACTCAGTGAATCAGTGTGTGCGTGTGTGTGTGAGAGAGAGAGTGAGAGAGTCGGCAAGTTGGCATACTTTTGAATTCAGGGTTGATGGCGCTATCATTTCTCAACTCCCATTTCGTGGGCTCTGCTTTCTCACTTTCAAATGGCCCATTATTACAATTTCTAGGTTTATGCAACCACCTAATGTTAGCTATCGAGGGTGGAACATAACAATACTCGTATTATTATTACAGGAGATAAATTACAAGTATTAATTATTCAAATATTGATTGTCATGCTCGTAAATCTTCCAATTCCAAGTAGCTGATAGAGGACATCAATCACCTCAATGGCCAACTATCACACGTGAAAATACGGCATATTTATCTCTAAATAAATTGCGTCACACTCACAATTAATGTTGTTTTCCTTATTTTATATTGTTTTGCTTTACCAAATTATTGATCTTTTAAAATTATTTTCTTATTTTCTTTTTGTTGGTGAGTTATCGAGTTAAGCTCTATTCTTATTCTTGAGAGAAGACTTTCCTAAGTCTTTTAAAATTTTTCCTTTAGAAAATATATAGGCTTCGTTTAGTAGCATGTAAAACGTTTCCACTGAAAAATATTTTTTTAATTTTATATTGTTTAGTTTGGAGTAAAATATAGGATGTAAAACTTGGAATGTAAATTTATTTTACACCATATTGAAAACATTTTCCTCCAAAACTGGGAGTAAAATAATTTACTTTAAAAAAAATACCAACTAACGAACAACTCATGCATTACCAACTAATGCATAGAGGTGGCATGGGTCGTGTCGTGTCCGTCATGGACCGTGTCAGCTCGTGTCTGGTCTCTTATCATGTCGTGTCGTGTTGTGTCTAATTGTGGTCATGTCGTGCTACCTTTTCCTAAAACTTGACCAATGGCCTAGCACAGCCCGCGTGTCGTATCGTGCCTCATGTTGACCTAATTTTTTTAACAATAAAAAATAAAGTATACAATATAATTGAGAAAAAGTAATTTAAGATAGTATAAATTATATTATAATAATATAATAATATTAAGAATAACATTAATATTAATTGTATTAAATAATACTAAATATTAGTATTGATAAGTACATTTAATTGTACTTTTCGGTATTGATTCAAACTCCTTTTGGGTGAGTTTCGAGTAATTTCGGGTTAATTTAACCGAATTTATGCTAAAAGTCTCTAAATATATTTCGGCTTTAATCATATCGATTATTGCTAATTTTTAAGGCTTTTTAGTATAAATGTATTTCAATAATAAAAATATGGTGGAATATTGATTTGTAGGTGAAATTTGAGCAAAGGAAAGTTAAAGAAGATTAGCTCAAAAGATTATAAAAGAAAAAGAAAAAAAAAATCAATTCTTCACGGTCGTGCTTCGTGCCGTGCATCATGCCAAATTGGCATGCCGCTCGAGTGCTAGTGTCTAATTTTTTTTGTTGTCAATGGTCACGGTCGTGCTTGTGTCGTACATACTGTGCCAAAAGCGTGCCTACTCGACCCGCATGTTGGCACGACCCATGCTCAACTCTACTCACGCATTCTTCATTTCTCATCTTCTTGGTAGCCTATCTCTGGTACACACTTTCTCTCTCTTAAAAATTGGAGAAAAATCCATAATTTCTTTTCATCTTCTTCAAATATCATCAATTTCGTACGTTTACTTCGAACCTCATGTCTTGTTTATTAAATTATCGTACTATATCATAAACTTTAACTAATTTTATCCATTTTAGTCAAATAAAAAAAACCCTAGATTTTCCCCCGATTCGATTGAATCATTAAAGTTTTTCATGAAATGTGGGCCATCAATAGTTTAGAAATTAGAGTAGAAAAGTTCTTTCTTTTAGAATTTAAAATGTAAAAGTACAAATTATTACATTTCAACAAGTTGATTGATTTAATTGTTTGATTGATTTGCTTATTCGATTGCGAATACTTCTTTATAGTTAGGTTAGATTTTTTATGGTTCTCTAGTTTTATGGTGATTTTTTGTATAATGTAATATATTATTAATAGATCAGAGAAATATATTATAAATTTTATAAAAAAATATTTTTTGTAGCATAACAAATTTAGCTAATGACAAACAGCTAGAAAGTATAACAAAAAAAAGAGTTAAAATATGACAAGAGAATACAATTCGAAAAGTTAATAGGAGTAATTGATTTTCAGTTCAACCGAACAACGAAAAATGTTTAAATGTAGAATCATTTTCCATGCAACCAAACAACGGAAACGTTCCATGAAAATGAGTTTTCCACCATAAAAGGTTTTTCATGGAAAATCATTTTCAATTGAAAACGTTTTACGCCCTACTAAACGGAGCCGTAATCAAAGTTAAGGACATTGGGTTAGTTACTAAAGTTCATATTTTAAGGAACACTATCGTTTAGAAAATTAAATGAGCTATTGATAAGTTTAGTTTAGGAACACTAAGAGATATCCAAATGCAATTCACAATTAAAGCGAGTTCAATAAAAATAAGTTTGTGAACAAAACATACTAGATGCATTATATTAAGTGCTAGCTCCATGTAGTATATTTAAAAATCTACTCCCTATTCCCTAACAGAATATTTTCATTATAGACTTCGTATTGACTATTAAAAAGTTGTTAAACAATATTGATTGATTTACCAAATGTGAAATAGAAAACAAATGAAGAATAATCATAATGTGCAATAGAGGTACTTTATAATTTTAGTTTCTAGGTAGGTATAGTCTCATACAAATCCCTACTTAACTGACACTTCTTATATAATAAATAGTTTAATCTTACTAATCTAAGAAAACTCACCAAGGAAGTCACAGAACAAGAAGAAGTCAGCCTCCACAAAGGAAGTAGCAGCCGCAGTCGCCGCAACAGCTAACTTTATGGGTAGTAATGAGGAACATCCTCACCTGCAAACACCTTGAAGTAGAGCAACAACCACTAGAACATACCCAGAAAAAGAGTCAGCAAAAACATGCTAAAAATCCAGCAATGCTAAAGAAAAGCAGCAAGAAGAACAAGAAGATTAGGTGTTCTGGCTCACTCTGCAACAACACAAAGGTGATAAGTCCTGAACCAGCCTACCCTGAAATTCTTCAGAGGAGAAGCAGGGGGACCCCTGCCACTGCTAGTACAAGTACAACCAGTAGCAGCAGCCATCTTGGGTCTATTATGTCAATTAAATATTTTTGTTTTGAGTTAGCTTAGCAACAACACTTGTAACAATGGGGTCTCATAGAAGTCATCTTCTTCTAATACTACTGCTGCCAATTTTTCTATCAAAGGAATGCCATTCAGAAGACTTTCAGGTTGTTATGAATGTAGAATGGTTGTTGATCCTGTTTTGGCCTTCGCCAGAGATCCGTCTCTCAGAGCTACTATTTGTTCTTGACATCACTACGACGAAGTTTTCATGAAGCTTGAGAATTTGGAGCTTTATCAAACTATTAGGCATGCCATAGGACTACAATGAATATCAAATTCTTTGCCCCATGCCATGAGGACTTCATTACATCAACGTAGTTTGCATCCCCTGATTTTTTTTACTATAAGATTATATGTTGTGTTGTAGTATCTGAATTGGGTCTAGAGGATACTAGTAAGAAATCAGTAGAGATCATATTCAAATCAAGCTGGCTTAAGAAGAAAACTCCAGTATGCAAAATTGATAGAATCCTCAAAGTCCACGACATGCAAAAGACCATCCACAAGTTTGAAGAATATAGAGAATTAGTCAAATTTAAGGCCACAAGGATCCCCAAAAAACATGTTAGGTGCGTAGCTGATGGAAATGAGCTTCTAAGGTTTTATTGCACCACATTCATGTGTTCCTTAGGCTTAAATGTCTCCTCCCACCTTTGCAATTCCACCCCACACTACAATGTTTGTATCATTATGAGAAATGGACTCAAGCTCGCCGATGAGGGGCCTACCGGGAAAGGCATACTGACAACCGCCACGAGTAGACGGGCTCATGATGGGGCTGATGTTGGCCAGGAGGAACAGGAGAGGAGGGCAATGCTGGTGTGTGGTGTGCAGGGCAATTGTAGGCCGGGTCAAGAAGAGCCCAGTAGGCGGCGGGTTAGAGGAGTATGACTCGGTGGCCGGAGCTACCGCAGTTTGTTCTAATTTGGATGAGTTGTATGTTGTTGACCCCAAGGAAATTATGCCTTAATTTGTTGCTATCTATAGGGGGTTTTAGATGCATGGGCTAAAATCTTATTTCAGTGCAGAAATTTTCTATTATGCTTTGATTGTTGTAAGTTCTAGACTTCCAGCTTTGGTTAGGACAACGTTTTTATACATTTTTGTACTATATGCAATATGCATGGAAATGGTAGCACATGGTTAGAATAACCAAATAAGTTGCGATTTTCTAACTAGTAACTAGTAAGATTGTTCTGATATGGCCCCAGTATTTAAAACAAAAGCTTGTAAACACGAGAGAAAACTTCAGCTACCATATGAGTAGACAAAACTTTTGGTTTTATAAAATCTCATTAATTCGCAAGTCATAATATATCATAAGTCGTATTTAAGCGCAGTTCCAATAGGCAGAGTATATTGCAAGAAGTTGTGTTATCTATGTAAGAATGTAGATACACAAAGTGGAATTTCAAGAAACAATTTCTTGCATCTATAAAAGGATCTCATGCACATTTCAATACGAATTATAAGATAAGAATTTCATACACTTGAAGCGTGATTTCCACAAAGTCAAGAGCACTTCACACTTCTATATGGAGATCCTTAGAACATCAAATGTTGTTCCTCTAGTGTTGGTCCACAAGCAACGATTGAATCTCCACGTATACGGAATAAGGAACAATTCCTTATTGCTTTTCTTGGTGATGGAAAATTGAGAGAGAATAGGATCTTTTGAGAGAATATGGCTACGAGTAGTGTTCGTACTTTCATATAACCTTGTTTATTTATAAGTAATATCCTTATGTTACAAAATAAATCCATTTGTCAATATTTCACATAAGCATGACCATTTAGCTTCTTAACCTCTCTTGCACTTTAATCCAGTCATATACTCATATGTGTGATCTCATAGGACTGGTTTATTATTAGTCGTGCACTAATCAAATTAGTTCACAAATCATAGTCGGTTTCTAGCAAAACACAATGATCACCTAAAATAACCGATTATAGTCATCTCCATAATTTGTCCATACACTTAATCGTTACACTTGATCAAAGGACATTTTTCCTTCAATCTATGCTATTAGTTTGGAAGTCTTTTATTAAGTAAAGGAAATAAGACAAGAGAGCATGAAAGATGACATAAGTTGATAATTGTCTCATTAAGAGAAAAGGTTGTGATGGAAAAGGATAACCAATGTGATCGGCTTGGTTAGAATAGACAGGCTAAGGAGGGAGGAGTAGATGAAGTGAAAACAACAAAAATCTTTCATCCAAGCTAAGGGCTACAAATTGGATGTGGCCTAAGCGAAGAAGATTAATGTTTAGGATAATTTTGATACTATAACTTATACTCTGTATTGAAGACTCTACCTTGATGTAATCTAACATGTTTTATTTTGTAGGTGATGGAAGTCAAAATAATTTCTATGTGCATGGAACAATAGTTTATTACTTATTGTGTTGCTAGTATTACTTGGTTTGTTTTTCAGGTATAACAATTCAAGTTTAAAATACTTTCTTATTTTGTGGAGTTGGTTATGCTATGGACTTTGAAAATTTTGAATTAATTCAAACTTCTAATAAGATGAGTTTGAATCATTTAGTCTTCCTAAGTTTGTAGGGTTGAACAAGTCTGTCAAAGATATGCTTGGATGATTTAGTTGTTGGACGTGCTTATGTAGAAGACTTTCAATCAGCATGATCATCTCAACCGAAATTCAAACCTCTAAGACGTTCTGTTATATTTCAAAACGGCTAAGTGGACTTCAAGAGTAACTGCCCGAGAAATATGGAACAACTTTGAAGCAGTCAGTCAAAAGCCTAAACTCCGATTCAAAAGCAATGGCTCTTTGAAGATTCTGTTATGAAGTTTATCCGTTGCAAATGGCTCTATAAATAAGAGTAAGCTGAAGCATTAAAGAGATACAAGCCTTCAACGTGATACACAATCAAGCCACAACAAACTCAAACAAATATTTTCTCTCTAGTACTTACTCCTTTATTGTAATTTAGTTGTGAGAGAAAAGAAAACAAGTATCTCTTGAGTGTGAAAAAGAAAGATCAAAAGAAAAAGAGAGATCTACCTTTATAATACTCAAAGGTTCATAAAAATGAGTTGATTTTTATTCATAGGAATTGAGATGCTAAAGTGTAGCTAGGGAAAGCTATGGTAAAGAAGATAGGGTGAAGATATTTTAGGTGGCTTTAGATCTCTAAGGGAAGAAATCAAAGTTGTTAAATCCTAAGGGTAGGAAACCCTAGGTGGAGACATAGACACATTGCCGAACTTCGTAACAAATACTCGTCCCCTTTACATTTGCACTTTCGTACTTAATTTGTTTTACTCAATTCATACTTCTCGTAATAGCCTATTTACGTCAAAATCCTGAAACTCACTTCAAAGTCCTTGAAACCAGTTTTATTATTTTTCCGCATCTGAAAGACGTTTCAAAGCTTTGAAAGCCTAATTGCGAAAAACGACTATACTCTATTCACCCCCCCCCCCCCCCCTAGAGTATTGATCCTATTCTATCTCCTATTGATTCTTCACGTATTGTCTAATAGAAAGGATACTGAAGAATATTAGGCAGAAATTCGATGAAGAAAGACTAATTTCGAGATGATGCTCAATTAAAATATTAGGCAGGAATTCAATGAAGAGAGACTAATTTTGAGATGATGCTCAATTTATCACTGACTAGATTTTCACCTCAATTGACTAATGATTTACTCGACAAAAAATACAACAAAAATAGTAGAGAAATTAAACAAAAGAGTAAGTTTACATTATAAGGGATAAATATGGACTAAATGGACATAGAATATATGGGATCCATAAAAGATAAAGGATAAGATACATCAACTTGTGATTGATTCCTTCTTATTTAATATAATTTGTTTCACATTCTTTCACTATATAACTTTGATTAAGCTACATGTCAAAAAAAAAAAATCTTGATTAAGCCTCAACATCTCCTCATAATTAGACGATAATGGCTTAATGAAGATGGTTGTCCATATTACTACTTTTTGTAACCCACTTATACACTCGGCTTTGGGCGTATCGTATGGTTCAGTTTCCATTGCTTGTAAAAGTTGTAATTACTCCATCCAATCCCTCCTTTCATAATTTAATGCCGGGGTCAAACAACTGTTTTTTTTTTTTTTTTGCTATCTAGAGAACTCAACGGCTGACTCACTCTCACAATCTCACTCACCTTCTATGCCTTATACTTTATTAAAATGTAAGATATCCCTTAGCCGTCTAAAAATGCGTAGATTTCCAAGCCTCACTCTTGTTGTATTAAATGCTGTCACATTTCACTCATAAGCTTAATATAGAGGGCCTCAAGAAGAGGGAATGCCGGAGTGGATGTTGAAAGCAAAATGAAATGATTGCAGAAACAATGCGCATGAGCACTATTGATCAGTTTGACAATAAACAAATTCTAATAGGTTAACAAGTAAATGGCATGGAAGCCTATGGCCAACTACAAAAGGGTACAATGGAGAAGCCAAGGCCTTGGGTAGTGTTTATAGTAGGATACATACACAATGCTTGGACCTCAACTTACAATTCCAATAAGTGCTAAGCGGCAGGGGCGTGGGTATTTCACGTTACATTTAACTGGGATTTCCTCTTCATGCTGTTGGGTCGCCTCTCGCTGTTAAGTGCTAAGAGGAACAGTTGGGTTGCTTTAAGGAAAATCCACCTACTTGGACCAGAGCTGCAAGAAAGTATCCCAATTTGTCCAAACTAACTCCGGTACAATCATCAGCAGTGAAACACAGATTTTCTGTTACACCTTGAAGAATTTTTTCAACACTAGCACCCTTGTTTTCTACTGGTGCAGCACTTGGACATTCAAACAGCTTAAATCATACAGATCCTTGGAGAATGACCTTCTCTAGCAGTATGCACGTGGTCATCACCTGTCTATGCTAAATTAACAAGGCATTTTCTTGTTGAATGCACCAAGCAACCAATGCTTGGCATGGCAGACTGGTATCACACGAAAATATCAATGTCAAACAATGTGCTTTAGTTGGTGATCCAGCACAATACCCACGTTTGCTCTACTTACTGTAAGATTTTGAGCTTCTTGTAAACATCCACACTGTGTAAATGGGTATTTGTAAACTGAGTTGTGCCTACTAGATTTTTTTATTCTTGGTATCTTAAGCCCTTCTCGATTGCTTTCTACTAGCATCACCTTGACCTGATCCTTTATCTCTTGCCAACTGCCAAAACATTTTTGATGCCCACACATGTGAGTCATCCATCCAAATAAATTTAGGAAAAGTAGGGAAGTTCAGATTCTAGTTGCAATACAGCCTCCATATACCAAAAATATCACATATTACGTGTTCTAGGCTTTAAGCAAGTGTATGTTCCCATCACATACGTAATATGCATATCATTCAGGTCAAAGTTTAAACAAATATATGAGGAAAGTTACCTGATGCTCGTGTTGTGAAACAGACGAACAAGTTTCTGCTTGTTCGGTTTAATAGTCTTTGCATGTCCACCATAAATAAATCTGCGATGACCCATGAGAAAATGTGGGAAGTTTCCACCCTGAGTGGTCAAGAAAACCTCGCTAAATAAGCATATTGCATAGTCCAGAGCAGCCAACCTAGATGAGTATCCCTGCCACAGGTAAATAAGTTCTTGAGATGTAAACCATAATTATGCTTAACCAAGTTCTTGATCACTTCAGAATTCATGGTGCCAGAAAATAGCAATAATTACCTTAAAGTACGCAAGCTCTTCAGGGGTTGCAAGGGACTCCTTGGAATATAAAAGTGGAAACATCTCTAATAGCGGACTTAGATGTCTCTCCTCCTGATATAATTTCCCTGATGCCAGATAGATCAGTGTATTGTTGTCAAATCCCATTCCCCTAAGCATCATTCCAACCTATGCTGACATGAAACAAGCATGGGAGGAAAAGGTGAGGAAAATGATAAAATAGAGGTGCCAAGAGTCAAAGAGTCTCAAAAGGCACGAGTCAACATTTTCAAGGATATTTACTATCTGTTCCAAACATACGGAGATCAAAATGATTCATTATGTACTCTTTTTAATGTCTACCTTATGATAGCATCTGATAAATGCTGAACGCTCCAAATAGCATGGGTGAAAGTCTGAACTTACCTCCACAGGGGTTAGAGGGCATTTTCTATTGATTCGATTGAGGCCTGGATTGATTACTGAGCCCCTACTTTTGAATTTCCCTTTCCATCCTTTCTCTCGGACAAAGTCCATTTCAAACTGTTCTTTCTTTCCTCTGTCGTATAAGCAGCACGAGAAAGCAACCATATCCTACATTTCCAGTTAGACTCATGCATAAATGGCCAAAATTAGCTATGTTTGGATCAATTTGAAAACAGGCCAAACCCTTCTCCAAGAGGGATTGAAGTATATAATACACACCTCTTCAAAACGGAGGTGGACTGAGACATATTTACCATCCGTTCTTGGACTCTTCTCCATCATTCGTTTGATTAAAATTTTGGCAAGTGTTGATATAGGAGATGCAAATTTCAAAGCTTTATAATTTGCAAGGCATCTTAAATACTGAATGTCTGGAGGAATATACATTGACAATCTGTTGGCAAAAGGAGCAATGCGAACAAGCCTGGCTGACCATCAGGGTTTAGTGATCAGTGTACTACTGTAACTCAACTCCATAATGTACAGAACATCTCATGTGACTTATCAAGCATTAAACTAAAATCTACCATGTTCTCAGTCAATCATCACGGTACTCAACATAAATTCTACTGCTCTACTGAGAAAGAACTGTTCAGATACATAATGTGGGTGACTGGAATGGGCTGAAGTAACATGTTCAGGCAAGTTTCACAACAGAAAAAAAGGTAGCATGTTCTGGCACACGAAAGCTGAATTATATAACATGAGCATGCCTCTCAAAGGTAAAGATTCTGCATGTGAAGATAGCAAGAATACAAAAGCCACTTACCCTTGATTTTGTAAAATGGGAAAAACTTGTTCAAGGTAGTAATTGATAGGAGACCAAGCAGGGACTTGAACAATGGGTACATTACTGATGTTGTAATCATATTGTTCCATAAGTTCTGGGGGTAATTCTTGAGCCAACCTCACAAAGCCAGCGAGGGTATTTACAAATTGGTGCTCATCATAGATATCATCAAAAAGACTGAATGAACAAAGATACAGGGTGAAAATCAGAACAAACTGTGGGGACTAATACGATCCTAAAAACATGGGGAATGTCATTTGAATAAGAAGCCACAAAATTCGAACTCAAAGTAGAGATGAAACACCTTCGGTCCATCCAGACATTATGAAACTCGAGACGTGGAATTACTAAAGTAGCATTCAAAAATCCAGCAACAGCCACAGCATTACATATCTGCATCAGAAACAAAGAAGCATTACTACTGGTTATAAGCGAAAACGAGGAATGTAAGCAACAAGGTGGTACAATACCGAAGATCTTTGTTGATTAAGGCCTCCATTAGCCTCAACAATCAGATATCCATTATTCGCCGAGTTCTCTGAATAATAACAAAACGCCAAATACATAAATAAAAAGAATATGGGAACGAACAAAAAAAATGAAAAAGATCCTGCATTTTTGCTTACCCATTCGAGTCTGTGCATACGTAATTTTGCAAGGCTTTTCGATTTTCAGTTTTTTATACGTCCAAATAGTTGACAACTGCAAGGAAACCAAACGCGCCATGTGCCTTCTTATGAACAACACTAAAAATGGCAACACTTGCATCGACTACTGGTATCGGAGCAGCAAACAAAATGAAATGCGCAATCATAAAACAAAATGTAGCACGCAACGTACTACTCAGCAATGATAGTACGGACCTGAATAGCAGGGGAATCGTCGCTGAGAATGTGGAGGCGAAGCTTCTGGAAGATCTCATGACTACGGTAGAGGGAACCAGGGGGAGGAAGGGGGACGAACAAGAGAGAGAGGGTGCGAGCACAGAGAACCAAACCAATAAGGAATAGCGAGGGTAAGACCAGCCAGTACCGGAAACACCAACGCCGACGGAGGACAGTGCCGGCGTAGATCGTTTTACGCCGAGGTTTTGACAAACTAGTAGAGCTCATGATCTTTAATGTAATAGACACTATGCATGTTACAGGAGATGATGATGAAAAATGAAAATCTTGGGCGGTTGGGCCCAATGCTATGTGAGCGCAATCTTGAGAAATATTCTACTCCATTTAGTCCGTATTCATCAATCTACCTAATAAACAACTAAACACAATTTGATATTTTATATTATACTTTAAAGTGATCAGAATTAAACACTTGGACAATCGTTCCAAATCTAACCAGATCCCATCCAATACTAGCCCTTACATGTACCTATTATTATACAATGATTAATGGGGATGATAACTAAAATAATTGTATATGCCTCAAACTATGCCCTGATGTACTAGAGTTGTTTGCCACCCACTCTATCATGGTCTTCATGGGTAACCACATTGTTCCCTACAAATGTGGTTGCCTTCTCATATTTGCCCTAAGTTAATATTCTTAAGTTTGTTACGTTGACTTTTCGCAATCTCTAATATACCTTTACACATTTTTTCTAAATTCGTAAGACAAAAAATTATGAAAACTTGATATTGTAAAAATTTCCATTGAAATGCATCCAACAATATTCTAGTTGAATATACATATTTTTTTTATAACATAGCAAGAATTTATGGTCAAAATTTTCAAACTTTGACTCCAAATATGAAAATGTTGCAAACTTATAAGTAGTACATAGGGAGAATTACTCAATTAGAATTTGAAGATTGCGTACCCAAAATATATACTGGAGGACAAGTTTTTTTTTTTTTTTTTTTTTTGGGTAAGAAATTGATTCGGGTGTTTTTTTTGAATCATCCACAATTGCAAACAAACTAGTTTACATTAATATTTGAGCAGTACCAACAGAGGGCTCATACATTAATACGACTACACCCAATCGTAAAGAATGATGTAACAACTCAGCCTTTAAATCAAATTGATATGGCCTTGCTATTTCTGCTTAGTCTTGGCCATTTTACTCTCCAAATACCTCTCAAATTCAAGCAATTGATAAAACTATACCGAAACATACCATGTGAAGTTGTACAAACCTCCAAAACCTTATATTATTTCCCAGTTGCAACTAATACGTTACTCTAGCTGATTTCAAGCCAAGAGTTTTAGCATAATAAGTAGATAACAAACAATTCGATGGTATGTGAAGCCTCAAGTTCAACCAGAGAAGATGAGAAACAACCAATACATTGACAGCATAACTGAAACACAAATTCTCATGACAAGATTGTCCATAAGGTCTGCAGAGTACCGACTCTATCACGAGGAATCAGTCGCAATTCAGATCCATGCTTGAGAAAGACATTACCTAAACATTCAAATAATAAATAAGTTAATCATCACGATTCACGACCACAATTTGCGATTAAAAAATTCTCCTCAGCAGTGTACAGAAGTAAAATATAGCACAAAACCAAAACAGGTTCACAATCACAAAACCACAAATGCATATGCACTCAAAAAAAGTGGAAGGAGAGATAGATGATGAGAAATGAGCAGTATAAGGTATACACTAGAAGCTATAGAGGCTTCAAAGTGGTAAAATTACTGACTCCAACACAACCACAAAGACCTTCCTCGCTGCAAGTCAACAAGCAACCACAGTTTTTAAACTGGTAGCTGAACGTATTCAAGGTCCAAATCATCATTAACCGGAGAACTTGTGTACTGACATTTCAAATCGATAATAGTCCGTGCTCCATGGTGAAGCACTCCAGTAGTTGTATTTTTTATTTTTAGAAAAATCACAAGGACAGAGGATACATGATGGTGAGTACAAGATTTTGGTATAGGGCAGTCAGGGAGTACAAGATTAAAAAAAAAAGTAAAAACAAATAATGTATGATTGTGTGATCGAACTCCTGACCACACCCTGAGTGACAAATGCTTTATTGTACTACACCAATCAAGCTGAGCTACCAAAGTTATTTGTAATTAGTCCACAGCAACAGTCCAACAGAATATATAGGAACTGTTGTGATCAAGGGCAAGTCATGGCCTGGGAAGCCCACGCACACATACCAATCCACCCACAAGGAGACATGACATTTGGTATATTGCACAAGAAAGGATGGGTGAGAGAACAAAACAATAAAATACATGCATCAATGATGGAGAAGATAATAGTAAAACATCCAGAAAACTTACAGATATACAACATCCCCTACATTACTTTTGTAAATTTTGATGCTGAAATGTTGTATTAGCTACAATATACGTAGAACAGTCGAGCAGAAATATTGTTTCACAGATTAAATAATAAACATTTCAACAGTCAAACAAAGGATTAAGCCTTGAAAGAAAACAAATTGTCTAAAAGGCTTCGTGAAGGACACAACTTCTACTAATTGACAACTTTGCTTACCTGCACTTTGCTGAGGATTAATACCAACACCATCTGTTTATCAAATGGAAAAGGAATTATGATTAGTTGAATACAGAATCGAAACCAAAGCTTAGGGCACAAAGATTTCAAGGCTGTAAGAAGTATTTAACCTATTGAGAAATTCATACTTCATACGATGGAACCAAAATGATCAAACACGAAGACTGTTCCTTTAGGCGCATAGATATAAATAAAAAATTGAACTTATATTGTACGCAGAATAAATTTAATGTTCTTCCTAACTTTACTACTCACTAACTGAGTATAATCCAAGTAATTTACTAACATACAATGTCCTCCAGGATTCAAAAATATACCAGGACCACTAACAAGTTATTGCCCTATGTTTCAATATAATAGGGAATACAAGACTGAGGCCAAATGCACAAACCAAGAAGTTCCACAAATTGAGAAAGCATTAAGCAATGAGGCAAAAACATAGAAGAATGATTCTTCGTCCAATAACAAAATTAAAAATCTATCTCCCTGTTTTCCATTAAGGATTGTCCCAAAAAAAATTTCATATTTCTTAGGGTTATTGAATATCTCCTTAAAGATCTTGTTTGGAGCTTTGTTATATTGAAAATCACCCCACTCTATGAAGGGGGGCTTTGTTCTCATTAGATAGGTACAAAAGACGCGGAAAGTTCCATCTTTGAAAACCGTTTAAGAGAATATGATTGATGGGGAGGATATTCAGATGCTCAGGGAGAGTTATGTAATCCAAAATCCCAGCCAACTAAAGGGGAACTATTATCACTATTAACGATACTCAGTGTAAAATGCGACTATTATTAGTCATAAGTCATGACCCTTGGTCCCTACCTCTCTCGTTTGACAGAGAAGGCAAAGAAGAAAATATTGGGGCAATTGGAAGTTCCTGAAGAAGTGAACTTACCAAAAACAATGGGTACTGAAAATTGTAAACGATTTGCCTGAAATAAGGGAATAACTAACTTTGATGATAGCAAAGGGGTATTTAGTTATTGGGGAAAGTAATTGAAATAAGGTATGTTTACAAGCACAAGTTAATTCATTGAATACGAAAGTTGACGTGTATAAAAGTTCAACTGTAGCATACCCAATTATCTATACAAGCTAATAGAAATACCATGGATGGCTGATAGCATAGCTTGTATTTCGATCAAAACTTTGGAATCCAACAACTAGCAGAAGCAATAATTAAGGGAATCGAAGAAAGGGGGAAGAAATAAGATATGCAAACACTACAACTGAAAAATTTTCAATAAAAAACAAAAGTTGGCACTTTAGATTGAATTTAGTTCGTGATCAAATTAATAACACAAGAATACCATTGGTGATGATAGCGCTGGTCTGAGGAGGGACCTTGAACTCCTCAGCGGCAAACTTGAGGACGGCCGTGAAAGGCGCGGCTTCCGGCACGCTAAACCTGTTTTTTTTAATTGCAATTTCGATAATCAACTCTGAATCCCAATTCAATAGGCAAACCGACAGAAAGAGAGACAAATCACATACACTTTGAAAGGAAGCTTCGGATCAGAAGTCAGCGTGATCTTGAATGACACCTTGCCTCCTCCTCCTCCTGCTGCAGCTCCACTCGCCATTTTCGAAACACCACTTCTTTGGCCTCTTTGCTCTCTGCCTTTTCTTCGCCTTCTGCGTTTTGTTTAAGCACACCACTCCAACATCATCGACCCTCACATTAGGGCCGCCCCATATTCGGGCCCAAACTCGTACTACGACATGCTGCATGTGGTTCCATCACACTTTGCTAAACTAAAATCTGTTATTACTTTAACCCTAACTAAAATTGATTCATAAATCATGTGTGATATCATGATTATTTATTATTTATTTCATGATATACCTAGTATGTTAAAATATTAACTTTTGACCAAAAAAACTTTGAGAGTAAACAAAATCTTGTATGCACACGAAAGTTACCTTTAATATAATAAAAGTTACCCTTTAAAAATGATAAAAATTAAAATATATTGTGTTTAGAAATAATTTTTAATATATTAATTTATCGTATTCTGCGTGTATATAAAATCTTTTATTTAAAGTATGTTCGAATAGGTCTAAAAACCTCTTTTTCATTGGAACATACCCGGGAGGCCTCATCATATTGGCCCGTTCTAACTCCCAAGTACGCGGAGTAATTTTTTACATGATAACCCTTTTTCTCGAGTTCTTTTCATAAAATTTATAGATCAGATGTGTAATCTAATTACGTCAATAGGTACTCAATGTGTATATATCTATATGAATGTGGGAGAGAGCTCGAAAGCAGTATTTGGCGCTCTTTTCATGTAAATGCACACTAACAAACTAATTTAGCTACAGCCGACATACTTTGTATATACGGGGCTTCTTCCGATAACAAAAAGCTACAAAGAAAGGACTTAATTCATACTACTACGTATAGAAGGATGTCTTTATACTATTAAAGAAGTTTATACTTTTAATAAAGAAAAAAATTAAATCAAATAATTAAATGTTTAAAAAATGAAAGAAAAGGTTTAAACTCGATTTTATACACGACCCGATGCCTGGGGTGGGGCGAGCGGGGCATCCGCCTAGGGCCCCTTAAATAAGGTCAATTTTTTTAATGCTAAGATAAAAATAAAGGGACATAAATGTAATGTATGTAAATTTTATCATATTAATTGAAGTATCTTAATAGTAAATGACCTACTTGTATAAATTTTTAATGTAATTTGGCATTAGTTCGATTCTCTTTACTTGCATATTTTATAATTGTTCGTTCAATTCCTTTTTTCTTAAACCCCATGCTACATATATACTTCACATGAATAAAAAAAAACAAAAATAAGTAACAACCTACTAAAACTAAATGCAACATACAAAATATTATTGTTATTTTTTATTATACTTATTCAATTATTAACCTTTAACTAAAATAGCTACTTATGTCACCAATAAAAAATGTAAGAAATTCAACTAATTATTTTGTCTATTAGTTATACAAATTTATCATTGCTCTTTATTTTGTTAATGCAATGACATCTTATTAATTCATTGTATTTAAAATGTGGACTATATATATTAATTTGTGAAGAAAACTATTTATAATATTATAAAGAGAAATAGCCATAATAATAAGATACTTGGTAAATAAAAACTTTTATAAAGTGGATTGTTCATAATATTGTTTAAATTAAATTTTTTATTAATGATTTATTTTATTACAATGCATAGTATTATTTTTAATCAAATTTTTCAATAGTTTATTTATTTTGTGAACTCACTATTTATTTATTTTTATTTATTAAATAAGAAAATAAAATAATACGAAATATATTATTAAATTTTAAGGCACAAATTTCTTATTTTATCCTAGGCCTCTTAAGTGTCAGAAACGGACCCGTTTATACATCACCTATACGACTTAACTACTACACCACCATATTATATGTGTCCTACAATTGTTACAACTTATATATGTAATAAAATTGAGGGGATTTTATTCTAATAGATTAAATTAGGCCTTATATAGTAGTCCAACTTATATTGGACCGTCCGATTTCAAAATGTCCCTTTTACCATTTAGAACGAGTGCTCAATGAGTACTCCAAAAAGTCACTAGGAACCTTAGCGCAAGCATAAAAGACCTCCATCCGTTGAGCAATTATTTCATCCCCGGAGATCCGCTGCAAATTACTTTATGATTACGGTACGTGCACCCAAACTTTGACTTATAAATAAACCACATCGAATTTCTTTCAACAAAATAATAAACTAACTTATTAAATACAACCTCTTTTCTCCTATATTTCATTGAAATTTTTTGAAAAGTTCATCCTATTTAAAATCATTTATTTTTTACTTGTTATTTTATAACGTAAATAACCTCAATCTATTATTCATCCATGTGTCTTGTAATTTTATTATTATTTTTATAAATAAAAAATTTTATTTTTAAAATATCAATAAATACAATTAGTCCACTAGCATAGCATTATTTTCTAATTATGTTATAAGAAATAATATATTCAAATGGGATCTCGTTGGATGCATCTCAATGTAAATTTTTCGAATATCAAGTTTTCATAATTTTTTACCTTACGGATTTGGAGGTAAAAACGTTTCAAGTCGTGTCTTGGAGACCGTAAAAATCAAATAGGACTTTCTTTTAGGGATTGTGAAAATAACCACTCTTTTCGTTCTTTTTTGTTCTTCCTATTTCAAAATATTGTTCTCATTTAGAATCATTATATTTTAGTTTATTATTGTAATTGGGTGAAAAAGTTTGGTTGAGATCACTATCCATGAGATATGTAGACTATTGGTTGATTTTTTAATTGTTTAATGTCATAGAATTTAGACATTCAACTACTTATTTAATATTCAATCCACTTGTATCATTTTTTTTAATAGAATTTTTTTTATTTTTAGATTAATTTAAATTATTTTATATAATTTTAATGATATTTAATATTATTTTAATTTTTTTCCATTAAATGAAAAGGAAAAAAAAAACGGATGAAGTAATAAGCAGGCAGGTTCGACATAAAGATACGAAAGCGCATAAGGAAGACATTGAATGCATTGGTTTATTTTAAGCTCGTAAGTAATGACGATCTGAGTAGTACGTGAGTCATAAGGGAGAGAGCCGAGGGACATAATCATTTTAATAGAAATATTAAAATAATTTATAAATTATACGAAGATAAACAAAGCTTTATCCATTCCCTTTGCAACAAATTGTGGGCGGATTCATTATACTGGCCTAACTTGCATGTTCTCTTTGCATTTGTTCCATTCTTCTTTTACGGTAATTGTCTCAAAAAGGTCAGGGATTTTTAAACATACCGAAAACTTTAATAAATCGAGAAATATAAATCATATTAAATAATATATTATTATAGAGTACGTCTATCTCATTGTTTATCAGGTAAAATTGTGAGAAGTAATTTTTATTGTATTAAGGGATACGTAAATTTTGTTGACAAGACAATAACCTTATTGTATTCCTTATGCTGTAAAGTCTCCTTTCTATTAAAGAAAGTAAGATTCCAAGTATATTGCTATCGGTAATAAATTCATACATCTTAGACTGATACTTATGAGTTGTTCTAATTCAGAGAAAAGGAAAGAAACAAACCACTTGATAAGTTTGAAGAGTTATTCCCCATAATTCCAACTTTTAAGAATAAATTGTCAAAGACAAACCCCATGTTAATTAGTAGTAATCCATGACGTTAATTATGTGGTTCTTATTTGTTGTCTTCTTTCATCTTTCGTGGATCCATTAGAACATGTCCAATAACGATTATACTTCTTTGAAAGCTTCATCATATCCTGGCGTCGAGCTATTAGGGCCTTTTCATTTTACCTTTATAGCATTGTCACGGTTATAACAGGGAAAAGCTTTTAAATTTATATCGTTTGATTGTTTAAGTTTATCAATTATCATACGTTTTCAAAATCAATAATCAGTTGATCAATTGTGGTCGTGTGTTGAAATTGTCAAACAAGATACTTCATCCCCTCTTTATTTTCCTTTTCATTTGAAATTAGGAAAAAAAAAAATCAAAATAATATTAAATATTATTAAAATTCTATAAAAATAATTTAAATTAATCTAAAAATAATAAGTGATTCTATTAAAAAATAATACAAGTGAATTAAACATTAAATAAGTAAAGAAATTTTTAAAGTCCTTGACATTAAACAATTGAAAAAAAAATCAACCAATGGGCTATATATCACATGGATAGTAATCACAATCAATTTTTTTTACCCAATCACAATATTAAACTAAAATAAAAGAAATAAGAATAATATTTTGAAATTTCTAAATAGGAAAAATTAAAAGAAGAAAAAAGAACGGAGAGAGTAGATCTCAATCCACTAATATCAATAGTTAGTTTTTATACGTGTTCATGAGCATCCTTCAATTCTCCAAAAGTTCGATATAAATCAATCTTATAATCAAAGCCCAAAAATTGGTGAAAGTGTAGTTAAATATAAGGGTGTCAAATCGGGTCAAACGAGTCAGTTCTGGGTTGACCCATCGCGGGTCGGTTCTTATCAGGTCAATTTTTCCTATCGGATCGAGTCGGGTTCGGGTCGGGTCAAGGTCGGTTCGGGTTGTATTCGGTTCGGGTTGTATTCGGATCATGATCATTAAATGTGTATTATCCTATCAAACTAGTCTATAACATATGATGTTAATATACATAAGAATTTGTAATAGAATTCCTCTATTTATACCAATGTGTATTACTATTTAGTTGTCGAATATAGATGATAGATGATTGATGATTAGGAAAGAATTCGATACCTTAAAAGAATAAGAGATTAACTTTCAAATGTAGAGATAAGTAAATATTTAGCAACTTAACATATAAACATCATATATTCACATTGGTATAAATAGAGGACTTTTATGAAAACTATATTTTAGTTTTTTATTATTTCTGTTATTTAAAGAGTAGGAAAATGATTGTCATTTTGAAAAAAAGACGTCAATGAGATTTATGAAACAATGAAACCCCAAATTGAAAGGCTCTAATCTCACTTTTCATAGGCATAAACACGATGATTTTGCCTTTATTTGAATATTTAGTAAATCTTTTAAAAATTTTATTTTCATAAATGTACTTATTAAATAATTAAATTAATAAAAATGTTTGGTTTTAAAGTTATTAGATATTAGGTAAAAAATAGGTCTGTCAAGATTAGATTATATTCACGTATATACAGATTATTAACACATCCAGTGAATTCGGGTAACGAATTGTTATAAATCGGGTTATATTGGTTATGTGTCGGTTTCAATCGATTTCGGGTTCTTTTCGAGTCGGGTCCATAACGAGTCGGGTTTGTAATGGGTCGGGTCTAAAACGGGTCGGGTTCTTAACGGGTCGGGTCTATAACGGGTTAAACACGGATTGGGTTCGGGTCTTTGAATATCGGGTCAAATCGGTTTCGGGTTAACTTCATGTCGGGTTGGATCAGTTATCGGGTCTCACTTTTCGGGTCATAATCAGGTCGGTTTCGGGTATTGATTTTGACAGCTCTAGTTAAATATATATGTTCCCTTATCATATTTAAATAAATTTCTTAAAAAAGAAGTAAAGTTAAGTAAAAATAAGTTAAATTTACTAAAAATTATTAAGTTAAGCAATAATAAGCTAAGTTTACTAGAAGTTGAATCTAGAAAAGCAATAAATTCAGAAAAATAAAATATGTTTAGCAAAAATAAGATAAGTTCCGCAAAAGTAAGTTGACAAGAACGAACATTGCCTAAAAAGAGACGATAACGTTATTTGGGGGTAAGTTAAGCAAGAAATTTGAAGGGGGGAAGCACGGACAGGATCGACGCAACGGTGGCATGGAAAGGTAATTTTCGTTTACCAAATACTCCAAAGTAAGGTTACGGTTGAGACAACAATAAAGTGTATTAATAAGAAGCAATTAAAAAGTATCATATTCAGAGTTAATCTGAACCTCGAATACATATATTATGCACCTCTAAAACAAAAAGTTACATGACACAAGTAATTCAAAAGTTGAACATCTACAAAGTTATAATCCAAAAGCTGAACTTTTACAAGTTACTCCACAAAGTTATCACGAATGCTAAAGCAAGCATGAGAAACCATTGATTGTGCAGTGGTTTCAATCCTTTGGAATTGCTGCAAAGTAGTTTGTTGTCATGGTACGTGCACACAGGCTGAGACCTGCACATATGTATACCATTGATCAAATCCAAAACAAATTATTTTTGATTATCCATAATCATATCTCACAATCATCATATACGTGATGCTCAGAATTAGTGACAAGTACAAACCTGGATGAACAGAAAGTGATGACATAGTCGGTGCCAGAACAAGTAAAAATACTAGTAGGATCATCATAAGCGTAACTGTAAGAAGTAGGGCATGCCTGCTTGAACAACTTTGAATAATAAGTTGGACGGCAGGTCACCGGATTTCCATACACTCCCCTACAACAATAGCCATCCGTGTCAAACACATCGCAAGCACTCCGGCAAGCGACCGTCTTTCCATGATCGGGGGATTTGACGGATAGCTCCTTGGGACAGTTCTTCCTAAGGTCCTTATCACACCCAGCAATCGTACAATTCCCTGCACCATTCAGGGGCTTCACTGCCATTGGTATGTTGAACCCATCCACCAGACTGACGTCGTAATAATCCACTGTAGCCAGCGTAAACTCTGCTAAGGTAGCAGGTGGCTTCCCTGCGGCTCCGCATTTCAGGGACGTGCCACACTCACCGGTGAGGCATGTACCGTTGCCATTTTTGTCGAAGTTGCATCCAGTCCGTCCCCAAATTCGCCCTGACCATCCTACAGGGGCGGTATACACCATGGACTGGCCTGGTTTTAAGGTGAAACCTCCTCCTTCGAAACTTTCACCCGGGGTCACAGCTGGCCATATGGTCTCTTTGCAATCGTTTCTTATGGTGAAAACTCTTGTTGCTTCTGTTTTTCTCCAGCTTCCTGCATTGGATGCATAATGTTTTACGTATACATAAGGTCAGTTAATAGCTTGTTCTGCTCATAACAACCTATAACAAATTAAGCTTTTTGAATTATTATATCATTATATTTAAATATCAAATATAAGTTTTGTTATACCTGATATGCTATTATTATATCAGATATAGAAATTGTTATATCAGATATAGAGATACAAAAGATATAAAAATATAGAAAATAAAACTCATATCAGGTATAGACATTATGGTCTCAGATATAAAAATGAAATTACGAAAAATGTCCCCTAATATATTGATATATTTATATTATATATAAATTAGAAATTTCTCTATAACAAACATTAATATTAGGTACGTAACATATCAGTCATATAAGCTAAGATTCTATAGTATAACAAGAGTATAAATAGGTAGGTACATATTTTTTTTTCTAATGTTGGGAAAAACATTGCACTATATCATGTGAATTAAAGCTTAAGCACTAATAAAACGAGAAATTTCTAATTTATACTTGATATACATTGATATAACAATAGTTATATATCTGATATAACAATATCTATATATGATATGTCAATATCATGATATAATTTATATCAATTATGAATTAGGAAAGGCTCCTAACAAGATTTATCCATGTATAGATCAAGGTGCAACAGTGGTAACATTTCAAAAAATATTTTTTTTTGAAAGACATACCTTGAGAAAGAAGGAAGACTATAAAGACAAAGGATAGTGAAATTGATTCATTAGTTCCCATGATATTCAGATTGGTTGGAACACTGGCTCTCTGGATGCGATTGAAATTTGGTAATTAAGAAGAGCAAAAGAATTGAAGTTAGTTGCAGAAGAAAGAGAGTGAATGCAGTGGTTGATTTAAAGCATGTACAGTGGACTCAAAGAAGCTGGCGATCGAATACGTGAATAGTAGAAACACCGTATCATGCATATAGATCATAAGGCAAGGCTTGATGCAGATTTAATTTGCAACAAGTATTTTAATTACACGCCTTAAACATAAGTTGATTCGTTATCCATTCTTGGCATGCAAGTTCTGTTTGGTTCCACCCTTTCTGTCAGAGTGTTCTATTGATAATCTGAAAACTTGGAAAGACAAGCCGCAAAGGATCTTTGACAAGATACCTCAGTTTAAGCTTTGGAATAATCTGGATCAAGATTCCCCAAGTTTAAGGGTTGGAATAATCTCGATCAAGTCCTTTTTCTTAAGGAACTTAGATGCCTAGTTTTATGAGTTTGAAATTAAATATGAATCATAGGGCTACGTGTTGGACCAATTTAAGTCCATTTATGTTATACATTTTTAGAAATGTTTTTTAGTCTAGAGAGTACATACAGGAGATTTTTTTAACCTTTTTTAAAATAAAATTCGAAAATTAGGTTTTGAATGAAACTATTACAAAATATCACCCGAGGTTAGGTTAGGATTAAAGTCGTTGTCTAAAAAACAGTGACTTAAATTGGACCTGAGCAGGGTTAGTTTATATAATGGGCCAAAGGAAAGTTGCTGTCCTCAATAGCTATGAAAACACCCTTAGCAAACCTGCAAAATTAGAAATGTTCTTTGTTCTCTCTCGCGCAAAAGTTTCCTCCCTACCCCACTTTTCTCTCGCGCGTGGCCTCTCTTGAGCTCGCCCACCTGAACCTTTCCCTCTCCGGCGCATCTCCTCACAAAATCTTACTCTCTTGGACCCGCATATTCCTACAAAATCAAGGTAATTGTTCACTGTATTTCCCTGATTTTGTGCCCTAATTTTGTTGTTTTTATGGAAATTGAGTGACATTGTATATTATGATCCTTTATTGTGTAATTTATCAAGTATAATTGATGCATATATTGTTTTATGTTGATAATTGAGTTAGATGTAGTTTATTGGCATGAGATATGTAATTAGTTTAGTATAACTGGTTGGTGATGCTTTATGTTTATAATTGGAGTTGAACGTAGATTATTGGCATGAGATGTGTAATTAGTTTATTATAATTGATGGATGGTGGTGTTTTATGTTGATAATATAATGGAGTTAAATGTAGTTTATTTAGTATAATTGGAGTAAATGGTAGATTATGGCATGAGGTACATAGTTAGTTTAATATGATGGTGATGTTTTACGTTGATAATGGAGTTAGATGTAGATTATGGCATAAGGTTTGTAACTAGTTTACTATAATTGATGACTAGTGTGACTCACCAATGTATAGTATATGGATTATTTAAGGATTTGTGAATATGATGGTTTGATGTAGGTTAATTTTAATTTTATACTTATATATGTAGTTCAAGCTATTTTTGGACAATGCATATGACTAAATTAAGTATCTTAAATGACAGTTATGAGAGATTTATTAATAATACAGTCATTAAAGTGACATAAGATTCATCAAAGAATATAAATATGAGGATGATGATGGATATTAATTTCATGTTGATGTTGGATACAATGTTAGATATACTTGTGCTCTTTTAGATATACTTATTCTCCTTTACATTAGTAATGTAGTAAAATGGATAATGAGTTGTATTAGAATGAGGTTAGTAATAATGTAATAATGTGGTATCAAGTGTACTAGCAGAATGTAGTTGTCTGCCCCAAAATAGAACAAACCGATGACTCCTATGTAAGTGCAACAAACCGATGACTCCTATGTAAGTGCAACATCGCAGTGTCACTAGGCCTTGGATCCTCCATCTTGTTCGTTATAGTTTATGTAATTAACTAGTTTAGTGGATTTCAATATTACTAAGAGGTTCTTCAATATATGCTACGTAACAAAACTAATAGTCGACCTTTAACAAAATAAACCTTTAAAATAAAAATTAACATTATTAGTTGAAACACCATCCATGTTCATATTACATTACATTGCATAATGCAATTAAAGGATATCATATTACATCAAAAAGGTTAACTAAGCTATCGCACCTCTTTGGGAGCAACTGCATCAATTTTGTCTACTAATAGGACACACTACAAGTCATTCCACGGCCATTCCAGAATAAGTGTCCCTCAATGCTTGCATACACTGCAATAGTCGTTCATATGATACTTTCCAACTACCATAAATTCCTTTGATTTCTACTTGTTATAAGGTATACTATGAAAAAGTTTTCACATACCATCTCTATGATCATGATAACTTTTAATGTTGGGTCAACTCAAATACACTCCTTCACATAGTTATCTATTAGTAACGAACTCAAATGTCGAGCACCTCAAGTGTGATTGTCACTGACATAAGTAACCATATATGGACTTTTATAGGTTACAATGGTTCAATACAGCAACACCTTGCTCTTCTGTCTTGTAAGTAGTTTTCAACCATATATGTTGGAACAAATTACCTCAAGGATACTCGTGTTTGATGATCGAGACATATATGACTAATTTAATCAAAGACAAATACATCTTTATCGCTTTAAACAATCTCTGTCGCTGGCAAACTTTATACCCTTTGCAAATTCAGCTCAAACCATGAAAGATGAATATGGGCCACACGTTCTCCATGAGTATCTTCCCCGAACTATTCTAACTCATTGTGAAATAATGGAATGGAAGAATGGATTTCAAGAGAGTCCATTCCTAAACTTATTTTAACTTGTCTATCACCTTTTTCTTCAACTATGCCTTGTAGTCTTTCTTCCCCTCTTTCTTCTCCTCCTCTAGATCCCCTTGGTTCAAATGAAGATAACTTGCATCTTCATTTGTTATAAGTTCATGAATTAGATTTTCATTGTGTCCCCCACCAATTAACCTAGCTCCAATGGAGTCTACGTGGTTTGACACATGTGAAAGAGGGATAAGTATTTGTGAATGATTAACATACATTTGTGAGGAAGGGTTATGTACATTGTGGGGTAGTACAGACTTTGTTCATGATGTTGGAAGTACATGTCCATCATTTCGATGTTAGAGGAAATTATGGAAATTGAAGAATGGATACTTTGTGTGAAAGAAATAGGTACTTATTCAACATAAAATTTCATTGAAGGGTGTGAAAAATTTACGCTTTCCTATATGACTTTTAGCGAGTAGTCACTTGTAACTCTGTAAGTGGTAATGTTATACACGTTAATGTACCTGTGAGATATTTTATTCTCAACTCCAATTCAACTCTACTTCTACCAAACCTACACAAATTGAAAATCATACCAACAGACTAACAAAAACTTGTATAAATACTTGCCAAAATAGGCTCAACTTGTTTACCCTCATATCCAATGATATTATCTATTTCAACTAAAACTCTACCCCATTGACATGACAATGGATATAATGATTGGTCCATAATGCCTACAATATAACAAACTCTTCAATGATATTCAAAAGTTTAAATAAGTGAGAAACAACCTCATATTTCCTAAAATGTTTTTGTTCATTTTCTACATTTCTAGTCTTTGTGTCAATTGTTATCGGTGATTTTAACAAATGTAATTCATTTACAAGTTTTGTAAAGAATAAGGCGAGTGAAATTTATAAATATATAACAGCAGATAAGAATAGTAAAAGGTGAATATGGGCAACAAGTTTAAGTAGTTCAACATCTTAAACCTTATGCAAAGGTTACCAAATTTAACTAATTCAACAACTACATATTTTACATTTAAAACTATACTTAAATTCGAATTCATTCACATCAACATCCACCTTTTCGACATTTAAAACTACGCCTAAAACTTCATATTTTCAATATTTAAATCATTATACATATATGAACTAGTTCACGTCAACACCAACAACCCAATTTGTTCACATCACCGTACATATACTAAAACCTAAACTAAGAACTCAAATTGGGCAAAATATGGGTAAGCAACCTCAACGAATTCGAGCCGGCGAATTATATGGCTATCAAAATATATGATAAAACAAAAACAATTAATTCAACATCCCTAATTCATTCATATACTGAAACCCCCAAATTAATTCATAATCAATTACACTAAAAACTTGTCTCAAGTGACCAATTATCCACTGCAATATCCCCTAAGAATCTGGCCAGATTTTGACGGGAATTAGCCACGCAGAAAGACGGGGGAGGGCTGGGAGAACGATAGAAAGGAGTAAGAAAGGGGAAGGAAAGAAAGAGGAAGAAAGGGGAAACTTGTAGCCAGCCAAAATCGATGTCATAGACAATGATTTCAATTCATTCTAGGCTTCAGCAACAACCGAAATCCATACCAACTAAAAATGACTACTTAAGACAACAATTTTACTAGACAATGATTTTTACCCAAATCAAAACCAAGCTTATTTTTAAAAATACTTTTCGAGTAAGCTTATTTTCAAGGAAGTTTCAAAAAAATGCTTAAAAAAAACTGACCACAAAGTGTAGACAAGAAACCCAAATGAGAAAACGGATGAATTGTTGGGTGGCATTACTTCGATGATATTAAACTTATTGAAGCTATAAGGCTTTGTTTGGTTCAAAGAAAAACGTTTTGAACACCAAGTCTTGAACTAAAGCTTGTAAGCGTTCCATTACTTACTTGATACGGAGTATGTACAGACATTTCAGAAATCTGTATACAGTCAGAGTATTGTTACAAAAAGAATAAGTACTGTTTCAGAACTCTGTAAGCAATTGGAGTATTGTTACAATGATGAACATGACACCAACCAGTACATTTATTTAAGAAAAAACCCAGTAAGTTAATTAGGAGGTAAAGAAGAGAGAAATTGAGAAGAAAACTGTAGAAGAAATATTTACCAGGTCCAATTCATATACAAGTATAGAGTAGAGTGAAGTCCAAAGAAATATGGAGTACTTGGTATTTGGTATGCCAATAGAAACGAGTATAAGAGATCAATGAGTGGGACAATCTCTAGCAAAATGACCTTCCTTTCCACAGTTGAAGCAGTCCACTCTCCCTCTGCCGCCAGAGTAAACCCCTCTCCTTCCACCACCAGCACCGCGACGCCCTCTTCCATAGCTCCCTCCAGAAAATCCCCGACTCCTTCCAGTTCCTGTTTCAGCCTCTGGAGTAGCAGATGCAGGACCATCATAGCAATCCCTAGCAAAATGACCTACTCTGCCGCAGTTGTAACATTCTACAACCCCAGTGCGTCGGCTTCTTCCTAGAGGGACAACTTCTATAGCCCTGCTTCTGCCGTCGTCGGCGATCTCGACACAAAACTCGACCCTTTGACCGTCGTAAAGAGTCCGAAATCCATCAAATTGGATGGAAGTCTGATGGACGAAGAGATCATCGCCTTGGGAGGTCTGTTGGTTTTGAACAATAATGTCGGGGGTTATAAAGCCGAAACCTTTCCAGCCGTTGAACCACTTCACCGTACCTCTTAATCTCCCGCTTCCTTCTCCTCCATCCACCCTTTCTGCCATTCTTCGAGTTGGAATGTTCAGTGAGATCATGACATTATTTCTTGTACTATCAAAGTTTGAATTGAGATGTGGTGGTGTGTATTCCAAGCTGTGGATAAGGTGAGAAAGGATGATGATGTTGAGTGGCCTGTGGACGGGGGGCCAATGGGCCATCGTCACACTGCACCATCAGATTCTTAATATTCATTCTTCCTCTGTTTTTGAGCCACTCTTAAAACCTAAAACATAAAACAAGGATGACATATAGGTTTAACCAAAAACAGCTCTATGAAAATGACCACTATAGACTAGAAAAGTTTTTGTTATGTTAACCAAAAAGACAAAGAGAAGGGGGAAAATATATGTACAGCCACAAGAACCATATCATGAATTCTTGATTCATCAATTTTTCCATCCTTAGCAAATAGCTAGCTACTCTCATATGTATGGTCAAGCCAGAGGCAGATTACTTATTTTGATTTCATTGAAACATGATTTAAAATGACCATACTTTTCTCAAGTAAAACTATTGTAATTGAGCTACACAAATTAGTTAGTAGTAGGTGTTAAGAGATAAAAACTGAGTTGGAAACAAATGTCCCACTTTGATTAAATGAGTGAGAGTTAAACACTTTGGTACTACATTATCCTTGATTTGTCTCTACGGCACTCATTTTATTTGGCATAATCTTTATCTTTATCATCTTTTTCAACCCCTAAGATTGCTGCATTTTAACTTTATGTATGCCTGTCAATGTCATTGAGTGAGTGTCTTGCTCGTATAAAAATTATGTGTGATTGTATTTTGATGACAATTCTACTGCATTTCTAGTGTAATTGATCTAGCTGAGTTTTTCAACTTTAAGTTTACTATAACTATTATTGCCAACTAGAGCCTACATCAACACCTGTTAATATTGACTTGTACATCAACACTTTACTGGACATCATTTCCATTAGATGGAGCTATGGAAGAGTACTTTTTAAGTAGAATCAGTTGAAAACTGTGCTAGTGTATTCCGTAGAGTGTGTCTAATCGTTGCGACGCTGCTACCCCTTCATAGATTTACATGTGTGTTTTCGGTGGCATACCAATTAATAACAGATACGCCTAAACTGTACATATGTTATATAACTATCATTAATTACAAGCTGATTATTGGCTATATCTTGATTTTCCTTGAAACATGGTATGCTTCATTCTAAATCAAATTGCATGACATGATCTGCCAGTCCTTTGATTCACGAGATGTGTTATGACTGAAAAAGTAACTAATGTCCGGGTGTGAAAGCCCTTAACTAGAAGGTTTTACTTTTCTCTTCTATGCATCTTGAATCAGAACAACCATTTCTTCAAGTTTGGTTCTCTTGCCTCAACAAGCAAATAAAATAGAACTGGGCAAGTTTTCTTACATAAAATTGGTCTTTGGAAATGTTGCTGGTGGGGTTCCTTCTTAATGGGATGGTTGGTGTTGCATTCAAAAGGCAACATATCCCGCCTTCCAGATCACCTAGCATTGGGAGTATGGGACTTTTCACTAGTTACCTTGAAAGCATTGCCACATTCAGTGGTTGGAAACTTGTAATAACAAGATGCTAGGCCATAGCGTTAACGGGCATTGGGTTTTTGCCTGTTGGGCTTTATTGTAAGAATTTTTCTTGGTGGCAATGATATTGGGATATGTTTCTTGGGTGACTTGTATTGTTCTTGGGATTGAGGATAGCTAAGGGTTTTAGGTGGCTTCTCGATTGGAAAGGAAAGAATTCAAGTTTCAGCAACTTGAGGGTTAATAACTACAAGAATCATCTGTAGTTTTATCAGCATTTATGTTGGTGTGGGGTGGTTAGTGTACCACAAGTAGGATCTTGGAGAAGAAAGAGTTTAAATACGGCGGCAGTGGTGCTCAACTTTGGCTCCGTTGCCTAGTCGGTCCTTTAGGGGTTTGGTTGAGGTGGTTTCTTGCTCGATCAAATGAACGGGATTTAGGGAAGGCAGGAAGGTGGAAATGGATCCCACTCGGAACATTAGCTGCCAAAATATTAGCAACAATTGTTAGCTCTTGCTACAGTGCAGAAAGTGGTGAGATGCCACTGTTTATGAATTTTCTTGTGCTGATTATACTATCATGAAAGTGGCCTTGATTCACCTTTATGTTTCATGCAGGAAACTTTAGTTAAGATTGCATTTAGTAGAATTTGGAATTGTTATGATCAATGATTTACAAATATTACTTGGTTTGCTGCGACATCGATGACTTTAGTATCTCTGAAAGTTTTGTCAAAAAAAACCAAGAATTGTGACACCATTGCTTTAGGTATAGTGGTATACATGGGAAGCCTAAGCACCATACTGTGCAGTAAAAAGCAAGAAGTTCATTAGGAAAGCAATTCATTGGCGGGATAAAAAACTCAAACCGGCTTCAAAGAAGAGGACAATACAAGATAAGTGAAAGGTAGTTTAGTTGAACTGGACAAAGCAACTGAGCCTCAGTCTCCCACAAATCACTGAGGTAGCCTGTTCAGCTTACAATATTTATAATCAGAAAATTTCTTAGTCTTGTAGTTGGCCGGATTGTGTTCAGTGATGAGGTCCAGGACAGGACCCACAACGTGTTGCGGTGGAGGTTCGATGAAGATGGGCCAGGACATCCTTGTTTTCTCTTTATTCACAGTAGTTCTGTGAAGCACTGCCTTGTATTTTCCGTTGCTAAGGACCTGTGATTACATTAAAGGTGAGGTCAGATTTTGAAAATAACGATCAATTATTTTGAAGATGGATTAATATATAGCAGAAATAAAAGCAGTAGAAGAGTAGTATTCCCTAGAGAATACCTCAAGCTGATCACCGATGTGGATGATGAGGGCATCAGGAATATAGTCCACATTGTACCAGAGTCCATCCCTGCAAACTTGTAGGCCAGGTACATCATTGGGAACAAGAATGGTTAGCATACTCAAATCGGTGTGAGGTGGTACTCCGAGGGCTAATTCTGGGCGAGGACATGGTGGATAGTAGTTGATCTTGGCCAGATACACCATTTCTTCACCACCTCCTGCCTCCTTTATCTTATCCTCTTGCAATCCCAGTCCCTTTGCCCAACATTTCATCAGCTTCTCATTTACCTCTCTTAAGTATTTGGCGTACTCTTCATTCGCCTCCCTACTCAAATCACATCGGAAACAGTCAAACGACTTAACCCACATGAATTGGAAAAGAAAAGTAAGCTACTAATATGCCAGATTATCAGTGGTAAAGTTACCTGTAAGATGGAGGATTCTTGGGCCAAAAATGGAAGTTGATAGCAGAGGGAGGCCATACATTGTGGAACAAATGATCAACCCAAGGCCTAACTGTGTCTATCTTTTTACCGAGCTTATTGCTGTAACCTTCACTACCCTGATAACCTGGTGGCGGCTTTGAGTAAACCTCCTTCTCTTCCTGGGGAAGCTCAAAGAATTCCTTCCCAACTCTTTGCAAATTCTGAATAACTTGAGTTGGTATTCCATGATTTACTATTTGGAATAGACCCCAATATTGGCTAGCCTTTGAAATGATATCCACCAGCTTATCCTCATCCGGCTCACTGAGATCAATGGTTGGAACTTCAAGCACGGTCCCATGCACCGTTGTTACTGCAGGCTGCTCATTCTCTGATCTTATGAACTCAGATGGAATGCTCTCTTCTATTGTTCTACTGCTAGGATTGAACTTTAAGGCTATGTTTTGCACCTTTTCTACCTCCATAACTTACTAGAATGCCTAATTAATCACACCTCTCGCTGAGTAATATATGACATGCGGGAAAGGTGAAACCTTTATATAGGCCAGCTTAGCGCAACTACCCCCTTCTTACTTGGCCACGACTTGCTTCCTTGGTTTTCCAAAATATTTCTTAAGTTACTTGTAAGAGATATTATGAGGGTCACATAAATCATCGCCTTAACCTACTAAATACATTTCTAGAAGACAATTGATCTTCTAGAATGGAGATGCTGACGCCCTGCTTCCCTGCTTTCTAAGTCGAACCCCTGCAAACTTCCGAACTTTCTAAACGTATTGTGACGTGGGTGTATGTGGTTCACTCTATAGGTGCTACCAACCCACGTTAGTACTTAGTACTTACACGTTACACACCTTCTTATTCATACAACCACACAGTAAGGCTTTAATGCTGAATGTGACATTATTGTTGTTCGCATCTATAAAAATTTACTGGCTTGGAACTTGGAAGGTTACAAATTCTGCAAACTCTCAAATCATGGGTGCCAAAACCCAACACTTTAGCACTCAGGGAAATCTTGGTAGAACTTTAGTTTCCGACTTGAAGATGGAAGGCCTCTGAATTTTTCTTCATCAACCAAATCAACACTAACCTATAATTTGATGAAAAGTTTTGTAGATTACTAGATTTAGATATCCACAGTGTTTAGTTTGGCTCCGATTCACTAAAGCCAGAGTTCTCGACAGTAAATCCAGTTTAATACACATGATGTCATGAACAATTACAGTAGATAAATTTAGATGAATGTCATCATTAGAAAACCTATTAAACCATGATCATAGTTCAGCCATCACAGCAGGAGCAACAGGCGGAAAGAGACCCTGAAACGTGAAAATCACAAGAAGCCCAAGTTTATATTTTTATTATATAAAGGAAAAGTACATTACTAATTACTATGCTCTACAGTCTACACCATGAACATCCCTCAGTCCACGAACATGGTTTTTTAACGTGGTGGCCCCCTTCCATCACCAGGGCCACCACCAACTATTTTTTTAACGTTTTAAAAAAAATATAAAAAACCCACTCTATTGGCAAATAATTTGAAAAATGACATCCGGCTAAACTTCAAGTATAAACCGTTACAAAAAGCGTAATTTTATTTATACTCCAAAGTTGAACTTATACAAAGAAATTGGGCCAAGTAAAAACAATTGTCAAAGACACCGATTTTTTTTTAAGTGAAACCCGTACAAAGCCCCTAGTCTTGGTTTTTACTTGGCCAACTTCTTAGTATAAGTCTAGTCTCGAAGTTTAAGTAAAACTAATGCCTTTAGTAGAACTCGGCCCAAAGTTATTTTATGAATTAATTTGCTAGTGAAATTATTTTCTAAATTTTAAAAAAAAAATTCCCACGACCAACCCATTTCTTGATGGACCCAGATGATTTGTAATAAGCATCAGACTTCTCCATCTATAACTCAGAACACATGCATTATGTACCTAAATAACTGCACTACATTTTCATGTTTAGAATGGCATATCATCAACTAAACGCATCCTTATATGATACCGAATACGGAATTTTTTTATTTTTAAGCTTTTTTTAAAATAAAATTTGAAAAATAAGCTATTGTTCAAACTATTTTCAAAAATAAGCCGAATTTAGGGTCGGACTAAAAACGCTGCCCGAGGCAGCGTTATACCTAATAAAAAACGCTGCCCTGGGTCATGAAATTTTGGGTCATATGAAAACGCTGCCCTGGGCAGCGTTATATGTCAGAAAAAAATGTTGCCCTGGGTAGCATTTTTCTTTAGAATAATTCTGGATGTAGGAGGGTTAATCTGGGTCAGGGGAAAACGCTGTCCAATGCAACTTTTTTCTTAAAAAAAAATTGGACCTCAGAAAAACGCTACCATGCGTTTTTCTTTTAAAAAAAAAAAATCGGCCTTCACAAAAAACGTTGCCCAGGGCAGCGTTTTTCTTTTACCTTAAACGCTGCCCCGAGTAGCGTTTTCCCCTAACCCAGATTAACCCTTCTAAATCCAGTCACATGCAAAATGCTGCCCTGGGCAGCGATTTTACATTAGGTAAAATGCTGCCTTAATCCGAAGCTAAATCAACTTATTTTTTAAAATAGTTTGAACAATGACTTATTTTTCAAAAAAAAAATTAAAAAATCTTGAAAATAAAAAAAAAAATTCCCGAATACGTCGTTGAAAAGAAAACTACAGTGAAATTGATGATAGACCAGAAGAAATCAGTGAGCGTCTCCAGACGCCATAATCATCGCTTAGATTTGAGAAAAGCTGATCAAAGAAAGCTGTAATAAGTAGCTGTGAACAGAGACCTACACCACCAAATCTTACTTCCAGAACAGAACATAAAAGCAATAAGCATCCGGCCACCCCCACCCCCAGAAAACGCACTGGACAATTACCATTCAACTTTTAAGTGTCTGAATGTATAGAAGGAGCCAAAAAGTCCTTGTACGCTGAAACTGGACCTCAGGAAGCCACATGAAACAGTTGATTGGGGATTCATTGGGGAAGGCTACTAGGGCTTGGGTTAATCATGGTTTGCATTAAAGCTCCTAAATTTTCATTACAGTTGAATGGAAGTCCGACGGGGGTTATTAAGGAACAAGAGAGGACAAAGGAAGGGGATCTCATGTTTCCCCTCCTTTTTGTCCTCTATATTAAACATCTAATAGGATCATTATATTTGCGGGCCAAGCCGGCCTACAAGAAATGTTTAATTATCATCCAAGATGCAAGAAAATGAAGAAGACTCGACTAAATTTTGCAGAAGATATCCTGTTGTTTTGCACAGGAGAGTTAAGATCTGTTTTATGATAAACCAAGGCTTCGAAATGTCTTCAGAGACTACCAGACTGCAAGTGAATAAAAGTAAGTCTTCATTGATTTGTGGTGGCATAAATGATCATGAGATGAGAAACAGAGTTGATTCTGGTTTCTCCATTGGACATGTCCCTTAAAAAAATGGGAGTGCCTAATGGTAGGAAAAAAAAAAAAATTCTTCCCAATGGTGATTGTTAGATATTGGATGAAAGAATGGTAAACAGAATAAAAATTTTGAGTCTCAAAACCTAACTTTTGCTGGTAAGGACACAGCTGATAAATAGTGTTCTTACGAGCATTCGTGGTTACTGGGGAAGATATATTTCTTCCTAAGGCCCTTAGTTAAGAAACTCAATGGCTCAATGATGGCTCTTTGCTAGGTTTTCTTGTGGACTGAAACATGAACCCTTGGGACCCGAGAGTGTAGTATAGAATAGAGTTTGCTGCACTAAGTGCATGTGGTGGTCTTGGATTAAAAAATATTATGTGGTGGATCAAGCTGCAATTGAACAACTTATATGGGCTTTGAGTGAATTGTTAAATATCGACCGTAATTTTCTATTTATTATTCATATTTTATACATAATTTACACTTTTAACAATATTACCCTTATCTTTTTAATTTACATATTTATGTAACATTTTCTTTTACTCATAATTCACTTGACTACCTTTTTCCTCCTATCACTTGAAAACACAACCTTTCACCACTCCTCAAACCCACCTTCTCAAACTCACCGAACCTTCTCGGAGTTTGGATGGGAGACTAAGTAAGGTTGCTGGTAAAGCTTTGAGAGGTTTGACAGGTTTTTCATGTATGTATATATTTTAGTTTTCAAATTCTTTGAATTTTATTTAGATAGATGTATGTTTTGTATTGTTTTTTTAGTGAAAATTTCAAGTAATGTTGTTGTTGTTGTTTTGGCCATTGTTGGTTGTGTTTGTGTTCTCGATTTCCATTGTTGGGTTGGAGATGGTGAGTTTTTGTCGGAATAAATAAATTGGGATTGCATGAACCGTGTAAAACACACGGTTCTCCCAAGGAGGAATCCTCCAATTTTGGAGGATTTCTCCAACACACGGAACCACCATGGTGGAACCGTGTTTTTCACACGGTTCTGGGTGTTTTTTTTTTGCATCATGTTCATTTTTAGTTACTTTAATTAATATGCTTAGTTACTCTAATTAAAATATATATATATATATATATATATATATATATTAAGGGAAAATTTGATAATTCTCATACTAAATACGGGCGATGTTTAACAATATCCTTCTCTCGGGATTAAGTGGACTTACACGGTCTATCTCGAGAGTACATAGAGGAAGATGTTCCCATGGTAAAATGAGCAATTTTGATAGAACATGAACAATCTTAAGCCAAATGAACAATTTTAGAGAAATGAACATTTATGAATTCGTATGAACATTAATAAGTAAAAATGAATAATTTTGAATTTTTTTTAAATAAAGTGCAAATAGTTGAGGTGTTTACTTGACAGATAAGTAATAATTTTTATATTTTTGTTAAAAGAGCAAAAAGAATTAAAATTCATTGTAAAATGAGAAATTTAACTAATATTATGCATTATAAAAGAGTTGGCCACCTATATTCAGGTAAATTGTATTATTGTTAATATGACACTAAATTGATATCCAAAATTACTTTCTTAACCATATAAGTCTTTCACATCATATGCTCAAATAATTTCAAGCATTTAAGGATAATTACTAAATTTAGATGATTAACTTAACAATTATACAAATGTACTCTTAAAGTCATACTTTTTTAAAAATATTTTAAAATGCTCAAATAACTAATTAATTTATAATTGTTTATTTTATCTAAAATTACTTATTTGACTCAAAATTGTTCATTTTCTATAAAGGTTACTTATTAGACTCAAAATTGTTCATTTTTTCTAAAGTTATCATTTGACTCAAAATTGCTCATTTTTTTACCTGAGAGCACCTTCCTTTAGGTACTCCCGAGAGTGTAAAAAGTTTCTAAGTTATCTCAAAGGAAATATTGGGCTGGCTACAACCATCCTAAGACAATCGGTGTGGAAGTACGTATGTAGAGTGAAAGATGATATTTGCAAACGCTTGAGTAGTGCTAGTTCCTAGTTGGTTGGATAAATAGAATTATTCTATCAAGGGCTTGTACTTTAAGCTTTGTAGACTAATTAGAGTTGTCAATTTGGGTGATCGAATTGGATTTAGGTCAGGTCATTTTGAATCTCGGGTTATATTTGGGTCGAGTTATGACAAGTCAAGTTGTCATCAAGTCTAGTTCGGGTTTGGGTCGATTAAGTTCCTCCGATCCGTTGAACCTTCGAATTCGATCCGTCGGACCTTCGAATTCGATCCAAAATTTAATATTTTCTTACCTTTTTTTGTTGATTTCATTACTAATATTATTATTCATCTATAATATATAAAGTAAATTAAAAAAATTTATACAACCGAGCAAATACCATGATTTATTTATTTATTTTTATTTTGAATTATTATATATGAGTTTTTTTAATACTAGCCTTAATACTACTCATTTGGATCGGACTATCAAATTCGAATCACAATCGAGTCGGATGTAATACAATATCCAAATCCGATCCATCTCCTATTCGGAGTTAGAGTTTTTTTTAATCAGATTCAGAGTTTGGATCGGACTTTTTCCTTCGGATCAGATCAGACTCGGTTCGGATTCAGATTGAACTGCCATCCCTAATTCGGATCATGTCAAATTATTTATCCTTTCAAATTATGACCATTGCTAGATGTAAACAAATTAAAACCATGTCTGCCACTACGTACACTATTTCAAAAAATTGCGTCGCACTTGAAAGCCCTATTTGCGTCGGCCGTAGTGTGACACATCTACTTACTAGGGACGAAAATGGAAGGGAAATCATTTGCATTGGTTACGTAAACAACACAATAAAAAAGTCACTTGCATCGGTTGTGCCTTAATACGTGACATAAAAGGCAGAATCCCACATTAATGCGAAATATATTTGCATTAATTGTGCCTTAATAAATGACGCAAATGACAAAATTTCCCAAAAAATTTAACATTTGCGTCAGTTTTGGCTTAATACATGACGTAAATAAGGAATGCTAAATTCTTAGGATTACCCTTATTGCGTCGGTTCTCTCTTTTCATGCAACAAATAGCCTTTTGCGACGCTAGTTAATGTTTTATTACGGCACTTAAAAGCGTTGCTATACCCTTTACCGACACTCTTACAAGCATTGGCTTTTCCTATGTCTCTAACCCCTATTACGACGCTTTTTGAAAGCGTCGGTATAATAGATCAAAAGCGTCATAAGGTTGATGGAGGCACTTTTAATATACTATACAAACGCTTTCAAAGCGCCTCCGAAATCTAGTACAATAACAATTCGAGTGGCTAGTGGATCACTTTAATAGCATTTTAAACTTTAATTAGAAGTGTCGTGAGAGTTTAAAGCTTTAGTGAATGAAGTACAAATATGTCGTATTAGTAGCCAATTTTTCTTATATTATACCTATATTTTTTTCACCATAACTTATAATATCTCAAGAATCATAAATCATTAACAAGAACAATTAATTATTAAAATAAATTTTCAATAATGATAATCAAACAACAGTGACAATAAGATCTCAAAATACAAATAACAAAATAATGTCTTATAGACTATCCAAAGCATTCTTAACAATTCAAAGTACTAATAAATTTAAAAGTCTAGAAAACTAAATGTTTAACTATAAAATGGCAGAGTAATTACACATATACTCCATATTAAAATAGAGTATATATCCATAGGTCATTCAAGTCCACCTTCCATTTTCACTTTTTATAGATACATGCTTCCAAAGTATAATTTGTGTATAAAAACAAAGATTAATATTAATTTGAATTAAATTTAAGAAAATGTTGCTCATATTCCAAAGTGAAATATATCCCTGTCTCACTGTCTAAGGATTTAAATAAAGAGTAATAGCTAAAAAATCATACTTTAGGCTATTATAGCCTAAATGATCAACATTGACAACTTAATCTTAAGCACTACTCTCGAAATATAAACAATGAAGGATGACACAATGAGAGAAATTATGTTACCTCAAAGGCTTGAACAAAAATTCCTTAGCTAATATGTTAATTAATTTAAAGGAGGATCATAGTTAGAAACATTATAACCCTCTAATACAGAACTTTATGGTCAGTAAAATCATTGAATAGGAGCATACAAGATTAAACTATATGGGCATAAATTTATAAAACTCATGTTAACTTTTAGAGATAGTTGATTTTCATAGAAGTTAGGAAGAATCACCTTACTCCCACGTTTCTTTTCCCTAAGTACCAGGAATAAAGTTACAAGTAATAAACATAAACCATACCCCCAATCACCAAACATGACTGCAAACAAGAATGGGAAAGTTATGATAGTGTATACAGTTTGATTTTCTCCTCGATACCGAGCGATCCTGCAAATATGACATTGACTACTTTAGCATGATGAAAAGTAACACAAATGTAGGCAGAAAAAGAGGCTACACCACTATATAGTTAACAATCATGAAAAGCTCATATACTGTACAACCTTTTAAGGACATATAATACTAAAGTTAAGTGGTTTATAAAGAAAAGCAGACATCATTTTATTAGTTTACTGATTTTAACACTTTTAGTTATTTGAACATTCACAACATGCAAGCACATGAATAACACATAATAGAGGCATGCAAGTTCTAAGAGGAGATAAATGCAGAGACCTTAACAAAGAATTAGCATATAGTTGTTTTGCAAGAAAATACATTTGAACTTAGCATCATTTTTCAAACAAACTTTTGGTATTGCACTTCTAATCCGAATCATCGCAGGGAGAAATAAATGATTGGAATTTGTCAAATAGAAGTACTCCATACCAAAGAAGTCTACTACAAGGGTAGAGAAGTTTTCATCATATACCATGCATTTACAAAATATCTACATTAAGAGCCACTCTAATGTCTTATCTTTAAAGATTCACAAAGTTATAAGCCTCGGAAGATTTAAGCTAAATTTTTCTTTGGATTGAGGAGAGGGGTTTTCTATGGGAACAATTTGAATATGATAATCCTAAGAGTATCAAATATATAAGGTCAAACTCTATGCTCCATGTGCTACACCTCTAAAATTGTTTATCACGAAACGAAGAGAATTTTTTGCTTTAGAAGCAAGCAAAAAGTTTTTAGAGCAGTGTCTGGGTCACTAGAAAACATAATTAAACAAAATCATGCTGCAAAATTTCGAGGTTCAATCAGCATATACATAGCAAGAATATAGAAGACATAAATGGCCTCGTACTCTCTTAAACCATCACAAAAGAGGAAAATTACAACTATAAACAATTCAGAATTCAACTATCTTTAGCAGTTAAACCCTTCTCAATAATGCCTACTCTAATTTTCCGGCAATATGTAAACTAGCCCCATCTTCTTGGTGGCAAATACAATACAACAGGAAAATTAGGGTGGATTTAGCATATCTATTGATAAAAAGGAAAAATAAATTACAACATTAGTAAATTTAGTCAACCTCCAAGGTAAGATAACTTACCCGTATGAATCAACAATATCATGATAAGCAAAAGTAAATTTGTTTGTCTTGAAATAGGTTGGTGGTGACTACCTTGTATGTAAAACCTGAAATATAGCTTCAACTTGTGAATTTGAGTCCATTATCGCCCTATGCAACACATCCTAGATCTGCAAGGTTCAAGAACCATTTTAGGTTTGATGTCTCTGGTCAGAAGCAAAATACCTGATCTAGAGTTTGTCCTTGCTCTTAGAATTAGAAGAGGGAAGAGCTGCTTTGGCAAGAGAAGAAAAATCAAAGTTTTCAACATATACTAGGTCTTTATGTATGCCATATTGTTGGCAAGACACCACATATGTAAACTTCATATCGGCAACAGCTTGACACAACAATCTTTCACCTCGTGAATTCACTTTAGTGCTCAATTCCAGAGCCTTGTAACCCTCCATCAAGACTATCGGAAAGACAAATACACTAAGTTCATGATTGGTAACTTCAATTTCCAATTTAGTACCAAAGAAACAATGTCTCAAATATTCTTGATTTTCCTGTACCTTTATCATTAGCCATATCAAGGAAGGCTTGAAGCTCTAGATTTTTTCGATAGTACATCATGCCACTAACTGTATATTTGACAGTCAGTAAGCAAGAACAAAGTATATAAAAGTTAATGCATTCTAAATAGTGATACAGCTGCACATGTTCCCACCAAATCAGAGTAACAAGTCACATAAACACACAAGCATAAAGCACCTAAGGAGAAAGATGAAAATCATAAAGTATTTATACTAGTATGAGTCAATATCTGGTCTTTGTATGACCCCCCAAAGGCACAAATCTACTTCGTGTTCATCGATGTATAGTTCTTCTTCATTGCATCCAACACGTTCAAAAAAAAATTTCCATTCATCTGTTTATCATTGTAAGGGACATCGTAAATAAGCTCAATGGATGACCACAATAAAGCAAAAATGAATTCTTAGTAAGCATTTACTATTTATCAAAAGCAAGAAACTATATGGCACCTAGAAAAATCGTTTGGAAGTAGAATAGGATGGATACACCATCTTCATTTTGTGTTTCAAGATCTTGTAGCGAAAAAAGAACCTCCTCCGTGTAGCAAGGGGTTAACACACTATAAGGACATAAAAGCATCATAAGAAGTTGCAAAACAAAAAAACATAAAAGACAACATCCAATAATGAAGAATGTAATTCATTAACATTGTAATGTTATAACTCATAACTGAAGTACGATGGAAAGGAGCATGTGCTTATTGAACAAGGGTATCCAACTTGTTGTAGTACTTTGATTAAAAAAAATAAAAGAAATCGAAGGCAGGGAAATCAGATGGCATGATATGTATGTATAACAACACCGTGTTGTATGTTATTCAGGTCCACAGGAGGTTGCAAACTAATAGAAAATACAATGCTAAACAAATTTGTATGAACACAATTGACCCTAACCTCCCCCCCCCCCCCCCAATCACCACCACCACACATACCCCTAACACATACACAAATAAAGAGATCATGCATAGACAATTTAGGGGAAAATTATCAAAATGTCAAATTTGAAGAACATCACTCGAGCATCTTTTTCAATATTCCTTCACTGCGGTTAACACTATAATTACTGCTATAATTGAATTCTCCCATAAATCTGTGAAACATTGATGCCCATAATCGTTTGTTTAAAAATGATGACAATGGAGGACAAGAGATTGGGGAAAAACTGAAGAAATCGGCAACGAGAGCATTTAAAAAAACAACAAATTGGTTTGAAAATTCAGAAACTTGAATGGATTTATAAATTGTACATTAGCATGAGAATGAGTTTAGAATTCAGGAAAAAATTGATTGAATTAATGATTGAAACAAAGGAATTACCAAAGAATTGAGAGGGAGATCAACTGCTATGGCCTTTGGGGAGTAGAGAACTGCTGAAGAGAGAACATGAGATTAGGTTGAGAGTTTAGTTTTTTTTGGCAAAGTGAGAAATGAGGTTGATTTCGGGAGTTTTGAAATATTTGGGAACAAAATTTTTTTGGAGGGCAATTGTGCGACGCTTTTTGTAAGTGACTCAAGAGTTTACAAAATTTATCATTCATCAACACTTTTGTTGATGGGTGATTCTACAAAAGTGTCGCAAAAGGTCATTTTTCTGCTAGTGCCTCGGAGTCGGAGTTTTTTTTATCGGCTTCAGAGTTTGGATCGGACATTTTCCTTCGGATCAGATCAGACTCGGTTCGGATTCGGATTGAACTGTCATCCCTAATTCGGATCATGTCAAATTATTTTTCCTTTCAAATTATGACCATTGCTTGATGTAAACAAATTAAAACCATGCCTGTCACTACGTACACTAGTACAAAAATTTGCGTCGCCCATCTGCATCGGTCGTAGTGTGACACATCTACTAGCTAGGGACGTAAATGGAAGGGAAATCATTTGCATTGGTTATGTAAACAACGCAATAAAAAAAGTCACTTGCGTCGATTGTGCCTTAATACGTGAAATAAAAGGCAGAATCCCACATTAACGCGAAATATATTTGCATTAATTGTGCCTTAATAAATGATGCAAATGACAAAATTTCCTAAAAGATTTAACATTTGCGTCAGTTTTGGCTTAATACATGACGTAAATAAGGAATGCTAAATTCTTAGGATTACCCTTGTTGCATCGGTTCTTTCTTTACATGCAACAAATAGGTATATATAGATTTTTTATATTGTTGGTTCGCTTGGAAGCAAATATATTCCTTTTCTCTCATTTTAAACACTCCATAAATATATTGCATATCACCATGCATCATTCAACATATTATTCACATTTGCTTGCTTTCAAATCACAAAGAATAATATTAAATTAAATACAAAATCCGTCAGAGTATCTTCGGTAATTTGGCTATATCCAAAACATAGGGGGATTCTTAAATTGTTCATAACCAAAATGCATGAAACAACATTGATCATTCCGTTAAAAGGAGAATTCATCACAGCACAACCTATTAAAGGGCATCTTAATCATTACACATTCCTTTGAAGGGAAAATTTATAACGACACAACCCTATAAAGGGCAATACATTATTGATAACGAAATAATACAAACAATAAACAACCAATTCCACTTTGTAGTAAATCAAATCTAACTATTTCCAAGACGTTTGATAAGAGAGTATTGCAAACAAAACTACATAAAACTAACGCTACTTAAGTTCAATTTAGGGCAATATTCGACATTAATCACAAAATATTCCACCCACACATCACAACCCTCAAATGCGACTCGACTCATAATAGATGTGACCCGATGACAACCCAAAACCGATTTAATCCAACAAGTAGCCTATATGATCTTACTGATAAAAGCTTGTGACCCAATTTCATCCGACTTGTTAACAATATAAATATTTGTAAGCTAATCTTACCCATACTCATTTGATACAATGATACATATTTAATAATCAAAGACTTATCGATATCATAATTATCCAATTTATGAATTAACCATCATAAAAATAAAAAGTTATCGAGTTAACTGACCCGAAATCAGCCGTTATGACCTGAGATAAATATAACAAAACAATCAAGTAGAATAATAAATTGATAATAATATGTCATTATGACCCCATTCAAAGCCGATAAGGATCGACCCCAATTTCAACGGAATTCAAAGCGAACTATTACCATAAATGATTGGCCCGAAATCTACAATAACATGAAACAACCTGCTATAACCTATCAAGGAACATATTCGAATTGATTCGAACTGACCATGAACTAAACCTGAGAAGCCAAATAACTAATTTGACCCAACCCTATAATGACCTAACCCAAAAGGCTAAATTGACCCGATAGAACCCAAACCAATAAGTATCGACTCATGATGGGTAAATTCAAAATCGATCTGTAAACCCAAATGGACACCTTTACCTAAGAGACATTGATTCATTTTATTTGTAAAGACAATGTCTTTTTTAAAAAAGAAATAATTAGGATTAGATACTATTAGTTAGATGTACAACTCGAGAAATCCCATCAATGATTTTTAGTAAAACATGCAAAATGTGTGAAAACGGATAGGTGGCCAATCCATACATGCAAGTAGCATTGTAAGAGAAACATCATTGCTATGCAATTTGAGTTGACTTCTGCGCTGGGAAAGACCGTAATGGATGTGGGAATTCATTGGATTTCAGCCTATGCATCAGCTAAGCCTCTTAAAGTCTTAATATACTCAACTAATTTCACACTTATACTAAAGTAGATGAGTAAGAAGCACACATCTACGACGAGTTTTAGCACTGGTAATTTCTTTTTTTTTCTAAGAGCTTTGTAAATCAAATCTTTTTAATAGCTTTTTTTTATAGCAAAGAAGTTGTTTCGAGTAATTAATTAGTGTGAACCGTTGTCTCAAACAACTACTGGTCAAACAAGCTTAGTTTACAAGTAAAAGGCGAACCTGTAAAGGTTTCTAAGATCTGGTCAAAATAAGGATGTTTATGGAGAATCTTTGTTAATCCACTGGATAGATTACCCATTATTTTTATTTTTATTTTTATTTTTTTCTATGTAAAGAGAGTCACAAGTAGAAAGACAACAACTAATGATTTGATCTCAGGTCTTAGATACCACCTTTCAAGACTTTAACCAACTAAGCTAGTTGACATCCACATAAATTACCCATTCTTGTAGAGTTTGTTAGTAGTAATATTTAATTCTTTTGGTTTTAACATTTTTTATTTTTTCATTAGTAACTAATCTATGTATATGCGTCAAAGCAGCAAATAATCAGGACAATAATTATAGTCTTTACCAAAGATATTGGTAGGAAAGAGGATATAAATGAAAGGAGTGGGATTTTGGTGGGAGGATAGGAGCATTGGTAATTCCCTAGGTTTTGGTCGTTGAATTGACAGTTTCCCAAGGCGCGAGGGTTTCTTCATTTCTCGTACACAAATTATTAGAGAGATTAATTGATGAAGTGGAATGGAGGGGAGTGAAGAGGAGGTAGTCGAGTCAGCTAGAGGTGGTGGGCACAAGTCGTGTCATGCAGGTGTTAAGGCGTGTGCTTGGCCTTTTTGTGGAGTGGGTTTGTTGAGCCTGGTTGTAGTTATGTCATGCCATCTTTTTCCAAAATTTTTGCACCAAAAATAAAAAATTCTTTTCCCAAAATTCGGTACATGGTTTGGCACGATCAACGTGCTGGGGTTCTGTATAGACATATAGTTCCTCATACATACTGGCCTACTATTTTAAAAAAAAATTTAAAATAAAATAGTTAATAAAATAGAAGAAAATATAATTCAAGAAATTTAATAATAGCTTAACGATGTACCTTGTGTTAAATTGGCGAGCTACCTACAAGTTGGTGCCCAAAGCATGTTGGGCCAGACTACGGGCTACGGCTGTGTCTGTTCGCCCGGCCTGCCAACACACATGCCCAACTATAGAGTCAACCCAAGGCGAAAAATGCAGAGTTGGCCAGCTACTATGTCGTTAAACTTGTACTCCGTGTTAATAACTCCATTAGACCATTACTGTATCTGTATTTTTTTCAAAGTCAAAAGAAACTGTAATTCGTCCAACAAAACACACTCCGTGGTTCTATTATTCTAGTTTTCATTTCATCAGTCACCTGCACTTAATGTGCTCTTTCTGGCTTTGGTCTTTGGTATTGTCTACTATATTTGACCTTTCATTTTTAAGGATCAAGAAATGGATGAATAATTGAGATATAAGTAGTACGAACTATTGTTCTAAGCTTTAATTACTCTATATAATTCAAATCTAACATGAAATTGTACTTCTGCTACATAGGGAATAGCGTAAAGTAGCCTATGAATATTCTGACTTCGATTTTTGGTGACTTTGAATTTTGTTATTCTCAATTACATCATAAAGGATATGATCTAGTATTTAGAATAGTATACATTATTGGGGCTATGTATATTTTTTTATTTGGTTATATCTAAGAACTTACTATATCTTATTTAGACCGTCTTATATTTTAAATTATGTTTAGTAATCTTGTTAAAATGTACTTTGTACTATATTTTATGAGACACTCTTGTATAATTTCATTTTTTTTTACAAATAGAGCTGTGAATTTGTACGTTTTCGAGTTTTGGGGTTATATTAGGTTGACTTATATCAAGTTATGGTGTAATCATATCAAGTTTGGATTTGAGTAGGATTAAGTTTCTTTTAAGTCATGTAGGATTGTTTACCCTTTTGTGTAAAAGTTAGGTTCACTTCTTCTAATTCAAATTCAATTTAATTTCGGGTTCAAGTTGTACAGAGTCTTGTTAAGGCTGGATTTATGGTGGGTGATTTCTGATCTAGATCAAATTCCGATCGGATAATTATCGAGTCATGTTATTATCAGATTGAATAATTTTGGGTTCAAATCAAATCTGTGTTGAATAACTTTTAAGTGGGATGCTCAACTAGTTAATTTCAAGTTTAGGTTATTTTTGGATTGAATGACTATTAGGACAAGTAAATTAAACTTTCAAAAAAATATGTGAATGACAAAATCTTTCAAAATAATCTATAAAAAATATTATTTAAAAATATTATAACTAATGTGAGTAATAAATTATAATTTTATATTTTAAATACTATTTAAAAAATTAGTGATTACTATGCGATTGATAATGATTATTTATAACAATCATCATCCAAGAGTACGTTTTATAACTTAATACTTACTATTGGGGTCAATGACATATCAACAACTTGTTGAAATAAAATGGGTTATGATTCACCATGGGTTTAGTCAATAACAAATTATATGAAGTCATAATTAATTTTCGTTTCTAACCAAGTCAGGTGTCATTCAAGTTTGTTTTATCATGAACTCGGTTCAAATCTTTTATTGGTTTATATCGAGTTAGGTGTAGGTTTAGGTTCGAATTACTAAATATCAAGTTAACTCGATTGTCTGTCAATGTCCAGTTGATTATATTGGATTGTGGATCACCATTTTAACAATAAAACTGATATAGGTTATTGTGGCTAGATTAAGTAGCTAGGCTTAGGTTAATGTATATTATTAGTTTCTTAGGCCCATGGGTCTCTCGATGTATATATATACTCTTAATATACAATTGTCAAAGGATAAGATAAATTTAATCTAATCTTGACATGGTATCAAGAGCCAAACCCTAGCCCTATCGCTTTAGCTGTTTTTTTTTTCCTTTCACGTTAGTACTACGTGTATTGGATTATTGCTTTGTTCAGCAGGTATTTGCTTCTGCTTTGTGTTGTTGTGGTGATGTATCTTGTTGTACATGTTCTCCTTCGTGTGTTGCTCTACGTGTTGTAAGTGTTTTTCTGTGAGTTTTTCTTTACTCAACGTGGTTGTAAGTTTCTATGATTTGCTCTACGTGGTGGTTGTAAGTTACGGTGATTTGTTGGGCGTGTATTTGGTTACTTTCTTTACCTCACGTTAGTGCTACATGATTGCCATGGAAAACAAGGGAAAACTAGATCCTTCCTCTATATACTACCTTAGTTTCGATGAGTTTTTACCCACTTGCTCTTGGATAATTGATTCTGGTGCATCTCATCATGTTGTTGGAAATGCTGCAGCTTTGGTCACTGCATCTGTAATTCATTCATGCCATGTTGATTTGCCAAATGGGCAGCGAGTTACAGCTAGTAAGATGGGGCAAGTTGTCTTGTCACCTCTTCTTACTCTTTTCAATGTGCTATTTGTTCCATCTTTACAATGTCATCTTATATTAGTGTCTCAACTTTCACGGAGATCTGATTGTGTCGTTATTTTCACTAATGATCTTTGTGCTATTCAGGACCGATGCTCGGGGAACCCGACTGGAGCCGTTGAACAACAGGGTGGACTTTATTATTTTTGGAAGTTTTCCTACAGTGTGTGTCGTGGCCGCAGTCTCAAGTCTTACTCCTTTTTGAGTTGTGGCATCGCCGTCTTGGTCATCTGTCTGATAAAGTTCTCAAGTTAGTGTCAGTTATTCAGGATTCACCTTTCACTAATAAAATAACGCATCCGTGTATTGTTTTCCCTCATGAAAAACACTCTAGGTCTAGTTTTCTGATTAGTGACAGTAGAGCTAGCTGCCATTTTGAGCTTGTTCATTGTGATTTATGGGGGTCATACTCTACACCCTCTTCTACTGGTGCTCATTATTTTATGACTTTGGTTGATGATTTCTTTAGAGCAGTTTGGGTGTATCTGTTACACTCAAAGACCAAAGTTTATAAGAGTTTCTGTCATTTTTTTTTGCTATGATTGATTGTCAGTTTGGTTCCGGTGTGAAAATTGCGCGTAGTGATAATGACACTGAATTTAGGTGCATGTTACCTTACTTTGAGACCAATGGTATTTTGTTTCAACCTCTTGTGTTGGCACTCCACAACAAAATGAACATGTTGAGAGTAAACATCAACATATCCTAAATGTTGCTCGGGATTTGATGCTTCGAGGGAATCTTCCTGTCTCTTTTTGGGGAGAGTGTGTTTTGGGAGCTGTTTACTTGATTAACCGCACTCCGTCTTCTATTTTGAATAGTAAGACTCCTATTCAGGTTCTTATTGGGCAAGATCCTAACATTGATCACCTACGGGTGTTTGGTTGCTTGTGATTTGCTCACAATCAACGTTAGAAGGGTGACAAGTTCGCCCCTCGGAGTCGTCGGTGTGTGTTTCTTGGCTATCCGAATAATTATAAGGGATAGAAGTTGTATGATTTGGATATGGGTGAGTTTTTATGTCTCGGGATGTCATTTTTCATGAGTCCAAATTTTTGTTTGCTCCTTCACCCGATACCTCCAAACCTCCTGAAAAGGAAATCACACCTCCAATTTTGGAGGATTTTGAGAGTTCTTTTGTTTGTGACCCAGTTGGATGCTCTGTTGATAATGATGATGCTTCTAAATGTCCGATAGTTTTCGCTGATTTACAGACTTTGTCCTCTCTTTCAGGGATTGAGTCTAGCATTGTTGTTTCTTCTCCATCTAGTGCGCCTGTTAACAACCCTGATACAACAATATTGGGATGTGGTCTTTGTCATAAGACCCTACCCATTTGGCTAAGTGGTTATGTTTCACATATTGTCCTCTCTCCGAGTCCTTCCCCTAGTTCACTTCTGCCTCCTAGTTCCTCAGGCAATCCAGCTTATATCACCCATTTCATTAACTGTTGATCATTTTTCTGTTTGACACCATGTTTTTCTTACAGCCATTACGATTGGTCATGAACCTCGTTCCTTCACTGAGGCTATGAATCATGAGGGTTGACGAGAGGAGATGCGACAAGAGATTGGTTCTTTTGAGTCTAATGCAACTTGGGGGATGGAGCCTCTTCCTCCAAGGAAGAAGGATTTGGGTTGCAAATGAATATACAAGATCAAGTATAATGCAAATAGGAGCATTGAGAGACTTAAGGCTCATTTGGTGATTCTTGGTAATCATCAAGTTGAGGGTATTGATTATAATGAAACGTTTGCTCCATTAGCCAAAATGGTTACAGTTCAGGTTTTTCTAACAGTTGTGGCTGCAAAGAATTTGGAACTACATCAGATGAATGTCCACAATGCTTTTCTTCATGGTGATCTAGAGGAGGGGTTTCATATGAAACTTTCTCCTGGTTTTGATGTGGCAACTCTTGGTTTGGTGTGTCGCTTGAAGAAGTCGTTGTATGGTCTTAAATAGGCTCCTCGGTGTTGGCATGAAAAATTGGCTACGTCTTTGAAAGCTTACGATTTTGTTCAGTCCTATACTGATTATTCCTTGTTCACTTTTCATTGTGGAACTATCCAACTTAACGTGATTATATATGTTGATGATCTCATTGTGTCGAGAAGCGACTCTTTATCTATTGTCTCGTTTAAGAAGATTTGGGTGCTTGTTTTCATATAAAGGATTTAGGTATTCTGAAGTATTTTCTTGGTGTTGAGGTTGCTCGAAGTGAGGAAGGTATTTATTTATGTCAGTGTAAGTACACCCTAGATATCATTGGTGAGACGAGTCTCCTAGGCTATAAGCCTGCGACTTTTCCAATTGAACTAAATCATCAGCTTGCCTCATTAAGCAGTCCTCTTTTGGATGATCTGAGGTCTTATCGTTGCCTAGTGGGACGCTTGATTTATCTTCTTTCACTCGCCCAAACCTGGCAGATGTTGTTCATCGCTTGGCCCAGTTCAAGCATTCTCCAAGACGTGATCATTTGGGTGCTGCTTTGCATGTTGTTAGGTATTTAAAAGGATCTCCGGGTTAAGGAATTTTACTCAGGACCGATTGTGATCTCACACTCTTCGGGTGGTGTGACTCAAATTGGACCAACTTCCCCTTGACTTGTCGTTCCCTTACAGGTTGGCTCATATTCCTTGGTAGTTCTCCTGTGTCGTGGATTACTAAGAAGCAACATAATGTCTCTCGCTAATCTGTTGAAGTTGAGTACAGATCTATGGCTGCAATTACTTCAAAGTTGAAGTGGCTTAAAGCACTTCTACTTAGTTTGGGAGTGGCTCATCCTTAATCCATCCACTTGTTTTGTGACAGCCAATTAGCTCTTCACATTGCTCAAAACCCCGTGTTCCACGAGTGCACAAAGCATGTTGAGGTTGACTGTCATTATGTTCGCGATGCTATTCAGGATGGTACCATTATAACCAGTATGTTTCCACTAATGAACAGTTAGCTGATATTTTTACTAAGGCGTTCAGCAAGTTGGGCATTGGATCCGATTAGAAGGACGAGTATAGAAACCCCTATGTACAACCAACCAAGTATTTATTCCACACCGTCAAATCCAAAAATCAATGTCAAATTAGAAAACATAAGTAACAAAAAGTCATTTGAAAAAAACTGGCAAGAATTGAGAATGTAGGCGCAAGTTTTCAAAATAAGATAATCTCATGCATATTACTATATTAGTAGTGTAAAAGTTAGGATGAAATTCGAAGCACTTTTGTAGGAATAATTTGAATTTGTATTTTGAAAAATGAAAGATGGGAATGGAGATTGTAGTTGGTGAATTGGTATAGGATTGTTATATTTCAAAACTGATGGTTGGCTAATTATTCCAAGTCTCTCCATTTTCCACAGTGGGTGAATATTTGGATAATTATAAATAGAAACAGAGAAATCGTTGTTTCAGTTTTAATGATTTCAATTTCAAAACCCAAAACAAATCTCTCTCTCTCTCTATCGTCTGTCTTTCCTTTTTCTGCGTATGAATATTATCCTCTGAAAGTGTCAACAAACAAAGCCACCGGAGGTGTAGCGGCTGATATCTGATATGTCTCAGGCGACCGTTACCAGCAAAGCCTACGTGAAACGAATCTCAAGATACCGGAAATAGTGTTGGGTCTCAGAGTAATTATTTCCTAATTTAACCGAATTTAGTTAGTGGGACCCCTCCAAATTAAGAAAGGAGGAATGGACGGCCAAGGGAAGTTGAGTCGCTCAAATTCGTCGCTGCTCCGGGCGTCACCGACCATTCGATCGTCGATCCACAGCCTGTCGTCTATTGTAGACGTATCGGAAACGGAGGAGCAAGATACCAAAATACACAAACCAAGTAGCAGCAGCAGCAATAGTAGTAGTAGTGTTGCCCGGTTCATATCTGCGCTCACCTTCGCCCTCGCTTCCGTAACCCTAATACTCACCTTCGTTTACCTCAAAACCGATGAAATCTCCACCTCTGAGAATCTCCTCCTGGCCCTCATTTTAATCGCGATTGCCCTTTTCTATTTGGGCAAGAACCGGGATTTGTTGGAGCGCTCCAAATCCGTGCTTAGAAACCTGTGCATCCACCAGCACAGTCACCGGAAGGGGCCCAAATCGGTACAGTGGTACATCGGGGATGAGCCTGGGGAGAGAGAACCCTTTAAAGACACAGAGATGGTCAAGGAAGGAGTGGAGCTGTACAGCAATGGTGACTTCTACGAGGGAGAATTCCACAAGGGAAAGAGCAATGGAAGTGGTGTGTACAATTACTTCGTGAATGGGAGGTACGAAGGGGATTGGGTGGATGGTAAGTATGACGGGTATGGGATAGAGAGCTGGGCCAAAGGGAGTAGGTATAGAGGTCAGTACAGAGCTGGTTTGAGACATGGCTTCGGTGTTTACAGGTTCTATACTGCCGATACTTACGCTGGCGAATGGTTTCACGGTCAATATCATGGTGTTGGTGTTCAGACTTGCTCCGATGCCAGCTGCTACGTTGGCCACTTTAAGTTTGGGGTTAAACATGGTCTTGGCTGTTACCATTTCAGGTACTACTTCGATTGCTTCTGCAGTAGTGCTACAGTTATCTATTTGTGGATTACTAGGTCTTGTTGTTTGATTGAGGCTGTTTATACTATAAAGATTCAACCTTTGATGTTCTTACTTGATGTGTTTTTGAGTTTCTTGATTTTCCATGATTTGATTTTGGTCTTGATTTTGATTTGTTGTGTGGGCGGTTTGCTTTTTGTTGGTCTGTGGACCATGGATGTGTCACGATCTAAACTGTTGGAGTATTGTTTACTGCTGCCAACTTTTATCATCATTTTCATTAATCATTTTTGCCATTGGAATGCCTAGCCTATGGATGTCATCATCCTTCATTCTCATATTTTGAAATGCGATTTACTTAATGGCACACTATCTAATTTAGGTATAAAAGCTTAAGAAGTTGAGAATATCTTGTCTCCTGTTGTTTCAGAAATGGTGATAGATATGCCGGGGAGTATTTTGGAGACAAAATCCACGGATTTGGTGTTTACCACTTTGCTAACGGGCATTGCTATGAGGGCTCTTGGCATGAAGGCCGTAAGCAAGGATTCGGGATGTACACCTTCCGAAACGGGGAGCCTAAGTGTGGTGAATGGGACGGTGGTACCCTGAAAACCCCCTTGCCATCACTAACAGATTCAGTCCTACGAGCTGTTCAGGTATAACTGTTTGATAAACATGTAAAAATTGACATATTATTCGTTCTACTGTGGTCAACATGTACTGATTTCTTGTTCATTCTGTGTTTTAGGCAGCTAGAAAAGCAGCCAATAATGCAATCAAACTAAGGCGGGTGGATGAACAAGTGAACAAGGCAGTCACGGCTGCTAATCGAGCTGCCACTGCTGCTAGGGTAGCTGCTGTCAAAGCAGTCCAGAATAGGATGGATGGAAAGTTTTATGATACATAAATTTGCTTTGATCCTGAGAAAATTTGAATTTTTTGCCAAAATTTTCTGGACTACTTTTGGAAACAAATATGGTTTGACCCTGGTAAGCACAAGCTAGCCGGAGGTTGTGATAAATTTGAGTGGTTTTTTCTATATCAGTGTAACTTGTACATACACATCTGAAATTTAGATTAGAAGGAAGCTGAATTTTTCAGAGTTCATGTCTGTAATGCCTACCCACCCTTTCTTCATTTGAAGATAAATGGATAAGTGCTTAAGTATACGTTATTGACTCTTTTATTCAGCAATTATTAGTTTTGCAGGTTTCATCTACTGTCTGCTAATCCGCAAAATCCACCTCTGCCTTATCTCTAATGTTGGAGCCTTGTCTCAATTCTTGTGGTTGGATGCATTTTTTTTAGTTATCTTTTTCTATTAGAATAAATAAAGATACTCCATATACTTAATTTTCTTACTTCAATTATTAGTTAATTTATACTATTTAATAGTCTGTGAAGCCTTCCAATGATGAGGTCGAATTAAAGTTGTAATTACCAGTATTACCTACTATTACGGGCCTAGCAGTCAACTTGCAGAACCAATAGAGGCCGGAATTGTCTACTTCGCCTTCGAACCTTCCCGGAAAATATAGGAAGTATTTACTCAGTTTCTTTTTTATTATTTTTCTTTTTTGAAATCTATAAATTTTAGAATCAAACTTTGATTATGAGTTCTTTTTAATATATAAGAAAAAAAACATATTTATATGGGGTCTTAAAATATTAGTCTCAATGTAATAATTTTTAAATATAAATTTTTTATAATTTTTGAGAATATACAATTGAATCTATTTAAAATTTAAGTTTTTTTTGGAATTTATGCAAAAACAAATGGGAAAAACCAAAAAAGATGGAACTAGTCTAATATAATGTCTATTTAAGGAAAATTATTGAATTGGATTTTACTACTATCAAACTCGATTAGATATAGATAATTTATCTAGTGAATTAATAAAGTTAATAAAATTATCATTCTCATTTTAAGTATCCTTCTTATTTTAACTTTTACTTATATATATATATATATATATATATATATATATATATAATATATATATATATATATATATATATATATATATATTACATAGTATTCATAGTTTTGAAAGTGAAGAAAAGTATTCAAAGATGGGGATAATGAAACAGAGTAAACGATTTCAAAGATAATAAAGATGTGTTTGTTTAGTAGAAATAGTATTAGGAAGGTAAAAGGATGGACAGGGAGAGATTGTGGTGGGATTTCATTCCATTGTGTGACCATAAAAAAGGTGGAGTACATAGATAAGAAAAAGGTGATAAATTTAAAAGAGACCTTTCACCCCTCACTCTTTACAAGTTTCCTCCCTCAGATAAAACGGAGGGAAGAAGAAAACTAGGGATCAAGCATGCAACAAAAGTTAGAAGGAATTGGCTGCAATTGGAACCCCAACCCCACCAGGCCACCACCAAGCTAAGACTTCATCATGTGCTTCGCCTAGAATGATGATAAGTTGTATTATATAATAATACTATCCTAACCCATATGAATATGTTATAGTTAGGCACATGGCTCCACATACCTCTTTTGTTAGTTTTATTCGATATCAGCATCAAAGATTGATCTGCTTTCAGTTTCTCCACTCTCTATGTTCTGATCTGAATCCTCTCTAGTGTTTGTCATATTTCGTTTTCTAAAAGAACTACTTTTGTCTTTTTATCACCATAACATTTTTTTTTTTAATGTTCTAAAAGTTCAATTGGCTTTTGAAGTACTATTCCACCACCTTTGGTAATATTGGTTTACAAATATTCTAAAAAGTAATCACATGGACAAAATAATAATTTAAACTAATTTATGAAAATTTAAAAATCTAATCTTTAACTTATTTCTTTGCATTTCTGAGGCTGATGTTAAAACAATAATTGGTTATAAACCTCTTCATATTACCATACAGATTTATTGAATGTGTATAACCTTCAAATTTCAATAAGTTCGGACAATTTTAAAAACCCCTTGAGTGTACACCTTAATATGCTTTCTATGGATGTAAAAGATTCATGTTAGGCCATACAAGTGATTAGAATCATATAATACCTTTAGTGTAAACATAAACAATATATCTCAACCATTGCATGAAATAGGTCCTAATCCTATCGAGATTTGGAGACACCTATGCAAAATTGGTATTGAGTGGTTAACGGACTTTTTTAACATGATTTGGTCAACAAGTAAGATGTCACAAGATTGGAGGAGAAACACCTTGGTACCTATTTATAATAAACAAAGTAGATGCTCATGAGTATTTAAACTATTGAGGAATAAAGCTTACGAGTAACACTATGAAATTATGGGAGAGAGTGACTAACCAAAGATTAAGAAACTGTGCTGGTATATCGGAAAAGTAGTTTGGATTTATGCCAGGTCAATATACCATATAAGCAATCCACCTCGAAAATGATGCAGCATATCATGCACGAAAAAAAGATTTTACACGTGGTGTTTATTGATTTGGAAAAGATGTAAGAGAAGCTCCTTTATGGACAATAACTAAGTGGGGTATACCACATAAGTACGTTGACCTAGTTAGGGATATGTACCAGGATTTTACAATGAGGTTACACCAAGGATTTGCCCCAAGTCCCTTGCTCTGATAGATGAGACTAGCGAGGGGGTGAATACTAAGTTAGAGTAATGGAGACAAAGGTTGGAATATAGAGGTTTCAGAGTTAATAGAAGAAAAAAAAAAGAGTATATGAAGCGCCATTTAAGCATTTGGAGAAGGCCAAGTGAAGATAGTGTGACTTTAGAAGGCGAGGAGTTTCTAGTAAGCGAATGTTCTGAATACCTATTGTGTGACCCCAACGCTAAAAGAAAAATTCTAGAGGATATCAATTAGACTAGTATTCTTGTATGTTAAGCAGATAAGTGTAGTAGATATGCATATAGTAAGGTGGATGTGTGAATATACCTTGAGGGATAAACTTAGAAATGTGGATATTTGAAAGAAAGTTGGAGTAGTGAATATTAAGGATAAGTTACGGGAGAATTAGTTGCATTGGATTGAACATGTTAGGTATAGAACAACAGATATACCAGTAAGGAAGGTGGATGATTGCGGTAATGGAGATCTCAAACGCGGTTGAGGCAAGCCAAAGATGAGTTGAATAGAGGGAGTAAGAAAAGATATTAAGAAAATGGGTTAGTAGAAGATGTGACTCTAAATAGGAGAATGAAGGAAGAGCATTTTTCTAATATGAATAGAGGAGAAGCATTCATGTAGCCACCCATCTTTTTGGGATTATGGATTGACTTTGTTGTTGTTATTGTTATTGTACAATTAGGGAACTATCTCCCTGGCAATTGGAGATAAACCGTTAAGGGAATACTTTGATATATTTTTCATAGGTTAAATAAGTTTATATTAAGTCCTTTAAATAATTGGAACTATATACTTTGACTCTAAACAACAATTTCAACTAATTTATGAAATTTATACAATCAGATGCTAAACTTGTTTTTGGGGCATTTGAAGACTAATTTGAAGGTAATGATTGGTTACAAACCTCCTTATATGACCCTATGATGCATGAATTTCATTATTTCATTTTTGGAAATTATTTCAAAATTTTCTTAGAATGGTGTACTATATAACTTCAAAATTTGTTAATTTCAAGTAGTTATGAACCCAACAAGAAAATTATCTTGATATGACTTTGATAGGTCTAATAGGTTCATATTAGGCTTTATTAGTGATAGTGACCTTATATTTTGACACTAAACTTTCATTTTAACAAGTTTATGAAATACCTCGATCAGTCCCTAAACTTGGTCCTTGCCTTTGGAGACCTAATTTAAGGCAATAATTAGTTACAATTTTAGAATTGATAAAACTATTTTAAATACGTGTAGCAATAGCTTATAGTACAATCAACGAAAAGAGAAAAATTTATGGTTTTTACTAATTGTTTTAGACAAAATTTGATTTTAGGTCTTGGGTTGTTAGATCCATCTCTAATAATCTGACCATTAAGCTAGTTGACAATGATGGAATGCGTGTTTACACGTATTGCTCTTGTAACAACCCCTAATTCTAGATTAGTTATCGAAGTGATTAATTTGATTGTAGAAAATTAGCAAATTAACCAGCTATTACCTCAATGATGCAACATCACAATTATTTTAATAAATACCACAAAGAAAATTTGAAAAATCAACTTAGAAATATCTTACAAAGTTATATGAAGTGGACATTCACAAGCCCACATATAAATTACAAATTGTTATTTATGCATAACAAAGTTTGTTCAACAAAATACATCATATAGATCCCATCGGCGAAGATAAACTCTGAAGTCTCTCTGTTCTTGTATTGTTCAATGTTTACCTAGAGATCTACAATGGGGGAACAGTGCACCCGGGTGCACCATGAGCATGGTACACCCGCTCCAAAAAAATATACATAGTACACATGTCAATTATGTGAAATGTAATGGTGTACCATGAGCATTGCACTCGGGTGCACCATCTAATTTGCGAGATATCTACCTCCACCAAGGCAGAGTCCAAGAACAAAACAGGCACACGTTAGCCAAAAGCTAAGTACACAACTTTTGAAGATAATATCAAGTATTTACATGTCATACTAATTCCTTAACAATTACTACATTCATATACGGTTAGTAAATAAGCCCTTTATTAGCTTTAAGAGTTTTATATTAAATTATTCGACTTATAGAATTTGAGGCCATCACCAAATATGTTTTGCTTGCAAGGCTTTACGAATCCTAATCTTGTAAGGTGCCGCCCATACCATCTAAAATTTACTCATAAGGAAATGTTCAATCCAAAAATAAAAGAAAAATCTTATCACGACATCTGCATACTAGTGGTTGGACTTGGTTAATTATTTTGCAGATTCCATAGCTTTGTTATAGTTATAGTTATAGTTATTTAAAGAAGTACATTCTTATTCATGAATAAGATTTACTCATCTTGAGTACATTCCATTTTCTATGAGTCATTTGATTACTACACCACCATGATTAAATAGCTATTTTACTAATAGCCTCGTCCTAGATTATTTGGTTTGAATTAAGTTAATCAATCAATGACAACATGTAACCTAAACATATTCATAAATACTAGTATAAATATTCTCAAACACTTCCCAAGTTCAACTAAGCATGCTCCATTAACTCCCAAAATTAACATACGTACATTCCTTTAGGACAACAATATCAACAGAAACGACACATATAGCAGCGGCCCATCCAGGCTCAATAGTTGGGCCATGTGGCTTATCTGGCCCATGGGCGAACCACCTGCCTTAAACCATCACAACACACCCAAACCTACGTGTAAACAACCTTCCTACTTTGGGCGGGATAGTCCGTTAATCTAATCCAAATACAAACCATTCAAAAACACCCAAATTTAAGGGTAATACGATTTGGGTCGACTAACCTGACCGACCCATTACACATAAACTACCAGAAAACCAACATGTAACTCATTTAAACGTAACTCGTTTTTTTTTTTTTTTGTGGGAATAATTGTGAACTTTAATCGGGGTGGACATGGAGTTACCTTTTCCACCAGGTTCGGGTCATCGAAATGGATACTAACAACACCTAGCATACACCAACAAACATCTACACAAATTATGCTACTTTATGCTATTGTAACTCATGAATTTAAGAAGAAAAGAAGCAGTAAAAATGGAGAGGAAAGGGAAGAAAACTCATGGCTTGTGAGTTCCAAAGAACACGATCGAAGGGAAAGAGAAGGGACAAAGAGGAAAAGAGAGAAGAAAGGGAAGGAATATAGAAAGGGGCATGCGCTTTGGGTGTTGATCTGATCAGGGATAGTGAGTGTGAGTGTGAGTGATTGTGTGCTTGTGAGGGAGAGTTCAAGCTAAGTTAGGGAACTGAGAGAGACGTGAGGTTGAGAGTGTGGGTAAGCTGAGTATGAGTATGAGTATGAGTGAGTATGAGTATACATAGGAAAACAATTAGGGTAGGTTGCGTAGTGGGTTGAGAGTAAGGGTAAAGGTATAACCGCCCTTTCCCACATTTCCATATTAGATTAATAAAAATGAATATATTTTACTTCGTATGAAACCTATTTTCTAGGCACGAGTATACGATCCTAGGCCATTTTAATGAAATCGGTTGTAAAATCTAATTAGAATCATCAATGTATATAATTTAGGATTAATTGACCGCATTAATCTAACATTTGCCTGATTTACGGATATTAATCCAACTTTTTGTTTATTTCTGATTGCACCTACTTTTAACTGATTTTTGTTTCCACTAAACCTATTTACGGGTGACCGGAACAGCAAGTGAGAATTATCTGACGTAGCAGAAGCAATTTAATTTATATGCGGTACTTAATTAACTTTAGTTAGAAGGAATGCCATTGGGGCCCTCAGGAGGAGCTGATCCACCAAAGCTTCTTTCTTCGCCTCCTTACTCCCTCCAATGCCATTTCCACCATCACTAGATCCCTCAGCTACATTTTCAGCCTTCTCCACTTCATCTATCGGTCTCAGACTCCCTTCAGCCACAGCAAAATCCGCATCACTCTCGCCATTAACAATACTCTCATGAACATCAACAACATCCTCAGAATCAGGTTTCAAACTATCATTCACATTATCTGAAGCCGACTCAACCGCCTCCTCAAAAACCTCAGACCCACCGGAATCCTTAGACACAGGAGCAGAACCACCACCAACCACCTCCCCTTCTACCGCAGGAGTTTCCTCAACAACTCCTACCCCATTTTCCATCCCAAAAATCTAACGTTTACATCGAAATCCTAAAAATTATCAAAAAGCTACTTATCAAATCAACCATATTTCATAAAAATTCAATCAAATTCCACTTAAACAACAAAAATTCTTAAACCCCACCTCAGAATAAAATCACACTAAATCAATAAACGTACAAAATTAGATCATTCAATCAAAAGCCAGAAATGACAGATCTTAATATGAAGGAAAGATGGACAAAGATGAAGAGAGAACCATCTCGAAGCAAGAAGGATGGGGAAGAGAAGGGTGAGGAGTGAAGACGAAGAAGAGTGAAGACAGTGAAAAACTTATGCCTGCAACAGTATTTAGTTCCTTCAATATTTTTAAAAGAGAGTTACCTGTTCATGACCGTCTATTACAGGTAACAATTGGACCAGGTTTAGTGGAAGCAAAAATCAGTTAAAGGTAGGTGCAATCAGAAATAAACAAAAGGTTGGATAGATTAATATCCGGAAATCGGGCAAAGGTTAGATTAATGCGATCAATTAATCCTATAATTTATCTTAACTTATAAGTTTAATAACTAACTTAATTACACTTATGAAGGAATAAATAAAAATGATTTTAGCGAATAAATTATAATTAAAAAATTAATTATAATATAAAAATTAGGGTTATTACAACACACTCTTTATATATATATATATATATATATATATATATATATATAAAGAGTGTGTTGTAATAACCCTAATTTTTATATTATAATTAATTTTTTAATTATAATTTATTCGCTAAAATCATTTATATATATATATATATATATATATATATATATATATATATATATATATATATATATATATATATATATATATATATATATATAAGTTTAGTATCATATCATACCTCGTAGATGGCTAATGTATACGGAGTAGGTCATTTATTCTTCTATTTGTGGGATATATTGAAAGGACACGAATATCAAATTTAGGGGAGAGTATTTGAGATGGACAACATGACTAATGAGGGGGGAGAGTAATTTAAATAACATTGTAGATTTGTAGTAATGGCAAGAAAGTCATTTTGCATGTTCATATGTCCTCAAAACACTTTGAGCAGTAATAAATAAGGTTTTTTTAATTCATACCTAATATATATTATATCATAATATTGATATATCAGATATAAATATTGGTATATCATATGTAATTATTATTATATCAAATATAAATATTGTTATGTCAGATATAAAAATACATATATATATCAGGTATAGACATTATGATCTCATGTAAAGAAATGAAATTATAAAAATACTCCCTGATATAATTTATATCAAATATAAATTAGGAATTTCTTAGTAGTGAATTATTATTATTATTATTATTATTATTATTATTATTATTATTATATATCCTTGTTGAAACCAAATAAATGTTCATTATAATTGCTACTCAAAACTTTTCGTAGGGGTATACGTATACTGCAAGATGAAAAAAATATATATAACTATAGATATAGAAAAAGAAAGATGATGGTTCCTTTAAAAACGATATGATGCTATAAGATCACATGATATGTCCTACTGAAACAACATGATAACACCATGTATGGGAATCAAGAATAGCACAAGGCCATCATGTGCATTCATATTGGCAAAGTTAATCGTGGTGATGGGGCCATGATATCAACCAAAAAAGAGTAGCCCCCCCCCCCCCCCCCCCCCCCCCCCCATGGTAATGTGCTCCTAATTGCAGATTTTGGCCTCGTTATCCCTAATTAAGCAAGTACCATACTAGTATACTACTAGTAACACTAGTACTACTACAATTCATGTATCGTTCAGTGGTCCACAAATGCAACAGAATACTCAGCTCCTGCATGTTTGAAGAGGCCAAATGCAGTGTAACTGGGAAATATTTTAATTTTCTTTCGTAAAAATAAAATAAAACATTTAAGGATTGGTGCCCCATGCAGTCGTTGCCCTGCTTGCAAATATTAAGGCAGTCCATGTGCAATACTACAACGAGCCATGCAGCTCCCATCGGGCTGATTCAGCTTATGAATTGATCAGCACAAAATTTTTGAAATACTCTTACTAACTAATAATTATACGGTACATTTTCCCATTAGTTCCAATCGCTTGGGATGGTATAATGTTGATTTCTAATGTATTTGTTTTTATTACTATTGAAAAAGTATGAAAAGTTAATACGGAGTGTTTTGAACATATACCAAGTATATAGAAATTTAATAAGATCTTACCTTACTGGTTTTCTCTAATAATGTTTTTTTTACTTTAGATTTGGAAATGGTTAATGAATAATTTGTACACTAGCTTTTTTATTGTTATATTTTTTTAAGATTTGGAGAAATACCATTCATAAACTAATATATTCATAGCTAGCTTAATTATGTTACAATCATTGGATCTCCGTCTACAAGAAATATGGTTACAATTAATGATTTCCATCTATAACATTTAAAGATCATTTCGTTGTTCACCCTTTAACAAGATGCAATATCAATGACTTGAATACGTCTTATGAAATCGATCAAAAAGACATTTTTTTTACGAAGAGAATTGCAAATAAGAAGACAACAATTGATGTAGATGAGATTTAATCCAATGTTTTGGATACCACCATCAATACTTCTATAATAACTATTACTAAAACTCTGCTGACGTCATACTTAATTGGCAAGCTGTTATTAAAAAAAAATTCGGCTTTTTCTTTATAGATGATATCATCTACTATATTTTTTTCCTACTTTACATTAATATAAGATTGAAAAATATTATATATAGGAAATTATGCGACTATATAAATTTCTAAATCATTTAAAACTACTTTTATTTCTTCCATTCATTTCATGTTTCCTCTCTACCTTGTTCTATAATATTTTTTTATTTAATATGATAAAAAGTATTATTTCAATTAAATTTTTAACTGTAATTTTATAAACCTATAAGTTTTCACCAATAAATAAAAATATTCTTATAGTTGAAATATTTAACAAGATAATTTATTATCAAACTGTACATTATACGAGACTTATCTAGATAATGTAAATCAACAAGACGTTAAATCCCCATTCGGAAGAGACTATACAAGAACTTTAGATCCTCTTGAATGTTGAATAAAAAACTTATATTTACAAACAATTTGCCGTTTAAAACGAAAATAAAATCAATGGAACTCACAAGTATTTTCTTCTAACTACGCATGATTGAGTGCATCAAACTAGCTAAAATGAACGCGTAAAGATTGAATAAGTTAAATGCCACCATCTTCAATGCTATCCAACAACTTAGACTAGTGCAACGTTCTGGGTACTTTCCTTTTTAGAGAATCAACAAGTGGAACTTCAGTATATATATGTATTTTTTTTTTCTGTTTTTTTGTTTGTTTTTATTAACTTTGAACCTCTCACGAAACACCTCCCACCAGAAAACAAAAACAAAATCTGAATACAGTAACAAAATAGTTACATAATCAAAGCGCATGACTAAAAATTCCAGGCAGAGAGATAAGATAGAGAGAGAGAGAAAGAGATTGACATAGTTGAGATTGAGAATATGCAACCAATTCAATAAGCATTAAGCAAAGCTCGATGTGCATCAAGGCTGAGCAGTGACCACTTGTAAGTGGTTCAAACTGAGAATCGAAAGCATATAAACTTGTTTAGAAGACATTTGGAAGAGGGTGTTATGAGTTTTACTCACACAAGTAGGATGACAATTTAATCCGAATTCGAATCCGAACCGAGTTCGATCCGATCCGAAGTAAAAAGTTCGATCCAAACCCATTTAAAAAAACCCCGACTCCGATAAAAAAACTCCGACTCCGAATAGGAGATGGATCGGATTCGGATATTGTATTACATCCGACTCGACTGTGATTCGAGTCCGATAGTCCGATCCGAATGAGTAGTATTAAGGCTAATATTAAAAAAAAGACCAAATATAATAACCCAAAATGTAAAAATTAAATAAAAAATAAATAAACCATGATATTTGCTTTTGTTGTATAATTTTTTTTTTAATTTACATTATATGTTATAAAGATATTATAGTATTAGTAATGATATTAACCAAAAAAATAGGTAAGAAAATATTAAATTTTGGATCGAACTCGGAGGTCCGACGAATCGGATCGGATCGGATTCGGAGATCCGAAGGATTCGGATTCGGATTCGGATCAAAAATTAAAGTCCGCGAACTTATCGGATCGAATTCTCATTTTTTTGGATACGCTTCGACTCCGATCCATTGTCATTCCTACACACAAGTGTACGTAGGTCAACGGACGATATCAAATGCACAGATTAAAAAGGACAATAGATCCGCTTCGCCTTAGTTTTAACTGAGAGAATGGATGAACAGGGAATGGTACTTTCATAATTGCATAAACAGTGGATACATAAACATGAGATGATGAGATACAATTACATACAGCGGATTTCAATGATCTTACAAAATATGATTTATGAAATGTTTGGACCTGAATATATGAGGCTGAAAAAAAATGCCAGACCTCAATCTAAACATATTGTTTTTTTTTTTTTTTTTTCCAGTTTCTTCTTTGTATTTGTGTGCGCTAACAATACTAAACTACTAGCTAATGAATACTAGTGCTGAAACGATAAGAAGTATATAGTGTGTGTATGTATATAAATGTCATTGTCAGTACTGTCCTCAAGGCCGGCCCTTACCACGAAAACAGTGAAGGGAATGTAAGATGGGGATAAAGAATAATGGAATGGGAATGGAATTAAACTTCATAGTTCAAATGTAGAATGCAGCGATCAGCGGAAGCTCCACAGGGGAATATCTCCCTCATCGTAAAAGTGCTCGATATCCATTATACTCATGGATGGAGGGGTATTGAAGAACATAGAGCTCATGATGGGATCGACATGTTTAGGAGATAAATCAAACCATGGCCATGGGTCATTATTCGTCATAACCATAGATGAGGATGAGGCAGCATTATTAAACATCCCATCAAAACTGGGGTAGGGATCAGTTAGAGATATGCTGTCATCAAGGAGCTTCTCGGAGGGTGGCGGTGAGGATGACAGAGAAGGGGATGAAGACATTGACGGAGAGGGTGACATTGATGAATGAGAAGATGAAACTCCGGGTGGAAGGGAGGTATCATGACGATCAGCATTATCAGCAGAAGCACTAGCAGCAGCAGCAGCTACTCTTTGAATGGATTTAGGGGACATGGCAGTGGTAGTAGTAGAAGTTTCAATAGAAGGGATGACAGGACAGTTGGAATAAGCAGAGTGAGGAAAGTTGAGGTTAGCAGAAGAACCCTTAAGGCATAAGAGTGCAGCATCATAAGCTCTAGCAGCAGCCTCAGGAGTAGAATAGGAACCCAACCAGATTCTAGTCTTCTGATTTGGAGCCCTAATCTCAGAAACCCATGAACCCCAACTCCTCATTCTTACTCCTTTGTACTTCTTTTTGAAAGAAGAAGAAGAAGAAGATGATGATGATTGCGTGGGCGGTGACAATGGGGACATTCCCTTGGATGCTTCAGAATAAGTCTTGTGCTCTGACTTCACCATCACTCAATTTGTAGCAGTGATGAATATTAATCCTTAATTAGCTTGCTTGTTTGCCGCTGATATCTCAATCTTTCTTTCTTTGTTTTTTTTTTTTTTTTTTTTTGCCTGAAAGGGGATGGATAGAGGCGGAAAATTGGAAATAGATAGACTATGGTATAATCGGAAAATGGACTTATTTATAGATAATAGCTTCTACCCTATTTTAGGCTATCAGATCTCAGGTCAAGCAGAGAAGGTTGAGAAAATGAGTGACAGGTATTGCCTTTTTTTTTTTTTTTTTTTTGAAAAATTACTCTATATTATACTAATAAATTAAAGTACATGAAACTAGCTTTAATGTATGCAGATTCACTTGGAAAAAAAGGGAAATTGTAAATAGACATAGAGTAGGTAGTATCAAATGTCTTTGTCTGCTTCCTTATTTTTAAGTTAAAATTGAAAGCCGGAGACCAATATAACTAATTTACAAATACAGTCAGCAAGAAAAAAGTTATTTATTTTTCCATTTATCATAGTTAACAAATTAAATTACGATTACGATTCAATGTAAAGTTTTATTCTATACATAATGTCCTAACTCCTAGTAATAAGTACTCTGTATAATCTTTTTCCTTGGTCTTGTACCTCTTTTGAATAAAAAAAAAAGTACTCTGTATACAAAAGACCATACACCATAAAGTCCATAATCAACAAAATCATAATCTACTAAAAATATTTTCCAAAACATTGTTCTCTGTAGCCAATCTCTTTTATTATTTACATATCATACTATTCAAATTAAATGTATTACGGGATCAGGATTGGGTTACTTTGATTTTTTTTAAACGAGGACTAAGTAAGTTCTACAATTGCAAGAAAATGACAAATATATCGACATATACAATTGAAAATGGAGCACTTAATAATTCATTGATAAAAAAATATATGTAAATATAGATAAATACTCTCTCGATTCTTTTATATTTGTTTTATTTTTATTTATAAAGTTAAAATTTAAAATGTGTGATTATAAATTATCATTATAATATAAAAAATAATATACTCTATTAAAAGTAGTATCAAAGATTTTCTATACTTTCTTTAGGTTTAGCCTTTAATATAGGTCAAGTTTAATAGATACTCCGTAGAAGTTGCCTGGAAAAAGGTTTCAGGCATTTTACAAACCCCAACAAGACCGTGACTTTGATAAAAGCAAAAGTAGTAGCAGCTGGATTTCCTCTGCACTATGCACTGCATTCACAAGCTTATGTTTTTATTTAAAAAGAAAACTTGTTACTACGCGAATAAAATGCACGAATCAATCAGTCCTAAACAAAGCATCGTATACTCGGTATAAAACGCAGGGTCATTTAACATAAACAATCTCTTGTGTACATATCAGCAAAGCCACTGAACATTTTATCGAAAGTCAATGAACATTTGCAGTTTAAAAAATTCCCCCCTATAAACCGTCATTTTGTGAAGTGATTGGACGTGCCTTGTTTCGCGGAATACTATTATATTCCCATACAACTGTCATAGCACAAATCATCATTTCACCATTTTTCCCCCCCAAAAAAAAACCTTTTTCATTATTTAGTGCTTATTAATATCATGTTTGTTGCCATTGAATGTAATATTCATTGTGATTACCAAAATGTTCAGTGCCTCTAAACTTGATATTCAGTGTCTTTCAACTTAATGTCCAGTGCCTCTAAACCTAATGTTCAGTCCCACTAAACAAAATATTCAGTGCGTTTGAACAAAATGTTCAGTGCATTTGAACAAAACGTTCAGTGCATTGAATTTAAAATTCAGTCCAAGCTTACTTAATGTTTAGTGCTTATTAATATGATGAGCGGTGCCTCTAAATGTATTATTCATTGCGTTTGACCTTACTCTACGCTTTCCCAAGCATTCTTGATTAAAATCAAATTCGGTATTAGAACTTTGACCTTCCTCAACAGAAAGAACGCTTAAATCATCAATGTGTTCACCCAAAGGAATTGAAGCCACTGTAGTTCATTCACAAAAAAAAAAGTAACTTTCAAAATTCAAAAATATCAAAAGGGAATGTCTTTCTATGAAAACCAGCGATAAAATAAAAAAATTAGAAATGTCAAAAGTCACATTGCAAAATCTGACATTTTAAAGCAAATCTTGAAAAGTTCTCTGTAATGTGGTCATTGCTATCATTGTAATATTAAATAAATAAAATAAAATCCCCTTGAATCATCATTACAAAATAATGCTCCATTCCAATACAATCTTACATTTTTGTACTGATATGTAATGTTAATGTAAAACACACATTATGCTAATGTTCATTCAAGCAATACATAATATTCGTTATCAGAATACTTAATTTCATTTATTTACAACATTATGTTCATTAGCCTAAAATGTGTACGGTGTATTAACATTGCCAATGCAGTCAAATTTAAAAAAAAAATTTGCAAAGATCTATTTTACCTGTACGTAACTATCATTGGAATCGTTGCAATATTAAATAAAAGTAATAGAATTCCAATACATCATCATTACAAATTAATGTTTTATCCCAATGCATTCTTTTCGAACTGATTCACTCAAGTAATATAATATGTTCATTGTAATAATACTAAATGTTCATTGTAGTGATACTAAATGTTCATTATCTAAATATATAATGTTCATTGTCAAAAAAATTATTGGACGAATGTTCTAGCTTCATTTTCATAATATAAATGTTCATTTTTCTAACACTTAATGTTTAGTAGTTTTATATAGGATGTTCATTACTTAAATAGTGTATGTTAATTTTCAACTCAAAAAAAGCTCAATGCATCATTTTAATATAAAATGCCCATTGTTTTCATATATGATGTTCAGTTCAATAATATACGATGTTCATTTGTGTAATGTTTAATTTTCCCATGCATTATTTATGTACAGCACGTGACGATTCCCAATGCAAAAAAATCAGATTTTAAAAAAACCTTGGAAAATGTCTCATTGTACGATACGTGTATGGGGAATATTCCCACTCTGCAAAAAAAAAAAAAAAAACTTTTGCTTTTCCCAATTGCCAAGAAACATGTATGGGGAATATTGAAAATTACAAATCCCTATGGTCATTGTCTGCTTAAAAATGTTCATTCAATGCCCTCCTATGTGATATTGCTGAGTAGTGTTGCGTTTTATGTTAAATGGCCTTGCGTTTTGGGCTGGGTGCATGATGCTCATTGTGCATCCGGGTTTATGGTCTTATTTGCGTCCACTACGATGTTAACTATGACTTGCTTTGGTTCAATGTCATCCTTAACTTCAAAATAAGCATTTGATCATTATTAATATGGGTCGAGACAATAACTACATATTATTTATGAGATTATATTTATCTTTCAAAATTGAGTCATCTATTCAATAAATTAAATACTTAATTTTTATTTGATATAAAAATTCATATCAAGTTGTCCACTATTATGTTATTATACATAACTAATATAAATATATCTGAATTTTGAGCAACTTGCTCAAGCCCAAAATCGCCTCTGTTAACCATATAGGATGAGATTTTATGGTTTTTTTAGAATAATCAAATATCCCTGTTAGAGAAATATCTGTTAACTCTTTCAATCCCGGTTAATGCTAATATTAATCTCCCCAAAGTAAGCTTAAGCACAAAGAATAGAGAAGAAAGTGAATGATTGAGAGCCCACATGGAGGCAGTGCTATATTTATCAAAAACTAAGTAGAAGGGAACATATTATTCTTTAGGATATAATTTGGAGACATTGGATAGTTTCCAAGGCAGCTTCCTGGATTGGCAGGGGTGCAAAATAGGAGAGTAGTGCCGCATAGGGGTGCTTATTGAGTTGAGCTACTCGCGAGCAACTCGGACTCGACTCGGTCAAAACTCGGTCAAATCTCGACTCGAGATCGAACTCGACTCGATAAGTTAACGAGCCAAGTCGAGCAAATCAAAGCTCGTGAGAAACTCGTATTAGTTTTATAATATATATTTATAGAAAAATATACTTAAGATATAAAATTAAAATAAAATAAAAGATGGTTTGATATATAAACCAAAAGTCCCACATTGGATTAAAATGAGCTTTAATCGATCTCGAGCTTTAATCGAGCTCGAGTCGAGTTTGAAACGAGCTTTAATCGAGTTCAAGTCGAGCTTGAAATGAGCTTTAATCGAGCTCAAGCTCGAGTCGAGCTCGAAAATTGAGTTTTCGAGTCGAGTTCAAGCTTCGATTTTTTAGCTCACGAGTTTCTCGAGCTCGAGTTTAGCCAAACTCGAGCAAACTCGAGCTCGACTCAGCTCATAAGCACTCTAAGACGGGTACACCAGAATATGCACGTAAAACCAATAATAAATTCTAAATGCCTCCCATTTCTTCTCCTCTCCCAGTAGAGGTGATAAAATGGTAGCAGTCTAAACGCGGAAAACGCAGTAGAGTTGTAGAAAGAGTGTCGAAAAAGGAAAACACTAGCTGTTGCTCGTCTGTCTAGCAGCTCCAAAAACCGCGTACAGAGGTCAGAGGTACGTAACTTTCTACCACACACCAACACTTTTAAAACACTGGTACGGACTGGATTAAATTAGACTATCAAAGGCTTTAATTAGATAGAGACAGCTGGGGGCCCTATATGGCTACTGCTGACGCTTACTTGATTTGACTTCAGGGTATCTTCCTACTATGAATCAGTGAGCAAAACTGGGCTGGTTTGGATGTGATTTTCAATGGTACGGCTACATAGTACATGTGTACAAAAGTGTTCAACTAGAAACAGGTACCACCAGCACCTTAAATTCTACAGTTCCCAGTCCCATATTTCTTAACGCTGCCGTGTCCATTTATTTTTTATTATATTAAAAAAATATATATATATGTACGTTAAATTTTATTAAATATTAAATTTTAAATTTAAAGATAAAAGTATTTTAAATCATATTTTGAAAATAGAGAAAATAGTCAAATACGTCGGTTTTTTTTTGCAAGGATTACCTTTAAATTGAAAATTGATTTTCTCGTATTTTATTTTATTTCATTGGCTTGGGCCTTATGACCACACGATTTTAAGCGCTCTACTTATAATGGGTGCTAATATCAATTGTTTGCTAAAGTCTTTTCCCCTCAACATTCCATAATTTCCCTTAAAACACTCGAATAGTCTATTAGTCTAGCCATCGAGCATATCTTATTTCTAGGTTCACCCAAAACTATTAAAATCATGCCAATTTTTTGATTGATGTTCTCACTACAATATTGATTGTTGGAAGCAAAATTTACCTACTAAGAGATATGAGATGGAGCAAGTTTACTGGGTAGCAACCCGTCCGGCCCGCCCACTTTGAGAAATGGTAGTAGTGTTTACTGTATAGTAAGTAGTGAAAAGCGGAAATGGGGACAGGAAAAAAAATAAAAAAAGACCTACTAAGAGAGAGGGGGGGATCTGAGAAGGACATGGAGTTGATTTTAATCTTGCTCTATTCCTATGGCTATATGTTTCCTACATAGTTTACGATAATCGTCAATTGAACGTGTTTTGGTAGTATTAATATTTACTCAAGCTGATATTTTCTAAACTGCTATGAAAAACTAAAACTTGGGCTCATCAAGTAGCAATGATTTATTTTAATTTATAGGAAGGAAATCAGGGTAAAGTAATAAGGATATTTGACTGATAATAGGGGTATCCGTTGGGTGATCGAGCATTGAATAATATGTGGATGGGTACAAAACTGTAAGTGGGATAACCGGATAAGGGTAAAGGCGGATCATCCCCTGCACGGTTGCACCAGCATTTGCAGCAAGAGTTGTCGTTCGCGTAATACTAAGTTAGCAACTAAACTTTGTAAACAGCAAGCCTCTGTAATACTGAGATCTACCAATGTCAAACAAATGGAATACGTAGTAGTAGTAGTAGTATAGAATGTTATTTGAAATGTTTAAGCAGCTATGACATTCAATGTAGTAGAGACCAAGTTTAAAACTTCGTGTACCAATGTATTTTACACAAAAAAAGACTTATGTTATGGGTGCATATCTTATGTTCGATAGTACATCAAACGCCAAGTCAATAAGCCAGCCAAGGGTAGGGCCCATCGTTGGCGCAAGACTTATCAATCTACATGGAGAGGTACAAAAGAAAGGGGGTGTGCGAAAACCCCATTATGAGAATATGAAGGTTTTATTGTCAGAAAGAAGAATGGGGGAACGAACAGAGAAGTTAACGGGTAGGATCATTAGTTGTCATTTTGTCAAAGAATTAAATCTTATGGTAGAGAAGAAAATCCCTAATTCTGAGAATGGAAGTTTCTAGGAAGAGAGTACATTGGAATCAAAATCCAATATTCAGAGATGTGCTTAGGTAATGGCTTATCTTTTTACATAAGACAAGTATTCAGCCGATGTTGACTACAAAGGAATGGGCACACTGGCAGTAGGGCACTGGCTTTTCTAATTTTTTTTTTCAAGCGTAAACTTTATAATAATTGATGCCACATCGTAAGCAAATTTGAAATTCACCATAGAAATGGAAGGCATCTTTGTTAACAAGTGAAAACCTACTTCACCACTGGCAAGACAACCAAGCCAATGTAATATGTAATTGAAAACAAATGACCATATACTTATATGATGTCACATACAAGATATGATCACATTACAATGCTTTATGTCAAGGTTGATCTGGTTTTATAACTAGAAAAGAAATATCAGAGCATAAGAAACTGCTACATCTTCATACTTCAGAAAATATTTGATTTTCATTTTGATAGAAAAAAAGATCACGCATTTGGCTTCCCAGTCCTCGTCAAACCTTTTCTTCTCCACCAATAACCTTATGCCCATTGTGTTCGGAATGAAAAAACTCACACACTCTGAAAATCGTTGATACCCACAGCTAGTTTTTCGTATATATATACTTACAAATATAGAGAATAAATATGTACATCGAGAATATAAAAAAAAGCCTAAAAGTTATTATATATTAATCAAGCTTCACAACCTAACACGCTGATCATACCGCATTATTATCATACTTCAACCAGAGTGTGATTACCACATCTACATTGCGGGTTAAGATCAGTTACTGACTCGGGGGAAGTCATTCCCACTGGTACAGCTTAACCATGAAAGTGCAACCTACGTAAATAAACCAAAGTGCAGGTGTACCACAGCTTGCATTCTAGTAAGTAGTGAGCTGCTAAGCATCAGCTCATGATTTAAGCAATGAATGACCAAAAGGTTGTATCAGGTGCAAGAGAGTTTCTGCATTTCAACAATAACACGGGGAAAATAAAATGATTTTACTAGCATGTTGTAAATTCAACCAATTCCGGAAAACATGGACATAAAGTTCTGTGTCAAACTAACTTTAATCAATCGAAAACTACCAGAGGCAATATCTGAAATGTTCGCGAATTCTCAGTTTTTTCTGTGACATTTTCCATTATTAAAACAATTCAATCTAAACGAGATTTTCTGGATCTTTACCTTTGGCTAGTTTAGCAATAGAGCGGATACTAACTAATTCCTTCACTTCTGTACCTTTCTCATGATATAGTCCTAATCATCTCAAACATACAGGATGCAACTAGTGTTGTCAAGCACTCAGAAACAAGAACTTTCATGATTCACAAGATAACCCGAAGGTCAGATACATCGAAGAATTATAAGAAATCTTATGCATTATACTAACATACTAGGCAAAATATCCAATAGAAATAATCTCAAAGTAACATCATACTATTGCAAATATAAGAAGCGCAAATAGTATGATGTCAAATTCAATTTCAAGTTGGTGTAGAATAATAGCAATGGAGAATAAACACCAACTGAAAATCATGCACAACCACCCTTAATGTTGAGAAACTCCCATTTAGCCCATGATTTCAGAATTGAGACAGGATGCCATATGGAAATGAAGTATTATTTATTGATTCCCTCTATGAACTCAAATGGCTGATTACGGATTCATACACCATAAATTTACTTAAATATACATCATCTTGCAGCAACTGCAGAGCAGAGGAAATCTAGAATTAGAAATAATATCATGACAAAAGTATAAATTCACAGGGAGAGACGTCGGAAGCATAGTATATAATCAGACCTCGTTATGATCATGAAGCAAAATTGGAAAAACCCCAAAGAGGGAATCCTTCTGTCTCATAAATCTAGCATCAGTTGTAGAGGCTATAATTTTAGGCTTCCCAAGTTTTCCTCCTACCGCTGTAATAGCTTGGACAAAAGGAGACCACTATGGGTTGGTTTCATCAGTTGATGTCATCAAAGTGTGACTCCAGAAATCTCTATTTGGTCCTTTTTCAACAATCTGGATGAGATTAAGTAAATTTACACCTTCATTTAATTCAGCAAGTAGTTGCAAGATAAAGAGAAAAGTGAACAATCAAACTTCTAAAACAGAACTAGAAGAGCACCAATGCAGCAATAAACCATAATCCAAGTAATAAAAAACAAATAAGCAACAGAGAAGACAGAAACATAGATTCAATCACAAGCTCCACACAAGTTACATCAAAGCACTGAACTCCAATTGCCTATTCTGGATATTACCTCAGTTGCTTGGGGATCAGGGAGTCTAACATATTTTTAACCCCACATTCCCCAACATCTGGAAGAGAACTGTTATGACACTAAATGTTCTGGAGCACTCAATCTTTAGAATCAATAAGGCTATTGATACAATCAAACTTCCCATAATTTATTGTTCATTTAACCTACAAAACTGGTGGCCAATTGAGCAAATATGTCCCTGTCAATGTATCATAGGAACTATAAGAGACCTTCAAAGACTCTTGAGTTTTGAGAACGAGCAATTTGCCTATGAAATTTCCTTTCAAGTTTTTCCACTATTGCCTAGTATGATTTTGGCCTTGATCAGAGCACAAAATCTTTGCCCTCTCGCCTCCTACGTCGGCCACATGAAAGCAGTTTGGCATCAGGTGCAAACACAGACATTGAGCAGTTTTTGTTGAGACATCAGTGTTCTCTGAAGCGCTCTCCAAAACCTAACTGACTGCCTTCATTAAGAGTCTAGAGAAAATAAATCATATATTAAAAAAGGAATTCCTAGAAAAGATTTTCAATCCAATGGCATACACAGAGAAAACATAGCTCAACTTTAATAAAAGGAATAAAAGGATTATGTCCTACCCAAATAATTCTAACATGCTTGCACTATTGCCAGTATAAATTAGTTTTAAATAATTAAACTTTGACAATAAGAATGGAAATATGGGATAAACAAAGTATACTTCTAAACAATGCAAATGACCCCTAAGCATGAAAGGCACAAGGTGAAGTGCAACAAAGAAGATCGGAACAAAAAGTAACAAGGATAGATCCTAATTTTCGCAGGAATTATAGGTCTCTTATCAACTGCAATCAATAAGACTAACACTAATTGCAATCAATGTAGTATTTAGCTTTAACAAAACTGCATTCAGGCAAAAGCTCAATATTTGTACAATTAATCTCTGTCTAATAAGAACATACAAAGGCCCTTGTATAGGGTTATTAGGCTAACAAAACCCTAAAAAGATAAGATTGTAAAATTAATAAAAGATATTAAATTCTAATTATGCTAGTAAAATAAAAGAAATAATTAAAACTATTATAGATTTATAATACATAAAATCAGGCAACCAAGGGCCATCAGTGATGGGCATGACAAAGGAAAGGCCATCATGACTACCCATGTATAAAAAAAGCCTAGTACTCAAGGAAAGAATAAGGGGCATTGACATTGGTAATAGGCGCTGACGATGTGTATAGGCAGACTCCATGCCAAGGCCATTCATAAAACCAATTCAAGGCATGCACAGCCAAGGGCCAAGCCCAAGAATGAGGTGTAGCTAAGAAGTTAAGGCATGTATAGCCAAAGGCTAGGAAATACGGGGTCAAGGGCAAAGCAAAACATGGGCATTATTACGCCTAGCCAAGGCATGGGCTAAGGCATGAAAATGCATAGGGAAAAGGCTTGAGGCTTGCACAAACACATAGAGCCATGTCACGAGGCTAAATAGCTAAGGAAGTTACCAAATTGGTCTTTTGGAGTCCTATAAGGCTTATGGAAAGCACCTGGAAGTGTAACCCACCACGTATGTTAGAGTCAAAAGGTCTGAAATTTAAAGGTTACAATACATCCAGAGTGATTTAGGAAATAGGAAAAAAAATTGAAATATAACTAGCGGTGGGAGATTCCTCTAGGGTTATATAAAGCAATTTGAAAGCATTAATAGTCTACTATTTGGTTTAAAAGGATTGAAACTAACACTAAATAAGGCATTTTGACAATTGGATGAAAGGGTAGTTAGGAGTTGAAAAAGATGATTTCAACCACCGAATCAGCCTCCAAACATCTTATGAGGTCCATGGGAAGCATATATTTTGTTACTTCATCGAATTGGAAGAAGTCAAAAAATGGCAGAAATTTGAAGGCTAATATACACAATTTCAGGCAAATTTGGATTATATTTCAAAACTTAACCAGTGATAAGGGATGCAAGTTATTTTAGAACCAATCACAACTTACTAGTCAATCTCAAAAGTAGAGAACAAGTTAGAGCCTCAATAGCATGAATTGGTTGGATGGAGTATAGAACTGAAAGAAAGGCTTCCAATCACCCAAAAGGCTTATTAGTGATTTATGGAACGCACGTGAAGTGCCGTGACGTCTAACCTAGGATCCTATTTATTCAAAGGTTTTACACGATTTCATAGCTTTTTCAAGAATTTTGTTGAAACTAAAAGGAGCTAAGAGATTCATTTAAGATCATATTAGATGATTTGGAACCATAAACAATTCACTAATATATTCCTACACGCAACATCACAAGGGTGAAAAGGATTATGAAATAGTTGATAATATGGCATAAACTTTGGAACCATCAAATTCACTAATGTTTCCCTACATACAACACAAGAATGATAAGATTATACAAGAGTTGATGATGTGGCATGAATCCATTTCTTTATTTTTAAATATAAAATTCCTTGTTTTTTTCCACTTGCAACACACTTTTTCTCACATACCAAGGTAACGGAGAGTGAAACAAAGAAGGGCATGTGACAAACTTAATTAATTATCTAATGACCCATCCTACCCCTAACCTCGTCCTTATGAATCAAGACTTCATAGTTATCTTTATGACTTTATGTAGGTCATCTCTTCGTTTTGCCTTCCTCTTTTCTTTTTTTTTTTTATTCAAAAGAGATAAAAGATCGAGAAATCAAAACAAAAAAAACCCAACAAACCGAACAAAGCAACCAACTAGTTAGTAGGGACTAAACGTGGTGTTGAAACTCCCCACAAATCCTCCATAACCAGCTTACATAACTCTCCGGGCAAAGGGTCCAGAATCTTGAAGTGAGGTGTAAGGTTTACACCATGATTAGCAAACCAATCAGCTACTATATTTTCCCCTCTGTAAATGTAACAACTTTGATTTCCCAATCCTGCAACTTCGTTTTGCCTTCCTCATAACGTAGAGGATTTACATGTGAATTTGTAGTTGTCTTTGGTTAATTACAGGGCCTTGGGTTTCCAAAGTTAATAGTTAATCAGTTGGCTATCATGGTTCATTAATCCTTTTTGTTTAGTTTGCTTGTCAGAAGTAAGTTAGAACTATATCCTGCAGATATGAGTCATACGTCAACATTGGACGTTTATGAAATAAGATTCGGATGGTGAAATTTTTTTCTTTGGGAGAACTTTGTTAAGGTTCAAACTAGTTGTTAACTAGGGTTTTAGGGACGTTGTAAGATCAAAATTTTAAGTTATTTCCTTCTAAGCTTATTCATTGTTTTTCCACTATTATAATCACTTAAATCCTTCCATCCATTAAAGGGTCATATAATTCACATTACCATCAAAGGTTACTTTAATTTGGAGGATAGGATCTTTACTTTTATGTCTTCTCATGACTATCAAAAGATGCTAAGACTACATTCAATGCCTAAAAACCTTGATGACACCACACTAATGTTCAACTATATTATACTTCATCATAACACCTCTCTTCCTATGATCATACTAGTAACTTAAGCTATGATTTTCCAACTACTCATAACAATTAGGAATTTCTCATAATCTATGGATTGCCAAGAGTGCATGATATTGAAATAAAGCTTATAAAACAAAATAAAACACCACAACTAAATACCAAACATTTAGTGTTATTTTAAGGTCCTTTGGCCTTGTGTACTCTATTAATTGCAATATCAGGGGATGCACATGTTTTTAGCAACCCATGTCACAAGGAGAGAAATAGAGAGTTATAAGAAGGATAAGAAAAGAGATAGAGAGAAAACAAGTACAAAATGGTACTGTTGCAATTGTTTTGAGACTTCCCAAAAGGAAAGCGTTGCAACTAAAAGAATGGGTGAAATATTTAACTCCCTCTGTCTCTCAATACTTCTTACTCCATTTTTGGGTATGGAACACATCTAATTTTCTCCATCTCCCGTATAAAATTACGGAGTACCTAATATACCACATCACATCTACTTTTACTCTTTTCAATAAAAATCTAATCATCACCACACCCACTATATACTCTCTTCTTGATATATGTGCCAAAAGAAAATGTGAAATCCATTAAGAGGACAAGACAAGAGAGATTAATAAGGAAACACAAAACCATGCGGTCTTTCTAAAGAAACTCCAACCAAATACTATCTTTAAAAAATAATAACAACCTAGGGGGGAAGATAAATCATATGAAACGGGAGCATTACAAAAATCTAGTTGTAGTTTCGCCATGGCATAAAAGGCCATACACCAGGCTAGGTCGAAGAGAACTTCTAGAAGCATGTAACAAGTACACAACACTACAAATAAAAAAAAGCTCCAAAAAACAGCTAATATAGACAGATCACCAGGCTAAGACCATGGAAAAATAGACAAACCAATCTAGAAAAAATATAACACTAATGAGCTTTAACCAACTTTTAGCTTTTTGCTTTTAGTTTTAAGTTTTAAAAATTATATGATTAGTTGTTAAGAGGATTTAAAATTGGCCATACATATCATAATCATGATACCTAGAAACAGCTTTTGTGGTTTCCACATTTTTCCTTCTACCTCCATTTCATAAAAATTGCAACACTTTGATCTTCACATTTGCCAAGACAATAACCTGACCATTAATATCTCTAATTTTGAAAAAAATGTACTATTATTATGAAAAAATGTACTATTAAGAGTATACACTGAGATTAACCCATGAACATATTATATGGTAAAAAATCTTTTTTTATGTGAGTAACAAAATTTGTCAAAATCTAGTACATGAAAAGTGTGAAAACTAAAAGTCATGCAACTTTATAACAAAAAAAGAAGTATTATGAGAAACTACAAATATAAGGCATTAATTAGGCCCTAAATCTTTACAAAGCAAAAGGAAACCAATTATGAAAGACAAAAAAACAATCAAACCAAATAACATGTAAAATAACAGTCATATCAGCCAATCAGAGAAGTTCCCAACTGTGGCTAACGATACAGGTGACACAGAGAAAGCCTAGACAGAAGCCGAAGAGTGAGAGGGGAACGTATGGGGCACAAATGGCTTAAAAGAGGTAAAGACAGAAGAAAAACGAGGCTCAAAGATAGGGGCCAGCAAAGAAAATACAGAACCAACATCATTGAAGGAAGAGAGGCATTGAAGCATCCAGTGACATGAAGAAGAGAGATTGGGTATGCCTATTGTAGGGCCAACATCTATGGGGTATAGCTGAGGCTCTGGCAGCTACATAATCATCCATTGCTAACTGTTGTTGTGGCTCAACCAGCCCAGTAGCTTAAGGGGCCATGAGAGCCACACAAACCCTAGCAGAAAGCAGAAGTCGTTCCCTAAGTTTCTAAACAAAAGAGTCAGATTGTTGCAAAATTGACAAATCAATACATTGTTACAAAGTTGACAAATCAAGGCCAAAAGTTACCTTATTCAATAAGAGGAAGAATCTGAAGTCTTTAAGATAGAACTTAGGGGCGCTGGGTAAAGTAACTTATCTCAGGGATTTAACACTCTAGAACAAAACTGAGTTAACATCTACACAATCAGGACCCATTTTTCTTCAATAAAAGTATCCTCACTCTTGTTCTTATCTATAATCCTTTTAACGTTTTGTTCCATCAACACCAATTCCAAAGAGCTAAAATCATCAAAAAAAAAATATCTTGGCTATAAGTATAGTTGTATTGACAGATAATGCAACATAAATATAAAACAAAACCTGGAATGTCATGTTTCTTGATGCAGGAGCCCACTCAAGAGCAGTTCTATATCTAATAATCTCCGTATCCAAGTGACAACTGAATATTAAAACCTGCAACGGACCCTGATGGCTGCATGTTCATAGCAAACCCCTGCATCATGCAACTGATTATTTTTTTTGAGTGCAAATACTACAAAAGAATCAATAAAAAAATAAAAAGATGAGCAAATATGACTGGCATTAGAGGTGGGGAAAGCCAGCATCGGAAACTGACATTGAAGGTGAGAATGCCAGCATTGAAAAACACAAGATTAACGGATATAATCGTTATAATGTGGGAATGAGCGGCCCATCCTCTCTTGACCAAATCAAACTGAGATTCCCTGAATTTAGTAATCAATCTCAACACCCATCATTAGATTCTCCATAGCAGGTCCCCACTCGCCAATAGCCTTAAACGTCACACACTCATCGGTGGGAGAAGCATGCCCAACATTCAGTTTCTCAAACTCCTTCTACTCCACCAACTTTGCCGCCCCATCGAATCCTCCTCCTGGAGTACATGTGACAGGTAGACCGTCCTCATCGCCTCCTTCAACCCCGGAGTTTTCGAAGGTTCCAGATGGGCTCCAGATACTGTAATTTGATGCACTTGTCGTCCTGGGCCCCACGCCCGAATCTTTTTCCGTCCGCAGTACGCACAGAGGAAAATGGAGGGTGGGTCCATTCGTCGGGTTCCGTAGGGACGGAGTCGAGGTGGGAGTTGAAGAGGATAGAAGGGAGGTCGGGCCTTGAACTGGGTCAAGAGACTATGAGAACGGGCTTTTCGGGAACAAAATCAAGTGTGCGTGTGTGGAGGCCGATGGAGCGAGCTTGGGAAATGAGGAAGGAGATAGGGGCGGTGTAATTCGGATTCGGGTGGGGCGTATTGAAACGGAGATAGGTTTGGAATGGGGAGATGAATCAGATGATGGATTGTTGTAGATGTTGGTCAGCCGAAACCTAAGCAGAGAGCCAGAGACGAACAATAGTTGGAATGTAGGAAGACCAATAGTCGGTGCCTCGGTGGGGAATGGAGAGGATTACAGAGATTCGCATTCACGGACTCACTCCACTCTCAACTGTAACACACTTGAGAGTTAGAGTTTACAGTTTCCTTGTCCAAATGAATGATTCAAACCCCCGCTACATATCCTTTTTGCATCATTTTCAACTTAATATTGCACATTTTCTAAAAAAAAACGACATATAATAAGAAATAGAGGGATTGTAATTTGAAAAAAAAATTAGGAGAAATAAATTCTTTATATATATATTTTTTATTATTAATGGTTTATAGATAATATTGGGCTATGGGTAAAAAAAACATTTATCACGAGATTGTGAAGTGACTATTTTAAACAAAAATAATAAAATAAAGGTATAAAAAGCATGTATATACATTGATATTGTCTATCTTTGGCGTATGACCTCAATGTGGAGATTTGAAGGGCACTTCGAGAGTCATAGAGGTCGGCTTGAGTCTAATGCCAAGGTGAAGTGACGATAGTGGACAATATGAAACCCACCCCTTAGGTCTGTTTGCTTAGGATCCCATTAAGTCGGTACGAGGCTCATGCTTCCCAAACATCACACATTTTTTAGGTCATTAGTCAACAACTCTCTAGACAATGAAACAAGGGCGACTTCACATTGTTTTTGACATGTTATATTTGTTAGAGGCAATCAAAGTATATTTACCAACAAATTACATAATGCTATAGTTCGTATATATGTTTTGTTTATTATTGATTTTCAGAAGTCATTCATAAGATCATGCACCTTTCGTCCTATTTTGAAAGAAAAAGCAATACATGTGGTTGAATCCAACCTATTCTTGAAATAAACAACTCGTACGCACTTCTTTCTAAAAAAGATCAATACAGCAGACACTACACTGAGATTTATTAGATTTGTTGCTAAAATATTAGTATTAATCCTAAAACTCCTGGCATATGGCAATGACCCAAGAAAACGAAAGAATCGTTTACATTTTTCATATGAAATGTGTATAAAAATATTTACTTAGATAAATTTAATAATGAAATGAGTATGAAATAAAGCTTTCTCATGCCATTAATTTGTTAGTTATGTTTGGTGCGAAACATCTTGATTTACGTATAAAAGTTGTATGTTAACATAAATTAGTATAAAGATACAATTAAAATAAAAATAAAAAATTGGTCTAACCTAAGGTAAATAAAATAAAACCTAATCTAAAGGGCCTATAAGCAAGGAAAAAAAAAAAGAGAAGAAAAAAAGACGGGACAGTTTGGTGGCTGACGAAGTAAGAAAAGCAGTTAAGAGCGTTATAAAACAGCGGGTATTCAAAGCAATTTGTTCTCTTTTTAGAAGCCTATAAATTGGATGACAACCTCATAATTCCTTTGAAGTTTTATTAACAAAGAAAATTAAAACAGATCCTTTGAGTAGAATTGCCGCCGGCTGGCCTTGTTCAGTTCGCTGGTAAAGTCCTCTGCTTCTCGATTCCCTATTAATTTGATTTACTTGTGTTTGATCACGCGAATCTCCGCTGTTCTCTGTATAATTGTTTGGATCCATATTGGTTTGATCTGTTTTGTAAGAGATCTGATTGAATCATTCATGTTTTATGTGATGAGATCATTGAAATTTCTGCTACTGAAACAATTCTGGTGTATAAAGGTCGAATCTTTGCTGATGCTCAGAGAATTGTGTATGTTGAAGTGTTGATTAGGAAACTCAAACAAGTACATTATAGATCTTGATGGTAGAATTTCTTATATGCACTCGGGTGGTGCACCATGCGGTAACTTTTGTTCATTTCAAAATCAAATGAACAAATGTTTACCAAATAAAGTATATGGTTGGATACACGTACACATAACTCTAGATACATCCTGGTGCATGTGTAGATATTCTATATAAAATGTAACGAGATCTTATGTTTTGTGTTTGGTGCAGTGAAATCATCACAACCATGGGATCTGTTACCGACGCTACAAACACGGTATGCGTTTGAAACATAATCTCTAATGTTTAGTACTCTTCAATGACTGACTGACTGACTGACCTCTGTTATGCAATCTGGATTATGATGATGATTGATGATGCTTGCAGGAATCTGGAAGCAAGAAGATCACTGTCATTTTTGTACTTGGTAACTTGTCCATTCTCCATGCTAATTAATTTTATTCCTACAAGATCTATATGTTGCTTGACTTATCATTAGCTTTTCATTCCTCTTATTATCTGACCAGGTGGTCCTGGCAGCGGAAAAGGCACCCAGTGCACAAATATTGTCCAAAATTTCGGTTACACTCATCTAAGTGCTGGAGACCTTTTACGAGCAGAGATTAGATCTGGTTCTGAGAATGTGTACACTTTCTTTCTATTATATAAGAGATTTGCACTTCTTGTTTGTTGGGTATGGGGATGAATCATGAGATCTAATCCTTTTTTTATGCCTCACTGCTTGCTAGACTACTTGCAGTCTATGATCCCTTATCATTCTTACTTTTGGCATGACACTTACTGCTTTCAAATTTTCATTATGTGGATAACTTTGGCTTCATTCCAAATAGCTTTGCTTGTTTAATGACTTAAGTTGCATATCAATATCTGGTGCTTAGAACTATGATCCAAAACATGATCAATGAGGGAAAGATTGTACCTGCTGAGGTGACCATAAAACTTCTTCAGCAAGCTATTCAAGAGAGTGGCAATGAAAATTTTCTGATTGATGGTTTTCCTCGCAACGAGGAGAATCGTGCATCCTTTGAATCTATTGTAAAGCTTTTCACTCATCCCCTATCGTATTTGGTGAAAGTTTTGTTATTTTAACGCTTGTTGAATCCTTTTCTCTTTAATATACCTTTCTACAGACGGGAATAGTGCCAGAAATTGTTCTGTTTTTTGATTGTTCTGAGGAGGAGATGGAGAAGCGTCTGCTGAACAGAAACCAGGTTAGACAGAAATTAACCGGCTTCTTCAGTTCTTTAGTTGAACATTTTATAATGGCCTGATTTGATGTTCATTTTTTTAATCTAAATAATCTCCATTCATGTTGTGAAGGGGAGGGAAGATGATAATATTGAAACCATAAGGAAGCGGTTCAAGGTATACATGGAATCCAGCCTCCCGGTTATTCAGTACTATGACTCTCTTGGAAAAGTTAGAAAGGTAATCTCTAGTCTACATGTCCTTTAACAAGTTTTTACGCCTGTCTTCATTCACTCACTGCTTGTCCAAACTAATTTGTTCAAATCTTCATTCTCCTCCTATAGATTGATGCGGGCAAGCCAGTAGATACTGTATTTGAGGAGGTTAAAGCTATATTTGAGAAGGTAAGAATTTTAACATCTACCCATGACCTAGTTAATAGGAGCAGTAGGTGTTTTTAGCAAAGTATGAAATCTGTCGTAAGAATGAAATAGGTTCACTTTCATTTTATAGGTCATTTTTCTTGCCATGAAGCTTGTGAACTTGTTATTATTATGACTAATTGATACGTTTCAGGTTGCTGCCTAGGTGCCTTAAAGCTTTATTTTGGTGGTATGAACACAGCACCATATGTTCCTACTTTTTTCTCTCCCCCTGATTTTCTGCAAGGGAGAAACCTGTACTTTAAGCCTGATTCCTAAAGGAATACATATGTATAGTTACCAAAAAGACCATGGATTTTATATTCAGTGCATTACAGTAATCTTTGGCTTATTTAAAACTTCATATATCAGTTGAAGTGAACAATTCATTGGAAAATGTGATGCCGAAATTCCTGTAAAAAATCTGATACATGATTTTATTCTGAGGTGCGTGAAATATTTGAATTCTCGAATATGTCAATGCTACATGACTTCTCAAATCCTACTTATATGTATTTTGTGAGTCCAGATCCCTCTTAGGCTTTTGTATGTCATGTGATGGAAGTAGGACAAATTTAAGACATGATTTATTTGGTGGAGAAACAGCAAAACCAGATTTTATGAAAGTTATTTTAGGCTCACTACTGAGAGGCCAACACCTATACCTTGAGAACATTTGAAGAAGTAGCTTGTTGAATCTCAGCTTAACCTCGTTGGTTAGGTTTTTGCAAGAGCCACCAACGTCCTCAAATAACATGGACCAAACCTTCGTTTTATCTGGATATTGCGAAGAAATCTCAGAATTTGGACCTTCTTTTGCTTCTCTTAGCTTTCTCTATTTGAAACGGATAACTCCTTTTCTTCTGATTCTCCTATATCTAGAACTTCCTAAGTATCCAAGCTCACTTCATCGTCTAGTTGTTACAGCAATAGAGATTTCCTTATGAATCACTCATGCAATCCAAACGGTGAAGTTCTGAAGTTGGTACAAGGTGAAAGAATTTGTGGGCATCGATCTCTAGCTCAAAAAAAGTTGAGGCAGCGAGTGTAGATGAATGTGAGATTCATGGAAGCATTAAACAGGAGGATGATGAGAAGAAAGGCTTCCGTATTGGATGGTGCTGAATTACTGATTGCTGAGAATAGGGGAGAAAATAGACATTATTTGGAGGATCAGCGTAGTTGCTCGAGTTGATTGCTCAAGTTGTCTACAATGGTTCATGACTCCATGCTTGCATAGTTGCATATATATACAATGATTGCTTCAAGTTGTATACAATGGTTCATGACTCCGTACACTATTGGCGTTGCCCGTTGCTTGTACTTGTACAGTAGTGCGCATATTGAAGAAATGAAGACATTAAACAATCATGAGCTGGAGAAGATGTCATTGCTTGAGTGAAAAGAATGTTACAGAGGTTTTGCTTAGCATTTGTCGAGGGAAAGCTGGGGACTTGGGGGAGAAAAGGGTGAGCTCGTGAAACGAAAAGAGGAATGTTTTTGGAGGTGTGAGATAAGCGAAAATCTTACAAAAAATAAAATCTATAGCAATATATCATATTATCATTTAGTACACTTATATGAAAGTCAATATTACTTTGTACCCCAACCTTAATATCCGTGTTAGGGTATACCCCCTGTTATGGCTAGTGATGCTCCTCTTGCTCAATGTAGGGTTGGTGGTATAGTTAAAGTCAATCTATACTAATATATTATAATATAATTTGAATTTGAATTAGAGACCAACCGGAGGTAAATTAGGAATATTATTGGCCACCAATTTGAAGAACACAATTTTCGAAATCTTCCATCTCATAAACTATCAGTACCACCATCGCAAAAAACGTTATAGGAGAAGACTTCTTAACAAACTTATCGCAAAAAACATTATAGGAGAAGACTTCTCAACAAACTTTCTTTTATACGTTTCCCTTCTCCTTAAAACCTCACCAAAAACTCGTTCTCTCTCCCTCTCTCTTTCCAACGCACACTCACAAACCCTCGATACAAAACACCCCTAACTCAAAACTCAATCCCCTATTTTCATCAATCAATTAAGAGTCATGTGGCAACGATCGTACAGTAAGAATGATGAGGAAGGAGGATCTCAGCAACTGTACACTGTGATGCTCGAAAGCCCAGCTCTCCGCTGGGGTATCATCAGGAAAGTCTACTCAATCATTGCATTCCAACTTCTTGCTACCATTGCTGTTGCTGCTGTTATTGTTCATTATCAACCTATTCTACCAATGGCGGTTTGGCTTGCTACATCGTCCTCATTATCACTCCTTTCATTGGTGACTACTTTATTTTTCTTTGTTGGGCTTTCTTGACAAAGTTATTTTTTAACTAATGAAATATATCAACTTAGTTGTTACAAACAAACACTATTGTGTCTTTATTTTTCATTCCTCATAAAATTACATATTTTATTTAAATTGTAAACATTGTTAAATAACCAACCCATGAGGATATCTAGGTATACAATATAAGTGTATAACACACCACACCATGCTAAAATGAACAAAGGTATTCATAAAATTGTCCAACACACCTACTTAACCCAAACATGTAAATTATAATAATATAATAAAAATATGTTTCATTTACCCATGTGGGCGAAACGTTGACTTTTAATGTTTGACAAAGCACTAATGATGTGAATCTAGGTATTGAAACCTTAATCCACACAAAAGGGATAGAACTAGATAGAAAACCCTCTAAAGCTACGCACCAAAGGTTTAAAATCTAGGGCGAAAGTTTAAGAATTGATTAAAGCAAAGCACCCTCAATTCCTACACTTCCTCACGTGAATCTAAAGCTTTAAGCACCAATTCACAACTCTTTGTTACACACAAAGAAAAACAACAAACTCTCTAAGTTTATTGAAGAATATATAGAAAAGAATCTCCAAATCTGATTTTTCCAAGCTTGGGTGCACATCTATTTATACCCATAGTTTGAGAGTTTCAATCATATTATGACTAGGCCTCCTACTTGTAAAAGGACTCCTAATAACCAATAGGATAATGCCACCTATTTATTACATAATCCTACCAAAACTCTAACACTATCTTATCTTAATTAGAATCTTATCCTATCTAAAAAGATAATATTACAAATTAACTACTCTAATCCTATTTTATTTAAAGTAAAACACTAAATATCCAATCCCATGTGTGTAGCCACGTCCATACCAATGCCATGTTACTTGCCATGTCACTTAAGTCGTAATAAAGCACCGATAAGATGTAATAAGCACATCTCAATGTAACAAGCACCTCCCCTTGTCTTAAAATTTTCCTCCTTGGTCAAAATTTTCAATCTTCGAAAATTACTCCAAGATTTTAGCTTTTGATCAAGGCCTTCCATCAATCATCACCTCCATGGCTTCCACACATTATAGAATCATAAAACCTAAAAAAGGAAAGTTTGAAAACACACCTATGCCTAAAATGAGAAAAACCCTATCAAATGAAATGGGAGAAAACTCATAGGCAAAACCAACTTATTCCCCATGTCCACCAATCCTCATTCACATTTGCATGTTATCATGCACATGCAAATGTTCCCCTTTGATGCACCTAGAAGATTCGTGTCTCCATAAGCCAACAACTCTCCCATGGTAACATCCTTCTTTGAAGCTTCAATCAACCCTTCGAAGTTGATATCCCCTATCATATCATCCTCCTCTTCTTCAAAAGAGTTTGTCCTCAAACCTCGAAGTTGATCATCAGGCACATAAGGTGCTAAGTCGCCTATATTGAATGTGGCGTGAACTCCATAGTCTCCAGGCAACTCAAGCTTATATGCATTATCACCCACCTTACTAATGATTTTGAATGGACCATCACACCTAGGCATAAGCTTGTTCTTACGTTGATTAGGAAATCTTTCCTTCCTCAAGTGCAACCAAACCAAGTCTCCCTCCTTGTAAGTATGTTGAGTCTTGTGTTTGTTAGCTCTAGCCTTATAGATATCATTGACCTTCTCAATCCTTGCTCTCACTTGGGCGTGAAGCTTCTGCATATAGTCAACCTTGGCCTTCGCATCCTTGTGAACTAATTCCCCTTTGGGAATCCCCATGAAATCAATAGGTAATCTTGGGTTCACTCCATAGACAACCTCGAATGGTGAATGTTTTGTTGCATAGGTTGGAGATCTGTTGTAGGCAAACTCTGCATGTGCTAGCTTCAAATCCCAATCCTTTTGTGTTTTACTCACCAAACCACGTAAGAGAACACCTAAAGTTCAATTCGTGACTTCTGTCTGTCCATCTGTCTGGGGATGATAAGAAGTGCTAAATAAAAGCTTAGTCCCTATCAATCTCCATAATGATTTCCAGAAATAGCTCATGAACTTCGTGTCTCTGTCACTCACAATCGTCTTTGGAACTCCATGCAAGCGAATGATGTCTCTAAAGTACAAATCTGCAACATTCATTGCATCATCTGTTTTATGGCATGGTGTGAAGTGTGCCATCTTGGAGAACCTATCAACCACCACCATGATTGAATCCTTCCCCCTAGCAGTTCTTGGCAACCCCACAATAAAGTCCATAGACACGTCCTCCCAAGGAAACTCCGGAACAGGCAATGGAGTATAAAGACCTTGGTGAAAAGTTTTGACACGTTGCACATTGAGATAGGATGGCTCCAACATCTACAATCATCTTTGGCCAATAGAAGTGTTCTTGGAGCATAGCCAAAGTCTTTGTGATCCCAAAGTGTCCTGCTATTCCTCCACCATGTGCTTCTCTCACGAGCAATTCACGAATTGAGCACCTAGGAATGCACAATTGATTTCCCTTAAACAAGAAACCATCATGAAGAACATAGGAACCCATGGCCCCTTTGTTGATTTCTTGCATGATTGGCCCAAAATTCTCATCTTGGTCATAATATTGTGTAATGAGATCCAAACCAAGTAATTTGGAGTTTAGGACACCTAGCAACGAATACCTCCTTGAAAGTGCATCTGCCACCACATTAGACTTGCCGTCCTTATACTTCGAAGAAAAGTGAAAGGATTGTAAGAATTCAACCCACTTGGCATGTCGTGGATTAAGCTTGTGTTGGCCATTGATGTGCTTCAAAGCTTCATGATCAGAATGCAATATAAAGTGATTTGGCCTTAGATAGTGACTCCAATGGTCCAAAGCCATTACAATTGCATAAAATTCCTTGTCATAAGTTGAGTAGTTCAATTTGGCCCCATTAAGCTTCTCACTAAAATATGCAATGGGCCTCTTCCCTTGAATGAGCACAGCGCCAATTCCAACTCCACTAGCATCAGTCTCCACCTCGAAAGGTCTAGAGAAATCTGGCAAGGCTAGAATAGGTGTATGACATAGCATCTCCTTAATAGCTTCAAAGGCCTTGTTTGCATCTCTAGTCCATTCAAACTTCTTGTCCTTCTTGATACATTCAGTCATAGGAGCAACAATGGACGAGAAATTCTTCACGAACCTTCGATAGAATGAGGCTAGCCCATGAAAAGCACGCACCTCTGTCATATTTTTAGGAATAGGCCATGACTTTATTGCTTCCACCTTGGATGGATCCACCGAAACCCCATCCTTGGACACAATATAGCCCAAAAACGTGACACTAGGCACCATGAAGTAGCACTTTTCGAGCTTAGCATACAATTTCTGTTTTCTCAAAACCTCAAACACACTCCTTAGGTGGCTTAGATGATCATCAATAGAAGTGCTATAAATTAGAATATCATCTAAGTAAACAACAACAAATTTACCTAGGAATGGTTTTAAGACTTCATTCATCAAACGCATGAAGGTACTAGGTGCATTAGTTAAGCCAAAAGGCATAACCAACCATTCATAAAGCCCAAGTTTTGTTTTGAAACTTGTCTTCCATTCATCACCTTCCTTCATTCGTATTTGATGATATCCACTTCGAAGATCGATCTTGGAGAAGACTTGCGCACCATACAACTCATCTAATAAATCATCAAGTCTGGGAATAGGAAACCTATATTTGATGGTGATGTTGTTTACAGCCCTCGAATCAATGCACATCCTCCAAGTTCCATCTTTCTTTGGCACAATCAAAGTAGGCACTGCACAAGGACTCATACTCTCCCTTACATACCCACGTGCCATGAGTTCTTCGATTTGCCTTTGAATTTCCTTTGTTTCTTCCGGATTGCACCTATAAGCTGGCTTGTTAGGTATTTGTGCTCCCAAAATGAGATCAATTTGATGTTCAATCCCTCGAATTGGTGGTAAGCCCGGAGGCAAATCATCAGGAAAAACATCTTCAAACTCGGTGAGTAATGGTGTCAAAGATCTTGGAACCACGTGGGCTCCGTTTTCTACCTCCTTAGCCACCAGCACATAAACCATGCTACTTGCCTTTGCCTCCTTCTCCAATTCCTTTCCATCCACCAATAACACTCCCTTGCCATCATCTTTGTTGGAACAAGTTTTTGGAGTCATTAAAGGCTTCAAAGCAAATGCTTTGGCTTGCGCATTCTTCCTCACAACATATATGTTTGTCCTCCCATCAAACTTCACAAATCTGTCATATTGCCAAGGTCTTCCCAAGAGAATATGACACGCATCCATGGGACAAACATCACAAAGCACTTGATCTTCATAGTTGCCAATTTTGAACGAAATCAATGCTTGTTTACTAATCTTTACGTCACTTGACTTGCTAAGCCAATGGAGCTTATATGGTTGAGGATGGATTTGAGTGGGCACCTCCAACTTGTCCACCAAGAGTGTAGAAACCACGTTAGTACAGCTCCCTGAATCTATAATCACATCACATAGTCTTCCATGGACATTGCATCTTGTGAGGAAGATTTTCTCCCTTTGGCTCTCCTCTAATGGTAAGGACTTGGATTGCAATGCCCTTCACAACACTAGGCTAGATCCCCTAGTTTCTGCCATCACCTCCTCCACATCCTCCTCTAGGACTTCAAAAGATGTGTTACCTTCTTCCTCTTCAAGCTCATGCTCCTCTTCTTCAAAGGTTTCATCTTCCTCCCAAGTCCGAGTAGTAGCAATCCTAGCATGGGGACAATCCCTTTGGATATGGCCTTGTCCCTTACATTTGAAGCAAGTTCGTTGATCTCCCATAGGGGGCCTCAAACTTCCTCCCTTATCTTTCCCAAAAGGTTGTGGCTTTATGGATTTCTCGAGATTAGGCTTCACATTAGACATCTCACGCACCCCTTTAGCTTCAAATGATCGAAAGATCCCTCTAGGTTTACGTGTTTGCCTTTCAACCCTAGTTGCTATTGTACACACCTCATCAAAGCTCCAATATGGTTGTAATTCCACCTTTTCCTTGATTGGGTCATTTAACCCAGCCACAAAACGAGCCACCTTGTGGTCTTCTTTCTCCTCTAGCCCACACACCATGGCTAGATTTTCGAATTCCATCAAGTATTCCACCACAGACCTCCTTTCTTGCTTCAAAGTATGCATTTTCATAAAATTGTTTTGTTCAAAGTCTTGAGGAACAAACCTTTTTTGCATGTACTTCTTTAGTTTTGTCCAAGATGAGATCTTGGAACGCCCCTCATTTCTCCTCTTCTTTTGCAAACCTTTAAGCCACAAACTTGCATAAGAAGTGAGTTTGAGTTCAGCAACCTTAAAGTATTTGAAAATTCGTTCAACTCTACGGATCCAATCTAGGAATTTGTCTGGGTCCAAACTGCCATTGAACTCAGGGATTTCAAGTCTCAAGCTTTGATCCTCTTTCCCTCTTAAACTCTTTCTCCTACGCCCTTTATATGATTCCTCATCATCACCTGAAGAGGATGGGTCCCTCTTGCTAGGCCTCCTTGAGCTTCTAACACTGGATTCACCATCACTTTCGCTAGAGTTAGATTCATGAGAAGAGAGTTTACCTTTGCTTGAGGACTTTTCCTTCTTCCCCACGATTTGCAACAGCTCATTCATACGTTCCTTCAGTTCCTTCAACTCGCGTTCCATGCACAAGGCTTTGGCTTCTTGTAAGGTTAAACCTTTTTTGAAGTCTGGTGGCATCTCGTGTGCATCATCACCACTGGAATCCATATTGCTTGAGTATTCTTCGAATCCTCTCAACGAGAACACCAAAAGTTGATGTGAATCTAGGTATTGAAACCTTAATCCACACAAAAGGGATAGAACTAGATAGAAAACCCTCTAAAGCTACGCACCAAAGGTTTAAAATCTAGGGCGAAAGTTTAAGAATTGATTAAAGCAAAGCACCCTCAATTCCTACACTTCCTCACGTGAATCTAAAGCTTTAAGCACCAATTCACAACTCTTTGTTACACACAAAGAAAAACAACAAACTCTCTAAGTTTATTGAAGAATATATAGAAAAGAATCTCCAAATCTGATTTTTCCAAGCTTGGGTGCACATCTATTTATACCCATAGTTTGAGAGTTTCAATCATATTATGACTAGGCCTCCTACTTGTAAAAGGACTCCTAATAACCAATAGGATAATGCCACCTATTTATTACATAATCCTACCAAAACTCTAACACTATCTTATCTTAATTAGAATCTTATCCTATCTAAAAAGATAATATTACAAATTAACTACTCTAATCCTATTTTATTTAAAGTAAAACACTAAATATCCAATCCCATGTGTGTAGCCACGTCCATACCAATGCCATGTTACTTGCCATGTCACTTAAGTCGTAATAAAGCACCGATAAGATGTAATAAGCACATCTCAATGTAACAAGCACCTCCCCTTGTCTTAAAATTTTCCTCCTTGGTCAAAATTTTCAATCTTCGAAAATTACTCCAAGATTTTAGCTTTTGATCAAGGCCTTCCATCAATCATCACCTCCATGGCTTCCACACATTATAGAATCATAAAACCTAAAAAAGGAAAGTTTGAAAACACACCTATGCCTAAAATGAGAAAAACCCTATCAAATGAAATGGGAGAAAACTCATAGGCAAAACCAACTTATTCCCCATGTCCACCAATCCTCATTCACATTTGCATGTTATCATGCACATGCAAATGTTCCCCTTTGATGCACCTAGAAGATTCGTGTCTCCATAAGCCAACAACTCTCCCATGGTAACATCCTTCTTTGAAGCTTCAATCAACCCTTCGAAGTTGATATCCCCTATCATATCAACTAACACCAAGGCCAGTAAGCGACTACGCCAATCAATCTTAATCTTTTTTAATTACTGATTGATTTAGTCGAAACTCCAAAAGCTACCTTGATAGATGTGTCCAAGACTCTACTAGAGTCTTACCATCCTACTACATTTGATAATGCTAATGAAAATGGAAACATTTTAGCCTTCACAAACCATCATTATTTCCTTGAGAAAGCATAAAAAAAAAGATCAACATATATCCACGGCGTTTTCACGACCTACGTGCAAAGGCTTGTAGTACAGCTTTCATAGTGCATATACTCGTCGCCAAAATACCATAGATCAACGAAATGAAAAACATAAAATCCTGTATTTTGCAGTACAACTCAGTACAACCTGCAAAGAGATTTAAATAAATGTTACAACTTGATTTCGTTTTAACAATAACGAAGGTATTTAAGCTTGCAGTTTCATCCACCAAAGAAATTCAGGACAAGGAAAATTCAAAGCATATTAGTATTTCATAATATTGTACTCCACAGATATAATTCCAACTTTAGGATTGGTCAATTGGTTTGTCAGAACTTAGTCAACTTCCCTGAACTAAAACAGCTTACTGAGCTTAGAACAATTAGATGAACCAAACAACAAACCCTAAACAAGGCCAAGGGCCATATATATACTCCCCAAACAAAATTGTATAGAGAACTCAAAAGAAGAAAACAACATCTGCAACATCTGGACTTCCTAAGAAATTAGGTTTAGCAAATTAAGCCGACAAAAACCAAGCTAGGATAATTTTCTTCATGGAAGAAAATCATTCACAAGGTGCATCGACAAGAATTATAATTCTAAGGAGTAGCAATTTAGCACTTCCATTCTGAATAACGTCACAACCCTGTTAAACACAATCAAAAAGATCCTCAAAACATGAAAACAAATCACCTCAGTAATTATGGCGTCTAGGTATTCAGCAGTGTTGGAAAATCCTCCGAAATAACCTGCAAGGAAGACAAAAGCATACTAAGAGGTGCGAAATTGGCAAAGATAAGGAATCTGAAGAACTTCAAAGATCACAATATCTCTCTTCCATTGCATCATTCAAACCACATAAAAGATCAAAAAAATTTTGATCACTTCACAAAAGAATACCCAAGAGTGGAAATTTCAAGTGCTTTACCTTCTCTTTTGTAGAACCAAAGATAGCTTTGACATCCTCAAATACATCCTCAACTTGTCTAGCAGCATCAATCTTAATACAAATGCATAACAGCTTACCAGTTAATTTGACAGAGAAACATACCAAAGGACCTGACCAAAACTCTCTGAATTGGAAAAGTATGGACAGTATCTGACCTTTCTAACCTTGCCCATTAAGCTATAGTACGCAACAACGGGAAGGCTAGACTCCATGTATACCTTGAAACGCTTCCTGATGGTCTCCATGTTATCATCTTCCCTACCCTTCATGACTAGAAAAGGTTAGTGCACGTCAAACCATATAGACCAGGATAGAATATGGTTGATCAAACTAAAAAGGACAAGTACAGAATTTGAACCTGATTTCTACTCAAAAGACGTTTCTCCATTTCCTCTTCTGGACAATCAAAAAAAAGAACAAACTCCGGTGCTATTCCAGTCTGTACCACATTAGAAATTGATAAAACAAAATACACAGCTTTGAACAGAATTTGAATGAGCTCTATGAAATACAAGGAAAAGTGGGACTCACAACAGATTCAAAGGTTTCACGGTTCTCTTCATTGCGAGGGAACCCATCAATAAGAAATCTATAATTTCCACTTTGCAGCATTGCTTGTTGGAGAAGCTTAACAGTAACCTCTGAAGGCACGATCTTTCCTTCCTTAATTATGCGCTGGATCATGGTTCTATATTAATACAGCCAAATAGCCAATGTATATTATTAGAAGATATTTACATTATAGCCAATGAATCTGCTGGTAAGGTATTACAAGGAAAGCTAACTGATATTTCATGGACTTCAATATCTAACAAAAGCAACCAGTCATAGAGCAACTTGCCTGAGGCCCAACAGTTAACCAATCAATACCAAACTATCCAATAACTATGCTTTCCAGGATTTACATAATTTTGATCATAATATCACATCAACCAAATGTCTACACATACATAAAACTATACATTCAAAAAAGGAGATGGAGTCTAAGAAAAAAAATAGCACATTTACTCCACTCCCCCCCCCCCCCCCCCCCCCCCCAAGTACACACACAAATACAAAGAAAGTGCAGAGGGCAAAATATTATGTGTAGGGAATTGCTGCTGCTTGAAAGTTGAGGCTTTGGCACCAAGACACCAATGAGATTTATTCGACAATCTCCTCCCATATTCTTCATAAATCAGCACTTATGATTTGCAACTCATGTAATTCCCAGTGGTGAAACAAAAACATTAAACAAAAATAATTATAGTAATTAGTATTAAATGACTCAGATCACCCTATACCCAGCAGACACTGAGTTATGATGACAAAAAAGACCAAGAAAATAAGAATGACAACAAATCTTTAAATTATATAGGCATGACAAAAATATTCTAAAGTGGTTTGTGAAAAAACAGACAATACCCATTATCAGAGCCAGATCTTATCTCTGCTCGAAGAAGATCACCAGCACTTAGATGAGTATATCCAAAGTGCTGAACAATATTGGCACACTGTGTACCCTTCCCACTTCCAGGACCACCTGATACACAAAAAGCAGTCGCACCAAAGAATTAGGACTCTTATTCAACAAGTCAAACTTCCCTACATAAGTAGCATCGGAAAAACTTCAAAGTTGCAAAGGCTAAAAAAGGTTGATTCCCATAAGAATAGATTAGAGAATGGGAAAAACTATGTGTAGAACATTATAAAGGTATTAGAATAAGAGTATAACTGGTGGAATGAACCATTAGACACGTGCAAGCAAGTAGCTGGTTATTTCGATTTGAGTCGTTCCAGGCTCAGGCATGGATGCAGATGATACAAATAAGGCTTTTGTTTGGTCTTAGACACATCAGCTGCAATTTAATAGCTTTCTGCTTACAGCTTACCGGGCTAAGTGTTCTGATGTTCTTGCATGAATAAACTACTATTTTCCACACACACACACACACATACTTCAATCATTTTTCACAGGGTTTTCAATAAATGCACCAGACAAACTGATAAAATTTAAGTTCAACTCTCTATCTCTACTACACTTTCTTACTATTTTCATTTGGTTTAAAAATTCAGTCCAACTACCCTTTTCAGGAATAGAATATAGATACTTAAGGACAATTTGGAGTGGCCTGCTCAGGAGGATTGGCAAAAATAGCCTTTTACAGTGTGGTGTCTCTCCATGAGACATCTTTGATCATTTTCCTCTGCCTTTCTTTCTCTTTGATTGTATCATAGGTATGACCCTTTTACTTATTTATTTGTTGGAAGATTTGATGTACTGCTTATTCCAGCAAATACTAGCTCCATAAACAAAAGATTTCCACGGAATAATGCACTCAATGGAAGTTTGAGGATACAATATATGAAGTTGGGACATATGATTTTGTGAAAAAAAAATATTTTCTATTGGGAATTTTGTTTGGACAAGAATGATAAGCTTCTTCCGTCATTGAAGTCTTCTTTGGTTCGAGAGATCTGGTCTCTTCTGAGTTTTTCAACTCAAAACCTTCTCCCTTTTCTAACCTCCCTTCCAGTGACAAAACCTGTTTGGCAGCTTCCAAGTGCAGGCCTCCTCAAGTTAAATGCAGATGCGTCATTTTCCTCAACATTCTAATGACGGAATGTAAAGATTTGGTTTAAAACTCTTCTGAGTGCGGGTCTGGCAGAGGTATGTAAAGATTCTAATGGTGGCTGGATCAACAGCCATGACAAAGATTCTTGAGATTTTCTATGGGTTAAAGTGGGCTGCTGCAAAGGAATGGAAAAAATTTGTTATGACTTGAGATTGTAAGCAGGTGTAGATCAAGTTAATGGTATACAAATTTCTAATATCAGTGACTCTTATAGGAAAATACTAAAGAAGAAGGAAGAGACTCTTCTCCATGAGGACAGAAGATTGAATCAGCTACAGGGCTATCCAGTGAAGGCAGCGAGGAAATCTGACAGCTTCTCTTGGTTGGATACCCATATTTTGTACACTCCACCAATGGGATGCCGGGATTTGTATTTTTCATCTTCAATTTAGATGATTTTAAATAGCAGGAACTTGTAATCATACCTTATTTAGATCTAGCTCTACTCCTAGTCTTAACTCTAGCTTAGCTATAGTCCTGACCTCTGCTCAATCATGAGCTCTAGTATGTGTGTACCTAAGTCTATGATTTAAGTATTTCTCTTGCAACCAAAAAAAAAAGTCTTCTATGGTTTATTGTGGGACTGATAGGAGATAGTGTGTATTTAGAATCTCTTTGGGTTCACGAGCATGGCCTGTGAGGGATTCCCTAATGTGTCTCTTTGACCCTTGATTTATGGTGTATTTATATCCGGATAACCCCCTGCTTTGTATGATCAAGGCAAAACCACCACCTTCTACAACAACAATTAAAAGAATGAAGGGATTCTTTTCACAACGATATTGATCAAAGTTGACACTTTAATTTCAAAATCAAATAAGGCCTACTAATTCAAAGGAGAACGAGCAAAATTTTGACAAAGGACAAAAAAAAAAGTACAAGGAGTAAAATATGAACTATGGAACTAATGGAAGAAAATCATACCTACCCAACCAAATAAATGACTTTCGTAGTTTCATAGGAAATTCACAGAGAGCTCAAGTTTCATTAAAGTTGGTCAATCAAAGACTCGAACTTCTATTTGCATAAAACTAGATATCCTAGTGACTACTTACACCCAAACCAACTGGGTCAAAATTTCCAGATACTCCAGAACAAGAACCTTAGAGATGACCCTTTTGTTTGCAGTGATTTCAATATTGAGAGTCTAAGAGATCATATACAGCCAAAGAAACTTTCTATTCTCCACATTATAATAGTTCAAACTCAGGCTCTGTATTCCCCATCTAACTAAAGACTAGAAATCTAGATACAAGACAAAAAAAATCGTAATCGTGACACAAGAAATTTACTAATATAAATGTAATCGTCAGCCAAAAACACAAACAAGAAGTTAAGCATGGAAAGAGCTGAATGCAAGTTATTAAAGAAGCATCAAGGAGCCTCCGATCCTACAGAAAACCAGAAAGCAAGCTGGATATGCTAGATGCTGGCGCACAAAAACGAATAGATCAATCAAGAATCAAAGGGAAAGTATAATAATACAAGGAATCAAGGGGATTACCTAAAACAAAGACAACAACCACCTTCCTGCCATATTTCTGCAATTAGACACACCAAAAAGTAAAAGCATTGAAGTAAAAAAGACACAAAAAACAAGGAGTTATCAAAATAGCAAGTTTTCATTGAATACTATCAAGAAGACAAGGTACACCAAAATGGACCACACAGCCATGTTTCTGTGGATACAATCAAGGGCAGGTTGAGTACTTACCGTGTTTTGAGCATCAACAGCAGTTCCCATAGAAAAACTGCATCAAGGCAAACAGTGGGAGTAGAATTTAGCAAAGCGAAGTAACATAAATTAGACAACATAATCCTCAGACCGCCGCCATCTGAAATAGGCAAATTACATAAGGGTGTAACCATGCAAGTCGAAAACAACGACGACGACGGCAATAGCACTGTGAAAATGTAAGCAAGCTAATTGAGCCCAGACCCGGCTAATTTTTTGGTTAATAATTCAAATAGAATATTAAATAACTCGGATAAATGCTTGAGATAGGACTATAACAGAAGGAAGGATTAACATCAAAATCACACTCGTGGATTAGTTCGGTAAATCAACAACAACAATCAAACCATGTTAATTAAAATGGGAAACGGAAACCTAATCGATACGGGTCAGTTATTGATGGCCTCAAGAATAAGCCACCATGATTTGCCCAATCTTTTCAATCCTCAAATTAAACAAAATTGTTACAAAAAAAAAAAAAAAATTGAATGATATCAAATGCAACTAAGTAACTAACCTTTGGAGGAACAAATAGATTGAAAGTGACGCTAAGTCCCGCAAGGCCGCAAGTGAAGAGGTTCAAGTGTTTTTGTTTTTGCTTTAGGCAACCCAAGAATTATACAAGCAACCCAAGAATGAAGACTGTAAGCCCATGTTTAGTTTAGAGAATTAGAGGTGGAGAAATATTAGGTATGACCTTTTTTTGGGTTAACCTTCAAATAAATTAATCTATAAATATTAAATATTAATAAGTAAAAATTCGTTTTAGTTAGTAAAAGTTTGTTTTAATTGGTTAAAATCAGTGTCTTCTGCATAAAATATAATAGTAATATCGATAAAGATTGGTTTGAATCAGTAAAATAAGTTTTAAACGGTAAAATTGATTATAATTAATGAGAAATATTTTTATTTTAGTAAAAATCAAGTGAATTGAACATGCTCTTATCAAATAAAAAAATTAGATAAATTTTAGAAATATTAGATCCGAAAACAAAATTACAAATAAAAAATGGATTTAACGTGCTCTTGCTTGACGGTTTGAAAGCCTCCTCTTATGGTTTTCACAAGGGTTAATTGTGAACAAATAACCTATCAAAGTATACGCAAAATCAGAAAATAAGAATGTATTAGGGCTTTCCATTGATGAATTACGCTGGAAACCTCTTTAGAAATTAATGTTTTGGCATTAGTGTTGGAAATTTAGAGTATTTGGTTTAATTATATTCATGTTATGCTTGGTTTAAGTCATTTAATTATGGTGTCGTGACTTAAACAAACATATGAATAAATAGTTGTATACAATGAACCAAGATAAAATTATTATATATGAAAAAAGCTTGGTTTAGTAAATGGTATGAGAAATAATAGGGAGAGAGAGAGAGAGAAGCCTAATCAAGGCTTTACCTAATTACTTTTATATCCTAAAAATTATTTTTTATAAATTCTTATTTATTAGTTATTCCTTTGATCAATAATTTGGCTCTAAGGTAAAAGAAATGAGAATTTTATTGCTCATTACTCTCACCATCCTTATAAGAAAAGTCTTATTTATATTTATAAAATCAAAGTTCACAAAGTTTGACCATAATTCTCATTATGTTATAAAAAATCATATATTTAAGTGAAATATTATTGGATGTATTTCAATGTAAATTTTTAGAATATCAAGTTTTTTAAAATTTTTTTATTCCAAATGTAAAGATAAAAATATTTAAAATCGTATTTTAGAGACTGCAAAAAGTCAAATAGATTTTTCTTATATGTTTATTGATTTAAATATGTTAAAATCATAGTCCTTAATTATATCTCTTATATACTTTGGATAAGTTATCAATTTAATATTATAATGGCCCCTAATCCCTTTCTTAAAAAAAAAAAAAAAAAAAAAAAAAGAACGTGAATTGACGAAGGCCGGAGGAGGGGTGTAGAAAAAAGAAGGTTTTGTGACCAAAGTGATGCGTGGCAACAGGTGATTGGAGAAAGACAAGCCACGAAGGACGAGAGTGCGTGTCGTATAGAAAGAAAAAAAGGTATGAAACGCGCTAAAGCTGACACTCTGGAACCCTATAAAAAGCGCGTGTGAAACCCAATATCTCCGATTTTCCTCTGCGAAAAGCAATTTCAATTTCTAAAATCGGTCATTTGAGTGAAATTAGAGAGAGAGAGAGAGAGAGAGAGAGAGAGGATTAAGATGGGTTGGTGGTGTGCAGTTGTGTTGATAAGCTTGATTACAAGTAGCAGATTCCTCAAGAGTGAAGGAATATGGTTGAATCTACCGAGTAGTGGGACCAAGTGCGTTTCAGAGGAGATCCAGAATAATGTTGTGGTCGTAGCCGACTATGTTATCATCGACGAACAAGGTCACGCTTCTCCCACTGTTTCGGCCAAGGTCTCTCTTTTCTGTATTCTTTATTCAATTCATATTCTTGCTAGTAATCCTGTTAAGCCTATTTATTTAGATAACCCTTTTATTGTGAAACTGAATTCATTAGCTGAACATTGCTGCTAATGATGGAGAAGAATACCCCAGTGCTTACAGTGATCCTCATTTTCAGGTCACCTCTCCCTACGGAAACAATCTCTACCACAAAGAAAATGTGACTCATGGTCAGTTTGCTTTCACAACTAGTGAGATTGGTAATTATGTCGCCTGCTTCTGGCTGGACAATGATCATCAATCTGCAACGCTTAATCTTGACTGGAAAACTGGGATTGCTACCAAAGACTGGGATTCTGTTGCCAAAAAAGAGCACATTGAGGTATCACTTCCGTGGCTCTGCTTCAACATACTCTTATTACTGCTTCCATTTCACTTCCTGATTGATAACCCTGATTCAACTTAACTCATAGCTCTGTTACTTTAACTTCTGCAGGGAGTTGAACTTGAGCTCAGAAAACTTGAAGCTGCAGTGGAAGCAATTCACGAAAATTTACTCTATTTGAAGACCAGGTATCGTCACACTTCCTACGTCTTTAAAGTTTAAACCATTTGCTCATTACTTGAAATTTGAAGCCATGGATTTATTGGTTTGATGGGGATCTACAATGCCTGACCCCATCTGATTCTTATGTTAACCGACTGAAATAAACCTGATAATTTCTGCAGGAAAACCCTTTTATATTAGAGAGTTGAAAACATAGTTTAGGCTTATGCAACACCACAGCCTAAGACACTGTCTGTACGACTGTACGGATCCCTGATCCTGTATTTTGTGAATGTGTGACTAGTGCTGTTTAGATTGATATCAGAAGTCTTGCATCTTTGTCCAATAGAGAAACTGAGGTCTGATATGAATTTAAATGACCAATATCTGAGTTGATCACCAAAACTTCTTTTCCCCTGAGTTCTTTTCCAACGACGACTATACGACATCATCCATTAACATGTAGGGTTAAGCCAGGATTGTCATCAATTTTTTTTTCCTGGATTGGTGTTCATGTAAATCTAGGGTTGTCTATCATTTTGGGAGCAATTTTATGAGAAAACTGAAACAATCCTAATGCTATTGAAAGGCTGAAGCTGACTCATAGCTTTGTTGAATGATTTTACACAGGGAAGCAGATATGAGGGAAGTGAGTGAGAAAACCAACGCTAGAGTCGCTTGGTTAAGTGTTATATCCCTTAGTGTGGGTATTATGGCTTCACTTTTCCAGGTGTGGCATCTGAAGCGCTACTTTCAGAAAAAGAAACTCATATAGTTATCACATTTCTAAGTTGAAGAAGAAGAATCAAGAGTGGGCTCGACAATTTTTCTCTTTTTCTTATTAGGAAGAGTTTACAAGAGTTTATAGCTTTTTGTCCAAACAGAAATTAATTTAGCATAGATCTTCCTGTTGCTCTACAATTTACCAAGTTAGTAGATTTGTTTTCACTACTGCATTTGAGTTGGGATGTTATTGTAAGAAAGCTCCAAACCAGCTTATGTTTATGTGTATCACCCTTCCTTGCTACATGTTACAGGAAAGACCAATATTAGTAGGTGCTCTGTGCTCCTGTGCACACCTTCCAATTTCAGACCAATTCAGTTCTTGCTAAGTAACTATTAATTATTACTTTTTCTTTGTTTTTAATCACATTCATGTTCACTTGCATGTTTCTATACAAGGGATGTGTAAATTAAGCTTGGCCAAGTTGTTCATTACGCTTACTAAACACAAAGAACATAGGATTTCAACATGTCCAGGGAGTTACCATTCCTTATTGGGGCCAAGATTCAAATCTTCAGCCATAATAATTTTACCGAATATACCACATCCTTCAAAAAATACAGGGACTACAGAGTACCCAAGTACACGAGCACCTTTGGGCAATCATCACAATCCCTAGTGTATCGTAATATAACATATTAGTACTAATAACTAATGTATTAATATGTAAATGAAATCATCGGGTAGTACTCCTCATTCTCTCTTGTAAATTTAGTTTTCACACAGGCAACAGAAAAGGAGGGTGAGGAAGTGAGGTGAGCATGAGAAAGCTTTGAGGGAAGAGAAGGAGAGATGAAGGTTATGTTTTCTTGAACCTAACTAATGATTTAAAATAAGTTTCAATAAATTATAGTCCAATTTGTTCAGGTAAAAAGTTTCACCATGCTATTTGCGCTCCGAAATCCGTATCCTATACTATCACGAGGAGCCAACAAGGGAGGAGTACTCAGGTTCTCAGTTACACCAACCTACAAAGCAAAGCTTCCAAGCATGCACAACTTCTTATTGGTAGGGCCTATCGATAGGATTACAAGAAAATCACATACTTCCGACATCAAAACAATGCAGCCAATTTTTTACGACTGAACCAGTCTTCCATAGAAAAAATTTGAAATGGGCACGTAAATATATGTGCTAAGGGAAAGACAACATGCAAGTAAGGGAAAAGTCTCAGTTCAAATACGATATAGGGTATTTCACTAGCTTCTGCACATCCTAAGCACTGTCATTGTCCGAAAGCATCTCCTATTTTCCGTCGAATGGTATCAACACCTAGGCGGGGAGACAATCTAGGTAGTGTTTTCTGCAAAAGAAACAAAGAGATAAACGAAAGACATCAGTCAAGACTTGAAATTTCCACAAGAATATTTCACCAATATGATAAATCACAATAAGAAATTTATTAGTTGATAAATACTAATGGGGGTTTTAAGAATCAAGAAAAGCACGCATGTAAATGACAAAATGAATATTTGTTTGTACAACAATAACTACTACTGAATGTATTGATTAATCAAACCTCAAAAAAAATGAACGAATTTTTTGTTGTTGTTGAGGTATTATATACACAGAATTTCAGAAGAAAATTTACTAAAACTTTCTAGACAAATATTGAACATAAAGATGTATTATCTTATGAGTAACATATATGTAGTAACATATATTGCTCACTGATAAGTCCAGGCCTTAACGAAAAATGACATGAGACAACCGTCAAGCCCTCCCAACAACGAACAACAAAAAAGTCAAGTCTTAAACCCAGAAAGCTGAGGTTGGTTGTATGAATTGAGAATCTATCTCATGTGACCTCCTAATCCCACTCCCAATGGAAAAAAAAAAACAAGAAAAATTTCCTATGGTACCCAAGGAATTGACGAAATTCTCAAAACATACCAGTTTTTGGAGTTCCCTCATACCCCTAAGGTCTCAATTTTTGGTTGAAATGCCCTTACTAATGACAGAATGCAAACATACATTATGTAGATAATATGGTTCCACTTAATTACCTTCCTTCTTCTCCTCCAAATCATATTGAGCCCTGTAAACTTCAATCCCCGAGTTCAACCTAAATATATACTTATTACGTTCATAACGTATTCAACCATATACCCAAATGCAAACTCTATGATTAGCATATACAACCACCCTGCAAAATCAGTATAGATTTTTCATAGGCATAAATGACAAGCAACTCCAATAACTCAAAACATGAGGGTGTTTTAAGAATTTTGTCAAACCCCGAGGAGGAGGCCGTTTAGAGAATTTCGTCTAACCACGAGTATACCTCAGAAAATTTCCCAAAAAACATTCAGCAAAATTCTAGGTTAAACATTTCTAAACAAATTAACTTACCTCAACCCAAAAGATAAACATTGCAGCGCATATGGCTTGCTATGAATGATCCTATTAGATGTCATACTTTAGGGTGGCGTGATCTTCAGTCCTTCCTCACAATAATTTTCGTAAAGCTCCACTTGTTTACCTTCACTTTCCTATATCCCAACACATCTATCAATCTATCATCACAAAGTTGGATCCTCTCAATTCTCCACTTTCTTATACCTTAAACTCTTCATTAATCAGGTAAGGCTATGTATATACTTTCATATGATTTACAACTTAGAAAAGCTTTAATGTCCAATACTTCCAGCAAAAGTATGGAGAATCAAAACATATAAGGTCTAGGACAATTCTTCATTGCTATGAATAAAGTAGAAGTGGGAACATCTTTATGGAATGACCTTAAACGGAGGGGATACAATCTGAATGCAATGGGAAGCATAACAGCAAATTTAACATAAAATAGAAGAGAATTGTTTGTTAAAAAAGAGAAATTGAAGAAACAGAACAGACCTCGGTACCATCAATATGAAGATAAGCCAAAACAGGAATCTCGTACTGGTAAGCCTTCTCCCACTCTGGATTGGTCGTAATATCTCTAATCTGTGATAAGGGGTAACAAAGATAAGATAATATATATGATTGAAAAGAGGGCATATAAATACGGGTACCTGTAGGTCGACATGGTGGAGGGGATCTGTGGGCGGAGACAGAGTCAAGGCGTCAGTGAGTTTCTCTTTGAGCCCATCACACAAACAGCAACCCGGCTTTGAATAAAGAATCAACTTTCTGGGTTTTGAACTTCCAGCTGAACAACTCCTTATGATTTTCGGTGTTGATGTTAACGGAATCCGCCGTAGTGACGCCACCGACCATTTCAATGTCATTCCACCCATTCTCTTTCTTTCTCATCCGGATCAACCCTAGCACAGTAGCACCCCAACTAAGCCGGTCCGGACGCCTTTACAATTTTGGGTTCAACACTCACCGTAACTATCTTCGATTTTCCTAAACTGCCCTTCTATTATTTTCAGAGACCAAACAATATACTCATCAAAGTTTAGAAAAAACGAAAAAATCTTGTATATACACGAGATATAATAACCATAGTTTACATACAAGATCTTTTATTAGGAAAATTAACATTAGTTGATTTTTGTTATAAAACATTTTATATGAAATAATATAACACCATGACATTATAATCTATCATTTTAAAAAGAAGTTTCGACTTCATAACATAACATTAGAAGTTTAGAAGTGTATAACAAAAATGAAAGTGAATCTAACTTGTGATTATATTGTAGAGCTAATCGATAATACTCCTAACACCTTTTTTTGTTGTTGTTTTGTTGCCTTTGATAAATTTGCTTGGATTGGTAGTCTTCTTACAATTCACTCTGAAAGTGCTAAATCTATGCCCTTGAAACTCTATATTATTCATCATTCAGAGATATATCTTGCTCTTTTATATCCAAGATGGAAAGAACGACGCTCTTATTTTGATGTATGTTGCGATTGATCGGATTTTTGGGTGACAAGGAATGCAAGAGTGTTTTATGAAGTTCATGGCCATGCAAGCATGTTAGTCACTTGATCGAATAAACCTAACACCTCAACAACATTATGTCTACTCGATCGAATATTTGTAAACTTGGCCTTTTCCTAGGGATGAGACGGTCTACCCTTGATTTTCTTTTAGCTAGTATTGGGGTACCGCAAAAACAAACTTGTAATAATGGCTTGGGTTGGGCCGTTTTTTTTTTTTTGGAAAATGATATGGAGATGAAGAATTAGGACCGCGCAAAAATTGCCTATTTATAACTATTACTAAAGTAAAATATTTGCTGACGTTATACATAACATGTATCAAGTTATAATAAAAAAAAATCCGTCTTTTTTAAGATGATGTCATCTTTTTTTCCTACTTTACGTTAATATTAGATTAAAAAATATTACATATAGAAAATTATATGACTATATAAACTTCTAAATCATTTAAAATTATTTTTATTTCTTCTATTTTTTCATATTTTTTTTCTATCTTTTTCTATAATAATTTTTTATTTAATGTGATAAAAAAATATTATTTCAATTTTATTTTCTACAGTAATTTTATGAAACTTATAAGTTTTTACCAATAAATAAAAATACTCTTATAATTGTAATATTTAACAAAATTAGTTTATTATTAAACCATACATTGCACATGACTTACGTAGTTAGTATTAACGCTCATTGCTTTGGGTAAACCACAATTCGGAGCCTCGGAGGTAATTTATTAAACCTTTTACATTAACTAGACATTGTTTTTTTAAAAAAAAATAGACGTTCCCCCTCTCTTGTGAAACCACCTTGCACATTCGTGCAAATTTGTGCCCTCCCATGGAAGTCGATTTTAGGCCCAATTTGATCAACAATAGCCAAATTAATGACATTATCTTAGTGGGCACCTATCCTCTGAAACCCCTCACAATAGGTTATGCATATGACTAAGTCATTGGATACAACAATATCTCAATTCTTTGCGTGCATGTAGTTTGAACTTTTATTTTTATTGAATTAGATAAAATAATAATTTTATTGGTTATATAGTATGAGATTGAACTAAGTTATTTATAGTGGAGTATTAAAATTTTTAAATCACATTACTCTATTATTCTTTTTTTTTTTTTTATTGATTTGATGTAGTTAGAGCAATATTAAAGCTCTCTTTGATAGATGACTATTATTCTTATTGAATTGATGTAATTAGCTATATTATATTACTTCCATCCCTTTAAGTTTTGCCCTATGTTTGTTTATGGAGTCAAAGTTTAAAAAGTTTACCATAAATTCTCATCATATTATAAGAAATAATAAAATCAAGTTGGATATTGTAGAATGTCTTTCAATATAAATTTTTTGAATATCAAGTTTTTATAACTTTTTGTCTTATGGATTTAGAGATAAAAGTATTTTAGGTTATGTCTTGAAAATCGTGAAAAGTGACAAAAATTAAGGGAAAGAGAGAGTACAGTGATAATAACATATATTTAGTTTTAGAAATAAAATAATGATGCATCATTAATATGTGAAGTTGCATGACGCTATGGTATAGATATATTATTGATGACATCACCATACTTTCCTATTACCAAAATTAGTCAAATTTCAATTAAAAAAAGCGCATAAATAAATATTATTAAAAAAAGGGACATTGTCATTTCTCATCCTTCTCTCCATTATTGAACAACTTTTCAACTTTTCCAAATTCTATAGAAAGCCTAAATATACTTCAATTTTGCAAAATCCTATAATATTTCCAAAATATTTTGCAAAATCCTATAAAATTTCATAAAACTATGCTTGATTTTCACAAAGTTTCTATCAAAATTCAAGAATAAATTTTTGGAGACCCTAAAATTTGAATATAGTCTACTTAGCAAGGGTGTTCGTTTTAAATTCAACATATAGCTCTTTTGAGGCATTTAATTCTTCTCTTCATCTACAATGATATATTAAGCACTCTATTCTTTTAAAACGATCTATTATTCTTTTGTGATATACTCCATAACACAGTTCCTTTTTATTTGCATTTTGTCTAAAGTTCATTGTTATTTTGTGATTTTCCATTATGGAGACGTTTAATCATATGTGAATAAATATCATTGTCCTTTTTCATCTACGAATTACATTGTTATTTAAGCACTCACATCCAGCTCAATGAGTCACCTACTTAACACCCTCTTTGTATCAGGTTTTCATCCATTTATTTGAATTGGATGGGTGGTTATTTATCGGATTCGGGTGAAATTGTCATCACTTGACCCTACTCGAGCTAATAATTAATAACACGATTTTATTCTTGGTTTTTATGCCCTAAATGATCTCTTTTTATCACATTTTCTCCATATTTTCCTCCTTAATGAGCTTTTATTTTGTATATTTCGATATTGCTCTTATCGGGTATGTTTTGTTTCATTTTGTTGGTTTTTGACGTAATAAGAGCCCTCATGATATCGTAAGCATGTCGTGCTTGACTCATGTTAGAAGTATATGCGTTGTTTAATAGTCTTGTTTCAAGATTTTGAAGACCTATTGCAACATGACTTTAGCTAAACGTTGATTTTCCCATGTAAGGTGCGGCAAATGAAGTTTGACAAGCAAAAGGATGAATTTCGCAGCATACACCGCACCTCGATGGCGATCCTTCACTTCGCGCCGCAACACCTTGGCATCCATCTTGGAATAATTATTTGAAAGCCCAAAAGTTGTTCACTAGCACACAAAGAAGTTGAGTGTTTCAAGGGACTTAGGATTCTTTTGGACTAGGATTTCACACACCATTTAGGGGGTTTCTTGGGGGGAATTTTCTGATTTTAGTTTTAGTTTTCATGAGTTTTAATTTTGGAGATTTTATTATTCATTAGCTTAGGGTTTTTCAAGAGCTTTCACTTTTGGTTTTCTCTCTTTGACACTTGTTGAAGCAAGGCTTTGGTGTTCAACAATCCATTGATATTCTCAATTTATCTCAAGTATTAATTTCCATTCTCTTTTCTCTTATTGTTATTGTTAATCATGTTTTCAATTTATACTGCTTTTGTTATTTTATTCAATATGCTAGAGTAGTTTTCTTATTCTAGGGTTAGGTTAGTTGACCCTAGCATAGAATGATGTGTTATTGATTTCTAATTCCTTTTTTGATTAGTTTTCAATTCATTTATCTTAGGGTTGGTTTTCAATCCATAGTATTTATTGAATGTGATTAGGTTGCAACGAAAGTTGATCCTTAATCGATTTTAGAACCCTAATTTAAGATAAAGAAAATCATTACGAAAGTATTGATGGAATTTGTTAGGATTTTAAGATGCTATGCTTAAAGTCTTTAATTTGTACGAATCCATGAAAATAGGTATTATTGCACTGTTGAAGAAGTCATTGGTATTGATTAGGGCGTATCTATCCTATGAATTATTTAATAATTGAATAAGGGAAGAAGTAATTATTATTGCATTAGTTCATGTTAGTTGGGATACTTAACTCTAGAAGTTTTTAATCCTTAATAATTTCCTATTGTTATTGCTCACTTTAGTCAATTAGATTAGCTCATCACTATTCATTTTGATTACTAGCTTAGTTTAGTTCGAATCAATCTAGCTAACTGAACCATTAATCTCTTGGGATTCGACCCTTACTTGCTCTACTACATAGTTAAGAGGAATAGTAAAGTTTATTTTTATTAGGTTAGCAACATGTCTTTTAATAACTAGTTTCTATAATATGTGAACATTAAAGATGACGAAGTTATTTTCCTTTTGGTTACTCATATTGTTCTTTTAACATTCCGATTTAAATTTGGCACGTTTCATTATTTGTTCTGATTGTTCTTTTAACATTTCGATTTAAGTTTGACGAGTTCCATTATTTGTTAGGCATTGTCTTTGGTGAAGAATATGCACCTAAATCATTCTGCATGCTGTACATCAGTACACGTACCTTTTCACAATTGCCCCCATCTTTAAATTAATGAGCCTTGATTAGATTCCAAAGTATTGCCAACGGGCTAGCTAAGATACTTTCATAATTGAGGTAAAAACTTTGACCTAGTCATGTTAATTCTAATGAAGCCAATGACATACGTCTTTGTGGTGTGGAAAACCATCTGATTATGTGTTGCTTTGTATGATTAATTGTTGTACGCAAATTACGTCTCATGATTTTTAAGTCATGCTTTATCAAAAGAAGACGTATCTTCTACACTTTTGCACGTATTATTATATAATTTAGGAAATAGATTAAGAATAAACCATTTTCCATCTATCATGGGATTGTAGTCTTTGTTTCGTGCGTTTGACAGGCAGAATCTTCAAAGATGCACATAAGTATCTAAATTCATGCACATATAACATATATAACTGATATCCCCTTCTGTACCGCTTTACTACATTATTGGTCATAATAATGCTACTCATATATTAAGTGGAGCATATTCATACGTTAATAATACCGTGTCGAGGACGGATCTATGCGACTCGCATATGAAAAAGATGGATTCCAACTCCCTTTTCACAAAATCTTGGCTAATTTTTTGGTTCAGTCCCACACTCACGTGGTTAGGAAACGTATGGAAATATAACCAATGTAGTTGGATTGATGGTCCATCACCTCGTCCCTTAAGCATGAGATTAAGGGTTTGATCTTTCCCATGTGAATGGAGCAAACTATTTGACCAGTTCTCAACCGCTTAGTGTGATGGTAGTAGGACGAGATATTAGTCCTCTGACAGTCGACTAAAGGGATGGTTTAGGAGACAATTTATTTTTTTGGCCTAAATTCTGAATTGGACTGTTTTTTTTTTACTCCAAAGTCCATCCATAGAACACTCTTAAATAGTTTTTTAAAGCAGTGAAATCGCAACTAGTTTTTTCTTTTGTGAAAAAAATTATTATTTTTGTCTCAGCTCAAGCAGCTGAGCTGTACTAAATAATAAAGCCACGGTAAGTCGGTAATAACAACTCTATCCATTTTTTTGTTGCATTTGCCTATCTATATAGTCTTTATTCCACATGGGTAGACATCAATAGTATGTTTTTTTGGCAAGGGGAAAAGAGAAAAATGATTTACATGCCCTTTCTAGTAGTAGAAGATAGAACGTGAGCATTTATTAATATATGCCAAGTCTTTCCAATTTACTTTTTATATCAATCAATAGTACGTTACCCTATCATATTTGGTAAAAAAATTCATAAAATAGCTGATTTATTTTCCTATCATGTTTATAAGTTGCACTACTATACATGAAAATTATATTATGTTTAAACAAAATAGTTTTTGAAATTACATAGGGAAAGTTTGTGTTGCAGTTTTGTTTTAACGGTCAATTTTGAGGGTTTATGAAGCTTCTGTAAAAAGTATCTGAAGTTACCACACGAAGCACATACATATAAATCTAGTAGATATTTGCTCAATTTATCAAACAATTAAACAAAATTCAGTGAAAATTGCATCTTCAAGTTGGACGGAACAAGTTGAACTAATCCATAATATTGACACAATATGCACGAAACATTGATACTCTATTGTAATTTGATTTTCCAAATGGCAAAAAAAAAAAAAAAAAAAAAAACAGAGATCCACCCAAACTTTTATGGAGTAGTTTAATAGGTTTAAAATCCACAATGTTTGAATTCTTTTGACATATTTTAGCGAAGAATAAAAAGATAATTTCAGAGAAAATAAGTACTAAAAACATAAAATAATTTTAGATAAAACAAAATATGATAAAATAAGTCTTAACATGAGTTGCTTCATTAGCCTCCCTAAAAACATAAACAAAGCTAAAAATATCACAAACTATAATTTAATTTGAGATAATAGAAAATAAAATTTTATGATAAAATGAAATATCAAGAGAGAAGTGATATGTTGGCGTCATGAAATTGTGTTTTCAAAGAGTTTTTTTTATGCATCGTGTGTTTTCAAAAAATTTGAGTAGATGATGCAGAGAAAGATTTGTATAGATAAACAACTTGTTTTTTTGTATGTGTGAAATTATTTTTTGTATGATGTAAAGATTAAAATGATTGCTAAGTTTAGGGTAAATATATTTTTCATGTATGGATTAATGTATAATTAAGATTATATATACATCAAGAGTCTCATAGGCTTAGAAAACTAAGTTTAGGGTAAATATATTTTTCATGTATTGATTAATGTACAATTAAGAGTATATATACACCAAGAGCCTCATAGAATTAGGAAACTAATGATACAAATATACACGATATATTTTTGCCATTAATTATATTTTTGAGCGCACAAATTAAATATTACCACTAAATATTTACATTTTTACCCTTAAATGTTAAAGCGTGATGAACCATTAAATTGTTTTAATTTAATCAACTAGTCTAACTAAAAAAAATGTAAAAATTTGAACTTACTAGTCTAACTAAACAACACATACAATCTTATATTCAAAGTAGCAGTTCGAGGGAAGCCTTGTTCCATTGTTCAAAAGTCTGCAAACAACTGATTCTAGCTTCCTTGGCTGCAGGCAGCATCTACTACCCGTATAAGCTGATCTAGGTTCAAGACGAGTGTGAACTCCGAGAGGCTGGGCGAGCAATAAGCTAAAGTCCCTGCATTTTTACTGAAGAGTTGTTAGTCTTGAGTTACAAACATCTTTCGTATTGATCTCAATCATAGGCCCATATCACTCTTGACCATTGTTGTCTATGGATTTATTTTAGAGCCAAATGGATTGCCGACATTTCTGCTTTCATCATTGAATAAAAGGTGTTATTGGGTATGATGCCCTGTATCCACTCTCCCTGATGGTTTCTGCAAACTTTCAAAAGTTTTTACTTTTAACGTTTGTGAAACATACCTAAACCTTATATCAGTAAAAGACTAAAAGGTCAATCTTTGATATGGGTTTGTGTTTTTTTTTTTTTTTTTTTGGCAACAGAAGAAAACACACATAAATTACCCTTAATTCCTAGCCTTAGTAGCTAGTATGTGTGCATTATTAACATAAGACCTAGAAACTTTAAAATAGGCAAAAAATTATAAGGAAATAGCTTCATTTTGTATATACTCCGCCAGCCGTTGAAAATCCCTATCAGTCTTGGCAGGGAACCTGATAGCCTGCATTGTTTCTGAACTATACGTTCGAATAACGCAAATAGAACCTCTCTTCCTTGCCTCTTTAATGCCTTTCTTGATTGCTAATAATTAAGCTTGGAGTGAAGATGCCGCCCAGACTTTCTCCCCGTCTCCTTTACTTCTCCCATCGCTCTCATGTAAGAACCAGCCAATACCTGCATGAATCATAACTCCATCCGATTTCCTCTTGATCTTCTTCCAAGCCCCATCAACTTGAAATATACTGATATTATTTCCCTGGAATTTACCTATCGTCCAAATATGCATAGGTGTAGGCGAATTCAGCATGTTGTGATGATTACTTATCTGGATATCCCAAGCACTAATAATCCACGTCATCAAGATATCATATAAAGTTAGAACTGTAATCGGGTTAGGATCACACCCTTTAAAGCAGACTTCATTCCTATGTAACCAAATACACCAGCAAAGAAGAAGAAATTGATCCCTTGTTTGGTGCTCTTGATCATCCTCTTCAAGCCAGGACCTAATGCAGTCGTGAATGTCGGTATTCGAGTCCACGCTTCTGGACTTCCCTTGCATAAGGGACACTCTGGATTAATTAAATTCCCCTTTTTTGAAGTTCAGCTCGAAGTAGCACGACTCTATGCAACAGCTTCCATCCAAAATTAAGGATCTTAGGCATTACCTTGATCTTCCAAAAGTTTTTCCGAGAATTCCCCGAGTTATCAGTCGACACTGAAGAAGTTGAGGAACCAGACCTAATCAGATTGCGAAGGAAGTTGCACTTACCCTCCTTATCTTGAAATCCTCTAAACTACATAATCACTTTGTTCTCGATTGCTAATGTGTGAACTTAGAGCACCATTATTCATGAATAAAAAAAAAATGGTTCATGGGTCACTATCACTCATTCTCTCTCATCCACATCAACACAACAAACCATTTACCAATTTTACTCTTAACAATGAACCAAATAAAAAAAAAGGTTCATCATCAATACCCCTACCTCACCTTATTTTATCTTTTTCAATATAATTTAATTCATTCATAATTAGAAATTATTAAACCATATAACACCTAATTAATTACGATTAACATAATTAATTTTAATTACCGTGATTATAATTATTTTATTTTAATTATCGTAATTAATTGTTGGATACAAGATTTAATTATTGAATATAACTAACATAATTAATTACATTGGCCGCATTAAATTAAAAACAACCTAAATTTTTTATTTTTTTTATTTGATCGAAACCAATTACAAACTGTGATTACCATAATATAAGTAAAACCAATTAGACATCATATCGTTAACTTCATTTAAGCAAAATCAACTGATGTGAACGTAATTGTTTTAGTTCTCGTTACGTCCAAATTTATTCCAAATATGCTCGACCAAATCACTTTTCAACTGCAAATGAGTTTGTTGATCCTCAATCTCCGTTCTACGTCGCAAGTATATGCCGATGTCCACAATACGATCATTACGATACTCGAGATTATCCTCATTAGCATTGCGTTGGTCGTCTATAAATTCAATGGTATTATCATAATTATGATACGTTTCTTGTTCATCTTCAAGGATCATATTATGCATTATGATGCACGCTAACATGATCTTGTGTAGTATGTTGACATCCCACGCCAAAGACGGCTTCCTAATAATGGCAAAACGAGCTTGTAGAACCCCAAAAGCGCGTTTAACGTCTTTCCTTGCTGCTTCTTGATGTTGTGCAAATAAAGTATCCTTACGTGTTTGTGGACTAGTAATGGATTTCACAAAAGTAGCCCATTTGGGGTAGATACCATCAGTAAGATAATACCCTTTGTCATATTGATGACCATTGATAGCGAAGTTCACAGTGGGTAATTCGGCTGGAAATTATAGGGATTATATGGGTAATTCGGCTGAAATTTTTGGGGAAAAATTCCAGAAAAAATTGAGGGGTTTTGTGCCAAACTCACTGGGTTTGGGGGAAAATTAGTTGGATTCGGGATAATATTTTGAGCCGATTTTTTTTTTTGTTTTTGTTTGGAGTTGCGACTAGTATTAACATCCATACCAGCTAAAAATTTTTAGTCTAATTTGGGATTGAAAAAAATAATACAGTAATTTGGAAGAGAGGATTAAGAATTTAGGAGGAAAAAAATAATGGTTTTTTGAAGATGGATAAAATATATCAAAGTGGATCTCTATTTATAGAGAAAAAAAATAAGACTTTTGGTATAAATATTTTTTTTTTTGAATTGTATTTTTAAAGTTATAGCCGTTACAAAATTGTAACGTTAAACTCCCAACGGTCAGTACACATGTCACTCCGCGACTGCACCAAGTGTCGCGCTCCCAGTCGTCGAAATCTGAATTTTGTTTGGACTGAAAACAGATCAAGACGTAACATTTTTATCTGTTTTAGATCAAAATACTGTGTTTTAGCCAAAAAATCCATGGACCCACTTCCACCTCACCATATTTTTGGTTTCTGCAAACCTTTTATTGTTCATTGTTAACAAAGCAAAAAAAGGTTCATAATTGACAAACCATTCTGTGGTTCATGAGTGTGGGTGCTCTTAGGATAGACTGAGCTGTTTCTTTATGAAAAAGCCTCCAAACTCTCCTTGCGTCCCATTGACTGTCGATAATAATATCAGACACCCACCTGGGTTTGTCTTCATTAGCAAGGAATTTTTCAGTCTTAATCTGAGCTGCCCCTTGATATGGGTTTGTGTAGAGCCTATACACATTCCTTGTCCAACGTTTGTTTATGAAGGAATCGTACTATATTACTATACGCTATGCATTAAATTTGGTTTTAACAAGCGTAACGAGAAATATAAAAGTGCATATGTACTTCGTATTATAAAATGTCGTTAACCTGTACTTTATTGTCTAAATTTATCAATAACACATATACAACTCAATTTATGTTGTCAACGATGAGAAAAAACTGATTTAAGAACTAAGCTACTACTGACTACTTATATAGTAAACATTAATGTATTAATCTTCTCGTGAATCTTATTTTGGGAGTTTGTCGGGATCTATTTCCGATATATATACTTCGGAGAATAAAGTGATTTTTTTTTTAAGTTTCACTTTTGAGAATTGAAATTATATTATTTATAAATGAAAATATATTTATAAAATATAAATTTAACTATTAAAAAATAAAATTGTATAGTATATAATTTTACCATTTTTGTGTGGACCCATTGGTTAATCTTTATTTTATTTTTTAAAGTTGCACTTGTGAGATTAAAGTTGTACTATTTGCAAATGAAAATATACTTGTAGGATATGAAAATTGTACTATTAGAAAATGAAACTGTATATAGTTTCACCATTTTTTTTTTTTTGTGTGCATGTTGCTCTATTTTCATTTTCTTTTTTAAAGTTGTACTTTTAAAAATTAAAATAATATACTTTATAAAAATAAAAATGTATCCAATATATTTTTGGAATTTCTCGTGGCATCTCCAAACAGTATACCCCAGTTTGTGCATATATAATAGATTTCCACCAAATTGATTTACGTTGGAATCCAAGTACGAAAGCACTAACTATCCACCCCTTTAAAAATGTATTCCCCTCCCAATCCCTTCATATTTGTTACCAGCAGGGGGAGTGGATACAGGGCATCATATCCAATAGATATTGACAACTTTTAAGATACAAAATATTCATTCCCGATTATGCATATATTATTCGCTTAAAACATAATTATGCAAATGCATGTTCACAGTGGATACATATGCATCTCGCAGCTTGTCGATTCTCCGCATATATATATATATATATATATATATATATATATATATATATATATATATATATACATAGAGCACTAAAGTCGAATAATATTGATATGATTCTAGCAACCTGATAAAGTTAAAATGACATCAGAGCTAGTACAGTACCAACTGCAGATTACTATTAACAAAATTAATGCAAAAGTAACAATGATAGTCCATAATTGTTCAGCACTAACTTGTGAAATTTAATCATCTTTCAAGAATATATAGAAAAGTGATACGGAGTTCACTGCAATCACACTCATGATAATGGTTTAACTTTGTACTACATATTAAAAAATATATTATATATATATTGTTTTTAAGTTCGAAGGATGACATAATTTTGAGATTGTGCTTCAACTGTTAATGATAACAAAAATTCATCCCACTCATATTCTGTTCTTGTTTTTAGAATTATCTGTTCGTGAAATAGATTTTTTTTTTTTTTTTTTTTTTGACATCTACCACTGAAACAAGAGAAAACAGAAACTATTAATTAACATATTATCAGACCAAGCCTGAAGCATTCTTAGCAAGAACATCAGCGTCAGCCACTAAGTCCCTGTCAACCTTCACTGAAACAATTCTTTAGTTCATCAATCTATATTAAAAAAAAAAAAAAAGAAACGGCAATTCTCTTAAAAGTTTCCAATTGCTATAATTGCTTTCTTTTAAAATGTTTTCAATGAGTTCATGATTTCTCGATAGTGCAGAGTATATTTGTAGCTTAATCATACAATTTTGACTTGTATAGAAAAGAGAATACACTTCGATTCCTCTTCTTTGTTGGTTGATTTCAATAATTTATACTATTTACGTACTTCATTTTGACTATTATATTCAACTACTATGTTCATCCGTTTCTTTTTGTTTTTCTTGTTTGAAATCTATAGATTTTTTAGCCAAACTTTGATCATGAATTTTTTCTAATCTACAAGAAAAAATATAATCATATGGGGTTTTAAAAGATTCGTTTCCATGTATATTTTTTTAAATATCAACTTCTTATAATTTTTGCAAATACACAATTGAATATACATAAAATTTTGCTTTGAGAAATGCGCAAAAAAAAGAGAAGAACAAAAAGAAACGGATGAAATATTTTATATAAAAAAACGGATGCTAACTCTAGGATTGAATTGGTTAAAGTATAGTATTAGGGTACTACATAAAATTTAAGATCGAAACTCGTTTACATTATTTCTCGGCTTGTGTAGGGGCTCTTTTAAAAAAAAACAAAAACAAAACAAAACAAAAAAAAGTTAAAAAGAAACGGCAACGTGTTAATGTCATTGCATTTGTGTCATAGTATCAAAAACATCAAAATTTTGTAATTCCTATAAGTAAAGTATACAATTAATGATGTTAATGGTTAACTGTGTATTGAAAAACAAAATAAAACAGCTAAAAAAGTATAGTACAATTGTGTACAACCACTCTGAATATTATATGAAATATCTAAAAATTGTGAAGAGTAAATTAAAGGTATTTTTAATAAATTAAAAGAAAAGGGTGAGAAATTAATAAAAGGCTTGGAATTAAAGAGAAGGAAAGGGGCGGAAAAAAGCAGGGAATTCTTGAAGAAGTAGAGCTGATAACTAATGGTGTCCACGCATAGCATTAACGCTGCCTCAAAGCAAAACACAAAGAAGCCAAAGTAAAGCAAACCACTCTTCTGCTCTCACATTGCATCGTTTTCCAGCAACAGCAACCGCAAATTCCATAAATTGGTCAATGATTTGGAGTCTACATTACTTGAACACTTGCATTAAAACCCATTAAACTACTACTACTACTACTACTACTATACCATATAAAGAAGCCAAAGCAATATCCTCCCCACACAGCACTTCACTATGGGTATGTCAAGTTGCTCTCCTTTTTTGTTTATCTCTAAATCTTCCAGCTTATTCAGCTCCTTTATCAATGCCTTTTTAACTAAAATTAAACCTCCTTAACTTCGTTGACTTTCATCTTATTATTATTACAATAATAACAATTGTCGTTAATGTTTCATTTTCCGTGTATGTTTATGTCATATCCAAATGACTGACCTTGCTTCCTCATCATAGTTTGCGTTGTATGTACATCTGCTGCAGTACGAAGTACTATATGACTGATGGAATGATGAAAACTGATTAGGTGGCTGGCCAGAAATTTAACAGGATTCTGAAATTTAGTAGCTAAGATAGTTATAACTATGTTTTGTCTATTAAAGGCATACATATGTCATGTTTTCAAAATTAAGATATTTTTGACAAAAATAAGGTAAAGTTTAACAAATATTAAATGAGTTTTGAAAAAATGAGTTAAAGTTTGGTAAAAGATGAGTTTAGAAAATCAATAAGTTTAGTAAAAATAAGATGGATTCTGAAAAATAAGTTAAGTTTAGTAAATTTAAAATAATTAAGTTCAGTAAAAAATAAGTTAAATTTAATAAAATAAAATAAATTTAGCAATAAAAAGCTGAGGAAAATAGAACATCATATTAAAAACAGTTTAAATACACCAAAGTGAATAAGGGTGTTTGTTGAAGATCCTACTTATCATTATAATGAGATATTAAAATCCTACTCCATATCTCTTTTCAAAGAAAATGACAATGGAAGAAAATGCTTATATTTAAAGAAAGAATTTTTTTAAACATTCTTCTATAGAGGGTAAGAAAAGCTACTTTATTGGTTTTAAATTAAATAGTATTACTCTCTCGCTTCACTTTTATTTGTCATATTTTAATTCTTTTGGACGGTTTTCAAAAAATATTTTATAACTTTAATATAAATTTAACAAGATTTTATATGAATATATTTTAATTTATATGTATCATTAAAAAAAATCATATTTAAGAACGTTTTTCACTCGCCAAATGTCAAATGAAATATTTTAAATAGGACAAATAAAAGGGAATAAAAGAAGTATTCTAAATTTCTAATTTAATTTTTAAAAAATACCTAACTATTTTGTTATAGATAAAACAAATGCAAGTATACTTTAATTGATATTTGCTACGGACCTACTTTCACTTGGTATTTTTAATAGTAATGGAAACTTGGTGGGTTAGCTACAAATACTATGTACTATAATTAGTTGCAAAATTAATACGGATAAGGGAATCTAATTTCTAGTAGCAGATAATGGTGCATGCATAAAGCATTGAGGAACATGCATACTTGTATTGGGGATTCACTTCCCACCCAGTCAGTCTACTTTTATCGTGTATAAGAAGGGACATTTCTTCATTTGGTGCTCCTCATCCCCTGCTCGTCTTGTGTTTTCTGAGCTTTCTACGTAAGTAGCAGATATAGGGAGAGTGCTTGCTTAGCCATAGCTACCTACCTAGCTTGCTTGTCAGAGCCTGAAAACACTATTAAAAGAGAGGGATTCGTAACAGTTTAGTCCGTATATATTCATTTACAAAATGGGATTCAAGTCAATTTCCACAAGTATAGCTAAGGTCAAGGCATACTTGGCTATAATTTCACTCCAATTTGGGTATTCTGGGATGTATATTGTAACCGCAGTTTGCTTGAAACATGGGATGAACCATTACATCCTATCCGTCTACCGTCATGTTTTTGCCACCCTTGCCATTGCTCCTTTTGCCCTTATTTTTGAAAGGTACGTACGTTTTACTGGCTGCCCGGCCTCTACGTCCCACCATGGCCGTTTCAGTTTTCCCTCCCTCTCAACTTACTTACGGAGTACACAACATACTACTAGTAATTCCTATCTATAAGCTTCAACATTTGACGATATGCTTTTATTCATTCTTTTGTTTTGTACAGGAAAACTAGGCCAAAGATGACCCTCTCAGTCTTTCTCAAGATTATGTTACTCGCTTTTCTTGAGTAAGCCTCCTACAATAACTGATGTATCTTAAATATTTCATAAATTGGCTAAATATCTTAAGTTGTAGAAAAGCAATAATGTTGTAAGTTTATAGTTTTAATGTGTCTTACCGTTTGTGAATCTCCTTATAAAGAGAAACAAAAGCTCCTTCGTGTGAAAAAATAAATAAATAAATAAACAATTCGCATTCGAGCATTTAGCCAACCTTTTGCATTTGTGCAAAGGGATACGGAGTAACATGGAGGAAACAAGAATTAGATAACTCTCGATTTCAGATCATTCCATAACAATGTTAGCACAATTAGGAGTACGAGTTTTGGCCAGCTTTCAACAATACAATGGATTTTTACTCTCGTAATTGATCATTTAACAAAATATACGTTTATCTCCACTGTTGATTGGTCCACTGCGCCTTTTAAAAGTTTTATACATTCGTTCAAAACAGTGGTTGATATGTGAGGTCATTGGATCAAATCAATAAACACATGCTCTAATACATTTTCCTAATTAATGGTCATTTTTAAAATTTTATTTATATATTTGAAATAATAATATTTATTTTTGATATAAAATTTTCTCTATTTTTATATCTAATAAAAACATTAGTTATATCTAATATAACAATATTTGTATATGATATCTTATAGGTATGAATTAGGAAAACTTCGTATTGTTAGTAGTTCATAACTTGGACAGCAACTATTCTCTCTTCAGGAATGTCATTGATTACGGAATAGTAATAGAGATACATATCATTATGTTTTTTTTTTAAATTATGAGTATTATTAAATCCCATGTTTGTGATTTGAAATCTGCAGGCCTGTGCTTGATCAAAATCTATACTATGTGGGATTGAAAGATACATCGGCAACACTGACGTCGGCCAGCGTCAACATCCTCCCGGCAATTACCTTCATCTTGGCAACAATTTTCAGGTAACTATTAAACAATAAATTCAAACCATACTTTACGCAGAAAATAAACTCTAAGGGCTTATGTCGTTAATTCTATCACATCAAATGTTAGTTATGTCCTACACGTATTAATTTGATTTTTTTTCTTTCCTTTCTTTTTTTTCATAGAAGACGAATTAAATTTCTCAGTTACTGTAATTTTAACCAAAAAAAAAAAGTCATAGTATTTTTAACGTCCTTCATGTTTAGGCTAGAGAAAGTTGACGTAAGGAAGATACCAAGCCAAGCAAAGATCATAGGAACTATAGTGACAGTATCAGGAGCTATGGTAATGACACTTTATAGAGGACCCATAATCAATCTTTTCGGAAGACATGGAATCGACAACCTTCACTCCACTGCTGCTGCTGCTGCTACTACTCCTTCTACTCAGCATTGGATTGTTGGCACGATTTGTATCCTCAGCAGTTGCTTGGGATGGGCTGCCTTTTTTATCCTACAAGTAAGAAGTCGCTGTACAGTGTTTGAATTAATCTCACAAAACGTGCTTTATTTAGCCAAATCAACGATTGTCCCGTAATTATTAATCTTCTGCTTAATTATTTTTAATCATATCTATGGCGGGTGGGGTGTAGTCATTTACTCTGAAGGAGTATCCATCACAACTATCACTGACAGCATGGATATGCTTTATGGGATCATTAGAAGGAGCGGTGGTATCGCTTGTGATGGTAAGGGACATGAAAGCTTGGGAACTCGGTTGGGATTCCAGACTTCTTGCTTCTGTATACACGGTATATATAGCCAATGATCTTTTGCTACATCAGTTAACATCCATTCTTAGCTTCGATTTATCTAACTTAATTTCCTGGTAAATATGGTGTATGTTTGTTTAATGTAGGGTGTGATTTGCTCGGGGATTGCATATTATGTGCAAGGAGTTGTGAACAAGGAAAGAGGGCCTGTTTTTGTGACAGTTTTCAGCCCTCTTTGCATGATCATCACCGCTGCTTTAGGATCCATTATCTTGCATGAGATACTCCATTTAGGCAGGTAATGTCAAATTTTAACACGACAACTTCATCTTTTTATTTTCTTTTTTGGCAAGCAACCCACCGTCTTTAATTCTGCTCCACTTAAATATGACTGCAATAACTAAAATTAAGTCATGCTTAATTGGAGACCTAGCTCAGCTCATTATATAAAGTTATAACCCATTACAGAACTACATATATGGAGCATGACGCAGCCAAACAAAAGGCTACTCGAGCCAAATAACCTTTCTAAAACAGGCCCCACCATTTCTTGTGTTCTGTGAATGGTAACAAAATGTGGTTGGTGACAGATTCCGTTTTCTATTTTGCCTACACTTTAGTTTTTTTTTAATTATTGTGGAATATTATGGCAAATGATATGATGAAGAAGAAAAAAGCATAGGAGCATTGATCATAGCTGAATTCCCCTATTTATGTGACTGAGTTATTTTTAGTAGTTACTGATATTGGTGCTAAACGTTATAAATGGTGCAGTATCATAGGAGCATTGATCATAGTAATAGGGTTGTACACAGTAGTATGGGGGAAAAGCAAGGATGTCCGAACCTCTGAAGAGAAAGGCAAGGCGCTGCCTGAATTGCCCATTGTCAATGACAGCAACATTACAACCACTGCGACTGCCGCTAAATCTATAGGCCCAACTCCTACTTCAGATCAACCTTGAATCTCAATGACCAAGATCTCGTCTACACAAGATGCCGCATAACATTACATGAAAACAGTTTTAAACCCGAAAAAAATGGGGAAGTACGTTGGTTAACATGTGCAACTTCGTAACATGTAATCTAAATTTTGAGATGGATGGGCTGGAGACTACTCTAGGGGGGCATGAATGCATGTTTAGCTTATCAAAGATTTGCTACTGTTGGCAGAATATCTGTCCTTTTTTGGCTGATCTGGTTGCTTCATTGATTAGTTTAATTTTTATCCCGCAAAATGGAGCACTTGATTTGTTGTTGCTTCTAATCTGTAAACCTTATCTGTCTTCTTTTTGCAAATACTATCAAAAGTGAAGTGTGACTACTTTTTTTTCTTCTTTTTTCTGATGTATGTTGCGGGTCAAGAGTCTAAGACTATTGTTCAAACATAGATGTTTACACAAATTTCAGTCAGCTAACCCGCAATCTTTAAGCTATGAACTGCACATCATTTTGTACCCGCTACACGAATATGCAGTACAGCTGTGCCTATACAACTTCCATGTCGAAATGCTATCATTTACTATAGTGTTCAGGTTCCACAGAGTTCAAAGAAACATTTACACATGCAGTTCTTATGAATGTTGACCCAAACCATTGACAAGGAGGTCCAAAAAACATGTTTTTCCCGTCACCGCAGATTATATATAGATGGTCGTTAATTTCGTATGTTAGCTACTGATAAACGAAGTTCATTTACCATACAGAGTGCATACACATCGAACGAGATATGTGTGTAGACAGCCTCATATGTCCATGTAAGCAATGCGACTGACGACACAATCACTCAGCATCTGAAATCGAAACCCAGAAGAGAAACTAACATCAGCTAATCAGGCAAACTGCCATAGAAAGAAATCACAAAGAGTGACAATTCCTACGTAATGGGTCTCCGCACTATTACAATGGGGAAGCCTATGTATGACCTGCTGTAGCCGGCACAATCACTGACAAGTCAAGTGATAGGCTCATTCCACCGTTTCTGTATCCATATCCAAATCCATAAAATGAGGTCCTTGATCTCGGGTAAATAAAGCCCCAAGAAGTAGAATTCAAAAAGGCTTGTGAAGAAACATAAACATATCCTGGAGAGGAGATATCTGTGATTGAAGCTGAGAGGTAAAAGGGTTATCCATGGTGGTGGCTGTATCCAGATAACTAGAGGCTGGGAAATTAAGGGCTTTGTTCAAGTCAGACTCCTCCACCTAGGCTCGCTTTGCACCTCCCTCTCTGAGCATGTCACCACATGTTCAGGTTCATGTTCATGTTCCCGTTCTGACCAGCTTGTGGTCGACTCTGTGTGAAGTCGTAGAGGCTGCACAGAATCTGAAGTGGTATCCATCTGCACATAGTCGTTAAAAGTCGTGGTATGGGACATCGCTCCTACAGAATCTGCCACCATCTCAGTCTTCTTCATGTTTCTAGTTTTCTTCTCAAGACTGCCTTTCTGGTTATATATGTTACACAACACCTAGTCATCTAGCTGCCCCAAATATTAACAATATGGTAAGATCACATCGAAACCATTGTGTTGATGCGCAGCGGATTGAAGGATTTGGATGAGGATGATCAACCGATGACAAGGGTGATGAGAGAAAGTGAAGCAGAGGAATATAGAACAGAATGAGGGAAAAATATGGTGTGTTGTAGAGAACCCTCCCCTTACGTGAGAACCATTTTTTTGGTGAGAACTCATCTAAGACCCTTGGATGCTTGATGATCTATGGCTGAAAATGCATTAGACTTGGATGACAAATCTGTAAATATCTAAACATTGGCTTATTTTCTTTCGGCTGACAGAGTGTGTTTCAGACAAAGTTTTGTACTTTCTTCATCCTTTTGCTGGTAGAGTGACTTTTGGTGGCACTTTTCCCTCTACAAAAGTATTGTACTTTCTTCATCATTATGTATTTCTTTATAGTTTCATCCTTTTCTTCATTATTGTGCATCAATATCTCATTTTCCAAACTACTGAACATCATGTTCTAAACTAGTGAACTTGATGTTCTAAACCTTAACAGACTGAAATTACTAAATGTTTTATTTCCGTAATTCTTGACTAATGTTCTAAACTAGTATACATAATGTTCTATAAGAGTGAGCATAATGTTCTAAACTATTGAACATATAATTGTACTCGTATAATTTCATAAATTCACATATTTCAAAACCAACATAATATACTATAATGATTAATTTAGAAAATATTTTGTAATCAACATAATATACTATAATGGTTAATTTCTAATTCTAAACGCTAGGTAATTAGTTCAAAATAGTTTGGTGGACATTTCCAAACTACTGAACATCATGTTCTAAACTAGTGAACATTATGTTCTAAACTAGTGAACTTGATGTTCTAAATCTCAACGGACTAAAATTACTAAATGTTTTATTTTAGTAATTCTTGACTAATGTTCTAAACTAGTATACATAATGTTCTATAAGAGTGAGCATAATGTTCTAAACTATTGAACATATAATTGTACTCGTATAATTTTATAAATTCACACATTTCAAAACCAACATAATATACTATAATGGCTAATTTAGAAAATATTTAGTAATCAACATAATATACTATAATGGTTAATTTCTAATTCTAAACGCTAGGTAATTAGTTCAAAGTAGTTTGGTGGGCATTTCCAAACTACTGAACATCATGTTCTAAATTAGTATACATAATGTTCACTAGTTTAGAACATGATGTTCAGTAGTTTGGAAATGCCCACCAAACTATTTTGAACTAATGACCTATCGTTTAGAATTAGAAATTAACCATTATAGTCTATTATGTTGATTACTAAATATTTTCTAAATTAACCATTATAGTATATTATGTTGGTTTTGAAATGTGTGAATTTATGAAATTATACGAGTACAATTATATGTTCAATAGTTTAGAACATTATGCTCACTCTTATAGAACATTATGTATACTAGTTTAGAACATTAGTCAAGAATTACGGAAATAAAACATGAAAATGGCCACCAAACTATTTTGAACTAATTACCTAGCGTTTAGAATTAGAAATTAACCGTTATAGTATGTTTCCTTTTACCGAAGTGAATGAAAAGTAATGTGTATTTCCTTTTACCGAAGTGTGAGTTATATTTTTGAAGCAATTACTTTTTGTCAGTTTTTGGGTTAATTAAGGATTTTCCATTATGTTCAGTTAAATGTCATCCATTAGATCTGCCAATGTGTGTGGTGTTAGATGGATTCTCACCCTTAAAAGGGTTCTCATATTAGGAGGGGTTCTCACATGAACCCACCCCTATATATATATATATATATATATATATATATATATATATATATATATATATATATATATATATATATATATATATGGGGTTGAAAACTTTTGATAGATTTCTTCAATACTAGCTTTTTCTTTCTCTCACATAACTCAAAAACCCTAAAAAGCAATCAAAAACGGTTCTTGATTCCGTACTAGTATACGTGGGTAATCCAATCCTGCTTGTGGACTAATACTAGAGGAACGCCATTTGGCGTTCTAGATTCTCCGTACAACGTGCCCTTTTTCTTTGAGGAATTCACGCATCAAGGGTATGTTATACTGTTATAATAATTCGTATTATTATATGCATGAGATCCTGTTTTAGATGCTAAGAAATCGTTTCTTGAAATTCTGCTAATCGCATCTAAGTTCCTACAGCTAGAGAGTTTCCAAAGAGAAGAACATAACCAGCAACTGAGTGCCTAGTATTTGGGAAAGGTGCCCAGTCAGAATCTAAGTAAGCCTTGAGAGTTAGATTGGCAATGGCATTGAGCAATATGCCCTGAGCAGTTGTGTGAGAGACATATCTAAGAACATACTGAACAGCCTGAACAAGTGGAAAATGAGGCTGATTCATGAATTGACTCAATGTCTGGACTGCATAAGCCAAGTCGGGTCTTGTATGAGAAAGGAAGTTCAGCTTCCCATCTAGCTCCCTGTAATGTTCAGGGTCTTGAAACAACTCTCCTTCATTTACTAAGAGCTTTAAATTCATTGGCAATGGTGTTTTAACTGTTTTAGAGACATCCATGTTACATTCTTGCAATAGCTCCCTTGTAAACTTCTTCTGGGTAAGAACAATCCCAGAACTTAAATGGGTAGCCTCGATCCCCAATAAATAACTCAGCAACCCCCAAATCTTTGATGCTGAACAATGAATGTAGATGGTTCTTGAAGCTTCCAATTTCATCCTCATCTGACCCTGATGATTATATCATCCACATACACAGCCATCATAGTGGTACGAGCTTCTGTTCTTTTAATGAACAGAGAATAATCATTCTTGGATTGTACATAGCCTAAACTTGTAAGAGCAAACGTCAATTTTGCAAACCCTTGTCTAGAGGCTTATTTTAAGCCATACAATGACTTCTTCAGCTTGCATACTAGATTTTCAGAGTTTGTAAAACCTTGTGGCACCTTCATGTATACTTCCTCATTGAGGTTGCCATGTAAAAAGGCGTTATTTACATCAAGTTGATGTAATTTTCACTTGTTACAAACAGCTATGCACAACAAGCATCTTATTGTAGCCATCTTAACCACTGAAGAAAAAGTCTCAAAATAATCAACGTCATATTGCTGGGTAAAACCCTTTGCAACAAGCCTTGCTTTGAGTCTTTCTACACTGTCATTTGAATTGAATTTGACTTTGTATACCCACTTGCATTCTTGCACCCTATTGCTTCAGTTCTATCAATGACTGTTGAAGATTGTATAGTTAGTGGTCCTGATGTCTGTAAAAATCTCTCCTCAAGGTCTTGCCATATCTCTCTAGACGTTGTAAGAAATATCACACTTCTTGCAACTGGAGATTCCAAAGATCGAAGAATATATGAAATGACGGTACCATCACAACGCTGCCATACAAGAAAATTAGGATCACTTTCATCGCGTTTTGGTATACTGCCATCAATGAAATGCTTTGTCCTGTTCTATTTTGCATTCCATCTTCTATAAAAGGAGCACATAAAATTATATGCTCCTTAAGTAATTCTCTTCGTATATTTAATTATATATTCCAATAATATTTAATTTAATACGAAAGATAAGAGTTCGGACCCCACTCACAAGCCTATATGAGATATCCAAAGCCTGACTGATAGCGTAGTATTAGCACCTCAGGATTATTAATTATCAGACATATAGCCAATAAGCCAATGCTTGATTAATGTCACACTTTTTTAAAAAAATTTAGATGACACTCAACTAGTGCTCTGATATTTTGTCAAATTCACAAAAAGAGAAAATTGAGTCTAAGCTTCGTAGAGAGAGGAGAGTATGGATCATTACAACCCTAGCTTAAAAGTTTTCGTACAAAAACCATTCAGCAAAGGAAGTGATTTTTTTTATTTTTAAGCTTTTTTTTAAAAAAAATTTGAAAAATAAGCTAGCTTATAAACTAATTTAAAAAATAAACTAATTTAGCTTCGGATTAAAAACGATGCCTCGGGTAGCGTTTTACCTAATGCAAAATCGATGTCCAGGGCAACGTTTTGCATGGGGCTGGATTTAAGAGGGTTAATCTGGGTCAGGGAAAAACGCTGCCTAGTGCAACGTTTTAGGTAAAAGAAAAAAAAACTGGCCTGGCTAACTGACCAGATTCCTTGCACATATTCCAGAAAATATTCTAAAAAAAAAAAACGTTGCTCTTTTACCTAAAATGTTGCCCTGGACAGCGTTTTCCCCTGACCCAGATTAACCCTCCTAAATCCAGCCCCGTGCAAAACGTTGCCCTTGGCAGCGATTCGAAGCTAAATCAGCTTATTTTTTAAATTAGTTTCTAATCTAGCTTATTTTTCAAATTTTTTTAAAAATAAAGCTTAAAAATAAAATAAAAAAATTAAAGGAAGCAGTAACTCCTCAATATTTCAGTGTGGTCATAGAATTGCAACACAAACACTTAGCGAGGTAGAATCTCAACGCATGGGGCTTGCAGTTTGCAACTAAGATCAGAAAATTGCTAATCTTTAGGAGTCATCAAGTGAATAGTAGAATTGAGTCTAGAGTGCTTGAAACTTATCCCGTTTGGGAGAGTGCTGAATTTTATCGGTATGAGATGGCTAGAGAAACATGTGTCCATAACTTCCGATTGGTTTCTAATGCGCATGTGATGTAAGACAACACATAGATAAAAGTTACAGGTAATGGTGGAGGTGACTGGGTGACCGCAGCCAGACATGTGCCGCGTTAAGTTTATACTCTACTTTTCACTTATCTCGTGATACCGTTAGTCCGTTACCAACATTTGGCCCCATGGGTCAACGCTTGAAACTGTGAGCCTGTGTTGGTGTGTCCTGTGATACGAGGCGCCTTCCCGAAATTTGTCATTTCCTTCGTATATTGGATTTGTCGAAATAAAATTAAGATTACAACTACAATATCTATATAAAATCAACCCTAAATAAACTGTCCAAAAAATACCTAGCTACACTCATACGACTATACGAGAACCACATTATATGAAGCGCACTATATATTTTAGAGCATGAATATTTATGAGGTTATTTTCATCCTTTTTAAAATTCTCTCATTTTCTCTATTTGACACATCTTTTCTTTTTTTCATATCATTTATTACTATTTTCATTCTTTTCATTTAACTTGTCCAACATTCAACGGATCATCTTCTATCCTTTTTTACTTTCTCTCTTCTACTCACACATACTCCACCATATATTTTTCTCCTATCACCAAATTTTATAATTATCATTTATTTAATCATTAAAAATATATAATATCTATATAATTGATAAGAGGATTATTAACCGTAAAAAATTAGCGGATTATTACATAAATAAAACACAGTCAATCACACATTGCCACATGTGACAATTACAACCTCTTCACTAACCAAGTCATCCTCTAAGCCAAGAGAATCAACTCATTCCTCTTGGTCAAGAGGATCCTCATATGACCCCAACAACCATGAGAAATTTTAGAAGAAAGAAAGAAAGAGAATGCCATGAGGATGGACAACCTTCATGGATGTTCATGGTCTTACTAATTCAGTCGGGAACTAGGTGACTTTTTTTGTCCTACAATATAGCATTAGGCATCTCAGTCCACCAAGAATGGAAACCAACTGATGTCAAAACCAATCCCAATCTCACATATTTCTCACTTACACTACTCACTTATGAAATTGGGGATTACAATAAGTCCAGAATTCGATCAAACATAACCCATTTTTAAGAATTTAAATCTAATTTTTTGAGATCCATTACGTTTTGATTCTGATCAGACCCATTGTCATCATCATACGTAGACAATAACCTGAATGGCTGAGTTCTTAATCTCATCCGATTGAAAGTAGATTTTTTAACAATAATTCAATAACAGATAAAAGTTCAAGCCAAAATCAAGTAGAAACTAAATGAAATGGAAAGAAGCCTGCCTAAAGTTGAAGGTCAGCCACCTGCAGAGGCATAGCCTCAATTTATCATCACAAGTCCAAACAGCATAAGAAATCCAAATATCCAGAAAGTTTTCTCCATTCAGTTTTCACAACCAGACCAAGTATTTCTGAAAGTATAAACTTCCGGCATATCTTCAGTTTACAAAGACTCTTTTATCTGAGAGGTTTCCTCTTTAGCAGTACAAACTAGCGAAGGTATGATGGCCCTTTGTGAGGGCAACTCAGAGACAAAAAGTACAGTTTGAGCCCACCCAGCATATTTTCCATACCTTGTAACAAATGCTTCAGCCACACGGCTGCACAGCTTTGATGTCAGACGAACACCTGCAAACTCGGGCATGAGGTACCTTGTAGCAACCTGCTCAAACAAACATAACCAGAGAGAAACTCGTACTTTTAAACTGATTGACAAAAGTAAAAAATCAAGCAAACACAATAATTCGTCAACCAAAGAATAATGTCTCTTGATAGGCATGCAAATTCTATTACACAATTAACACCTCTAGGTACACTCACGGTCTATGATCTACGGGTACGCCGAAACACATCGTACGGTAAGTATCCAAGACCCAGGTACAGCTGGGTACGTATTGGGTACGGCTGAGTTATATCCAACCCATATCTAATTGATTTGGATTTCTTGCACAACCCATCAGCCCAAAAAAAAAAACAAAATTATCATATAAGCCCAAGCCCATCAAATTTCATATCTAGATTCATATCTATTTTTTTAAAGGTAGTATTATAATGGTACAACCCGTATCTAGAAATTTTGATTTTGCCATTTTTCGTACCCGTATCCATATTTGGATTCGTATCGGTGCAACATAACTCATGGTTATTTATTTGCTCATTCGAAGCTCTCCAAATGAGCAATGAAGCACAACAAGAGAGTTTCAAATGAGCAACTGTGCAGAAATTAGACTTTGTATAATGGAGGTTGCGATTGATGTAATAATAATAAACTGATTTTACAAAAATAACAATGACAAATTCTTTCTCCTTTTAATATCTGCCAAAATTTGTGACTACTGACTAGTACATCTTTGGTATCCTTTGGGTTATGCACAGTGAATAAACATAATTAACCCTCAAGGATAACCATGAAGGATCAAGTCAAAACATTGAAGACATGGCTGAAGCTGCAAAGAGAAACTAATCATCTAGCATTAAGGATTCATATCAACTAACTTAATTGCTGATCTGTCAATAAGGTAGGTAGTGCTAGAAGTACTTGTCTTAAAAGCTAAAACATCAGGGAAGTATTGAGCAGTGACAGCACAACCCCCCCCCCAAAAAAAAAAAAAATCCCTAAAACACATTGTTATACAAACAATGGAAAATGAACCATTACTATACCTTTCCCTCCAAATCCATGTACCCAAACACGATGTCAGAGAAAAAGGAGGTCATAATCAATGACAAATTTCCAGCTGTTTACCTGCCAAACATGTGTGTCAACAGGAACTGCATGATGCTGGTCCAGGGAGAAGAGAGCTACACACGATGCCACCTTTGGACCAACACCGGGCAAAGTGGAGAGACTGTTTATTACCTCTTCAAGATCCTTTTTTCGCAAAGAAGAAAGCCACTCAGCACCACCACCAGGTTTCGATTGCAATGCTTTTATTGAACTGACTATGTATTTAGTTCTTTCCATGAAAAACAATGATAAATAGGATGTCAACTTCCTTACAATGACATGAAAATGATGCACTCTGACAAGTATAAGAGAAAAGGATGCAATAAACAAAGAAAAATAATGTAAAAGACCATATTTAAAAATTAAAATCAGACAGCAAAGATGAAAGAATCAACCACAAAGTCATAAATATAACTCAAAATGCAAGAATAATTTCCACAATCATCTTAAGCCTTCAAAGTTAGGCTAGACAGCTATGTGCCATAAGCAGCATAAGGGGGACAGTTTTGCTGAAGCTGTGAGCAAGAGAAGAACCATCACAAGGTTAATTTAAATAACAAATCACCTCATGGTTGAGCCATAGCTGTAGGAATTGCACAATTTTATTTATCAATGTTGCAAAAAAAAAGAAGAGCTCAAAAGATCTCAAATTCTCAACTCTAATCGATTAAGCAACCTCATAACAGTGATAGTAAAACATAGTACAATTGGATCTGTTACTACGCCATCCAACAACACAAATCATAATTTTTTTTTAATGATCAATTTTGGCTTAGCATAGAAAATGTGCATTTGATCCATCAATCTACCAAGGACATTAAAGTTTGAAAAATGAAAGAAAGCACGGACTTTCCTGTCTGTTTGAAAATGTGAAGGAATCAGAAATGCACAACAAGGGAAAAACCAACCTATAACCAAAGCCAGCCTCCCTAAGCTCATCTTCAGAGACCATGGCCAATCGCTCCAATGATGGAAATTGGAAGAACTGAAATCCTTCAACACTCCCCAAATAATGACCTAAAGAAGAAATATAATCAACCATTCGAGTGATCCTTTGAATGTTATTATTAGTTGAACACAAGAACTGAATGAGGCACTCTAAAGGATCCTGCCTAAGCACACGGGCACCAGCCAAATGGGGTGCTAGCTCAGCAAACCTCTGATCCGAGACCACAAAATCCTCCCATAAATCAGCCAAACAGATACCCACATTGAGAAAATCAACCAAAGCTAGCTTAGCATCATCCGCCTCAGCACAATTTGAACTGGAACAGGGAGGAGGACTAGTAACCTCATGAAAATAGCAAGTGATGTCGCCATTTTCAAGGTGCTTCAAGGACACTAAATGAGACTTGACAACACCAGTGTATTGGAGAGTCCCTGTTTTCTTCCACCTGAAGGTCTGACCAGTTGGAAATGTCAGGGATAATGACAACTCTGATTTCCCCAGATTGAGGGGTACCCATTTATCAGTTAGCAAGTTTTGGACTTTGAGGGTTTGAGACAGCGATCTCCTAGGTGGTCTCTTTGAAGAGATAGATAGAGTTTCTGAGTTGCTTTTGGTTTTGGTCTTAGAGAACTGGGTGATGTTGAAGTTGCGTGGAGTTGGGGGTGTTGAGGGAACTATGTGTTTTATGGAGGGAAGTGTTGAAGAGGAAGGTCTTCTTCTTTTCATGAGATTAGTAGTTCAAAGAACTATTGCGTTTTCTATAACTGGCTTCGGGTAGTGAAGACTTGAACTCTTGAAGTGAATGGACCAAAAAGTATGATCCTAACATCAACAGGCAGGTGCAAAGCTGGATTCTGTTTATAATAACAGCACAAATGACAAAGCACAAATTAAACCCAGATCAAGTTAACCATCTGCGTCCTTATGGGATCATATAACAGTATTAATCAAGTAAATTTGTTCCTTTTCAAATATAATAAAACAATGGAAAAGAAAATGCAAGATTTATTTTCTATAGTTTTGACAGGGGATTATCTAAGCACTTCAGTAGGAGATGAAATTTTAATAGAATAATTTATTTTCCTTATTCTTGTATTTCAGTAATGATTTAGAGAGATAAATTCATAAGGCGAGATTTTCCATGTGTCCTTTAGGTTATTCTTTATATTCTACAATTGAGCAACCTATAACTTCACAGGCTTGTGAAGTTGTGAGAGATATAATTCAAGAAGTAACGAGGGATAGTGTGGGCCACTGGTGGGGGCATCAAAGGAAAAAGAGCAAAGAAAAAGGAAAATATGCAGTTCAGGTCTTCAATCCTCGAACAACATGCTCAAAGAACGGGATTCTTGGTTTCCACTTCCGCTATCAGCCTAGCAACAATTGATATATATTTTCATACATTTAATATTTGCATTTTAATCTATAACCCAGTTTTTTTAATAAATCTGGGTGTACCCCTAGTACATTCCCTAAATCCACCCCTGCATGCAAGAATAATGAACATGACATAAACTGTAAGCATGATGAACATGGTTGTTTTGGGTTCATTAAATAAGGAATGCATTTCATTGTCTCCGGGATACATCAACCAACGAATTAAACCTTGACATTATCCAAAAAGAAACAGTTTGGAAAGAAAGTTTTGCTTTGTAAGTTTTGTATATTATCTCCTTTCCCCTCTTTCTCTCCTCTCCTTACCCACAAGAAATCCTAGTTTTCTTCTTCTTCAGATTAGGTTATAGAAGTTCTTCAAATTTTCAATTGCAATGTCACAGCTCAAAATGATTGGTCTAAAACATGAAGCATGTAATTTAACAATACCAAATACAGACCCAAAAAACATCTAGATATAGCAAAATGGGGGGTTAAGATGATAAGTTGAAGATGAAAGCAGGAAGGAGGATCGAGCGTGAAGAGGTAGCAAGCATTACTTGGGAGGAAGTCTCTAAGAAAAAGAAGTACCTGGGAAGGCATTATAATTGGAAATCACATTTTTTGAACCAAAGTAGTCTTTAATAACCTTCAATGTCAATCTTCCTCACAAATACAGCACCACCAATGTTAACCTTCAATGTTCCAACAGCAGAGAACACAATACTGCATGGACTTTGTTGATCGCTGCTCCTAACAGCCCCAACCCTACCTTTCCAAGCAAACAAAATAGTGGAAACTTCTACCCCAGCAGGATGACAAATAAGGATTTCATGGACTAACACATTCCAATCATTCCACATTGACCATGCCATAACAACAACCACCTCTCACAGAGATTCAAATCACCACGGCCGCCAACTAAACCCAATCGGTCGGCGGTCGCCTCTCCAACTTTAGGGCAATTAAGCATATCCTCCGTCTCCTCCTCATTTCAAAAACTTATCGAGGACACATAGGCTATCTCAAAACAAACACTCTAATCAAAATTGACAATAACAGTATCACACGTATATGTGGGTCGTTAATGAAAGCGGCACCAACAATCTACTCTCAATCAAAATTGAATCTTATAATTCCCTCTAGCATCTACTCTATCCACTAAAACTAAATCGACAATCTTTTTTTAGGGCAAATTTCAAAACTTACAACTTTTTCCCGAATAGCATAAAGAAATTCAAGGAGATAGAGTTGAATGTAGAGGTGCGAATTGAATATGAGACGTGGGAAAATAATCCAATCACCTGTGGTGGGGCCGTGGTGCGTCGTTGCTGGAGAGGTTGCTTAGCTCCTGATGGAGGTGTACTGCCAGAGAACAGAGGGGGTGCTTACTGCTTAGCTTCTGTGATTAGTTTGTTTGCAAGTATGTCGCAAATTCGAAATGAGAATCGGGAAACTTGGTGGATGTCTACGGAGTTCACATTTGAGGTTGAGAGTGAAATTAAAAAAAAAAAAAAAAAATTTGAGTTTGACAGTTGAGGGTAAGATCGAGTTTGAGAATTTGTTCAAATCTCAAACGCCTATTATTTGGAGCTTAAAGTTGCCCAAGTAATTAGTCTAATTATATTGCATTTAATTAGAGTGACAAATCAAGATTAAGAGTCACTACAGATGGCTTAGGCATCGTTGTCGAAAGAGGGTTGGATTGAAGTTGGGATGGTAGCGAAAGGGCTCATTAAGGATTGTTTTATTTTGTAATAATTAGTAACGTGCTCTTATTTCAAAAATGGGTTTATATAAATATTTTAAAAATCATACACTTATGGTTTAAATAAAGGAATTAAAAAAAATGACACTATAAACTATTAAACAATTCTAAAGTTTAAAATTATTAAATCTATTTAAAAAATTACTTAAAATAGGTTTTTGGAATTAAATTATAATTTTTCATCAGGTTTTCATGTTTTTGAAATAGCATTATCCTTGAGCTTCAAAAACACATATTTCTATGTATAAATAACTAGACAATCATTTAATAATTAATCATCCATACTATTCCTCAACTTAATCTTCACTATTTTCATTAATAGCAATAGTTACAGTTGTCATAATAAGAATTAATATTGGGGATGACAGTAGGGCGGATTAAAAAGGATATTCACCCCACCACACCCCCGTCACGTGACACATATGGTAAGAGTTTGGTGGGTGAGGGGGCGAGTACCGAGGGACATAAGTCATATCCGTCACGAGTTATGGGATGGTGATGGATTTTATGTCTAACCTGACTCATACCCAACCCGTTGATATCCGAAAGACACATTAATATGCATATTATGTATTTATGTTCTAAATTTTCAACCCAAATAAATTCCAAGGAACCCAACTTTATAGGCTCAATTTTAACTAAAGTGACAAAGTGAGTAAAATAAACCCAAATGTATATATATCATCACTTCATAATCTTACTGCCAACTTTCCTAGTTTTCTCACCAACTCATTCACCCTTCCCACTCAGGCAATGACTCACTACATCATCCCAAACTCATTTCACCGTCGACCGCTCTACAACCGGTGAGTCACTTGATTGATTCTTTATTTATGAAATAAAATGAGTTATGGACCTTTAGAGATTATACCTTGATCGCCTATGTTTAATCCTATATATTATTTAGGAGAAATTATTTATGACATGCTTCCAAATCCTGAATATAGAATTTATGGAAGATTCTAATTTTTTTAATTTAAAACAAAAATCCCTTATTTTTCCATGTACAATACAAAAAAAAATTTATACACAAAAAATACCAAAAGGTAAGTGAAGAATCAATAGGAGATAGTTATGATCAATATACTCTAGAGGGGGGTGAATAGAGTATGGTCGTTTTTCGAATTTAGGCTTTCAAAGGCTTTGAAACAACTTTTAGATGCGAAAATATAATATAACAGGTTTTAAGGGCTTTGAAATGATTTTCAGGATTTTGACTTGAAAAAAAATACGAATAAAATAAAGTAAATAAAGAATGTAAAGCAAATTTAAAGGGGACGATTATTTGTTACGAAGTTCGGCCTAGGGTTTCCTACCCTTAGGATTTAACGACTTTTATTTCATACCTTAGAGACCTAAAGCCACCTTCGAAGATTATCACCCAATCTTCTATACCGTAGCTTTCCCTAGCTACACTTTAGTATCTAAATTCCTAGAAATAAAAATCTCCTTTCTTTTTTTGAGTCTTTGAGTATTATAGTTCTATTCAAAGTATATCTCTTCTTTTCTTTTGATATTTCCTTTTTCACACTCAAGAGATTTTCCTTTTCTTTTCTCTCAAAACTAAATTACAATAAAGAGTAAGCACTTAGAGAGAAAATGATTGCTAAAGCTAGATTGATGTATTTCACGTTGGAGGGCTTCTCGTTCTTCAAGCTTCAGCTCACTCTATTTATAGAGTTACTCTTGCAACGGATAGTCTTCAACTTCTTTAGAAATATCGTTGCTCTTGAATCGGGTATTAGGCCTTTGACTGACTGCTTTAATATTTGTTCCATAATTATCGAGCAGTTACTGAGGTTTGTTTCAAAGGTCTTGACCTATACTTTAGGCGTTACAGATTTGAATTGTTGTTGAGATGATCTTGTTTGTTTGAATGAGTCTTCTACTTGTTTAGCACGTCCAACAACATATGATAATGATTAACTCTTGCAACGTTGATCAACCCCATGAAAATAGGAAGACTTGAAATTTGAACTCATCTTCTTAAACATTTGAATTTAAATCAAATTTTTCAAGAGTCCAACACATAACAACTTCCTTATTTTTAGGAATGATTTCAGCAACTTGAGAGCTTTGAATTCCTTCGAATATATCTGGACATATAAAGCACGTAATCCAAGCAGCAAGTAATAACAACATAATAACTAATTGTTCCTATTTTTCCATGCATTCATAGCATAGATTAATCTTTGACTTCCATCACCTACATTTAACATGTTAAAGCATATAAAACATATTATCATCAAGGTGGATTCTTCAGTAAGTATAAGAGATCTCATTTTAATTTGAAAAAGTGGATTACATAGCTGTAATAAAAAAAAATTTATCTACAAAATCCGCTATTGAAATCCATGATCATCATAGTATTCAAATTATTTAGAAAATTAATAATATCTTATATTATTATTTAGGAGCAATGATTAAATGAGAGACCTTCAAATCTTGATTCCACTATTATGGAATTTTTTAATTTTTTTAAATTTTATATAGAAAACCTTTTATTTTTCCATATAGAGTAAAAATGAAAAAATTATGCACAAAAATAACCAATGAGATAAGAACAAAAATCTCAATTCAATTTGAAAAATCTTAATTACATAACTGAGCCAGCAAAACTATCAAACAAACCCACTATTGAAATCCATGATCTTTTTCATAATATGTAAATTATTGAGAAAATTGATAATATATTTGTTTAAGCATTATCATGATTGAGAAAATTAAAAATATAAAGTCATCTACAAATGGTTATTGTTAGGGAAGAGTTATTAATAATATCTTATACATTTGTAAGGATTACCGACTCTAAAAATAATCAAAATTTATAATATTGATTTATGAGTATTATAATCACCTACTTACATTTATTGTTATAAAATTGTAAATATGATACCTTTGTCACCCTTTTAGTAACTTCTTAGCATTGTAAGAAATACGTGCATTAGCACATTAATTTAGGCGAATTATTATCACCTATTTAAGTTTATTGTTATAAAATTGTAAATATGTTATTTTGACACCATTTTATTAATACATTAGCACGGTCACATACTCGTACGAATTAGAAAACATGTCTTGATGCTCTTAAATTAGAACGAATTAGGCATCTCTCTATGTATTATTTTTGCTAGATAGAGTAGCCATAAAAACTTAAGTTGTGGAGATTACATAGTATAAAAAATGTGACTTAACATCCATTTCATCCTCTTTCCTAAAATCTCTTGACTATTATCACCAAAAAAAAAAAGTTTCATGGCCCAATGCATATTTAAATTGCTTGATCTCTTAACCTACTTACAATGTTGTTTGAGAGTATCTTGGACTCTAGACTTGTTTACACCCCTATTAAAAAAAAAATATGAAGCAATTCATCTCCTTTGTTTCCAAATATTTACCCCATGCCAGAAACAATTATCCCAAAAAAATTATTTAATTTCATATTTGGCCATATTTACTCTTTATTAACTAACTATGAGACAATAATTTAAAAAAAAAAAAAATTAGTAGTTGGTCCAATTCATTACGGCTTTCGAGTGTGCTATGTATTATGGTAGAAATTGAAAACAAAATCAGACAAGAAGGGTCTCCTCTCGGCTCTCCTCTAATATCTCTCTCCGTCTCTCCCCTTGCGTTGGCCACTCCACTATACGCATCAAAGACGTCCACAGCCCACAGTTGTTTCTCCTCCCTCCGAAATTGCTGCTGCAATGCCGACTTCTCCATCAGGTTAATCTTTGTTTCACCCCGTTTCCTTCGACTCTTTAGTTTTATTTTATTGTGCCCTAATTTTTCTCTCTTCGAATCAGACGGTCGGCAAAAGAGGCGGAAAGCGCGGGGGCCGAAGACCACTAAGCGACACCATGCCGGCGATGAGGAAGAAGATGATGATGAAGAAGAGAACGATATTGCGGCTGCGGCGGAGGCAGATGAGGATGATGACCTCCACCCTAACCCTAAGACTGTCCCATTTCCCAGAATGAGGGCCTCTACTTCCGAACCCGAGGTGATCCCTGGCAGCGGCGTCCGAATCTCGGACTTCCCCGCTGCTGTCAAGCATGATGTTAACCGGCCCCACTCTTCTGTGCTGGCAATTGCTGCTGCGGAGAGAGACAGGGAGAGGGAAATCAAGGGACAAGGAGGTGTAGTTTTGGAGAATATATCGTACGGCCAGCTTCAGGCGTTGTCCGCTGTTCCTGCTGATAGTCCTGCTTTCACGGGTACGGGTGGCGGTTCAGGAGAACAGGAGGTTCCTGTTGTGATTACTCCACCTTCCATTAGGGAAGGTAGGGGTTTGGTCAAGAGGTTTTGGGACAGGCTTCATGTTCTCCCCTTCCACGCAGGTCTCTCTTTGCTTCATTGTCTTTGTTTATTTTTGTTCTTGTCCGTTTCTATTGCTCGCTGCGCTGCCTATATGGTATGTATTAAGCTGTGAACAAGCCAAACTAGCCGTGTTTGACTCTTCGATGGACACTTACTTTTGACTGATCATGCTAAGTGGTTTTGTTATCTGGCTAGTATAAACTTATAATAGAGGACGGGTTTTATTGTAGTGAATGCTCCATTCCCTCTAGGTTACCAAATAGAGTAAGCGAAACTAAATGGATAATTGGGACATCTATGTAGAACAATATATGTTCGGCTCACTCTTATTAATGTTTAGTTTTCTATGCTGTTGCTTCAAGTGTTCATTACAATTTAACCTCATTGTTTGCTGAATAGATGACCTTTGGCTTCTTCTTCATGGGCAGAGTGGTTTCAACCAACAGCGGTGCATAGGTTGGAAAGGCAAGTGGTGCCACATTTTTTTTCTGGCAAGTCCGCTGAACACACCCCTGAGAAATACTTGGATTGCCGTAATTTAATAGTTGCAAAATACATGGAAAATGCGGAGAAGAGGTTGTCATTTGAGGATTGCCAAGAATTGGTTGTTGGTGTCGACAACGATGATCTCAGTCGAATCTTTCGTTTCCTTAACCATTGGGGCATCATTAACTACTGTGCTCCACTGCCTCCTCATGAGTCTTGGAGTATTGAGTCATATATGAGAGAGGATCCAAGCGGTGAAGTTCATGTGCCATCAGCTATGTTAAAGTCCATAGATAGTCTAATCAAGTTTGACCTTCCAAAATGCAAGTTAAAGCCTCATGATTTGTCCTCATCTTTATCATCTACTTCGCCTGATCTTGCTGACCTGGACAGTAGAGTACGTGAGATGTTATCAGAAATTCATTGTCATTTTTGTTCTCGGCCTCTGTTAGTTTCGTATTATCAGTCAGTTAAGGAGGTAATTTTCATTCTTATCCATTTTGGCAATCATGGCACGCATCATTTCATTTTCACTCCTTGACATTTTGATACTTGCTACTCTTTTTTGTTTATTGAAAGAGATGTACACTCATGTGACTGAAATGGAGTGGTTTTGTTAAAAAAAAAGCTTTTTGAACATAGCCTATTGTCATATTGTTTGAATTGGCCATTATATAATGAGAGATCTTGTGTTGGTTTGAACTTTGTTTTGAATTCACTTCAGGGAGATAATGGGGAATCTGATGAGGTTATTGATAGTGTATATGGAAAAGAAGAAATGAAACTCATCTCAGTAAATGGTTCATTTGCACTTCAACCCTAGAACATAGAAAATCCTATAGAAGCCTCAACCAGATGGACATGTTATGGGAAGGGTTGATAGGTAGACTTGATGGAAAGAGTGTAATCCAAGATTCAGAGTTTGTTATTCATCCTCCATCCAGCTGGCCTTTTAAATACTTTCTTGACTATTGTTTTTGAAACATATGTTCCCACATTTGGAGTGGATATGGGAGCATAATATGTTGATTAGGTTGTTAAACTCGTCTGTAGAGGACTTTGAAGCATGATCATTGGGCAATATTTTGTTATATGATATGTAGCAGTCTTTGGCTGTGGTAGTCAAGATTGCTGATTTGTGAGCAAGTATATTGTTTTATACTTCCTCTTTTCTTTTTACTTGCAACACTCCAATGCACATTTTTAACATTTTATCATTAATATCTCTAATGATACATAAGTAAATTTTTTAAAAAGCTAACATATATCAAGATAAATCTCGTATGACTATCTTTTTCTTAAGGTTTATTCACCAAAGAAGATCAAAACCAAACTTGTGAATAATACAAAAATCAAAAGTATTTCAAGTAAAAAATAACGGAGGAAGTATAAATTATTTTGCTAGTTATATGCCAAGAGTTTTATTTAGATTTATCATTTTATTATTATGTATTTTATTTTAATAAGTAGTTTTATCTTTATAGGGTTTGTGTTAGTCGAATTTAACTATATAAATGGACCATTATATGCTTTAATTAGACAGAGATTGATTATATGAGAAAATGAGTTGAGTGTTTATGCTTGAGAGGATTCTTGTTAAGAGTTCGAACGGGTTGTTAACCTGGAAATGTAGTTGCTTTTAAATTATATCTTAGGAAATATTGCCTTCTAAGTTTCTATCCGTGGATTGTCAAGATTCACATGGATTGTGTTATTAATCTGTCGTCAGATTGTAATTTGTTCTTCTGACTTGTAGGAACTTAAGGATCATGTATTAAGATATTAAAGATGAGATTTGTAACAAATTCATATAATAGGAAGGAATACTAGTTCAACTGTATAAGCCCTTTAAGGACTTTTGTGGAGGGTTGGAAAATAATTCTCTTAGCACTTGTAAAATGGTCTGATCTTTTGCAGGTCTCTGATTAGAAAAAGGTATGTTGCCTAGAATGTAAGTACCTCTTACACTATCTTTTACATGTCTAATTGTTATTCTATGTAGGTTAGATAAAGGAAAAAGTTGCTCCTTTACTTCTTGCTGGAATATGTATATTAAATCCGATACTTCATAAATCAAACAAATTGTTATCTTGTGAGTCTTCTGTTCCCATGCATTAGCATCGGAGCTCTTGACTTAGCTTACAACAATCCTTAAATACATGTTAGACTTTTGTTCTGTGCTGCTGTCTTCTTTGATCCCCACTTGATAAAAGAGAGACAATATTTTCTCGCGCCATTGTCATTTGGTGTTGGCTCTCAAGATTCCACTTCATGGCTTGACCTTGCTGTTTGCTTTAGTTGCCTGCAATTTTCTTCACCTGATTGTCTTTTGTCAACAGGCTGATACAATGCTGTGTTCAGATTGCTATCATGAAGGGAGGCTAGTTATTGGTCATTCAAGTATGGATTTCATTAAGATGGATCCCACAAAAGAGTATGGTGATCAAGATGGGGACAGTTGGACTGATCAGGAAACACTTCTACTCCTTGAGGCACTTGAAATTTATAATGATAGCTGGAATGAAATAGCTGAGCATGTTGGAACTAAGTCAAAGGCCCAATGCATTCTTCACTTTCTTCGTTTGCCCGTGGAGGATGGCTTATTAGAAAAAGTAGAAATTCCATGTTCCTCTGGTCGGAATAATGGTCTGGTCAAGGACAATCATAGTATATCATATTCAAACGAGAATGGTGTCTCTTCAGGTTTTTGTTTTTCTCATGTATTGATATATTTGTGAAGAAGTGCATTGTAAATTTTTTTCGTTCTTTTGCAATATCTGTCTTTGTTCAGAATCACGTGTCAATGCTAATGGTCACTTATTTATCATTTGTTCCAGGACCTTTTGAGCATGACTCTGATTCAAAAAATAGGTTTCCATTTGTAAATTCGGACAATCCTGTCATGGCATTGGTATGTGTATACTATTCATTTTACATTTTTACTTGCTACTGTACTTATTTTCATTATATAACACTAGAAAAAATGTAAACCTGTGTTTTTTTGTGTGTGGATTTTTCATTCTAATTGACTTGAGTGCATGTATATAATTTGGTAAATATGGTCAATTCTTGGTGTTGTTGGTAGAAGTCTACCAAAATTGATCTAGTGTCTGAATTAATGTTCTTCTAGATGCAACTGATTAGTAAATATGGAGATGGAAGTTTTAGTATAGCAACTTTGTATATTTTAACATTATAACTAAGGACTTAAAATATCAATTGCAGCATCTCTACACTGCATGAGCCAATAAAAGACGAAGGTCTGTTTAGAATAAATTGTATGTACACTGTTTGTTTTGACTTCTGAGAGCAACAATTGTTCTAGAATTTGCCTTTAATTTCAATCAGATGTAACTGTATTTATAAACAGTCAATAAAGCACCTGAATTCGACATTTCTTCATCCCTTCTGAAATTCTGACAACTGTGTAATGAATGAACTGAAATTCCACATAATGTCTATGATCATTTTGCTTGTAATCTGAAGCATTACTATCAGGAGATAGCCATTCTAATTGCCTTTACTTATTAGCGAAAACAAGTGTTGAGTTTCATCCAGATAACATTCATAAGTATTTGGATTTGACATCTGAAAGCTAATGAATACATTATCGTTATCATTATCTGTCTTGACTGGAGCAAGTCCCATTCGTGAGGAAACTGATTTTTTGTTGCTTTAATAGCAGCAGCGTTGAAAAGGTGTATTTTCTCTGAGACTGAACTGTAGTATCTTACATGATTTCACCATGGAAGGAAGAGAAAATTCTTTGGAATATCGGACTATCAAAGAATGTTAGGGATTGAACATCATCAATACTCTTATATTCTTGTGATGTCGAAGCCCTTGCTTTGAAGATGGAGGAGGAGGGTTATTGAAGTGGTCAATGGTTGATACCTTGAATAGATCCTAGTCATAATGTTTTACTTTGATACATTTTGAATCAGCAAATTCTATAAGACAGTTCTGTATTTCCAACTACAGGTTGACTTTACCAATTTGAAATATTGACATTGATGGACATCCTACTCCTCTTTATTCCTGTTATTTTTCATTCTATGCTCCAGTAATTTTCTGTTTACATGTTTTATTTCTTTGTTCCCAGTTTTTATGGCATCAATTGGGTCTGACTGGTAGTTTACGTCTTCCAGGTTGCGTTTTTGGCATCTGCTGTAGGTCCTAGAGTTGCTGCTGCTTGTGCTCATGCTTCTTTGGCAGCCCTTTCAGAGAATGATGTATTGCATGGTAATAGGTGGGTGTGTCTCCATCTTTGTCCTTTTCTTTATCCCTCATAGCTTTCATAAGTTTGGATAAACTGGTTTTTGTACGTGTCTCTTCCATTCTAATATTTTAAAGCATGTGGTAAGTTTGTATTAGTATCACACAGATGCAACCATTGAACTAGATAAATCATAAAACAATCCACTGAATAACGACCATCTTCTGAAAGAAATTATATGTTCTATACTTGTATAAATTGTATCCCAACATTCCCAGGCAAGAAAAATCCTTTGTATCTTGGCATTGATATCAGTTGTGTTGTTAAGACTGGAATAGGCCTATGTTGAAGACTGGACTGACTGATACCTTAGTCCATCTTGATGTATAAAAATAAAATATATGCTTTATGAGAATTAATATGAAGCCTGTTAGCATCGTTTGCCTTTTCTATGCTGTTTGAGAGTGTCTTGCACTCCTGTTGTTTGTACCCCTAGTTTTCTTGACATAAACCCTCCCATTTTTTGTATCCTATTCTATTCCTTTGAGCTTATTTTCTTCCTCGTGCTACCCTTATATAGGAATATTACAGTAATACCTTCCTATTATTATTCTGTATTGAAATTAAGAAACGTTGTAAGATTTCCTCATATCTTAGAACCGCTTTGTTTTACTTTGTTGAATTGAAAATTTATTCTTCTTCTGTTTACTTGCAACTGTTTGATTTCCACGCTTGCCAACACATGACTTTGACCATTAGTATCTCTTATTTCACAGAAGTAAAAATTATAAAAAGTTGATATTTTGAAATAGGGTGTGAGATTAATCTAACAACATTTTGGTTTGGTACTTCAGTTTTCAACATATTACTTCATTAATCAGCTGAAGAATGTATATGGTGGTATATAAATTTTTGTAGTGTAAATTGTATTTGCTGAGGTGATTTCATTTTAATATCTCAGGTGTTCTTTGTTTAATTTTTCTGTTTTGCTCCCAAAACAGCTAATTGTGGGCTGAGCACAGCATCATTATAAACTAGATTTTCATGTCCATAAGCAATCATTTGAACCAGAAATTTGATTATTATATATTGATTCTCTAAAGGATCAGGATGTTCTGTAAGCTCTTATGAGTCTTACCCTTCCATATTATTGGATGAAAAATTGGGCAGCCCCCTTCTGTGCTCAACCTATTTCAGTGTAAAGGGTCAGGTTATGTATCTGTAGACACTAAGGAAGCTCTCAAAAATAGCATTTAATGAAGAATCTAGAAGGTAGTATGTTGAAACTTACATGGAAGTTTTATGCATTCATTTTTTTTTTGGTTGAATTGGCCGTCTTTTTGAATCTTCTAACTGTCTAACACTACAACATTATTTCTGTTTTAAGAAATAGAAATAAGATTGTTTAAAATTATGCATAAAATTGGGCAGCCCCTTCTGTGCTTGACCCTTCAGTATTCAGGGTCAGGTTTATGTATCTGTAGACACTAAGGAAGTTCTCAAAAACAGCATTAAATGAAGAATCTAGAAGGAGATGATAGTATGTTAAAACTGAAATGGAAATTTTATGCATCCATTTCCTGGTTTTTTTTATTTTTTTTTATTTTTTGTGAATTGGTTGTTCTTTTTGAATTTGCTAACATTCTAACACCACAATCTTATTTCTATTTTTATTTGTTTATTCATGAGTTTCAATACTCGTGATGCAGTGAATGTCTGTTCTTGTCTTCCTTTATGTTCGCTTTTTACCATTTTATTTAGTTTTTTAAAATTTTATTTCCACCTGATGGTTTTGCCACATCTGTGGGCTCTTTTCCTATGGATTTGTAGTTGACTTGGCAAAGGTCAATATACGAGTGATCTGCTTACTTTTTGTCATATTATATCAGTTCTTTGTATAGCAATTTTGATTATTATCTTTAATCTTGAAGGATGGATTCAGATGATGGTCCTGTGGAATTGAGAGATTCTAGACAGCAGAAAGGTTAGATTTTTCTTAGTCACCTTTTGTAGTAATCTTCTATAAAATTGTGGAAGAACTGATGCTTTGTCTGACAAATTTCCAAGAGAATTTAACTAAACAAGGTTCTTGGGATACAGACAATGTAAATGCTGAAGCTTTTTCATTACCTGCTGAGAAAGTCAAATTTGCTGCAAAAGCTGGTCTTGCTGCTGCAACGATGAAGGCAAAACTGTTTGCAGACCATGAAGAGCGGGAGATTCAGAGGCTATCTGCTAGTATTATCAATCATCAGGTATCGGTGTACTTGTTCTTTTGTTTACAAGTTAAATATGCATCTGTTTATTTCATGAATCAAATAGTATGTTCTCTTTTGGCTGGATCTTATCAAATATGGCTTAATTTCCAATATAGGACATGATGGTTAGTTTGAATAAATGTGTCAAGCCTGTTAGCTTTCTTGTCATGATGTGCTGTTTTGCACTTTTGCCTAGTTTTTTCTGTTTCCATTTTGCTAGAATCGAGTCTAAGAGATGTGAGTTAATTTTCAAGTATAAAATAGATATATTAGGGGGAGGTGATGAAAAATTATAAGGGTGAAGCACCCTTTAAGCCAGCAAAAAGTGGATCAAGCAGGAAGTTTCCCACTCTTTACATTGTCTTGAACTCTATGCAGCATATTATTGCGGCCAATCACTAATACAGACAACTTTTTCTGCCAAATTCCAGGGACGGTTCATTGAATAACTTCACTTAGATTCCAGAAAAACACTTCTATTAGGCATGTGTAATAAACAATAAATTATGATGTTTTTGCATATTGCACTGTCAGTGAGGGAAATTATTGGCCATATGTTATTTACCTTCAGAATTACAGATTACATATTAGACCCAACCACATAAACTAGTTTTATCATTTAAATGATTGCAGTAACTCGGAAATAGTTTTGTTTTTAGTTTTCTATTTTGAGATGTTAGTTTGTAACTAAGAAATTTCTGTAGCATTATTTGGGTTCTTCATATAACATCAATTATTTCATGTCATAATTGATAATATGTTGCTATTATGACACAAGTGTTAGTTTGTAACTAAGAAATTTCTGTAGCATTATTTGGGTTCTTCATATAACATCAATTATTTCATGTCATAATTGATAATATGTAGCTGTTATGACACAAGTATTATGATTTCATCGAGCATATCCTCAAATGCTCATGGTACCTCAAATTAATTGCATATGGAGGTTTTTCAATACAACCATATCTAGGATATGTTCATACTATGTTCTTGCTATTGATCTCAAAGCTTACTTGTGGTTTATTTGTAATATTGCTCTACATAACGCCTGAGCTTGATTTTTAGATTCACTTGGTAAATATTCAAACATGGAGGATGCTCTAAGCCTCTAACTATACCTTGATAATCATGATTGGACTGTGTACGGTGTTTCTTCTATTAGTTATGTTTGATGCTCAAGTTCATAGGCTTTGTAAAAAAATTGGGTTTTTAGCCTTATCTAGTTATTGGCCTAGGCCCCGAGCAATGCCCCGGGTTATTAGACTTATTACAGGCACATAATTTGAAATTTTGTTTTCATCCGAAATTTATTTATTGATCTGATGCCATTTGTACATTAAAGCTTTTGAATTAATACTATTTTTTCTATTGATGAAATGTCATTAGTTGTGTTATAGTAAATGGTAAAACTCTACTGATTGAATTTGAAGTTTGTGGTTTGAGTATTCATGTCATATTTTCTTATTTGTGAGTTAATAGTGTGATTAATACGAGTTATGACTTGGTGTCATGTCATTGCCAAGTAACATGGCATGTATTGCCATCGAGTTCTTACTTTATAATTGTATGGATAGAATTTGATCATGTACAGATGAAATTTCTTTGTCAATCCTCCTGTCATGGTGTTGTGACTTTTTAATTGAGGTTTTCGATGTCCGAGCGTTTTCTTTTCATGAATAAAAAGTATTTTTGTGACACAGCAGAGACTCATTGAAGTTTTTTTTGTGGAGCTTGGGTAATCAAGCAGGTAATTATATGTAAAATAAGCAGCATCATGAACGTCATTTGATCTACTCTATTTGGAACATTGTTTTCGTAGTCAAAGGCAAATTCAGTTGGCCTTGTAAATAGGTTTTTGATTAGATTGCCAACCAGAGATTTAGTTTTAAGTATTGGCATATATTGCAATTTGCTGAAGCAGAATTTTGTGCTGAAGCAGTTGAAGAGATTGGAATTGAAGCTGAAGCAATTTGCTGAAGTGGAGACCTTATTAATGAAGGAATGTGAACAAGTGGAGAAAACAAGGCAGAGGCTGGCTGGGGAAAGGGCTCGTGCTTTAACAACTAGATTTGGACCCAATGGAGTTCCTTCACCACTGAATTTGCCCGGTGTTACTCCTCAAGTTAATAATAATATCAACAATAGCAGACCGTCAGTTATGTCTGCATCACCGTCACAGCCTAGTGTTACTGGTTATGCCAATAGCCAAATGAACCATCCACAGATGTCATTCATGCCACGTCAGCAAATGTTCTCTTTTGGGCCTCGCCTACCTCTTTCAGCCATACAACCTTCTTCCTCAGGGTTGCCTTCAAGCGCCATGTTTGGTACTCAAGAAAGTGGTCAATCTTTGAGTCATCCAATGTTGAGACCAGTACCTGGGACAAGCACAGGCATGGGTTGAAAGAATTGGCAAGAGAATCAATGTTTATGTTTGTTTAGTTGTTCTGTCAGTGAATTTAAACAGGCTTATGTTCCTGTTACTCTTGTCACATCTATGAAGAATTTTTTGGTTTGGGTAATGTTACTTGAGTCTGATTTCTGTAGTTACTGGCAATTTGTGGTTGGAACTTTTAAATGTCTTAGCTTTGGGTATATCCTATACGGATATGATATGCAGTAGGTTATTGTGGCAGCCATTCTTTTCTTGTTTCTCGCAGTCTTTATCTCGCTGCTGTCCCATTTGCTTGATTATTTTTTCAGTCAAGATATGTAGTACTGACTAGGAAGGTGAATTTTACTGAATTGCTGACTTGCTTCACGTCATTTTATTGCTGCAAGCTTGTGGAGCATCATATATATTCTTTCATGTTTGCAAGTTTATATTTACCCCTTGGCTATATAGTTCCATAAAATGCAGATGGAATTTTGCTTGAAAAGATTTGAAATGCCGTAATTTTTTTTTTTTAGTGCAACGCTATTTGCCACCCCCAATATACTTGAACCGCCCTCCCCTTTGACGATTTTGTCCTTTTATGCATTTAAATAAAATCGAATATTTTACATTTTAATTCTTATTTCCCACTTCACTTTCCCGTCAAAACGAACCAAAAACAAATCTTATTATAATTCCCAACCACCAGTCGTCAACCACCACGTTTACCGTAAAATCGTAATTCAACAGACAAAAATCGCTTTTCGGGATGCTAGAAATCATCGAAATTATGGACGAGACGTAAAATACGTTATTCGGGAATGTTAAAAGGAAAAAATTCGAGCTGCTGGAGGGCTTTTCATTTTTTTAAACGGCAAGCCCTCCGGCATGATTTTTTTTAAAAAAATTTTAAGTAATTTTTCTTTTGTTATAATAGGTTCTCGCATAAGATTTTAGCAGCAATGTTATTAATTATTATCCTCATCTCACGACTTCGGAAATATTTCCGACGAAAGAAATGACTTCTGCATGGGCTAAATCAGTCGCCGTACAACATTGATTTCAATTAATGCATTCGTCGTATTAAAGTGGAAATATGTACATGAGATGCAATCGGGGAGAGAGAAATAGAGGAGCGAATAGAGATTTAGAGAATGCTGAACGAAAGGAAACTAAATCTAGAACTTGATAGTATTGGGTCCTGAGGATAACGGGAACACAACCACGAAATGATTAAGTATTCGGAGGGAAATCGGAAGATGAGTGGTCTTAGCCCCGGAACGAAAAAGTTGGTTCGGGATATGTTTGTGGCTCAAGCAAAGCCTATGGTTATTTTGGCTGCGGTGAACTCCTAGTTTCCCGAAGATCATCCGAATGCGCGACATATCTACAATTTCAAAGATAGGATGAGACGGGAGGAGGCCGGCGGACGGGATTTTCATCTTGCTACTGATAGCAACTACGTGAAATTTTTACTGTCCGATCCTGATACGAATGTTGTCACCTATGCGTTTATGACACATCTGATTTCTGCGAATTTGTTACGTACGTATTCATGGGATTTAGGCATGGACTGCACTCACAAGACGAACATATACAAGATGTCCTTGTTTGAGATATGTGGTGTCACTTTGTGCAACAAGAAATTTTTTATTGCATATGCATTCCTATCTAATGAGACTACATGTAACTACTTGTGGGTGTTATATAAGTTGAAGATGTCGTAAAGGAATGACTTGTCTCCATCGACAATTGTCACTGATCGGGAATTAGGGCTCATGGCTGCTATTCGGGAGGTTTTTCCCGAAACTTCAAACTTACTATGTATATGGCACATCAACATAGATGTGGCGAACAAATAGAGTTGGTAAAATTTACAGAGATAAGAAGGCCGAGGAGAGATTCAAACAAGGAAGGTGGAGGAGTATCACGGAAACGAAGACTCAAGATGATTATGAATTTATGATCATGCCATAGGAGTTCTTCATGGCTATTGGGGAATTGTATTCCCTGCTGTTATCACGTACTTGGAGAGTACATGACTCGTTCATGCCGAGAAATTCGTGAAGCAGTGGACGAATGAGAAACTTCATTTTAGGAACACTGTGCTCATTCTATGCTAAAGAGTTGATTGTCATACTCTAACAGGTCGTTCGATACTGTTTGGCATAAAATTAACACAACAATTGATGCACAACTAACAGAGATTCGGTAAACCCTCGAGGCATCGAGACATACACATGACTAACAGTATCGACACATTCCGTTCCAACATTTGGGTGGACGGACATCCTACTATTGCTTGGAGCTGATGGTTGAGGAAGAGAAGTAGATGAAATCGTTGGGTAATGAAGTACATGACCTCTGTGGTTGTGCGTACCAGACAAGCCTCGGGATACCATGCGCATGTCAGATTTACGATACTCTCGCAGACGACCAGTTCTTTAAATTGCAGCAAATCCATCAATTTTGGAGAACACTGGAGTCTGGAGGTGATTGAAGGAGATAGCGCACAAGTGCTTCTCGAACATGATTCTCCAACTCAGGACGTGCAATTTTTAAGTCGCTCGTGAGTGAGGTGAGTGGAAGTGATCATGTTGTTCTTTGTCATGTGTCTCGGCTTATACACGCACAACTCCATCCAGAGGAGTCGGGTTATGTTCAACCCAAGCGAAGGATGTCTAATCGAGGACAACCTAGTACGCGTCGTGAACGATCCTCGTGAAGGTACTCAACAAGGGCGTGGACGAGGTCCGCGTACGACGTCTAGCTGTGGGCGACATTCTATGTCGTTTGTAAACATGTCTGGTACGTACTCTTGTTATGTCATTGATGATATTTTTAATACTAATGATGTTGAAAGATTTTATAAATTTACTTTTTCAGATTGCCATGCGAATATTACAGCATACCCAAAAGTGGATAAGATCCCGGCGATCATGCTTAAAAACGTTGTTGACTATCTCAATGTTCGGGATGATGGTAACTATGGTTTTCGAGTGGTGGTAGACATATTCTTAGGTAGCGAGGAGAATTGGGTCGAAGCACGAAATATCATATGCAATGAGTTGTTGGCGCATTGAGGCATTTACGCATCCAACTTCTACGAAGGTGTTGACAATGTTGTAGCTCGTATATAATGGTATGGAGGGAGCTGCACTATAGATTTGTATTAGAGAGTGAGTTGATTTTATTTTTAAAACATGTCTTGATTTTTGTAGTTTATTAGTTTTAGAACGTAAAATAATCTTGATTTTGTTAATTTTATGTTTTGTAATGTAAAGTAATCTCGATGTTGCTAATTTATTAAAAACTGAGTTGGTTTCATTATCGATGATGCAAGAATTTGTAACATACACAACATAAAATAATCATCAATTTAAAACAACAGTTTTCTACTTATTACTCTCTTTGACAACGTATATCTATGCATCGAACATGAGGCACTAGCGAGGGAGTTGATGGAGATGGAGGAGGGTTTGAAGAAGGAGAAGTATGTCTTGACCAAACACAATGGCATACTTCTCCTTCCTTGAATCCCTCCTCCATCTCCATCAACTCCATCAATCTTGTCTCCTAATCGGCGACGAGAAACTACGTTTTCAAAGATTGAAATAGTTTGGAAACTTTAATAACATATATAACAATTTACATGAATCCATACAAAAGAACTACAGTCCAACTACATAAATCAATACAAAATACTAAAAAAAACCGTATGTACTTCTAAATGTCTAAATATAAGGACTACATATACAATGAGTCTCATCCAGCGTAATACTATACATAAAGGAGTCGATGGCGTCAGCATAAGCCACCAACTCGAATGTCAACGCCCTAGCATCAGTGATAGGATGGTCGATCCTCAACAACTTCTTGACCTACTGCAAATAATAAAAAACCATATAAGTAGGTGGAAATATTGGGATTATAACTTAATATAAAGAAAAACATAATCAAATTCCAATTAAACTTACGTAATGGGTGTTCTTCCTCTTCGGTGCATTGCGAACAACCTCTTCATCGATCAAGATAGGATGGGAGACCCGGTAAAACCACTGAATGTAATTCGAAGATGAGGCCTCTGGGAAATCATTTGCCAGATGGAATCACCCTAGCTCAAGTCAGAAGGCATTAGGGAAAAACTGTCACGCCGACTCCATGGACGAAACAACAAACTTGACTCGATAAGTACCCTTCCTGAGTCTTGAAGCTGACTCCGGCCTCAAAGGTGTCGTGGGAATCATTTGTACAAACCCGAACTGATATAGCACCCGATCAGGTATATACGGCTCGATGATGTCCCGATATTGAATCCATCCTGTGAATGTCGACCTCAGGACACGCTGTGTTGCGCTCAATCTGTACGGGGTCCAACAAACCTAATGAAAGAGATGTCAATATAGGCACAATAAAGTTCAATATAAGTACAAGTGAACAACTAAATACAAAGAGGTTCGCATAATACCTCTGTGGGCTACAAACGGTCCAACTTCCTTTGGAGGGCTACCAATCGACCAGCGTCTTCTGGCTCCTTCCGAAGAGTTTAGAGCACATAACGAGGTCGATCGTTTCCAAGACCAACATACGGCTGATAAGGCCGTAGAGAGGGAAAGCACTCGTAAATCCATGCCTATAGAAAGGTGAGGCAACCTGCAAGGTGTCTGCATTCCGCTCTACTCGCCTCTCCTAGCTGTCGATATAAGACAGTTAATGTCGCATCACCCCAAGCATAACTCCCTAAGTCTATATATGGATCCGGGTCAGAGCCTCAGTAAAATATCTATCACCTCGATCCACGATGCGATAAGTGTCAAGAATGGAAGTCGTAAGGACACCTCCCTTATCCCAGTGAGTTTTTGTGAACTGTGGCAACATGAATCCCATAAACTCTTTAGCCTGCTTTATTAGATCATTAGGGGCCAATATCCCAGAAACTGCTCTTCCCTCAACAAGAATACGTAGAATGTGTCACACATCCAGCAGTGTGACAATCATCTCCCTGAACGGGAGTTGGAACAAGCTCATGTTAGGCTGCCAGCATTCACTAAAAGTTGTAAGTAAAGGCATGTTGAGGTGGTCAAAAAGGGTATGCGGCTAACGAGCCAGTCTGGTACCATCGATAATAGATTTAGACTCCTTGACAGAAGGTCCTCCCTCCAAGAACACAATATGATGCAGCCCTTCATCCTACCATGGCACTTCAGCACCCCCCTCTTCGCTGTAGTCCAAATCCCCCGTGCTACGTGACCCCCGTAGCTAGGAATGACCCTGCCGTCCAATGGCCCTCCCGGTATCGCTCCACGTATAAGCCAGGTGTCGTCTGCAGGTGTCTGGCGCTTGTGACTACATAAGCTCGTGCTGGTGCTCGTGGTCTCTGCCCTAACAAACTGATCCCTCGACCGAGATGGGCCGCGACGGCCCTGTGACTAACGTGGCACAAACTCCTCGTCAAGCTCCTGGTCAAGCTTCATAGTAAAGTTCTCCCCATCCTGATCAATGTTGTCATCATCCTCGTCGTTGAAAGGATGGAAACTCGGGGAAGGGAGAGTCGAACGCTTTGGTTGTGGATGTGTCGCCTTCGCCCTCCTAATAGAAGCGTCAACACCTCGACTCCATGTGTGGGGCTAGCCAAAGAACTCGTCCTTGGCCATGAAATCGGAAATGACATGTCCCGTAACCCTCTATTCATTAAATAACGACATAATTTTTAGAACTAATTCCGTAAACATATTACCAAATTAATTTAAATTATCTATTTATTTTCTATTAGGTAAGTATATTATAAAATTTGTAACTAAATATTCCTAACCAACTAATCCTAACTTAAAAAATCTAATTTATAATTTTACTAAGTTAAATATTCATATCTAACTAAATTTTCCTAACTTCAAATGTTCCGGACTAGCTTTATTTTCCTAACTAAGTTATTAATCATAATTTATTATTTTCCTAACTAAAATTTTTCCTAACTTAACAATTTTCCTAAGTGTAATCTTAATTAATTAGAATATAAAAGTTATTATTTTCAAAATTTACGGTTAATTTGATAATTTCGTTATTCATTTCATAATTTCATAATATATTATTTCCAAAATTTACATTTAATAACTTGAGTTAATGTTCCTAAATTCTAATTATCCTAACTTAAAATATTCCTAACTAAGTTCATATTCCTAAATTATAATTTTCTAACTTAAAATATTTCTAACTTAAACTACTTACTTAAAATTTTTCAAACTTCAAATTTTTCTAACTTATAATTTTCCTAACTTAACATAACATATTCCTAACTAAGTTATTATTCCTAAGTTAATATTCCTAAGTTATTATTATTCCTAACTTAACTTAACATATTCCTTATAATTTCCATAATTTTCCCAACTTAACATATTCCTAACTAAATCAATACAATTTCTAACTTATAATTTTCAAAACTTAATTTTCAAATACTCTAAATTAAGTTCAAATTTCCAAACCTAACTTAGCTTCAAATATTACTAACTTTTTTTTCAAACCTAACATACTCCTAATTAATTATTATATAATTATAATCTAAAACTAACTAAACTATTAATTAACAAATTATAATATTATCATTTTAATTATATTATCAAATAATATATATTAACTAACAATAATACTAATAAAAATTATCTAAACGATAATTATCAATTAAAAAAAACTCGTCGGTGATTAGGGGGGGGGGGGAATTTTTTTTAAAAATAAATAAATCATACTCTAGCTGTGGTGGTCTTCCTTCCTCTATGGTGGATGCAACTTCTTTTTTGGGGCGACGACTCATTTTCCGGTGAGTTGAAGGTGGTCCGGTGGTAGGAGGAATGCGGTGGTCCGGTGTTTTGAGGGTTTGAGAGAGAGAGGGGATTGTGTGAGTAAGGGAGAGTGATTGAGAATAAGAGAAGAGAGGAGGGTGGAGGAGGGTAATATAGAAAATTAGGAGGCGGTACAAGTGATTTGGGGACGGTAAATAACAAGCCTCTTTTTTTTATTGGAAAGTCATAAGGAAATAAATTTATTAATGGCTAAAAAAATAGTGTGCTTGTAAGATATCTACTAGGGTTTTGGGTAGATGTTGAAGGAGTAATAGCTATGGAAGAGTAGATGACTAGATGACTACACAATTCTTGAACTGTTCACTGAATAAAAGAGCAATGGCATGAGCTGGTTTAGAATTGTCATAATTCACAAGATAACTTTTTATATGTATAAAATATGGGGTGTGAAGTTTTTTAAAAATTCTAAACTCTTTTTGGGTATAGGATTTCAGGTTAGAGTATGAAATTACTATTTTACTGGCTTTTTGAATTACCATCTCCCCTTGTCTTTGAAATTACTCTTTTGCCCATTATTAATAGAGTGCCTACTGCCTAGTTTCCAAATAATACGAATTTGCCGATTTGACCCTCTAGATTCCTAAAGTCGAATGACTGTTATAAATTTCTTTCTGTTGTACCTAGTGTTGGATCGATGAAAAATATGAGTGTGCAGTTGGTAACAATGATCTTGATTTGATAATCGAACCTGAATAAGTGAGTGACAAAGATAGATGGGAAGCAAGGATACTCATGGGTAATCTTAGAAGGGTTCATCGTAGCCTTAGCTGGATTTTTATTAAGTATGTGGGAAAGTTTGGTTGGAGAAGGAGAAAATGTGTTGGTTAATTGGTTTTGTTTAGCTGGGTTTGTTAGTTTAAGTTGTTAGTTTAAATGGTGACTCAAATGACTTAAAACATTGCCCATTTCGGACCTAAACATCTGGTCGGGTGTAAGATTAGGTCGATATTTGTTTGCCAAATCCATAATTTTAGACTCTAAAAAGCATATTTTGGGATTTTTTTTTTGTGTTGGGCCTTAATTATTGTCTAAAATGTTAGTTTTGGGTTAGCTATAATCCATTTATTCTTAATAAAAAAAATTAGGTTAGGTCTGATCCTTAGATTGAAAATTTGTATATATAAACAAAGACCTCATATAATAATTCGTACTTATATCACTTGGATTTAAACTAGTATTGAAAATTTTGCACATATTAGAGGAACAACTTCCACCAATTTTACAAAATTTGCCTCTTTACTTCATATATGATGCAATCACAATCCCATAATTCTACGAAGGCTTAAAAATTACCCATATTTTAAAAATTTAAAAAGAAAATGTCAAAAATAATATGTATGTTTAATATTTGGGTAATTTACAAGAACTAGCACATAATGTTGTGAAAAACTACCATATAAAACCAACCTTGTCAAAATCTACCATATCATATTAAAAAATACAATTGCACGAGACCACCACATGGTGGTTTTGTGGGAGTTGGCCTGGTTTTACGGTGTTGACTCGGCATGTGAGAACCACGTCTGGCCAGATGAAATTTTTATATTTTTTTCTCTTTTTCCCTTTATTTCTCCTTATTTTATTTTCTTCATTCTTGCCCTTAATTTCCTTCCTCCTACTCCCTTACTGAACTTATCTTTGGATTCCTTTTCTTCCTTCCCTCATTTCCTTCTCTTATACAGAAAATCGACAATTGAACAACATTAGTTATAAATGAAATTCGATCAAGGTAATGGACAAAATCCCTTCTTATTCCCTTAATTTTCGTGTTTTATTAGTTAGGGTTTATTATTCTATGAATTATTAGTTAGGGTTTATTATTCTATGAATTATAATTTTGTTTTGAAAATTGTTTGGAAGATGAGATGGATCTTTATGGAATAAAGTTAAGAAATGTGGTTGTAGATTTGGTGTTGCACAAAGGACATCTTAGACGCAAGAAAACCCAGAAGAAAATTCATAGCTTGCAAGTTCTACAATCATGAGACTGATTAAAAGGGATGCACCTTCTTTGAGTGGATTGATCTTGAGGAATCTATTAATTGGCAAAGGAATGTCATAAACATCTTTGTTGATGAGAAATAGAGGTTGGCTTGTGAAGTCAACGTAGTGAACAACATATTTTGTTGCATTGACCATGCATGAGAAGAAGAGATTGCTTGATAAGATTGAAAAGATGAGAAGAAAAAGCCATAAGAAATAAGTCACTGTTGTAAAGGACAACATTTTTGACAAATTGAACATTGTCATCTGCAACTCCCTTCACATTGCTTGTAGAGGACATAAGAAGCGAAGCATCTTCATTCCAATTTTGTGTGTGTTTTAAAGTGTCTAGATTTTTTTCTAGGTTAGCCCATATAGCTACTAAGGCTAGAATGGGAGGGTAGACTTTTGGTTGTTTGATTCTGTTACAAAAAAAAAAAACTCCCTTCACATGAACCCAAGTGACTACATTGGCCACTGATCCAATATTTGCCACTAAGAGTTCTAAGAACCATTTTCATGTTTCTTAACATTCAATTTTCACCAGTGACCATGCCATAAGGAAGATGGGGTTGTTTCCATCCTTCCCAATTGTAGTGAGCAAAATGCTTAAAGGGGAAGAAGGAAGGAAATAAAGGAAAATGGGAAAATGAGAAGAAGAAAAAATTCAACTGGCCACACGAGTTTCTTACGTGTCGAGTCTACATCAGAAAATCATCATGTAATGGTCTCGTTCGATTGGATTTTTTAATATGATAGTTTTTTACAAGATTAGTTTTGTATGATAGTTTTTCACGAAATAGTGTTTTTACGTGTTAATTGCTTACTAAGTACCCTCAATATTTATTACCACTTTTTTCTCAAAATAAAATTATTACCTCATACGAAAAAAAAAACCGGTCCAAATTTTTATTTTTGATTTTTTGGAAAAATGTTTCCCAAAGAACCGCTGAAGCAGCCCACAGAAATTCTAAGACCAGCGGTAATCAAACAAATTAAAAAATGAAAAAAGCAAGGATAAAAAAAAATGACCGGAAAAAACTGATTTTTTTACTGAGCAGACAAAGAAAGTCTTAAGAAATTCTTCTTTATTTCTTTTCAAATTACATTTTTTTTCTACTGCAACAAATAATTATTAAAATTTTCATCTCCTATTCTCTCTCCTCCATCCCCACCCACAACTGTTCCTCCCACACTTCATTTACTACTTGTGTAATATTCCCTAAGATTTAGGATTCCTCTCTCCTCTTCATACACCCCATTTGCTCCATTTCCTCCTCCTATGGTAAGCTTCAATATTCTTGCATTCCATTCTTTCTTTTTCACTTTTTTTTTTGTTCTGATCAGCATAGTTTTCATCGTCTTTGCTTGAATTTAAGCTTTAAAATACCTTACTTTAGTTATCGTTTTCTTATTTGATCCTTTTTTTTCTTTAATTTTTGGGTTTAATTTGAGTTAATTTATCTGGGTTTTCCTGGGTTTTGTTAGGTTTGGTTGTTCTGGGTGTTTGACTTGAGCCCATTTTAGTGAATTCTGAAGAAAGTGAAGTAATTTTCTTAATTGGTGGTGGTGTGTGTGTAGTGTTGTCTTTTGGTTTCGAGCTTTAAGTCTTGAGATCATCGAATACTTGAGTGGCCTTGGATTTAGTTACATTTGAAATCCCTAGTTAGGGAAATGGAGGGGTAGCGGCCTGTACTAATTTTTTGGACTTTTAGAGAGGGAATATATGTAAATGGTACAGTTCGCCAGGTTGTCTCTTGCCTGCCCATGGATTCAGCAGAAGTTCGAAAGGTTGACCTAAAAGTGGAATTTACATGTTCAATAGAGGATATGGAGTGTATTTACTGTTGATTACAAGAAATTTAATCTGGGTCCCAAGCATTATGTATGACTCTAGTAACACCCCGGCTCTTCCTCGTCGGTGAAATGCTTTGGTGATAATATTAGGAAACAATCTGGGCTGTATCAACCAGAATTAAAGGTTTGCTGCAGCTGAGGGAAATTCTTGTTTATTTTGAAGATTATCGTCATTCTTTACTGAAGTGATTAATGACGATTAAGGTGTCCTCCGTTTCACCATTTCAGCGGGAAGAATAGGACTATGGAAAACTGGATATCCCTTTTTCTATGATTATGATATGGGTTTGTGACTGCTCAATGATACATACTCAATTACATTGCCTTGGGAAATATATCCTGTTGGCTTGAGAATTGAACAACAATTCAGATTAAGTCTTAATCAAATTTAGATTTCATTTCCTTGTTATGCATGCTTGGACTTGCTTTCCCCCTTTCCTTCCCAATTACCTCTTCGTCTTCACAACCCATTCACAGTTTGTTTCCGCTTTCCATAATTCCTTCTGGAGTTGCCCATTTGAGTACCATTTGAGTACATAGTACGAAAGCAACAAATGGCCCAGATAATATATCCTCCTTTACTTCTGCATAAACAACACTTGATATTCGTTTAGCTATGTCAATCAAGACTTAAATCTTCGTATCACTATAAGGTTTGCGAAAGAAGTTGATATAAAGGTCTTTTTTTGGTTGATCCAAGTCATTCATCTGTCAAAGGTTTTTAGTATTTGGTACTGATCATAGAAAAAATAGAGAATGCTGTCTGGATTACATAAAGGGTCATGGTTGTACTGTCTTTGTGCTTCGTTGCCATCACATAATGAGTTTATTTTTTAGAATTTTTTTAAAACATAGCTGAATTGAGTAATATTTGTAAAGAAAAATTTTGGATCATATTCACTTTTTAGTTCCTTGTCTTTTTTTTTTTTGGAAGAAAATTTGTAGTTAAGGAATATAATGTATTGTTTATATATCAATACACATGTTTGGGGTGGCTTGTTTGTCAAATGGCAAGTTGATCAACCTTCAGTTTCTTGTGAGATTATGATGTTGGGCTATAGAGGGGATAGTGGTATATTTTGGAGCTACCTTGTTAGAACTTTCAGTTTTCCTTCAATTGGTTTTCGTTTTTCTTAGTAAACTAGAAGTCATAGAAAAAAAAAGGACACAGTCAACATTGCATTAGTTTAAGATTGCCATGACATTGTGCTTCTTGGCCATCGCATCATGAGTTTACTAGTTGAAGTTTTTCAATTTCATAACTGTAATGCAGTACCTTTTAAAAAATGTTTCTTAGGTCTTATTTACTTTTTTTAGCTCCTTGTCTTTTTCTTTTTTGAATAGAAAATTGAAGCTTTACAAAATTGTGATTACTAGAAAGTAGTCATATTTCAAATTGACTATTGTCATTATGAATATGGCTCTATCAGCAACAGAACTGTCAATCAGGTGTTGCTGTGTTTTAAGACTCATGTTTGGGGGTAGCTTTTTTACAAAACGGCAAGTTGATTGACCTTAATATACTTTTTATGTGAGATTATGATGTCAGGTTATAGAGGAGATAGTGGTATATCATTTTGGTTTCACCATTTTATATCTTTTTGTTTTCCTTACTATTGGTATTTCTGTATTTCTTGGTTCTGATATCTGATATTCTGTTCATACTGGTATTTTGAAACAGGTGGCCCCGCAATAAACCTAAAGACAGCAACATTTTTTAACTATTACAGCTCCCATATTTGGATTTAGGATGGATGACAATATGCATCGTGAAAATGGGAGACATAAGCCCGAAATGTATAAACCTCCACATAGTCAGGTACAATGACATTTTGTTCTTCAATCAGTTCTGCACTTCTGCATATAGGTTTAAATTCCTTTAGTTGGTGGCCTTTCTGATGATCTTGCTATCCTATTTTTGTTTCAGTGGTTGATGCAACAGCCACAGTCGATGAAGCATATAATGTCCATTATGGCTGAAAGAGATGCTGCAATACAAGAAAGAAATATGGCCATCAATGAAAAGAACAAGGCTTTGGAAGAGAGAGACATGGCATTGATGCAGCGAGATACTGCTTATCAAGAAAGGAATGAAGCCTTAATGGAACTGGCACTCCTTCGACATAACACTATGAACAGTGGTAGTAACAGTTGCCCACCCGGGTGTCAAATTTCACGTGGTGTAAAACACATGCACCATCCTCAGCAACATGTACAACATCAACCTCATGTGGGTGAAGTTTCGTTTGACACAAGAGAAGCTCAGGTACCAGATGCTCTGCCACTCACTTCTGTTGCACCAGAGAGCACGAAATCCCGGAAAATGAAACGGGCAAAAGAACCTAATGCAGCATCCCTGAACAAGAAAACGTCAAAAACTGCACGAAAGGGTAAGAGAGAAAGCGAGGATTTGAATAAGATAATGTTCACCAAATCTCAGGAGTGGAAGGGAATGCAGGTTATGGATGGAAGTGATGGCTATAAGCAATTGAATGGGGCCAAGCCTGACTGGAAGGGCCCAGATTTGGGATTGAATAAAGTTGCATTCAATGAGTCAACTATGTCCCCACCTGTTTGCTCTTGTACAGGGGTTTATCGGCAGTGCTACAAATGGGGCAATGGAGGATGGCAGTCCTCGTGCTGCACAACAACCATCTCCGTCTACCCATTACCCGCAGTACCCAACAAACGACATGCCCGAGTTGGTGGCCGAAAGATGAGTGGTAGTGCCTTCAGCAAATTACTGAGTAGGCTCTCTGTTGACGGGCACGATCTTTCAACTCCAGTTGACCTCAAGGATCACTGGGCTAAGCACGGCACAAATCGCTATATCACCATCAGGTAGTGTGGTAGAATTTTAGAGATTTAAAATAAGTTAAACGCAGATAAATGGACACATTTATGTGTAGCAGTGGATGTCAGCTTCAAGAAGGGATTGAAATTGCGGTTTTGAAAGAAATGTGGCTATTCTCGTTTCTGAATTCTCTTTCCTGATGCTTTTCAACTGGTAAATGTTACAGTAAAAGAGCATGGCCTTAAACTCAGCGCATGTTGTGAAGTGATATTTGTAAAGCATCTATGTAGTGTTTGAAGGTATGGTTGGCGTAGTGGTATGTTACTTTATTAAAAGCTAGTTGAGATTGAGAGTATAATGTTTTCTGTTCATTTTTTTGGGAATTTCTGGCTTTACCTTTAGGAAATTGTCTAGATTTGTTTAGGGAAAAGACTTCATTGAAGCCAAAAAGATAGTGCTTTTGGAATCACTTTCTAAGTAAGCTTAATCAACCAGGCAATATATACATAATATGTATGTTACACTTAAACATGCTATGAATTTCCACTAATAACTATTTCCCTCTTTTTCCACTAAGCTCGGATTAGGCTTCCATCAATTACGCTCTACAAGCTCAAATAAGGCTACCATCAATTTCCACTAAGCTCAGATTATGTTACCCTTTTCATTTGATCCATAAGAGTTCGTAGTTCAAGTACTCCTATCAAGAAAATTCATCTGATAAAACGGGATTCAAGGGTTGGACTAAATTGATGTGGTAATTAACTCCAAATGTGGCTTTATTCCTAAGTTTATGGTATTCTCAAGTCATGCTCGTGATTGAGCTAATTTAGCTCCCAACGTTCTCATCAGCTTCACAACACTCATAAACCACTAATTGAATGCGCCACATTAACACCAACTACATATGAATTTTAGACATTAATCAAATACTTCGAAAATCCATAAATTTTATACATATTACATAAAAAAAATTTCTGAAAAATTTCTGGGCAGTGTGTTAGTTATTATAGAGGTGTGTCAGATTCAAAAAAATCAGCACGGATGTCTTAGACAGGGATAACTGTAATTTTTATAAGATTCTCATCATTCACACTAAACATTCACATTGCCCTTATTAAAAAAAAATGATAAGAGTTATAAATCAATGAATAATTCAATGAACGTCAAATAATTTAGAAAAAAAAAGAAAAAACATAAATTTCAATGAAAAATGATAGCCTCAGACCGTCCTAGTACAATATTATCAACATTATGTTTTCGCATTTGCTGCTATCAACCATAATAGATATATCTTCATCATCGGCTATTTTAGTAATAAAATGAAGCAAAGAAGAATTAAACTGATCTTAAAAAGAATAAAGAGAGGACGCATCAGATCTTCCTATCAAAAAAGGGGATTATCATGTAGCCCAGAATATATTCTGGGCAATCACTCCAATAATAAAATTGCATCATTTGGCCTCTTCGAAAGAGAGTAAAACACTGGTGAGAGATTGCGAAAATCGGTGATTTGCTGATTAGGGTTGCTGAATGGTAATATATAGTTGAAATGGGGACGCGAGGGTTTAGGGTTTTGTTGCTCGCAATTAGTGTTTTTGGAAGAAAATGAGGCCCAACAACTACACTTGAGTCTGTTGCTGGGAGGAGAAGATTAGAGCTGCTTATGTACGACCGGTTCGAAATCAGCATGTTTGAGCAGCGGTTTTGGGTCCGAAAATTAGGTTGAGTTGGATATTTTTAAATTAAATGGGCTTTGGTCCAAAAAAACCTGAAAGCACGCTTTTTTAAGCTCGAAACTACGGGTATTAGCAAACTAAGTTCGGCCCAGCAGAAATAGGAAATGTTGAGTAATGTAAAACTTTTATATATTTAAAGTGAGGTTTTTTTGGGCCGAGCTTTAAAGTGAGGTTTCATACCCTAAGTTATTGAATTTTGATGTTTTAAATCAGGAGATTGTTCTCCAGTTAAATAAGGTTTATAACCATAAATTATAAAAGTTCAGCATGTTTAATGATTAAAAACTTAAGTTTAGTTGCTTTAATAAAATTATAAAAGTTTTACATTACTCAACATTTCCTAATTATTGAGCTGATGGCAATTCCGAGAGGACTTTATATATATTTTTTATTTTTATAATTGCATAAACTTAAGTCCTAATTCTTGCATTTTTTATTTTTATATATTTTTTTACAATTGTATGCTAAAAATAAAACTACAAATAAACTAAACTACCAAAAAGTAAAAGCAAAAAAAGAGAAAAGGTAAGAGACATCTGATGGCTGGTGGCTAGCTTGGGTTGGGTTTTCCTTTTTGGTCAGTAATAATCAAAGTAAATAAAACACATGCTTCGAAAATAAAGGTGTAAAACTTATCTTTAGTATAGTTGAAAGCCTTGGATTTATGGGTATTTAAATTACTTAATAGTCAAAATTGGAGTATAAAATTTAGAAATTTCAAACAAAAAGAATAAAAAAGAAACGAAAAGAGTAATTAAACGGTAAGTATGACCAAGTCTCAAATACAAGTTGGTATTTAAAATTTACAAATGTTCTCAATACACAAAAACATTTGAAATTATACAAAGTAATTAATAACCAATGTGGAAGTCAAACAAGTGATGAGATAGTAGGAAACCAATCAATCCATATATATATTCATGTACTTTTCAACAACAAAAAATCCATGAAATTCTTTCGTTGGTAATGGAATATGGTGAGTTACACCGAAACCATGTATTTTATGTCTCGAAAGGGCGGTGATTCACTGATTCATCGTATCCGGTTTGGTAATGGGAAGATAAGATAGTCAGACCAAAGTCCGGAAATCACGGGTACTCCTCATAGAAATTAACTTCAAATAATAATAATAATAATAATAGTTCAAAGTCAACACGCGTCGGAATGAACTTGTCATTCACATCAAACTCACATGAAACCCAAATCCCTCATTTAATTAATTAATTTTACTATTTTAAACGGAATACAAAGAGACACACACGCATAAATCTGCGAAAAATCTGGGCGCTGAGTATTGTAAGAGAAGGAATTACATTATCTTGTATCTTCTTCTTCACGCCTTTACCGAGCAGTTCACAAAGTCCAGAATCTTCCTACATTCTCGACGCTTATTACGCAATCCATTGGCGACGGAATTTCACCAAGGTGTGAATCTTCTACTCGTATTCACTGGAATTTCGATTTCTTGGGTGTCGAATTTCCTTCAATTACTGTTCGTGTTGTTTTACTTCCAGCAATTAAGTACTTGTTTGATCCAATTAACCTCAGAATCTGTGTAAGTTTAGGGTTTTGATTTAGTAATTTTGGAAGGGGGAAAAATGGAGGGGAGTGATGAAAGTGGGGTGATGCAAAGAATTCAATCATCGTTTGGTAGTTGTTCATCTTCGGTATACAAACCAAGCGTTGATCAATCCGGGATTAATGGTCAAATGCAGAATTTGAGTGTAGTTGAAGCTACTACTAATAATAGTACTAGTAATAGTAGTAAAAGGCCTATTGGTATACCCCCATCACACCCCCATTCTTACTTCGTTGCCCCTAAAGTTGTTAGTCCGGGACCGACACATTCGAGGTCGTTATCACAATCGTCGTTCTTTTCGTTTGATCAGTTGCCTCCGTTGAGTCCGTCTGTGTGTAGGGAGTCGGTTGTTGTGGAGGATAAAGAAGGTGGTTTTGGAGGGGGAAGTGGGGTTCATGCTGTTAATGAGGGTTTACCGCCTAGAAGAGGACATAGGCGGTCTAGTAGTGATGTTCCATTGAGGTTTGCTTCGAGTGGGCAGCCTACCGGAGCTCAGAAGCCGGCGCAGCTTGTGTTGAAGCGAGAGGCAGATTGGGGTGGGGTAGGGAATGCTGCTGGTGGTGGTGAGGGGGGAGGTGAGAGGAAATTGTCTGAGGGTGAAATGGTGGATGATTTATTTTCAGCTTATATGAATTTGGAAAATCTTGATGCTTTGAATTCATCGAGTATGGAGGACAAAGATATGGATAGTAGAGCGAGTGGTGCAAGTGGTACAAGGACTAACGAGAGTAGTGAGAATGAAGTTGAAAGCAGCAGCATTGCTGGAAATTCTCATAGTATTTATGGGGCTAGTTCAAGAGCTGAAAAGAGAGGCAAGAGATGTAATCCTGGAGATATTGTTCCAACTGGTCGCCACTTCAGAAGTCTTTCTATGGATAGTTTTATGGGGAATCTGAATTTTAGTGATGGGCCGCCAAAGCTTCCGCCTTCGCCTGGCATACGGTCAGCTCAACACTCACCTAGCAGTTCATTTGATGGGAACACCTTTCCATTGAGCTCGGAGTTTGCCAATAGCGATTTTAGTGCCGCAGAAATGAAAAAGATCTCGGCGAATGGAAAATTAGCTGAGCTTGCAAAGTCGGACCCAAAACGTGTAAAGAGGTTTTGAACTGTACGCTCACTGTTTGCAAAGTTATGAGCTTTACTGATCTTTAGAATTCTTATTTTTATATTGCTTATTGCTTCAGAATTCTAGCCAATCGTCAGTCAGCTGCTCGTTCCAAAGAACGGAAATTGAGATACATTGCGGAGTTGGAGCACAAGGTGCAAACATTACAGACTGAAGCAACTACACTCTCAGCTCAGCTCACTCTTCTTCAGGTGCTAATGCGTTTTTAGTTTTTTTGTCTGCTTGACTTCTCTTGTTCTTTGATATTCTTCCATATTGATATTATCATCAGCTTACACTTAGTTCAATTCAATACTTTGTCTTATCCAGAGGGATTCTTCTGGACTGACCAGTCAGAACAATGAATTGAGATTCCGTGTTCAAGCTATGGAGCAACAGGCCCAGTTGAGGGAAGGTATGCTTTTCATTTGTATTATCCTTTTCTTTTTCTTTTTCTTTTTCTTTTTTTAATGGGAGCCTAGTTCTGAACCACTATCTATATTCTATATTGCTAACTCATGCATTGGTGTCACTTTTGGTATATTTAGTTTTGACGGGCTTAGCAGATGTTCTCTTACAGATAGTGTGTACTTTCATTTTTATTGCTGGTTTGTCTGTGCATAATTACATGATGAAATAATCATCTGAACAAGCTCTTCTTGCTGAAACTTTGGGTTTAGATTTGCTTTTGGTGGTCAAATTTGTTATTGAAAAGATAAGTTATGAGTTTGGTTCTTTTAATTCAACTCATGATTCGTAGTAATGGTGTTATGATACTTGTTATTCAAGGTGCTGTGTTTATCTCGTATTATAATATCTTTTGATTCAATATACAGATTCCACAAATTTGAAAGAGAATGTGATTATAATAAGTAGGCTCCCGCTCATTTAGAAAAAGAAGGATTGGTAATTTTATTTTTAAATAAAAATGATCTTGATATGAGATTTATTGTTTTTGCCTATAGTCTTGTTTTACTATATTACAACTTTACAATTGACTTATGCTTGTGAAGAAAAGTTCATGCATCCTTGGCCCTTAAAACCTTTATTTCCTTTCTATCTCTCGTATCCATAACCACCATCTGCTTTGTTTAACAAAATCTTTTTGAATTAAAAATGAGTATACAGTTAGGGAATGAATAATCTTAAGAGTATTAACTGTAAGGAATTAAGGATTATAAATGTACTGAAACTAATAGGACCTGTCATTTGTCAAAGGCAGCTCTAGCTCAACTGCCAACCTGGTCCCATGTGAGGAAATTCCATTTAAGAGAATGTTAAGATTGCTAATGTTTATTCGTTAACTATCACTAACTGGCCAATATTTGGTAACAGAATGCAAACTGGAAACAATTATACTCTAGGCAGGAATGTGAAAACTCATTTTGTGGTTTGGGTACTTGTAAATACACTAAAAAGGTTAATAATCTTAATACATATGGAAAATATGATACTTGAAAGAATATTGCATTGAATATGGCCCAAGAGAAGGCACACTGCTTATGATTTTTTAGTTACCAAACTTTTTGCAGCTGAGTCTTTTTCTCATATACGGCCAATATGGATAACGAGTTAATGACCAATCATCAATCCATCTTTTGTGGATGTCTTTGATTTAAAATGAATGAAACTTTTTATTTTCCCCCCAATTCATCTGTAGTATGATGAAATCAGTTTATTCCCCACTATAGTCTATGTAGCTCACTCGGTCTTGAATGGATTATCAGTACAAATATTTTTAGATTATTAAGTATAGGTAGGTGCTGTGCTTGAGGTACTCTGGAAAATATTCAAATGTATGTAGATACTTGATTGAGTGGGGTTAGTTTAGTAAAAATAGAGTGAGACTGTCACTCTCAACTTGTTTTGCATTGCTCTTTATTCACTTCTAATGAATTTACTCTTGTCCAAAAGGGGCTTTCTTTAACTTGTTGGAAGTTCCAATTAATGTAATATACAAACCTTCCCAGGAAGCTGTCCGGGTTGTCCTTGTCTTGCCAAGTTTCAAATTTGAGTCAATAGTTTTGGTTGCTTCTTAGTTTGATATCCTTCTTTTGGAGTCTATTGGAAAGATTTGGTTACTTTGTGCGTGTGCAGGAGTCTCTTCAAACCTTTTCTGATAATGATGCATGCTTCTTACTGACTCAAAAATTCCCTTCAATTCTAGGAACTGAGCTGTATTGGAGGTTTTGGGGTGATCGATGATACTGTTTTCATATCTTTAGACGAAAGAAAACTTCAATGGAAAGAACAATTAGGCCTTCAGCTTCAGGGACAGTATGTGCAAAAACATATAAAATTAACACAAAACTTGTGCATACTGAATCAATATCGTTGGTCATAAAATTAGTAGAATTAAAAGCTCTAGCTGACTTCATCAAGATTGTTGTCTAAGCATTGCTGTCTAACTGAAGGCACATAAAAAACTTTTACTCTTTATTTCTCTTCTTCAAAAGGAAAAGACCCTCCTGGCATGAGGGACAATTTCCACGGGATTTATTGGCTGGTTTTCCCAGCTTCCACATGTCATATAGTGTCAAGGGTCAGCTTTTCTTGAATCTTAATACTTGCAGTTTTATACTGAACTTTATATCTTACTTTCAGCCCTTAACAGGCCCTGATCCTATGCAGAGTTCCTTCCTGAGATCAAGTAGTACATTCTGGGGGACCTTTACCAGTATTATACTTGACACTCCACTCTGGCAAGGAATAACAAGGACAAATTTTTTTTAAGATTTGAGACATTTGGTTGAGCTGTTGGTTTCGCTGTGTATTCCCATGTTTCCATGAACTACAAGTCATAATATTGCAACGAGTGTTAAATGTTTAACTGAGTATATTTGTTCAGCTGTGTGCAGTTAAACTTATTACAAAAAGAGACTCAGCTTAGAACACTTTGACCATTCGTATAACAAAGTACAAGTTTTATGCTTTAATATATTCTCCGTTTGTTTGATATTGCAGCTCTCAATGAAACACTTACCGCAGAAGTTCAGCGTTTGAAGCATGTATCTGGTGAGATCAGAAGCAATATGCCTCAGCAGGTAATGACAAATCACCAGATGTTACAGATGCAGCCTTCTCAATTCAGTATGTTCCAGTCGCAGCAGCTGCAACACAACCAAAAACAGGAACAGGCACCACAGCGGTGTCAGGATCCCCAACAGACCCAATCTACCGAGTCTCGGTAATAAGCCGAGGCGTTTTAGAGTTAGACAAGATTGTCATTTTCAGAGGTTGTAGGCGCCTTTTCTTTTTAGGATGATTTAGCAGTCTGATGACTTTTGACGTATATTTGTTATAAACTAGTATGTATTTACATGCCAATTCATTACCATGAAATCTCCTGTCAAAAAAGAAAAAAGATTTCCCATGAAATCTTTTCATTTAATCTTAAGACTAATGTCGTCATTTGTTTTCTTGACGCCAAGGTTGTTATACCTATATTATTATGTATGATTGAGTAAATTTGAAAAGCGTTGCTTTTAAGCCATAAGTGTACACCAGGTCCTTTAAACTAAAATGTGGGTTCCAATCTTTGGTTGCATGTTCAATTACTATAAAAATTGGCCAGGTTCTCAGCATGATTTGTCATTACATTTGGCTATTCTTTTCTTACCCATCATGAGTAAAAGCAATAAAAAGAGCAAAGGTTGTACTAAAAACAACTAAAAAGAGCAAAGGGATTTGCAAATTGAGTTTTACCTGAAAAAAAAAAACAAGCCGAAATTGCCTGGTGAAAAATTGAAGTTAACATTAGATTTGCAGCGAGGAAGACACAGAATGGAGAAGAGGCTAAGAAAGTTAAATATAAAATTTTCGGGGTGAAAGAGTTAATTACTCGAAGTAATTACGCAGGCATAAAAGAATATGTGATAGTCCTTTTATTATTATAGTCATCATTTTTTAAGTGAAAAATTATGTGTGGAATTTTGGTTTTTCAAGTGTTGAAATCCCTTCTCATTTTAATCACCTTTTCATTAAATCAGTTCTCAATAAGATTTTACACTTAGCAAAAGCTGTATGGGTTTTTTTTTTTGGCAGAAGCTATAAAGGGAATTACCATCACTCTGTCTCAGATTCTATATCATATTCGACAACATAGGCATGAATTTGCATCCATAGTTTTACATGTAACATAGATGAACAAGCACTTAATTTTGTTCCAAACATATGAGTCGTTGGATAAACCATAACATATGCATCTTTGTCAGCTCCAGTTTTTACGATGTGGGCTTGCACTATTTGAGCATCTATCAGCGACCGCTTCGTGACACATTCAACATGTTACCTTCTTTAAAGCTATACGATTCCTCTCTTAAGAGTTCAAGATTTGTGAAACCGTTGTCCAACTGTCCAAGTTAACACTTGGGTAGCTTACACTTGGACTCCAGAATTCCAAAAAATTCAGCACATAATCAACAATCGTGCAAAAAATCAACCCCATCTCAGTATCACTTCCTAAAATATCATTACATCACCAATTTTAAGCATTTCAATGAAAAAAAGGTGTAATTAATCAACTTTTTTCAAATTCAAGTTTGGAATTCATTGAGCCAACTAAAATAAATAAAAATAACAAATTGAAGTTATGTTACTCTAACTCACAAGGTGTGGGATACTCAATATTCCAACATTAACTTATACCTGTTTTCGATACTTCTAGCCGAGTCCGAGTAAATTATAATCGAAGAGTATCCAGTCTAAGAAACAGAAGATACAGAATTTTAAGTAGTAAAACATGGAAAAACATATAGAAGTAAAAAGGTTGAGAGGTGATGAGATACAATAACTTCTATGTGGAAGGGTGTTGTTTCTGATGTTAGGATCGAGCTTGAGATTGCCATTTACAGCAACTGAAGGTAGAAAGCCATGAAATGAGTGATGGCATGGAATGGGAGGGGAGAGAGATGTAGAGGGATGAGCTTCAGTTGAGATAGTATAGCGTTTGCCGTCTGTTAGCTTATTATCTGTTACTCTATTTTGCCTAGGCAAAAGCTCACTTGGTCCATTATATGAAGGAAGGAATAAAATACTGTGCTATTGCAGGTTCTCCTTGGTTCGAATCATTGTCTTTTTTCCCTGGTAAACGGTAAACCTCCCACTTCCTTCAGGGAAGAAAACTAGGGAGTGGAATATTTTCCTCGAGTTGTTGAGCAGTAGAGGGTGTTTTGTTTTATCTTTGGATTATGTGATTGGGTTGTTTTTCTTTGACACATTACATATTGTATTGCAAATATCATTACTAAATATGATCTTTAATATGATGGTCTTTCTAACGGTGCTAAGGCTCTAATGAAGCACTTTATTACTAAGGTACCTACATAATCCTTGATAATATCTTATAGCTGGGGCGTTTTTAAATTTTCAATTCAATAAGTTCTGGCGTCAAAACTTTTGAAAATCATTTAACAAACTTTTGGTCGACACCAGAGTAATTATACAAACAACAACTTATAAAATCAGTAGTCATGGAGGATAGAAGTGGCGTAGAGCCATGGTTGGAGAGGTAGAAGAAGGAAGGGCGAAGGAGGAAGAAGATGGGTTTGAGAGTGAAAGATAATTAGAGAAAGCAAGTATGTGTATTATTGATAGGTAATTATGTTATAAAATACAATGCTAATGGGTGTGGGTAATTGTAAAATATACCCACACAGCCACACTATATATTCCAACAACAAGTATTACCTTATCCATGGTATATGACAATGCTTAGTGGTCATGCATCTAGTGTTCAAATTAAAGGAAACTTTTTTTTAACCTTTTTATTAAAAAAAATAGAAAAATTGTTATCAAGCAAAACAATTTCCTTCCTCCCATTTTTTTATTTTAAATAATAATAAAAAATCAGAATTGATATCATTGAGGATAGTTACTTTAAAATCATAAAGCTCCTTAACTCAACTTATTTCTTTTCTTTTTCTTTCCACTCCTTTCATTTAATTTCTTCTAAATCCCCTATTTTTTTATTTTCAAAAGTAAATTAAATAAGAAGAAAAAAAAATTTATGGGAAAATTCTATCCACATTTAAGATTTGTAAGGGAATAGTTAAAGATTTTGTGATTAAGAAGTTCATCAGACAAGGAAGGAGATGAGAAGATGTTTTCCACAGTGTTAACTAGTTTCAGCAGCAGTAGAAAGTAAAATTGCAATATCTCTTAACACAAAACTCTTATAAGCGAAATTTAAGTCTTAATTTGTTATTTTGAAAAGATCTACTATTTTTAAGAAGCAATACCATGAAAATAATGGACATAAAAGTGTAAAAATATTAAAAATACGAGATATGTATATAAAGAAAATTCATTTTATTTCTTTCCCGCCTTCAATGGTGGATGATTTAATTGTTTATTTGTCTCCTTATTTCAGTAATGCAGCACGTCTATGTAGGTGGCTTGATTTACAATAGTCCTTACCCTCTATGAAAATGGCGTGGCTATCAAAATTTAACTATAAGGGGATTTTGGAGTCCTTGGCCACCATGCAATGGTCTATGGATCAAGTTTGTTATTAGAAATTTCCTTCCTCCTTTTCTATTTTACTTTAAATTATAACACAAAAGAAATCAAAATCGATATCACCCCTTTTTCATTTAATTTCTTCTTAATCCCCTATTTTTTAATTTGCAAAAAAATAATTCATAGGAATAAGATTTTATGGGAAAGTTCTTTTGATGTTTAGGTTTGCAAAGGGTTAGTTAAAAATTTCGTGACTATAAAGTTTAACAAACAAGGAAAGAGATGAGAAGAAGTTTCCTGCAGCAATGTTAACTAGTTTCAGCAGTAGGAAAAAGTAAAACAATAATATCTCCTAGCACATAGCTTCGATTTAAGCAAAATTTATGTCTAAATTTATTATTTCAAAAATATCTACAACTTTTGGGAAGTAATACCATAAAAAATGGACAAGAAGTGTGAAAATTGAAAATATGAGACAAATATATAAAGAAATTTCATTTTATATCTTTTCCCACCTTAAATGGTGGATGATTTGGTTCTTTATTTATCACCTTATTTCAGTGATACAACTTGTCAATGTAGGCGACTTGATTGCTATAGTCCTTACCCTCCATGAAGGAGGCATGACTAGGAAAATTTAATTGTGAGAAAATAGCATAATCCTTGCTCTCCATGAAGGCGGCATATTAGCAAATTTTATTCGATTTGATGGAGTTTACTGCTAGTACCTTCTTTGTCATCCTTGCTTCTCTTATTATAATGTAATATTTGGATTTCAATTGATGGTTTTAGTGAATTATTTAGATTTGAGATGGAGGTTGAAGGTTTCTTGCCCATTGGAGCAACAACCAGTGTGTTGTTGCATTGATTGTGCCTTTAAATTTTCCTTTCGGGATTTGTAGTACAATGGCACATTATTATGCTTGATTATAAAATATATACTTGAAAGGTAACATTACTCAATTTGGTATTAATAACATTGCATTAATAGTCAATATGTTTGAGTAGTGATTAGAGATAAAGTTTTGGGATTTTGAGCAAAGTCGTATTGATAATGTATTGTAATATAGGGAGAATTGATAACATTAAAGTTTTTTTTTTTTGGTGTTCTTCTTATTCATTTTTAAGTAGAGTTTATAAAATACAACAACACATGGGTAAGAAACTCCAATTTTCTCACGTATACATACACTACATTTGCAATGTTTAGACTTGTCAACCGATTATCACTTTTTATAATCCGTTCACTTTAATAATATTGTTATAATAAAATATACATCGATATTGTTGTAGATAGTTAAATGCCCTGTAGAGAAAATATATAAATTTACTTCGTAGAATCATGTGAGTATGTGACATCTTAGTTATTCAAATTTTACAAGTCGAAAGTACTTTATCCTCTAATTAATGCCATAAAAAGAGGAAAAAAAAAGTTTCTGTTCTCTTGAAACTCCCAACACCCATCCCGCATTTCCTCCCAACTTTATATACTTTCCCCAATTCATTCTTTGCAACCCCGTTTTTTTTCTCCTCTGATCCAGGGCATACCTAAACCCTGATCGCCGGTTCCTTCAACGTTTCCAGTTTTTTCCCGCCATTTCAGCCTTACCTCTTCACTCATTTCCCTCGTAACGGTTAGTAGCCGTTAGATCCGTTGATATTTTGGACTGGGTGTTCATTTTTTCAAATTTTACACTTGGGGTTTTTCTTCTGCTTTCCTGGGTTTTGAATTTGAATTCTTGGGTTTTGGTTCTGATTTCAGTGAAAATGGCGGAAGTTGAAGCTGAGAAGAAATGCGAGAAAGAGAAAGTGAAGGGAGGAGAGTTGCTGTTCTGTGGTTCTACCAATTGGGATACTGTTGGTAGGAAGAAAACTGGGACTGAAGGCAATTTGTATTCCCCTACTCGGCTTCGTCCCCTTGTCGGTATCGACATTCGGTTCGTCGCCTCGGGTTGTAGTAAGTTCTAAGCCATTGCAGCCTTTTATTTGAGAGTTTTTTTGGTTTATGAATTGTGGCTTTTTCTTGGAGTTGTTTAATTTATGCTGTAATTGTTTAAGTTGTTGATCAAATTTGAAGTTCATGATTTTGGGTATGTGGAATTTATGTTTTATGCTATAGAGTTTGTAAAGTGTAAGGTTTATGATTATTAGAAATGTTGGTTTTGGATGTTTTCTGATGGGTTTGTATGATTGTTTGAATAATGTCATGAAGTAGGCGGGTTCAATGCGAAAGATTGTTAGATATGCGACCAATGCTTTGTATTGTTGTGCCTATTGAATTTTTGGGTTATTTTTATAAAAATAAAAATATTTCTTTTAGATTATATCTGGTGAGTTTATGATTTGGTGACAATTGATTTGAATGTTTATGTAAATATTTCTTTTAGATTATATCTGGTTAGTTTATAATTTGGTGACAATTGATTTGAATGTTTACGTAGTTTCATGTCATTGCGTGGCATTGGATGTCGAGGGTCGGTGCTATACATGGGGGCGAAATGAGGTATACGTTTAAAAGTCTGGAGGTTTCTTTTCTTTGAATTCTATTTGTGTGAGGTAATATTTATGTAAGTATTATTGTTATATCAGAGGGGACAGTTGGGTCATGGAGATACTCTGCAACGAGATAGACCCACAGTTGTTTCTGAACTCTCAAAGTATGTGTTTTTTTGGTGTGATTTGATTTTTTGTTGGTGTTTTAACTTGTAGTTGCTTTAATCGGTGATCCTCTACTGTGTTTGGGCAATTATTTTAAAATAAATTTTCATCTTACTATGAAATTATCCCTTTCACAAATCAGGGGCAGGTTCTTATTGTTAGTTATGGGTCGATTACTCCAATGAAACTTGGGATTTTTGCAAACTTTCTTACTATATTTGAAAAGTGTGAGAGTTTTCTTATGATTAGCTATTTGCCTCTAATAATTATGTTAGATCTCCCATTGTCCCACTTTGGACCCTGTTACACTTTTGTTCTTTTGATTGTCTGGCAGGCATAAAATAGTGAAAGCAGATTCTGGACGGTCACATACAGTAGTCATGACCAATGATGGACAATCTTTTGCCTTCGGTTGGAACAAACATGGGCAGCTGGGTACTGGCTCACTTCGAAATGGTAGGATTTATTCTTTACTTAATCTAGGAACTATTTTTGTTTTTGAGAGATGGACATGAAGTTTATGGCACATTTGCTGTTATTACTGATTCTTGACGCAAGGTTCTTTGCTGACACCAGTGATTTTGGCGCATAAGATATATATTTATTGTGATTGATTTTGATATTATACTGTGCCTCATAAAGAGCCTATTCTCTGTGAAAAGGTAGAGCTGTAGGAGTAATTTAGTTGAAATGGATGATCAGGAATTGTTTGTGGCAGTGTGCAGTGTGTAGTGTGTTACCACTTCAGTCAGTTATGCGTGGCTTAGGTCATTGAGCTACAAAGAGGGTTATCTCTCTTAACTCTTTAAAGTTTTCCCAAGCTGGTTTTGGTGACCTTACTTTCTTGATTTGTTGTTTCATAACTTTATCCTGCTTTCTTGACGGATTTTCAGCCTTCATGTGGTTCCCTTCAATGTGGTAGACGTGTGCCTTCAATTATCATCATCAGTCACTGTTGACATACTTCTTTGTGTGATTATTTCATCTCTAATGATTTCGTTTGCATTTAATAGGACCAATTGGCTCCTGTATGCTCCTTGGCTTGTAGGAGCCAGTGTGCTTTGAATTAGGTAGCCCAGTTCTTTTTTGAGGTCTGGGGCAGCAGTGTCTATAGGTGCACCCTTTTCAAACACTGCTTCTAGTGGCCGATGGTGGAATTTGAGGAGCCAATGAATGGATGGTCTTTTTTCTGGTTGTGCTCTCTGCTGAAGCTAGCCATTTTATTTCTACTTCGAGGCAATTGACATAACTTATTGACTATTAATGTGCTGCAGTGTATTAGATTGTAATTAATGATGTTACGAGGAAATGTTTGTTTTTCTTTTGTTACGTGGCAAAGACAATTGATGAGCATACGAAGGTCTGCAATGTTATGGTTCCTTGTAATGTCTGACTTTTTCTATACAAATTTACCATTAAGGCTGAGATATCACTATGCAGCTAGCTTACTCTTATAAAGTAGGCAGGTGAGGTTTCACAGCCTACCTCTGCTGATTGGCTAGCATGCTGCTTGTTTGAATTTGATGATAATGATTTACCCTCTTTTTAAGAGCAAGTAGGAAGTAGAGCATGTAAGGGTATACAAGCCCCACATCCATCTTTTTCTTCTTGAACTTAAAACTGCGTCATGAGTGATGGGAGAAATTTTAGAGATTAATGGTGAGAATACTTTGAAGCTTATGTTTACATGTGCAGCATAGCAGTAGTGTTGGCATTGTGCCCAGCCATTGGTACATGACACTAGTGGACTTGTGGCAACTCAGAGCTGCTGCCACCTCCATCCCTGCTGTTGTTTTCACCCTCGTTGTGGCAAGGCCCTGGCTGTAACCTTCTAGCTCCACTGCAACCATCCTCCCTTCTGCCCCCCTCGTTGCCCTGGCCACACACCACTGCCTCCTTGCTATTGACTGGCCACCTTCCTTGGAATTCCAAAGGAAAGGGATTAGATCAGAAGAAGGTTGTTGCTTTCATTCTTTCACCATGACCTTGTTTGGAGAACTGGAATTGTTGATTGTCAGAAGTTTGAGAGCTTGGATCTACTTTCTTATATAGATAATTCCATTTTTTTTGCTTTCCAAAGAAAATTGTGAGGCTACATTGGAGCATGGATAAGTCCTTCATTATCCAAAGCAAGGATCAGATGTTCAAGATCTGGAGGGACATGTTTGTGATTTTTAAAATTGTATGGGATTGATGTGGAGAGAAGGCTAATTATATTTTCTGAGTTAAGAGCTCTGTGTGGCGAAAGTCACAATGAGGCAACACCTATAAATATACAAGAATAGTGTATAGATTTGAGTTACTCAATTGTAACCTGATGCTGAAATGTGTAATCTTATTTAAATTTAACTTGTCTTTTAGTGGGTACTTTTATCGATTACCAATTTACCACCATAAAAGTACAAGTATCTAGTTCAGTTAGGGATGCCTCAGTGATAATTTCATGAATTTTCATGGCTGCACTGTTTCAACCACAAAGAAATTTAAATGCCATGTTAGGTTTGAATCACTTGTAGGAAAGTGAAATAGAAAGTTATCTGGTTGATCAAGAAACTTGTCTAGTGTCTCATTGTTCAGGGCTTAGAGTATTTACATATTTGTTTAATATTAGAATTAGGAAGTAGACCATTTTAGTGGTTGAGTGTAAATATTTATGATGTAGGTCCTCTGGAGACTCTGATGGGGTCTGGGATACTAATTTCTCTATGTAATTTCTCAAAAAAGTTGGACGTAGTTATCTCATTGCATTCTGTCATCATGTCGAAAATAGGCCTTTTCAATTTTCTTGGTATAGTTTTTGTGGAATTCTGGATTTGTAACTTTGGGTCACAATTCTTTTCCATTTAGGTGTCTGAAAAGGTTACTATGCAGTTTCTTACCCATTTTAAGTAGTATTAGTTGTCTGAGCTATTTGTTTCTGAAAATCTGCATGGGATATCTTGTATTTCGGATTTTTTCAAATTGACGTCCAATGGCTTGCGGCTTTGTATAAGTGCAGTTGTTCTTATGTATGTTTTTCTTCTTTTCAGAAATAGAGTATTCTCCTGTTCGTTGTCATGTATCTCAAGTCAAGGCAGTCGCTTGTGGTGGGGAATTCACTGCATGGTTATCTTCTATTGAAGGAGCTTCTATATTGTATGGTTTGTGATTTGTGTTAATTTTTTTATTTCAGAATTTGAGAAGTGCCAATAGTTTCTTATTTTCATGCTTTTCTCATAGCAAGTTCTATGATAATTTCTTTTAAATTTTTAATAGAACGGCTGGTCTTCCCCAGTATGGTCAACTTGGTCATGGAACTGACAATGAGGTATGCTTTTGGTTCTTTGAAGCTTCTGCTCTTCTAGTTGTCGAAAAGTGTTAAGTTAAATGTTGGAAATCAGTTTCTCCTTGTATTCAATTAGTTGACCTAGCTATTGGTCAATCTGGTAAATTTGAGATATTTTGGCTTGTCCTTTATTCTAAGTTTTTTTTTTTTTCCTCTGGTGTCTCATGTTGTTTGGACCGTGTCACTATGTACTGGGTAATACCAGCTTTTTTGGTGGTAGTAGCATTTTGTGTTTACTTGGAAATAGAAGAAACTAATAGAATTTCAATTTTATGGTGAAATTTGTTGATGGATGACTCTAAAAGGTGCACACTAAAAGATACCAACTATTATTTTAGTAGGAATTGTTAAAATCCTGATTTATTACATGTTGAATTTTTCTTGCTCTCTTTTATTTTTATTGTTAGTATTATACTCCGTATGACATAAGAGTTGTGTTGGCGTGAGTGCATGACAATAACAGACAATTGCTTTATAAAAAAGGCTTTGCAGTATCTCGTTGAAGATGCCGACTTTATCTTTTACAGCTTTTGCATGTCCAAACTAATAGTGAAAAGGAGTTTTAAAATACCCTATCTCGTTGTGACCTTTATGGTGAACAAGTCCAATGAAGTAAAATTATGATGATGGAAAGTGATAGACTTTGCTTCAGGGGAAAGGGGTATATAAGAAGAAATCAGAAGGAGAAACCACATTAGCCCTCAATATAACAATTTCAATGCAATAAGTGCTCTGCTGCTTATTTGGTTAAGATTTCTGTCAGTAGTTAATCTTTAGGCAATTGCTTGGCCAATTAATTATGTATAGCTTTTAGCATTATCTGTACCTCATCAGATTGCATATTTTTGAAGCATATTTTGCCCTAATATTGTCTGGATGTTTCCCCTTTTATGAGATATCTTTTACTAGTCATTACCACACTTGGCCTTAATACTTATGTTTTGAATTGCTTTGATGTAAGGAGTGAAAGCTATGCAAGTTTTTGCAATGTCTTTTGGTAACAATTTCCTTGAGTAGTGTTGATTCTTTGTAGTGAAGTTATAAGTAATGATCTGAGCTCGTTTGGCTGTGTTGCTTCTTCTCTGTATATAATATGTTTGGGACTTATCCTTTCAGTACAATACAAAGGATAGTTCTGTAAGACTTGCCTATGAACCTCAACCATGTCCAAAAGCAATAGCTTCCTTCTCCAATGAAACCATTGTTAAAGTTGCTTGTGGGACAAATCACTCAGGTAGATCTAAATTTGTTTTCTATTGTTGCTCCTTGCTCTTATTTGGCCATATGCTATCTTACTTAATACTCTGCAATGCAGTGGCTGTTGACTCCAATGGATATGTATACACGTGAGTATCTCCTATTCAGTTTTTGTGGCCTACCAATCTGTTTTGAAATCGTGCATTATGTTTATCTGGTCCAGAGTGTTTCTCGTGGCTTCTAATAGATTGTGTGATATTTTGCAGATGGGGCTTTGGTGGTTATGGAAGGTCTGTATCCTATTTTGGTCTTCCCCCCTCTCCCCCCTCCCCCCTCCCCCCTCCCCCCTTCCCCCCCCCCCCCCCCCCCCTACACACACACACACACACACAAAATATTTTCCCTTTATGTGCTTACCATTGTTCTTTGAGTTTCTTGTTTGTGGTGTTTTCTAGTTCTAGCGTCTTGAGTTTCTGGTTCTTCGTATGGAATTCGCTGAATGTGTGTTCAAGGAATTTCTTATCTATGATAGATTGGGACATCGGGAACAGAAGGATGAGTGGGCTCCACGGCGAGTAGATGTGTTTACAAGGCATAATGTTCTACCTTCTGATGCGATAGTTTCAGCAGGGGGTGTCAGCTCAGCATGTACTGCTGGTATGGCCCTGATTCTCCCTTTAGCTGAGTTAATTACTTATTTTGTGGTCTATCTGTGTGTGCTTTTGTTATGCCCTTTTGTAGTAATTTTTACACTGTGCTGTACAGTAGCTTAATAGGGTTGTTTTCTCATATCTCACTATTTATGTTGGTTAGAGGGAAATAACTAGTTGCATTTGTTATGAATGATTGGGTGTAAAAAGTATTGACTATGTTGCTTCCTAAACATCCTGGCGAATGAGTTCCTTTCTCTTGTTTTAAATGAACCTGAATTTTATTGTTGAGGATTAATTTTGTTCTGGGGTTCTTAGCTATCATACTTTGGCCAATGTCTGCAGCTGTCCTGTTATCGGTTTCTCTAATTCTTCTGCTTGTATTGATTCTAAACTTTCTATACCTCTTTGGTTTGTTGATGAATTACATGTTCATCTTATTATTTTGGCTGCTTATTTATATCTTTCTATGGATTTATCTTTTGTTTTTCAGCTGGTGGCCAATTATATATGTGGGGTAAAATGAAGAACACAGGTGACGATTGGATGTATCCAAAGCCTCTCATGGATCTAAGGTAGTCTTTCATTATTATTTTGTTGGTTTTACCTTGCAAAAAGAATGAGAACTATGGTTCTTTACAGTCCTATGCCGAAGCCCTGTTTTAGGGTAAAGAGCTTAGTTAGGGAATTTGCCTGTTACAAACAATATCTTATTCGAATCGGCCAAGCATCCAAGCTCAGGAATACTGTAAGGTGGATACGATTGTATGTTCTTCACAATGGACTAAAAAGTACTTATCAGCTGGAGTAGTCTCCGTAACTGTGTTATGCGTATTGTATGAGTGTTATATTGTTACGGAAAATTGTATTAGCTCATTAAATTGTTACAATGGCTTCTTTTTAAAGAATAGTTTGTTCTTAAACTTCTGGAACTGCTAATTTATCCATCTTTTATGAAATGCTGTTTGTTCTACCTTCAGACCCTGAATGACTGAAATGCAAAGTTTCCTACCCTGTCTGAAATAGTCCTCTGTGCTCCCATCCCTAAAAAGGCTAATAGAGATGTGGTTTTTGGTGAGGTTTTATGCACTCCATCTCGAGCTTGAATGCCTGAAAGGAAATTTTGAAGTTCTATCTTGGAAATAGTGGTGTCTGGATTATTTGTGATACCAAAATTGTTAACCAAGCTTAGATGGTAGTTTCATAAACATAACATGTAATTCTATTATTTTCTTAGCCATTGTGTAATAACTTTCTCTTCACATTTTCCTTTAGTTGGGATGTGAGTTGCCTAGATGCTCTTTTGATTAGAATAGATAGTGGGCATTAAATTAAGATCTTTCCATATGTCAGTTCCGGTTCTAAAGCAGAGGATTATAGCAACCTGTATCTACTATGCATTTAAATTCGACATGGATTTGTTTAGGTTATTGTCAAGCTTGAATACTGCAATTTGATTGTTGATTTTTTTTAATCTGGGGTTTAACTCTCCCCACTTCTACCCTCGTAAGGATGTACATGGGATTTTGTGTAGCACTTGTCTTTATCATTTTGTGTGGCTGGAATGTTATGTAAATGTTCTTGTTTATGTTGTGTACTTTCCGTGCTTTGTTGCTCCCCTACTTATCTCACTGAGATGCTCAACAAGTTAACTTTTGGAAGCCTTTTATTAGGTTGCCATCGTGGTTTCATCATTGGTGCTTATTAATAGTGGGCTGTACCTCATCTTTGCCTCATCTCCTGTTTTTGTTCAAAGGACCTTTGTCTATACTTAATGTATAACTGTACTCTGGTATGTCACTCTGTTGAATTTGTCTTATACTTGCAGTGGGTGGCATTTGCGGTGCATGAATTCTGGTCAGATATTTCATTTTGTTGGTGCTGATTCATCTTGTATAAGTTGGGGTCATGCACAGAATGGAGAATTGGGCTATGGACCCAATGGGCCGAAGTAAACATCTCTCTCTCTCTCTCTCTCTCTCTCTCTCTCTCTCTCTCTCTCTCTCTCTCTCTCTCTCTTTTCTCCCTTTGATTATTCTGATTATTCTTCCTTCAACAAGGTTACCTCTTCTTTTTTTTTCCCCTAGATCGTCAGCTAATCCTAAGAAGGTGGATATCCTAGAGGGCATGCATGTTATCAGGTTGAAGTTATAGACGGCTCATTAGTTTTTATCATCTCAATGGGCCGGAGCATATTTAACTAATTTCTATGTTTATAGTGTTGCTTGCGGATTTGCACATTCTATGGTGGTGGTTGATCGAACAGATGTTGGTGATCGTCTTGATCAGGTAGATGCCTTTTTCTTTTATGCAATTTAGCTAATTTTCATGAAATATTGGAGGTATATGATTAAGTTTGCGCTGTGAACAATTGGTTGATTTTGTTCTCTAAGGGTGAATTAAGCATTACCAAGGAGAAAAAGAAAAAGAAAAAGAAAAACAATAGTATATGGATGGGTGATGTTTGATAGCATAGTCTCTTGTTTTTATTTTTATTTTTATTTTTTTTGTTTTTCTTTTTAATCTTGTAGTTGCGCACTCCTTTCTCTGTTGTAAAGTGGTTAGGGAAGATATCATTTAACTTTAAAACTGCTGGCCGTGTTTGGTTCAAATTAAAACATTCTGAACTGGATTTTGTTTTTGATGAAAATTATATCTCAATGGTATTCAGGTTTTCAACCTTCATTTCCTCTGGTTTTCTTGGGAAATGAAAGGATGGACCCTCTGGAAAGTGATTTTCAAGAGAAAATTATTTTTTCGTTCCTTTGCTAACCAAGCTTAGGAGTGTAAATTTCTCAAAAATATGTTTCTTTAAACTGCTACAATTCTGTTGATTTTAAGCACTGATGTTAACATATTTGGTTTTGTGGCAGCTTGATGTTTATGATGGAAAAGCATCTGGAGAAGGTATTTAGATAACATGTCTCTAGGCTCTAGCACTTCATCCTTTTACTTAATGCAAGTAATTGACATATATCTGAACTACAATATCCTTAATGAATAATGTAGTCACTGAGGTAAGTACGCCAGTAATTTCTGCCAAGAAAACTACCAAGAAAAGCACCGCTGACAATTCCAAAAAGAGAAAGAAGTCAAAGGACTCATCTGAGTCAGAAGATGAAGACCAAGAAAGTGACTATGGAAGTTATGAAGAAAGTGAAGAAGAGTTGGAGAATGGAAACGTGGAGAAGAGGCAACGAGGTGGGAAAGCTGGGGGTAGAGGTCGGGGAAGGGGTGGCAAGAAAAGTCTGGCTGAGACTAAAAGCAGCGGCAGAGGTCGTGGTCGTCCTAAAGGGTCGAGAGGGAAGCCTCGTAATTGAGGACGGATGAGGTGTTATCATTTAATTTCCCGCTTAAAAGAGCCTAAATTTTGTTTGAATGTGTAGAGGTGTACTATATAGGCCATTGGAACTGTTGACTATCTATTTTGGCCATTAAAAAAAAACGGAAGTGAGGGAGAGTAAGGCTAGGTTCATACTTAGCCATGACATTTTAACTGTTAAGAGTTAACATTATGTTAAGATGCGTGGTAGGAATAGGAAAGTGGCATTCTCTTTAATTCTTTTGTTTGCTGATGGAAATATAAGCTCACTTAATTTGCTATGTGGCTAATAACCAATATTATGGTTAGCATATGCGTATCAGACCTTCATTTTGAACAACTAAAGAATCAGATTTTGTGATTTGTTATTGAATAATTGAATGATTTGATTATTTGATAAGCTCAATACTAGGAGTTATACTTGTAAGTATATTCTAACTCTTCCTAATGTTATTCTCCATAATTATATCTTTTACTAACCTAATTTTATCTTATTCTACACTCCCCCTCAAGTTGGATGTGGGATTCGCAACACCCAACTTGGATAAGACCTTTTCAAACGCATTTGTTCCAACCGCCTTAGTCAAAATATCCGTCATTTGATCTTCTGAGCGCACAAACAGAAGACTAATTATTCTTGATTCTAGATTATCTTTGATGAAGTGTCTATCAACTTCAACATGCTGAACAAGATTTTCCGAGATACTTATTGCAGTTTTGTTATCGCAAAAAACCTTACAACTTGTTTCTGGAGAAAAACCTTGTTCAGTTAAGAGCTTCCTAAGCCACAATACCTCTGTGATTCCTTTTGCAATTCCTCTGAACTCTGCTTTAGCACTAGACATTGCAACCATCTTTTGTTTCTTACTCTTCCACGTCACCAAGTTTCCTCCAACAAGGGTGAAGAACCCTGAAGTAGATTTCCTGTTACCTTTGTCACCTACCCAATCTGCATCAGTATACGCTGAAAGCAGAAGATGACCATTCTTTCTGAACATCACTCCTCTTCCTGGTGTTCCTTTAAGATATCTTATTATTCTGTAAACTGCCTCCATATGTTGGGCCTGAGGTTTATGCATAAACTTGCTCACGACTCCAACTGAATAAGCAATATCAGGTCTAGTGTGAGTTAAATAAATAAGTTTTCCCACCAATTTCTAGTACTGAGTCTGATCTACTATTTCAGCATCTTCATTAATCTGCAACCCGTGGTTTACTATCATAGGTGTTTCAACTGGTTTACAATCAATCATGTTGAATCTAGGATGTACTTTCTTTGTGAAATGAAGATACCCGAGTTTGATCTCAGGACTTCAATTCCAAGAAAGTATTTGAGCCTTCCTAAATCTTTCATCTCAAACTCCTTAAATAACCTTTCCTTCAACTGTGCAATTTCTTCTATGTCATCACCAATTATGATCATATCGTCCACATAGATGATTAGACATGTAGTCATATCACCTCTTTTTTTAAGGAATAACGTATGATCAGAGTTACTCTGTTTGTAACCAAATTTCTTCATGGCTATAGTGAATCTTCCAAACCAAGCTCTGGGAGATTGTTTCAGCCCGTACAATGCTTTTTTAAGTCTGTATCCTTCTCCTGGAGAAAACTTTTGTGAGAATCCTGGTGGGACTTCCATATATACTTCTTTAGTAATTTCACCATGTAGGAATGCATTTTTTATATCAAACTGATGTAGAGGCCAATCTTTATTTGCAGCTACTGAGAATAGTACTTGGATCATATCAATTTTTGCCACAGGTGAGAATGTTTATGAGTAGTCAATTCCATATACTTGTGTATACCCTTTAGCTACCAATCTGGCCTTATAACGTTCAACCCTTCCATCTGCTCTATACTTGATGGTGAACACCCATCGGCACCCTATTGCTTTCTTCCCTTCTGGGATAATGCATTTTTCCCAAGTTCTATTTTTCATAAGAGAATCTATTTTTTCTTCCATTGCCTTCCTCCACTGCTGACTTTTGAGAGCTTCTTGTACTGAAGATGGGGTCTCTTCAGAATGTAACGAAGCATAAAAGGCTCTTGCAGTGTTTACCAAATCTTCATGCACATTCTGTACAGGATAGTTTGATCTTCTTGGCTCATATGACGAGTCATACCTCTTTGGAGGCACTCATCTAGTACTTCTTGGTGGTAACTGATATCTTTCCACTGTTATATTTCCATTGATTTCCTTCTCGTCTCCTAGATTTTCTTGCACCACATCCATGTTTTGCATAGAATTATCTAACTTCATATTTATAGGTATGGGTGAATTTCTTACCTCATCATCCTGATGCTCACGTTTAGGGGAAATCGCAGGCTGTGGTGATGAAGTAGTGGACTGGATTATGTTATCAGGTGTTGTACGGGCCTGGGTATTACTCTCTAGGGATATCGATAGCCAATTTAGACCGTCCTTCAAACTCTCCCCCTGAAGGCGAATTTGGGGGAAAAAATAGGAATTCTCCACAAATTCACAGTCCAAGGTGGTAAAAAGACGATTAACAATAGGATCAAAACATCTATACCCTTTTTGCAAATTCCCAAACCCCACAAACACACACTTGACAGCTCTTGGTTCCAATTTAGTTCAATCTTTCTTAGGCAAGTGAACATAGACAATACACCCAAATACACGAGGTGGTAATGAGTGAAACGCAGGAACATGCATATGTGTGTTATGCGTATCAAAGGGATTCTTATGGTTTAATTTCTTTGTAGGAAGACGATTGAACAAGTAGTTTGCAGTTGCAACTGCTTCAGGCCAAAACGAATTGGGAACACATGACTCAATCAACATGGCTTGGGTCATTTCAAGTAAGGTTCGGTTTTTTCGTTTCGCTACACCGTTATGTTGAGGTGTATCGGGACAGGTTGTTTGGTGGAGCAGTCCATTGGTTTGAAAAAAAAGACTTCATTTTGTAGTTCACATATTCACCTCCATTATCTGATATAAGGATGCAAATTTTTGTCTTAAATTGGGTATAAATCATATGATAAAACGTCACAAAAACTTCATAAACTTCTGATTTATTCTTAAAAAAATAGATCCAACTCATTTTAGAACAGTCACCTATAAAAAGTACATAATAGGAAAACCCATGTTTACCAAGAATCGGGGCTGGGCCCCAAACATCTAAATGTACTAGATAAAAAGGTGTTTTAGAATGACTCAGACTTTTAGGATAACAATGTTTGTGACTCTTAGACAGATAACATGCCTTACATTCTAAAGTTATATTTAAGTCCCTAAGAGAAGGAAAAAGACGCTGTAAATACCCTAAAGATGGGTGGCCTAACCGTCAGTGCCATAGTTGAAGTTTATCTTCTCCAGAGTCTTGAGCGATAGTTGCACCTCCTAGCTTAGCTACCTCATCAACATAATATAGTCCATTTCGTTCAGTACCATGCCCAATGATCTCCCCTGTTTGAGCATCCTGCACAACACAACAACCAGGTTTCATTAGCACAGTACAATTTAAATTTTTTGTAAGTTGACTTATAGAAAGAAGTTTATAAGAGAGTTTTGGTATGTAAAGATAGTTAGATAGTGAGGTTTTAGGTCCAAAAGTAATTGTCCCGGCTCCTTTGACATCCATATACTTCCCATTAGCTGTTTGGATAAGTTTTTATTTGGTTTATTATTTTTTATAAAATCATCCTCGTCATACATCATCGTATCGGTTGCCCCACAATCAAAAATCCACCGGTTTTCCGGGTATGTATGACACGTGGTACCGATTTGGGTTTTATGTTGTATTTGATCATATTGTGGGCTAAATTCAAGTTTTGGGCGAAGTTCGGATCTTGGGCTCGGGTAATTGTGATGGGTTGATGCAAGGAGGCTAAAAGAATTGTGAAGGGTTAAATTTGGGCCGTTGGATTTAGGGATTCTTTAGGGGCCGTTGATTTGGGGGTATAGTGGTGTAGGTTTTCTTTGAGGGCCATTAGATCTAGGGGTTAAATGGGAGCCCTTGATATGAGGGTTAAGTTGAGAAGGGGAGGGGGTATTGAGGCAGCCCGATTTTATTTGCTCTCTTGTACCTTCCTCCTTAGCCTCCTTAGCCTCCATCTCCTCTTCTCCCTTCGAGCTTTGGCCTATGGCTACCGTCCCTTGCTTCTCGCCTCTTTGGGTTTTCCTCCTCTCTTCTTTGCATCAAGCCACCATTCTGGATATCCCACAAGTTTGAAGCATGCTTCTCTTGTGTGGCGTGTTCCACCACAAAAAGTACATTTGAGGTTGGCCTTCTCATCCATGCGCCGAGATGATGTTTTCCTCTGATCGGGTTTCGCGGTGAGGCCACTTCCGATGCCACCTTGTTGCTCCATGGCAGGTAAGCTAGGTAAGCCCCTCCCTATTATCTCGCGCCTTGCTATTTCTCTTCTATTGGTGTTGTACGCCATCTCGACGGAGGGAAGTGGTTCTTGATTGACCAACTCCTTCCGATCTTTGTCTAGATCATCTTCTAGGCCTCCAAGAAACTAATACAACCTTGTTTGTTGGGTTAATTGGTTGTGTATTGTAATGTCCTCGGGGCATTTCATGGGATTTGACATCCTCCTGTCTATTTCTTTCCAAATTGTTGTTAATTTTCCATAGTAATGCTCAATTGGATCTCTTCCCTATTTGATGGTGTTGGCCCATAACGTGAGGTCGAATATTTGGAGCCCATCCTTATAGCTCCCGTAAACTGCCTCAATTCCTTTCCATAACTCTTTGGCCGAGGAAAAATCAAGGAATTGGTTCACGATATCGGGTTCTATGCTCTCGACAATCCAAGACTTAACACAAGAATCTTTTTGGACCCACCGTGCATAATCAGGGCTATCTCTGGAAGGAGGTTCGACTATGATGTAACTGAGCTGGCCCCTTCCATCTAGTGCCCAATGCATTAGTCGGGACCATTTAGTACAGTTCCAACTGTTAAGTTTCTCAGTTATGTTGATTGAAGCATTCCCTTGATCGTGAGTTCCTTTGTTGCTGTAGCAACCACAACATCTGTTCTATGACCTCCGAGTTCTCACCCATGTTCATAGGTAAGTTATAAATGGTAAATGATGAATTTATCGGGTGAAAAACTCAGTTTTTCAACCTTGCTCCTGATACCATGAACAACTAAAGAATCAGATTTTGTGATTTGTTATTGAATAATTGAATGATTTGATTATCTAATCATTGAATGGTATTTATACAAGCTCAATACTAGGAGTTATACTTGTAAGTATATTCTAACTCTTCCTAATGTTATCCTCCATAATTATATCTTTTACTAACCTAATCTTATCTTATTCTACAGATTTGTCTCACTTTTTTTTATTACTATAATTTACATGCCAAAAATATTCTAGAAACTGATATTCCAGACTGTTTTCTCAACAACATGCCGTGCTATGTTAAAACTTCCTCGAACGTTACTGATATATCTGAATGGATGGGCCAATGACAGTTGCCTAATTGTCAATGCCATAATTGATATCATACTATGCCTCTTAAGCCCTTGCACTCTACTAATTCCCTGTACTAGTTTTTGAAGATTAACGTCATGAAACAAAATGGCAATGACATTTTTTTTATCGAATTTCATGAGATGAATTACATTCTAGTATAACCCTCATGAAAGACCTGGTCAGTGCTTGCAATCTTCGACCTAACGTTGTGACTTGTAAGTTCATGTCACATTGTTGCAGGTCAACAAAATTCCTTGTTCTAAGAAACAGACCATTTTTCTTATGGGAAGTGATATCAGGCAAGATACCCAAGTCAATCCTCTTCATTAAAGTAGGCAATTCCCAGCCAAAGAAACACGGTAATTTGGCAAGTGCAAGTGCAATTGTGGTAGCTCCGAGAAGCAAACTCGGGCAACCTCTGCATCTTGTTTCAAATGATGTACAGTATTTATGGTCAAAATTTGACTACTTCTTCCGTTCCACCTTTTACGGTTTCAAAGAGGCGATTATAATCGTTTTTCTTTCCAAATCCGTAATAAAAAAATTATGAAAACTTGATATTTTAAAAAATTATATTGAGATGTATCCAACAAGATTCCTTTAGACTATATTTTTCTTATAATATGATGAACATCTATGATTAAACTTTTTAAATTTTATCTCAATAAATATAAATAAAACAAAAATAAATACGGTATGGAATATAAATAATTAAATTTGAAATGAATAATATTTTGGAGAATGTATTTAAAATTGGATGAGAAAAATCACACGTGTCAAGATGTACACACTTCCCTATAAAATGTTGCACGGGCTACCTTGATGTGCCACATAATCTAGAATCTAAAAATGTTCCAACTTCCAATTTGGCGGATCATGCTGTTGCTGTCTTGCTGATAAAGGAGTAACTACTCCGTATAATACTCAATGACTTAATCTAGTTTTCACAAAGACTATACATACCAAATCAACAACATCGAATCCGTTTACATCACATGTCAAGGTCTTTAAATAGGCATATAATAGTATGGTACTCCGTAGTAACAAATCTTGAAGATATTTTACATGAGAAAATTCTAAATCTATGTGTAATTATATTTTTTTTTATAAAACTTAAAAACATTGAAAAAATAAAATTAAATAGATAGGGTCTACGCAAATAAATACAACTTTGTTTTCTAATAGTGTAATTTTATATTTATTAGTACAATTTTATTTAAAAATAATACAACTTTAATTCTAAATAATATAACTTGTTAAAGAAATTGAAGTTAAAAGAAACGGGTCCGTAAAAAATTATAAAAACCAACGCTTGGACTATGCACCCGGGTGCACCTAGGTGCACATTGAGGACTATGCACCCGGGTGCACAATGAGGATTGTGTACCGAATTTGTGTGTGAAAAAGCAATAACCATCCGTTGAATTGTAATGAACATTGACAGTTTAAAGTTTTCCCCAAAAATACTAATCATTTCTGTGAAAACCGAACCGTCACTTCTATTTATCAGTTTTTCCACGCACCCATTATTAGCACAAACCCCTGTTTGTGGCTCTTCATTTTCTATTTTACCAAATTGGACTGGGATATTGTTCATTAGAAATATATAAAATGTTCATTAGAAATATATCGAATGTTCATCAGTACTGAGTATATTTGATTCCAATGTAATGAGTATTGAGTATATATAGAACATTCGTTAAACTAAGTATATTGTTCATTGGAAATATATAGAATGTTCATTAGAAATATATAGAAGGTTCATTAGTATTGAGTATATTGTTCATTAAATATATTCGTACACATGCTCAATGAGTATATTTGATTTCAATTTAATGAGTATTGAGTATATTTGTATTTCAATGTAATGATCATCATAATTATGATATAATGTACATTATTATTAAGTATTTTGCACATTAAACATATTTATGCACATGCTCAATGAGAAATTAATGACGTATATTGTTTATTTAGCATATACATTTAAATCGATTGCAATGAACATTAAAAATATTTAGAATGTTCATTAGTACTGAGTATATTTGATTCCAATATAATGAGTATTGAGTATATATATAATGTTCATTAGTATTGAGTGTATTGTTCATTAGAAATATATAGAATGTTTATTGGAAATATATAAAATGTTCATTAATACTGACTATATCCCTTAATTAATGATGTCTAGTATATTTTTCATTGAGATGATACAAAATGTACATTTAAAATATATAAGATGTACAACATTAACTCTTTGTGTAATGTATAATATATATGTACATTTCTAAAAATGATATGTACATTTAGATTTTGTATGTCATATTGTAATCACAATAACACAGATGTACATTGTATGAATATGTAATGAAGAAGTTCCTTGTAAGTAATAATGTACATTTTCTTATCAACTAATGTACATGATATTTTAGACAGTTGTGTGCGTGTATTAAAACACCGATGTACATTGAAATGAAAATTACTCAAATTTAAAAATGTGCAGTAATATAAAATAAAACACAAAGAATCTCAATAATTATGTCATTATTTTATTTCTAATGCAAAAATAATAGAATCATAATGCTTCATCATTGCAAATTAAAAAGTATTAATGATGTAAATTATAAAGCATTAATGATGAAAGCTTTTTCTTGTAATTTTTTTTTTGCTTGTTTTAAGGTTGATAGATCATCTGTTAATGCTGCTCATAAACTAGCTACACAAGCTAGAAGTTATGGGTAGTTCTTGCTTTTGTTTTTTTTTTTGCTGCAAAAAATAAAATGATGGTTTCCGCTGGGAAATAATGAATTGCACACGTTCATTACATTTATTCTTCATGTTTATTGCCTTTTTCCCTATTTAATGAAGCATACGTTTGTACTCTTATGTTTTGGACTAGGCACTGTGCACCCGAATGCAAAGTCTTATTTGCGGATAAAACCAGCATGTACAATTTTATTTTGTAATAGTGAAACTTTATATTATATAAGTCCAAATTCATTTGCAAAGAGTATAATGCAACTTTATATTATATAAGTCCAAATTCATTTGCGAAGAGTATAGCTTCAATTCTCAAGAGTCCTTAAAATGAGAAGGATGAGAAGACATCTTGGCCTTTTATCTCCTAAATCTAATGCATGATATTTCATGTACATATAGTGACCTTTTTCAAGTCATGGTGACTATTTTTTATTTTCATATGTAGTGACCCTTTTTATCGTTTTAATGACCAATTTTTATGTGAAATCTCATACGCTGAAACTCACCACTTAAAATGGTTAAGATCCTTTCTTATCCTTCTCATTTGATTCCTCTCCTATATATCCTATATGAATTAGGCAACCTTCACTTTAAAATGTAATCACTGTTGCCACAGTTGGCTAAGATATAACAAATAGATAATTATCTACACCGAACTACCTAACAAATTACTTTGGAAGATAAGAATGTTACCAACTTTTACTAAGCAAATACTAGATCTTGATATTTTATCTTAAGTATTATTTGCTCAAGTGTTAAACCTAATTAGTGGTGTACGATTCCAAAGAAAGAGTAATCTGTTGTTTGTTTTACTTCTGGTTTTATCGACTTAAAACATGAAGACATACTATTTATCCGTTTCTTTTTTTATTTGACATGCGGGATTTAATTATGCAAATTTCCGAATTTAGTTATTGCCAAACTTCCTAATTTTTAATATTGATTAATTTCTATGTTACACCTAATTTCATGATTATTAGTTAAAGCGTGAGGTGATTAAACGTGTCCCATCTTGCTGGCTCGATCTTTTTTTATCCGAAAAAGCGTGCATTTAGTCAAAAGTTTAATTGTGCCATACTTGAAAAACCTACGGGTTTGTACATACAAAAATGGCCCGATTCGGATTGATGTCTTGTCTCGAAATAAACAAACATTTTGGCTTAGCTTAACACAATTCGACCAATATATAATCACCTCTAGTTAAAACATACGTATGTATATTAGCTTAGCTAGCTTTTTGCATAAAGGTCATAACAATACGGAGTCTATCAAATTGTCAACCTTTATAAAAAAAATACAATGAACTTTATAATAAAACTAAAATGACAAAAAATAACAAAAACTCAGGCAACTAATTATTTAGAGTAATTTTCTTTTCACAAAGATAATAAATTTCACAATCCGGTCAGTTACCCTTAAATGCAACCATAATTATAGAATTATTCCACATACATGCGTATATTATTTACTCCGTATGGTTTAATGAAATGTATATTTATTTTATGAATATGATATTGATGCTGTCTCCTTTCCCATTCTAAATCAATTCTTGTTGAATGGCTGGGAATTTCTTGGCTACTAGACAAAGTGGGGTTTTCTTATGCATGGCGATTCCAGGGAGCGAGTCAGTGTCAATATCTTCCTTGGTTAAACCAGCAGGCAATTCCCAATCGAAAGAGTGTAACAAATTTGCAAGCGCAAGCTCCATGTTAGCAACTCCAAGATTTAGGCCAGGACATATTCTCCTACCAGCTCCAAATGGTATTAGCTCGAAGTCATATCCTTTGAAATCTATACAAGTTTCTAAAAATCTCTCAGGCATAAATCTTTCCGGGTCCTTCCACGATTGTGGATCTCTTCCGATAGCCCATGCATTGATATATACTAATGTATTAGGTAAAATATCATAGCCTTCAATGTTGCTTCTTCTAACTGTTTCATGTGGAACTAGCAAGGGAGCCGCTGGATGCAACCTAAATGTTTCCTTCACAACCATCTTGAAGTATTTGAGATTTGGGAGATCTTCTTTTGACACATATTCCTTGTTTCTAGTTGCGCTCCTTATCTCTTCTTGTACAATCTTCATTACATTGGGGTTTTTCATAAGCTCTGTCATCGCCCAAACTACCATCGCTGAGCTTGTATCCGTTCCAGCTATAAATATATTCTGCAAAAGAAGAGTATCAATCAACTTTCCTAATTTATACATGATATAAATTATATAAAAATATTGAGATATTAGATATAAATATTATTATACTAAATATAACTATTATTATACTATATATAACTATTGTTATATCAGATATATATAAAAATAAACGTATCTTAAGTATCAACATTATAATATCAAGTATAAAAATTAAGAATTTCTCGTCAACTTATACGACATATAAAGTATTTGATCAATTGTGTTACAAATTAAATATCCTCTTTCTATCATTAATTTAGTTAGAAAACCCATTTTAAAAAATGGTAGGGAGTACTATATAAATTTAGAAGTATATATCAACAGTAGGTCATAACGTTTATCGAAAATCTAGAAATAGTAAACAAATAGGGAGTATGACAACCATCAACAATGCTTTGATGCGGTCCGAGGAGAGATCAAAAGAGCGCTCTTTCCTAAGGTGGAGCAGAACATCTATGACATCCTCTCGCTCAGATTTGGATTTGTTAGGATCGAGATGATCATTTATAACTTCTTCATAAAATGAATCCAAGTCTTTAAACGCACGTTCAAGCCTTGCGGAGTTTCCATTTAGAATATCAAGGAAGTGACCAAAAGGGAAAAAATCAGCATAGAAAAAGGCAATGAACAAGGCTTGTGCATCATTTAGTAGGCTGTGAAATCTACTCCTTGACTCTCCATCATCTTCGTACCTGATCAGAAAGTTTTTTTTTTTTTTTTTGGCAACAAATCAGAAAGTTAGGGTTAAAGGTTAAGCATAAGACAATGCATGTTCTTTTTTTTTTTTAAAAAAAAAAATCTTTACCCTTTTTAATGTTATGTTGTCATAGAATATACTCAATACTTTTTATGTTATACTAAGAATATGAATTGGCTAGATGAGAAATAAGAAATTGAAAACATGCAAAATATATGTATTGGTATTTAACCTTTATATCGGAGTATATTCCAATCCCCAAAATAGTTCCCTATATTTTTGAGGCTTTTTAATTCATACCGAATATAAATCATTTTGCATATATTAAGGATCATTTATGTAATTTTATTTTATACCTAAAATTATAATTTCTATACCTAATAGAGTCATTTTTATAATATTATTTTTGTATCTGAGATAATACAACCTATATTTGACATAATAACACCTATACCTAAGATAATACTATCTATATATGAGATCTAAGTAAAGTAATTTTTAATTTTAATTATATATTTTTTATAAGATAATACCACCTATATCTGACTTAATAACACATATACCTTAGATAATATCACTTATATTTGAGATTTCAGTAAAAAAAAAATTTTTCTTTACCATGATATAAGTTGTTAGATTTATATCCAATACTTTTTTCCACTTAATGATGGCAGAAACAAATGTATATTTTTTATTTTTTTTATTAATAGTCCTATATCCTTCAACTTATAAAATCAATTTCAGTAGCAACCGACTTTTAAAAATAAGAAGCTAACCAGTGAGGCAGTAATAAATAAATTAAAACGCAATCTGGAATGCTTCTTAAAATATCGTATCGGAGCAACTTTGTGTGATGAAATCGCTATTAAATCAGCAAAGTCTAGTAATTGTAAAAACCAATAAAAATCAGTTATTTATTTGTTAATTCATAAAAATAGGCAAGTTTACACACAGTAACACCTAACACATTACAAAAATCATCAAGCATGTAGTTAAGTACACAAGCTAATAAAGAGTAAAGGGTGTCCAAATTCATAATTCAATAAGTACTTAATTAGTTTAGATGGTTCAGCATTAAGCGTTTTCAAGTTCGAATGAGGTACAGGTACTCTGGTCCCTTTAAAGTTCTACGTACTTTCTGTTTAAATAAATTTCGTAAAAATCTTTACATATTTGATTTATTCCATATACATACGTAGAGTTGTCAGAATCAGATCCGACCTGATAAGTTACCCAAAACCGACCGAAAAAGTGAGACCCCCAAAACCGACTTGAAGTTAACCTGAAACCGATTTGACCCGATATTCAAAGACCCAAACCCGCTTCGCGTCCGACTCGTTACAGACCCGACCCGTTACAAACCCGACTCATTACAGACCCAACCCGTTACGGACCCAACCCGACCCGACCCGAAAAGAACCCGAAACCGATAGAAACCGACACATAACCGATATCACTCGATTTATAACAATTCGTTATCCGAATTCACTAGATGTGTTAATAATCTGAGTATACGTGAATATGACCTAATTTTGACAGACCTATTTTTACCTAATATCTAGCAACTTAGAAACCAAACATTTTTATTAATTTGATTATTTAATAAGTACATTTATGAAAATAAATTTTTTAAAAGATTTACTAAATATTCAAATAAAAGCAAAACCATCATGTCTATGCATATGAAAAATGAGATTAGAGCCTTCCAACTTATGGAATATGAAATTGTACTATTAAAAATATAAAATATTATGATATATGTTTACAAATAAGTATACGATAAAGTTTTTGGAATTCCTCGTCTATTTTACCAAGGTTTCCGGAGTAACAATTAATATGATATATTTAGAGCATGGAGGTAGTACGAAAAATTACTAATGTTTTATAGCGAAAAATATCATCATAACAATCCTCCTTAGATGTTTAATAGGTGATGTTTTCAAGATATAGTATTTGTCATTTGTGCATGCACTATACACAAATATTTTAAAGAATGTATATTTTAGTGAATAAGCAACAAAAACAAACATAAGCGAAAAATGTCCCTGTCAATCTGTCATATAAGAATTAGGAATGTTTCTATCATACTATATTTTATAGAGTAATATATAACAGTAGTACCTCTTGCCAAAAGCAATCCTGCATATATTCGAACAGGAAAATCTCAAAAGCAATTCACTCAAATTCACAATTTTTGAAGCAGAAGACAGGGATGCGATCCCTTTGATCATCCTTAACACTTCTTCTTGGCCGATAGGAGCAAAAGACTCCACTCTTTTAGAACTAAGTAGATGAACAACACTAATCTTCTTCATTTCTCTAAAATACTCATTATATGGAGCGAGACCTATGTCTAACCCATTGTAACTTAGCTTTTGCATTCCGACAAACGATGGTCTATTGCAAAAGTTGAGGTCCTGTGTTTTGAGGACCTCTTTGGCTAGCTTGGCTGATTGAACTGCAACAACCGGCACACGCCCGAATCGCAAGCTCAAGATCGGGCCGTAAGTCTTGGCAAGCTCAGCTAAGTAGACGTGAGGTTTTGTGGCGTCGAACTGGTGTAGGTTTCCTATAATGGGGATCCCTTTAGGTCCAGGGGCAGGATGCAATGGCTCATTTTTTTTGCGCTTTGAAAGAAAATAAAACGCTAGGGTAAAAAGAAGGATTGCATATAATGGAAATATTGATACGACCATGACTTTTGGTTGAGGGTTTTGCAAGTGTATGCTTTTCGATGCATATATTGAGTTAAGCAAACCATATTTATAGATGAAAGTTGCGGACCTTTCTAGTCATGACCTCAAATAATTTTCTAGTGTGTTTAAAGTCAAATTTGTTCGGTTGCAACATCAAATGACTCATTACCTCAATGAAATTAACTTTTTATTTTTATTTTTAAGCTTTTTTTTTTTTTAAAAAAATTGAAAAATAAGCTACTATTCAAACTATTTTAAAAAATAAGTTGATCTAGTTTCGGATTAAAAACGCTGCCCTGGGCAGCGTTATAGGTCGGAAAAAAACGCTGTCCAGGGCAACGTTTTTCTTTAGAATAATTTTGGATGTAGAAGGGTTAATCTGGATCAGGGAAAAACGCTACCCTGGGCAGCATTTTTCTAAAAAAAAAAAAACTGAAAAAATGTTGCCCAGGGCAGCGTTTTTCTTTTACCTTGGGCAGCGTTTTCCCCTGACCCAGATTAACCCCTAAATCCAGACAACGTTTTTAATCCGAAACTAAATCAACTTATTTTTTAAAATAGTTTAAACAGTAACTTATTTTTCAAATTTTTTTTTTAAAAAAAGCTTAAAAAAAAAAAAAAAAAAGTCCAATGAAATTGGTATCCTACTACTCTAAAGAAAAAATAAACTTAAAATGACAAATAGTATGTAAGTTATATATAATTTATAATATTTATAAATAGAGAAATTCTTAATTTATACATGATATAAATATATCATGGAATACTTTTGTAATTATGTTTTTATATCTGAGATCATTATGTCTATAAATAATATGAGTTTTTTTTTATGTATTTTTATATATGATATAACAATACATATATCTTATATAACAATAACAATATCTGATATAACAATAGTTGTATATGAAATATCAATATTATGATATAATTTATATTAGCTATAAATTAGAAAAGTCTATTTCTAAATATGTATGCACCTCTCAAATAGTGGTAAAGCTCATATATCTACACGACTACAACAACTGGAGCATTACTGAACTAGCACCTCATATTCTCTGATTCTTAAGATTCTGCCTCTCACTCTCTCAATTTCTCATCTCGCATTCTCACGTCGACCTTCTGCCTCCATAACTCCATTTGGACTCCGGGAATTCTTCTCTCTGTCACTCTTTCTTGTTTCTCTCAACAATCCACAATGGGAATTTTTTTTATTTATAAGATTTTTTTTAAAAAAAAAATTGAAAAATAAACTACCTTATAAATTAATTTAAAAAATAAGCTACCTTATAAATTAATTTAAAAAATAAGCTAATTTAGTTTAGGAGCTATCGTAAATTTGTGATTTGAAAATTGAAATGGGACCTAAAGAGTCATTTGTTTGCTGCTTTGTGCTTGTGGAAAGTCCGGACTGGTTCTTGAGAAAATCTGATAAACAAATGCTAAAGATAAGCATAAATTTGTCCTACTTGCATTATTGTTCGCTTAATTAGGAGAATATATGTGGCAAGATCCTAGCAAAAACTTCAAGAATGTATAAAATGATTGTTATGTATATTGATAAACTAGAAAGAAGAACTATGAGAAAATATTTTTGGGTATCTTCATTATGGGAAAACAATCCAATATATATAATACATACACACTCTTTTAGGGTTATATTAGGATTATATCACATAGAGTCTTAAGATAAGTCAAACTTTCAATAAGATAACTATATCTTATCCTAATAAATATTATCAAAGGACAATAATAATATAATTCTTTTATGAGCTATAATGTTGATTAATCATTAATTGTTATTGATGTTCAATGAGATAATTGGCTATGGTAGTGTATCGTTGTTTGGTTTTGATTAATTATTATTGATGTTCAATTAGCTATGTTAGTGTATTGTTGTTGATTAATTGGGACATTGGATTATAACTGCTGTTATGCACGAAATGTTGTGTATTGTTGTTAGGTTGTTATGCTACCGTGTGTTATGTTTGAAATATTATGTTGCGGTCGTTATATTGTGTATTTCGAACCAACAAGGCAAAATCCTGACCCTCCATTGATAAAGTTGAAAATATTATTAATTTTAAGGAAAAAATGGAACCACTTAGTATATGCTAGATTAAACCTAAGTGAAATATGCCACCACATATAAGCCAAAAAATATGAAAATAGAACCACTATTCTACAATTCTACATTCTTTCGAATGTGCTTTGGAATACATTGCTACAATAATGATTGGTATTTTTTGGGTGCAAGAGAGGTACAAAGCCCCAAAATTGCTACAATGATTGTAGTTTGTAACCATCAATTTGAAATAGATTACTGCGATATTGATTTCCAGGGTCGCAATTTTAAGAAAACAAACTTGTATAGAACTAAGAATGTGGAATCTTAAATACTTCAAATCAATTATCAAACGAAATGACATCATCCTGGACCTACTAATTAAGATAGATATTCATGCATGCTGCAAAAATTAAAAAATGGAACAACACATGAAAATATTATTATTTTTAGGATGCCACTTGGATTACTTCTCTATGTCCAGTTGTAATTTTGTTTCTTTTATCTCATTTAGCTTTTAATTTCCTCTATGGCTGGACTCTTTCCTTCTAGCTTCTGCTTCATCTTCTATTGCTCCATTAAATTGTAAGTTACATCTAGCATTAAATTTTCTAAGTATTGAAAGTTGTCAACATCCCATTTAAGTAGAAAGGGAAAAAGGTAAATTTTACACTACTATCTCCTCTACTCCTCTGCATTCAAAAAATAGCGAAATTACACTTAAATCTAACGAAAATCGGGTTGAATCATGGTGAAAGGCAAGAATTTAGATCAAGCTTAATGGGATTTAATTTCGTAGAAATATTAACCCTAATTAATAAAAAAAATACGAAAAATTAAAGGAATAAAAAGGGTCAGATTTTGTTCATTACCTTGGTCAAATTTCATAAATATTGTCCAATTGTGGACTTTGTGTATAAGAGAAAGAGAGGGAGAAGATGAAGGTTGTGTAGAAATGACGATCGAGTAGAGTATAAGATGAAGCAGAAGGTAAGGGATTTAAGCCATAGCAAGCAATTATAAGTTACAAGAGAAAAAAAGAAGAAGAAAAAAAAGTATAGTTGTACACATGTAATCCACGTGGACTAGTTAAAGGAGAAACAAAAAAAATTAGCATGACACGTGTCATCCACGTGAAAGTCAATGACGCAAAATAGGGTCAAAGATCAGAAAATTACCTTGTGGTGATATCGTGCAATTGAATTTTTTAATGTGGTAGTTTTTCAAAATAAATTTGTTTTTAAGTGGTAGTTTTTCACAAAATGAAATTTTTACATGGTACTTTCTTGCAAATTACCCATATTCTTAACCGAATAATTGTCTTGTTGATGATTACTCCCTTCATCATGAAAAAACTTCTATTTACTCTACACAAAGTGTACGTTATAGTGGAGTTTGTGGTGAGATTTTTTAAAATGAAAATAAAATTGTGTATAATTTATTATAATTAAGACAACATTAAAATGAGATACAGTGAAATATTATTATATTCGATGAAGTTCAATTCATTTAAAGACAATTTTTTATTTTTTTTTGCCGTGATAAACAATCAGAAGAAGTAATAATTTTTTACAAAATTATCAAAGAGGATGAAAAGAAAAGTCAATTTGATATCGTCGTGGGAAATTAGGTATTGACTTGCCGCAAGATATGAAAAGTGTGGATCCTACCCAAGGAAAATAAATAAATAAATGAGTAATCTAGTGAAGACTAAATTCAAGGAGTTGAGGTTCAAATTGACAATGATAATCTTAGTGGATAGTAAGAGATAGAAATATCAGCATCAAAGAAACGGGTACAGAAATAACAGCATCAACACATTGAGCTGGATGTAAAAAACAAAATTAAAGCAGTCAGGTGGAGTCTTATTTTGTCGACGGAAAGGATAAGAAACTGAGCGCAAACTACGCACACTTTGTCTTTCGTAGATTTTTTGGTTACGCTTCTCACTTTGATTCCTTTTCGACATATTAAATTATAATCGCAGCGACAAATTTTCTTTCTCAATTTTGTCAAGCCAGACTATAAACAAAAGCATTCATTCAATCAAGAAATGATATTGTAATTGACTGATTGATACTATTTGTTTGGACATAATGACAGAAACTTGATGTAGAAGATCATGGACAGCTATCCATTTAGCATTGTACTCGTAGAAGATCATGAGTAGTAGATATTTTACAAAAGGAATGTATTTGTTTATGATTGAGATTCATTAGACTATTTCGGGAATACATTTCAACCATATCACTGTAAAAATGAATTATATTATGCATTAAAAATTGAATTTATTTGGTGTCATCTTCATGCCTACTTGTTTAGCAAATATTTTCATTAAATTATTTCTAATATATGCTCGTATGCATTCTAATGAGACAGCGTCATCAAGTGGCATTGCTACATATCTATATTTCTTTGATCTAACCCACACAAAAGTATCTCTATTTGTCAAATTAATTGTGAAATATCCCCCTCTCTATCCAACCAAATTACTCATTTTAATAAGAATTGTACTCCACCCTCAATAATATATCAAAGGATATTTTACACTATCCATTATACCTACGTCATCGTAATAAACTTTGTAGCCGTATATAATTCAATAACTGTTCAACAAACTTACGACTAATTCAATTCACTAATCTAATCCATTTATTCAATGACAAACCTATTTCGATTTCAATAGCAATTCAACGATACTAATTTAATTCACTAATTCCTAATTCACTTAATAAAAAATAATCCTAATAAAGTTTCAATAACAATTCATCAACGCCAATCAAGAAACCTAATTCAACAACACGTACTAAAAATCTAACCCATTTATTCAATGACAAACCTAACAAGTCGCAAACGCAGAATCACGCAAGAAACACAATTTGCAAGAAATTACGTAACTCAATAAATAATAAACCTGAAAATATTGGTTGAGATAGTCGCATTAGGCGAGTGGTGTGACATTAGTAAAGTATAAAATGTTCTCGCGCTAACAATCAGATTTTCCTTATTTTAGACATCTAGTTTTATTTCTTACAACTTTATGAAATTTCGCACCAATCTCTGTCAATATTAAACTAAGATCTCGCATTCTCTGTTAATTTCGGTTACAAATATTGCATTCTCTCTCAATTTTGCCTACAACTTTCGCGTTCTCTCTCAATTTCGCTCAAAGTCTCTAAATTTTTCCTAACAGTATAGTGTGAGTTATTTTTTGAAATTATTGTAAGCTTTTATTAATATTTTTGAATATAATAGTTATAGTAAATATTAGAAGAACTTATTTTGGGAACTGAATTTGTTGTAATTTTTTGTAGTTGAAACCTATTTTTTTTTTTTTGAATTTTCAATGTTCAATGGAGAAGGGATTGAATACTTATACACAAAAGTAAAAGAAATCAAAAGCTGTTGAAGGTGAAGAGCACGAAATTATCATGGCTGAATGTCAAGAAGTACATTTTCAAAAACTTGGTCGTAGACCTAAACCAAAATTCGAAAAACTGTAAGCAAGTTTTTTTTTTACGAATTACACTTTTTTTTTTGTTTTTTTTTAATTTTGTATTTAAATGTTTTAGAAGTAATAATGTCTAGTATAGAAATTATTATTTCAGTTTACGTAGTTTCTGTCTTAGATATACTATTTATAATCTAAGAATTAGAAAAAAAAATTTATGAGATATAAGATTTAGTATTTATTATCTTTGGATTAGAAATTAATTTCTTAGTTATAAATATTCTTATCTTAGGAATATAAGTTATTATCTCAGTTTTAGTAATCTTTCTTATCTTAGTTATAATATTCATTATATTAGAAATAGAGATTAATATCTCAGTTATATAATTTCTAATCTTGAGTTTACTAGTTAAGATCTCAGTTATAGTTAGTAACATCTTAGATATAGAAATTAATATTTAAGTTATAGATATTCTGATCTTAGAAATAACTAAATTATAGAAATTAATATTTAAGTTATAGATGTTCTTATCTCAATTATAGTAATTAACATCTTAAGTATAGAAATAATATCTAAGTTATAGATATTAATATCTAAGATATAGATGTTCTGATCTCAATTATAGTAATTAAGATCTTCAATATAGAATTAATATCTCAGTTATAGATTTTTTTTATCTTAGGTATACCAGTTATGAACTCAGTTATAGTAATTAACATATTAGATATAGAAATTAATATCTAAGATATAGATTTTCTTATCTTAGTTATAGTAATTAAGATTTTAAATATAGATTTAATATCTCAGTTATAATTTTTCTAATATTAGGTATACTGGCTATGATCTCAATTTTAGTAATTACCATCTAAGATTTAAAAATTAATATCTCAGTTTTTGAAGTTCTTATCTTAGGAATACAAATTATGATGTCAGGATTATAATATCTTATCTTAGGTATAGTATTTATTATCTCTGAATTAGAAATTTATAAATTATATGATTTATTATATTAGTATATCTATTTATTTAAGGATAAGAAGTTACTATCTTATGTATAGAATTTATTATATCAGGATTTATTATCTAAGAATAAGATGTTATTATCTTATGTATAAAATTTATTATCTAAGGATTATATTTTATTATTCTAGTTATTATTTATAACTGTTAATATTATATTAAAGTGATTTATTTTTTATTAATTTATTTCAGAAACGGAGAAATTGAAGTTCAATCATAGTCCAGTTGTTTTAATTATCAGTTGATTATTAGTAATCTCATTATAAAACAAAAGAATGATATTTTTGAAATAGGATTGGATCTTTGTTGGATTTAGATCTCAAGAAAGTGTCAAGACTTTTATATCCTTATTTGGTAAGGAATTTTAATCTAAATGATCAATTTTTAAAGTTAGCAAACAAGAAAATTATTCAGATTAATGCTACTGATATGAATTGTGTGTTTGGAATACTTTATACTAACAAAGAAGTTGAGTTAGTAAGTGGTCTGAAGAACAATGTTATGAATCCAGATTTTCCTTTAAAAAAGTTTTGGAGGGATTGTTTTGGATTAAAGGATAATAATAGTTATGTATATATGAGTTTGTGGGAGTCCAAGTTTAAAGAATTGGAGAAGGGGGGAGCAGTGTTTAAGAAGATGTTTGAACTGTTTGCAATTACAGTATTTCTTGCCCCAACTTCTGATAAAACATTAACATTGAATATTGTAAAATCATTGGTTATGTTAATGATATCAAACACTATAATTGGAGCGGTTATATTATGGATATCTATGTGAATCTATAAAATATTTTCAAGAAACAGAGGTTAGGCAAATGAAGGCTAACAAGGAGGAAAAAGCAATAGGTGGTGTGAAGAGTTCTAAAATTATAAAGTCAAAGGTTATTAACGGTTGCTTGCCTGGGGTTTTGATAGCATACATTCATAAGGTTCAGTATGGTGAACCTCTATTTGTGAAGCCTCCATTTATTAGAATTTGGGGTAGAAAGAATTTAAGTTCTAAAGTCAAATCATTAGAATCTAAAATTGGTCTTGGAATTTCTGTAGTGATACCTCCTCTCTTTGTTAGTGCTATAAAACCAATTGATATCATTTAAAAAGTACTGGAAGATGATGAAGATAAGGAGGACATTGAATTTGAAAAGAGGAAAAGAAAATTTAATGAAGTAGACACATCAGAGAATAGACGTGTTAGTAATAAGTTATTAAGAATAAATGATGAAAGAATGAAAACTAATGCAACTGAAGCTAATATTAATGAGCTAAAAACGAGTAAAATAAGTTATGTTTTTATGATTTACTATTTTTATTATGATATTAATAATATATAATTTTGTTCATTTTAATATCTTTTCTTATTTTGGATCATTGTAGCCTTTAGATGTTATTTCTAAACTCAATAACAAACTAGTTCATGAAATATCAATGGCTACTTCAAGTTATTTAAAGAAAATTAAAGCTTTAAAGGAAGAGTTTGAGAAGAAATCATCCCAAGATTTATACAATGATCCTAACTTTTAGAAAGTCATTGATGTAACTATGGCAAGAGTGAATAAATTTCAAGAGGAGTTTAGTAAGAAAGTGGACTACTTAAGTGCATCATTAAGTTATTAATTATTTATATTATTTTTTATTTTTTAAAAATACTATTAAACATAATTTTAATATTATTTCCTTTTTGGTAAAGAGAGATATAATTACAGCAACTCTAACAACTTCTATTGAAAATAGAAATGATTCAAGTATTTTTGATAGTAACTCATCTCAAAAATCACCAGTCTAAAATAAAGTTCTTCTTAAATTGACTAATAGTCTTCAAACTAGGATCATTGGAGAAGATGATAGGAAGATTTCTGATACCATTGAAAATTTAATTCAAGTTATTATCATAGGAAGATTATATGCATTTTTGTTTTATGTGAATACGAGGAAGAAAAAGATATTATCTCAATTATAATAAATAAAATCTCAATTATAATTATTAAGGATCTCAAGTATAGGATTTATTATCTCAGATAACTCATTATTAAAATTTAATACAAGTTATTCTCTCTGAAATTCTTTCACTTTATATGAAAATCAAGAAAGATATTAACTCAGTTATAAAAATTATAATTTCAAATATATAAGCAAGGACAAAAATTTATATCTCAGTTAAGAAAAGTTCAAATAAAAAGATTATATCATATATATATATATAATTTTGAAACATATATAATAAGTATACATATATAAACTAATGATATTATTCAAATAATGTGTTTATTTGGAGTTTTTGTTCCAAATTCATTAGGATGACTAGTTTTTGTTTTGTTCTTGTCAAAATGGCACGTCAATCTCTTTATTTTATTTGGTCTACCTTTCATTTTCGCCCTTTTTGGATCTGGAGTTCTTTTATTTTGCTTAGATTCCTAAATAACTTCTTCAGAATGCATTATATGTGTCATATCTCTATATAAATCTGATAAAGATTGGTCATATTTCTTTCTTTCTTCTTCATTTCCTTGGCATGTTGTTACAATATCATAGAATACACGAACAATATTTTGTCTCCAAGGAGTGCAGATAGTAGATGATTGATTAACTGTTGGAGAATCTTCACAATCATTACGTTTAGAAGAAAATAGAAATATTAGGTTAGTATTGAAAGAAGTCTCACAAAACAATGATGTAAAATAATTAATTATTTTGCAAAATAATATACCTTCTCAAACCACTAATTTTGCAAACTTGGTCCAACGCTTTTCAACATATCTTTCTGAAATCTTGAAAACATAATGAATATGCATTATTTTGAGTATATGATAACATAGTAAACCAGTTTCTTGATAGCACATACATGAGCATGTAAATTATGTAAAATCAGGAGTAGTCATAACACTTTTGTTCCTTGTCATATCTTCATTATCTAAACTTCAAAAAATCTAAAACCACCTTCTTCCAATAAAAGGATTTACATATGTTCTCATACTCAAATTAAACTCATATATATAAGAAGTCATTATGTATCTTTAATGTATATACTTCAGTTGCATGTTTCAATAACTTACAATTTTGAAGTGAAGTTAAGTTTTTGGTTTCACTTGTACACCTGAAGTTATCAGATTTCTCAGTAGATTGCCATCTTTTTACAGTATCTTCAAATATGTGAAACACTAAAAAAGACCGGCACTTCTAGGCTTTAAAAAAGATAGCCTGATTTGTTACTTCTGGTCTTTGAGATGATAATATACCAGTAGAGAACATATCTTTATTCAATGTTATACACCACATTTGACGCAAGCTATGTAGCCTGATAAACCACTCATTGCCACTCAAACCATATTTCTCTATCAATTCAACCCACTAATCATTGAATTCTTCTTCATTATCACATCCCATTAGACATTTATCAAACATTGCTATGAAATCATCATCACTCTTCAAGTTACCAAAATGTGATACAAAATTCTTTTGCAGATGCCATAAGAATAACCGATGTCTTGATGTTGGGAAGAACTATAAAAAGTAATCATTAACATAATTATTTTATATATATAATAAAATATATAAAGTTTTAGAATTTTACCATTTTTATTACATTGCACATAACAAGATTTTGATCTGTAAAGATAGATGCTGGGACTAGACCACACATAGACTTCTTGAATGAAATTGTTTCAATTTTCTCATTTATAATAAAAGCAAATCCAAACATTGTTGTTCTCTAGTGGTTGTTGATGCCAAAAAATAAACGGAGCACAAATCAGGTTGTATCAAATATCAAAACATCTCCAAAACATTTAAAATATTCCAACATCAATGAATCTCTCCAAAAATATGCTACTATATCATTTAAATCTCCAAACTTCATTCTATAAAAGAAATTAGGATCTGCTTCTGCTTTTTGTTGCAAATTATCTAACAAGACTTCATTATCTCCTACTTCTACCATTTGTATTTTGTATCTTGTAATGTAATTTAAATGATCTCTTTTAGTGTGTCCAAGATTTTCTTCTCCACCAACTTCATTACAAAGATAATTATATGAATCCATAAGTTTGATACCACTCTCAACCCTTTTCTCAATAACTTCTTCAATCTTTTCTCTGATATATCTTTCAGACTTTAGATGATAACGTACTGCTTTATCCATAAATTCATAATTATGAGTTACATTATGATCAACAACAATGAATTCTCCTTCCTCAGAGCTCTTGAATCTGATATAAGTTTTACATCATACTCGAGTATCATTTTTTCTCTTTTTCAAATCAGAATTGGTATCAATATCATTTAAACGTATATCAACATCATCATTATGTTCATTCTTCTTTTGTTTTCCTTTATAAAATCCTTTTTTGAGCATCGAAAGTAACACTCTACTAATTTCTCATTAACTTTCCTAGTTGTGGATTTTCTATCACTAAATCCTAAGAATCTTGAATGAGACTTGTACAACAAAAAAGTTTCATCATAATTAGCCACTTTTTTATTCAAAAGACATCCACCAATTTTTTTCAATATTATCAAATATGTAGTAATCTTCTGTATTGAATCTTGCATAAGAAATGATATCTCAGTATCATAAATTAATATATCATCTATAGTATTTTCAATCTATAAATAAATTTATTATCTCGGTCAATATGAAACACATATATACACATATAAAACTCATGTATATCTTGGTTATAGAATATAATGAATAAAATTATTATCTCAGTTGTATTAATAAGGATATCATATATAAAAATTAATCTATCTGGTATATTCATTTATATATGAGGTATAAAAGTTATCATTTCAGTTTATAGATATTGTGTTTTAATCATAAATAATTTATTATCTCAGTTATAAAATCAAACGTCTAAGATATTGTATTTATCATCTAAGTTATAGAAATTAAGGTCTCAGATATACAAAAAAAATCTCAAGTATTGTATTTATTATTTCAATTTATGTTTTGATCGTATACAAGTTATTATCTCAGTTATAGAATCAAACGTCTAATATATTGTATTTATTGTCTCAGTTATACAAAAAAAATCTCAGGTATTGTATATTTTTATTTCAATTTATGTTCTGATCGTATATAAGTTATTATTTAAGTTATATAATCAAACGTCTAAGATATTTAATTTATTATCTTAGTTATAACAATAAATGTCTCAGGTATAGAAATAAAGATCTTATGTATTGCATTTATTATCTCATTTATACAAATAAAATTCTTAGATTTACTTTTCGAGATCTATATATCTATACATATACCTGGGACCTTTTATTTGAATTACTGAAATAGGAAATGCATTCATTATCTCAGATATACAAATAAAGGTCTCAGTAAATGGATTTATTATTACCAATATACAATTAAATATGATTACCAATTTATTATCTCAAGTATTGAATTTATTATCTAAGTTATAGAATCAAACGTCTTAGATATTTAAATTATTATCTTAGTTATAGAAATAAAAATCTCAGATATACAGATAAAGATTTCAGTATTGTATTTTTTATTTCAATTTAAGTTTTGATCATATATAAGTATTTATCTAAGTTATTGAATCAAACGTCTTAGATATTTAATTTATTATTTCAATTAAAGAAATAAAGGTATCAGGTATACACATAAAAGATCTCATATATTATATTTATTATCTCAGTTATACAAATAAAGGTCTAAGATTTACTTCCTGAGATATTTTATATCTATACCTATACTTGAGACGTTTTATTTGTATAACTGAAATAGGCAATGCATTTACATATATACAAATTAAGGTCTCAGAAATTGGATTTATTATCTCAGGTATTGAATTTATTATTACCAATATATAATTAAATACAACTATCAATATATTATCTCATGTATTGAATTTATTATTACTAATATACAATTACCAAGTGAAAGATATTCAGATCATATAATAATATGATAGTGACCTTCACATCTTGAGGCTTTCAAATCTTCATTATTTGATTAAGAAACATCATATATTTCCAGTTGCAATTTTTTCGAATTGATAACTTTGTTAGAATTCTTCAGCAATGTATTCGAACTTATTGTTTTGTAAGATTCCATAATTCTGGTAAAAATGTTGCGAATGAAAGAGATAATGAAAGAGTAAATGAAATATATAATATAATAATGCGACGTACTATTTAATGCTCATAGAAACTAATGCATATTTGTCAGCGCGTTTAATTAGGTTTGTCACACCAATAAAATGGTGTGACATGTCACAGCCAATACCAACTATTAAAAAAATTTAGGAAAAATTTATATAACTAAAAAGTAAATACCTTAATGGAAATTAGAGAGAATCCTTTGTGATATAAAATCGAATTCGCCGGAATTTAACCACAATTGAAGTCAAGATAAAAATTACATCAACTTCAACTCGCCTATTTTGAAATGAACTTGATTTCCTTCCAAACCGCTTTCAAACGACATCGTTGCATTCTTCTATTCTCCCATGTTCAATTACTAGAATTAGGATTTGCTTTTGCTTGTTTTTTCATTTAATTTTTACCCTTTTGAAATTTCTCCAATAGATCTATGAGAATTTTGAGCCGTGTCAGTTATTTTTTAAACCATTCTATTTTATCTATTATCTGTATCTAACAATTGGATTTTGCAGTTGTAAGTCTAAGTCTTTATTCGTACCATTGCAAAGATTTGTAGAGCAATGGATCGTTGGGCCTCTTGGTACTTCAATTTCCCCCCTTTGTTGGATGCTTATCAGCTCATAGATTGGCTCCACCTGTGCATGTGGACTTCTCAATTTCTATACCCTTTTTTAAAAAAATTTAACAAAATAATTTGTATGTAAAATATTTTAAAAAATGACCCTAGATTGAAAGTTAATATCATGTACTTGATGAAGTTAATGTCATGTACTTGATGGTCCTTGTTCTTCCTGTATTTCTTATATATTAAAGTCGTTATTCGAGATAGTGACTTTCAATTGGAGTTGGTTCTATAAGGAAAAATAGGCAATGAAAAAGTCGTTGTCTCGGATGACAACTTTGATTTAGAAATCCCAATTGAAAGTCGTTGGATAAGACAATGACTTTCTCTAACCCATTTTTATTCCACAATAAATCCAAATAAACGGACAATCACTTTATCTACTCAAGTTTATTAATTATTGTCCACATAATTGCGTCAAACAATAAAGTAAAAAAATGATCAATAATCAATAATGCTTGAGCCAAAGATAGATAAAAACCTATCAGTGGCCTCCATCTGGATATCACATCCAGCTTCACCTAGAATGGTACTAAATATATAGCATAAAAGCTGAAGTAAAGTCTACTCCAAAAATAATAACACTTAAGTTTTTTTTTTTTTTCTCCTATAACCTAAGCAAGTAGAAGTCTCTTAACGATGAACCTCTTATTTCAAATTATTTAATTTAACCAACAAATCATCTTTTTTAATTCAATGTAACTGTTTTTCGGAGTTGTTCTAACATATATCCGATATATGCAACATTGTATATCTTGGAGAGTAAATCAATAATTTTTTTTTTTGAAGTTGTACTTTTAAAAATTAAAGTTGTTCTATTGCATATAAAGTTATACTTATAAAATATACAATTGCATTATTAGGAAGTGAAGTTGTACTTCGTATTATCATTTTCACGTGGCCCTATTATTTTACCTTCATTTTCTTTTTTGAAGTTGTACTTTTGAGAATTAAAACAAATAAAATTGTATTATAAAATATAAAATTGAAACTCTCAAGAAATTAAAATTGTAGCATTTACAAAAACAAGTTATATTTATAGAATATAAAGTTCTATTATTAATTAGAAAATAAAGTTGTAATATTAATTAGAAAATAAAGTTGTACTCCCTCTATTCTTTTTTTCCTTTCCATTTGGAATCAGGTATAAATCAAGATAATATTAAATATCATTAAGATTTTATAATATAATTTAAATTAATTTAAAACTAAGAATATATTTTATTAAAAAATAATACAAGTGGGTTGAGCATTAAATAAGTAGTAGAATGTCTAAAATATATGACATTAAACAAATAAAAAATAAACCAATAATCTATATATCACATGGATAGTGATCTCAACCAAAAATTTTTACCCAATCACAATATTAAGCTAAAATAGAAGGATTCCAAATGAGAACAATATTTTAAAATTTTCGGATGGAGAAAATGGGAAGAACAAAAAAGAAAGGAGATAGTATATAGTTTTAACATATTTGTTGTTTTATCTTTATTTTATTTTTAAGTTGTACTATTTAGATATGAAATTTCACTATTTTAAATAAAGTTGTACTAAAAGATATGAAATTACACTATTACAAAATAAAGTTTTATATAAAAAATTGTGAGATACGTTTACAAACTTATCTCATAGATATATTTAAAATTTCCTTTTTTTTGTTATTGCCAGTCATTTTTAATTATATTAATAATATTCCTACTTTATATAAAAAAAACTCAGGTTATTTCATTATAATCCTTGTTTTCTTAGCTTTGTTTTCCTAAACTAATTTGGTTAACACTTTAACTTTAACTATAACTATAACTATATACCATATTTAATTTGTCATGATATATAGTAGTTTTTTTTCGCTGAATTTCCATATGAAAGGGTAGAGATTTAGGATAAAATAAGTGGTCCAGATTTTGACCATAAAAAGGGAAATATTAAAATTTTAAAGGTAGTCTATAATAAGTAGACCACCTTAGAATTTCTAGTCACGTTAATGCAACGAGGTTGCAAGGTCAAATCCACTAACCAACTGAATTTAAACCTTCTCTTCTTTTTTTTCTTTCTTTTACTTATTTCTTTAAGATGTAATCCTCCTCTTTCTCAAAGTGAAAACTCTAATTATCGAATTTATGTAAATACATTCTAAAAATAATATAATCATAAAATATTAAAAATAGTATTTTGAAAAAAAATACAAACGCATAGATAAAAACTAAAAAGACCAAACACAACTAGCTCCTATTGGAATCAAATTTTACATTCGTGAGGAGGAAAACGTGAGATGTGCACCAAAAAATAAATTAGGTGTATCGTACGTAGATGTATATATTAGATGCATGCTCTCTTAAAAATAAACCTACTACTTTTGCAGCAAGTGATAGTTACTCATGATACATTGCAGTTATACACATAATAGTACACGATGCATTGCATAGTCAATCAATAAAAAAATTAATTTGGAAGGAGCAAGTTAGGCAAAGAGCCATCCCACTAGCTCCTTTGTAATTATCAGGGTTTCAATGATATATTCTTACAATATGTTTGTGTTTGGATACTAGAACAAATAATTTGGTGGATAAGTTAGGGTTAATGAAGTGTCGCACGGAGAGTTGTTGGATGGAGCAATGATAGAGCTTGCTTTTGAGTTACATGTGGAACAACTTGAAAGAGAAAGATACATTAACTGGCATCATAGGCATATTTCGAGAAAGCTCACTCTGATATCTTACATAGTTAATGTTGCCTAAATAATTGAAAATGAATGCATGAGAATGTCTTATTCATTTGTGTGAGAATTCTTCCTCCAATGTCCTCCTTTAAGCCTTCATTGTTAATATTTATAGGCTGGTCAAGTGAGGATTGTGGGCTTGTGTGAATCGTAGTGTTTTAATTAAGCCTTCTACATTAATTGAGCTTGGCCTAAATAGATAGGAAGGCCATTGATGACATTAGATGTTCATTGCCCAATGGACAGTCAATCTACAAACTGAATCGACCCACACATAATGCATTTCTTTTTGTAAAGGAAATTTAGACACATTATTAATACTAGAGATGAAATACATATTGATGCTTCTTATTACTTTCTACAATAGTGCAAGCTATGGAAAATTCTTGGCTACAAGGCAAAGATGATTTTTCTTATGCATAGCAAGACCAGGGAGTACTTCAGTGTCAATGTCTTCCTTGTTCAAGCCAGCAGGCAATTCCCAATCAAAAGAGTACAGCAAATTGGCAAGTGCAAGCTCTAAATTTGCGAGACCAAGTTGCATGCCGGGGCACATTTTTCTTCCAGCTCCAAATGGAATTAGCTCAAAGTGAGTTCCTTTGTAATCAACTGAGCTCCCTAAAAATCTCTCAGGCAGAAACATTTCTGGATCTTTCCATAATTCAGGGTCTCTTCCTATAGCCCATACATTTACATGTAGAATAGTTTTAGGTAGAATATCATATCCTTCTATTTTGGCTTTTTGGTTGGTTATTCGCGGTACTAGCAGTGGAGCTGCTGGGTGTAATCTGAATGTTTCTTTCAACATTGCCTTGAAGTATTCGAGTTTTGAGAAGTCGTCTTCTGCTATGAAACCCTTGTGTTGAGCTGCATTCCTAAGCTCCTCTTGTACTTTTTTCATTGAGATGGGGTTCTTTATCAGCTCTGTCATTGCCCAAATTACCATTGTAGTACTTGTGTCAGTTCCTCCTATGAAAATATTCTGCCAAAAGTGTTTTTAAGTTTATTATCAATGCAATTGGAGAAAAAAAAAATCACCAACCCTAATTATTTGATCGATTTGCATTGGTTCACATTTTTCGCAAGTCTTTCATGTACATCAACAAGTTTTCTCGAAAAACAACAACAACAATATTAATATTATTATTATTATTATTATTATTATTATTATTATTATTATTATTATTATTTATTGGCCAATCATATGTAGTTTATGATTAGAAAATTAAGTGGAAGACGAAAATGGGATGATGCTAGGGAGTATATTAGGTGTATATGAAAGTAATATTAATTAATTGCGCTTACCATTAAAATTGCTTTGATGTGGTCCAACGTAATCTCAAATCCAATGGACTTATCGTTTCTGAGGCCAAGAAGAACATCAATGACATCTTCTTGCTCAGATGGTTGGCTCTTCTTGTCAAGATGTTCACTTATAATCTCTTCATAAAATTCGTCGAAATCCTTGAATATTTTCTCAAGTCTAGAGAATTGTCCAGTAAGCTTATCAAGCCATCCAAAGGGAGGAAAAAAGTCAGTAAAGAAAAAGGCAGTGAACGCTGCTTCAGTTTCAATTGTAAGGTTATGAAACTTGCTCTTTCTTTCATCATTATCTCCGAACCTGTTCGTTTCATCCAAGCAACAAAACAATCATAATTAAGTTTAGCCATCTTTCCTTTTCGTTTTTATTTTACCAAAATCCCAATGTAAAAGAAAATAACTTATTTAGATATTATTAATTATATTATTTTGTAAATTTATTTGTAATCAAAAGGCAAATTTGTTAAAAAATATTTTCCTTTCAATATATTTTGTGAAATAGGACCTTTTAATTCTTTTTTTTCTTCTTCTTTTAAGGAGTATTTTCTTTCTTCCCATTTTTCCAATCCACAAATTTCATACTGCTTTTTCATTTGCAATCCTTCCATTTTTCGTCTAATTTTATTTAACTAAAATAATCTCAATTATTTTCACTATGAATGAATTAATTATGTAATCAGGTATTAATTATGAAAACCTCATTAGAGTACGTGGTATTCGTATTACGTACCTCTTGCCAAAACCGATCCTGCATATATTGGAACATGCATAACTCATTAGCAATTCAGACAAGTTAACAATTTTAGAAGCAGAAGAGAGGGAAGAAATCTTATGCATAAGCCTCATCACTTCTTCGCGTCGAATTGGAGCAAAAGACTGCACTCTCTTAGTGCTAAACAAATGAATAGTACATATCCTCTTTAGTTCTCTAAAATACTGGCCGTAAGGGCTAAAAGCCAATTCTAAGCCATTGTAACTTAGCCTTTTCGGTCCGACCGTTAATGGCCTACTGCAGAAGTTGAGATCCTGTGTTTTAAGGACCTCTTCGGCTAGCTTAGCTGATTGAACCACAACTATGGATTGGCTCATAATTCGGCACGATATGATTGGGCCATAAGTCCTACCTAGCTTGGCAAAGTATTCATGAGGTTTTGAGGAGTCATACTGATGGAGGTTTCCAATAAGGGGAAGCCCTTTAGGGCCAGGAGGAGGATGCAATAGTTTATATTTTTTGTGTTTTGGAAGAAGAAGAAAGACTAGAGAGAGGACTATTAAGAGGAGGAGAAGGAAGAGTAGCATAGTGCTTAACTGTTTGAAGGCTTAGCTTGTAGCTGTCTTAGGCTCGTAACTATTCTCAACTATATATAAACATGCCACTATGTATATGGAACACGAAATGGCAAGAAAGAAGCAAATGGTCAAGTGTAAGTGTAAAACTTGAATTCTATGATAAGAAAATTGTGGAAGCTCTAAAGCCCATAAAATATTATATGTAAGTATTATATCCCACATTGACAAATTAATACATAAATGTCTACTAAATAAAGTTGAAGAACTACTCTTCTTATTGTAATATATAATTTTAAGGTGAAACTTTCTTAATTTTGTGAAATAGACGAATGTAGCACAAATTTTTATTTAACAAAAAAGATCAAATGTTTTATTGTCTATATTAATTCTAAAAGTTACAACCATCATTTCATTTGTAATGTCTTTTTATTAGTTTCAAATATAAAAAAAAATGCTAAATTTTATATGGTAATGTATAATGAAGACTTCTTAATTTATATTTTATATGAATTACTATTTCTATATTAGGGGATAAAATTATTATTTATGTTTTATTTTTCTTAAAAGTTATATTATTTAGAATTAATGTTGTATTATTTATGTTTTATTTTTCTTAAAAGTTATATTATTTATATTTTATTTTTCTTAAAAGTTACATTAATGTTGTATTATTTAGATTTCTTTTTAGGAAACCTAACAAGTCTAGAATACCCTTTGCGCAATTAGTATTTCTTACTATATATAGTAAGATTATGTCGCATTTATTTATTTATTTTTATATTACAAAGGATTAAAATTTTCATGTCCGTTCAAACTTTAGAGAGGGGACAAAGCTAGTAAAATATCTCGAAGATCCTCTGTATTTTTCAATCTTATAAGTTTTGTTTTTGTTTCTACTGAAAAAAGAGTTGTGGTTTTGAAGAGATGGGAAAACAAGAAGAGCCATTGGTGTCCTCAAAAAAAATAGGGCCATTATTTCACATTATTCATGTCCATTCAAACTTTCAAATGGACCAAGCTAGTGCATGGAATGCCTCACATCCGTGTATTTCAATCTTACAAGTTGAACCACGTGATATAATTGTACCACTTAAAGAAGCGAAGTTTATTTTTCAAATAAACGTGACTTTGTTTTATTTGCAAATTTTATTCATAAATAATTTGTTTACTCAAATATAAAAAAAATATCAATATTTTCACATAATATAATCGGTATATTATTAACCTGATCTTTGACTGCCATACAACAGTCATTCAAAATAAATCCAAAGTTCCAAACATATGAAGAATTCTTTTTCTCTCCGGTCCATTATATGGTATTAAGGTTTACAAAAGGAAAATTACACTAATACAAAGCAATGTCATGAAAAGAATTGTTATAGAGATCCAATAGGAAATAAGAAAATCTTGCAATAAATGGCTTGCAAAAATTTAACCAAAGAATTTCCAAACCATTCGTTCACAATCACACGCACTGAAGCAAACATATAGTATATTGCACATTTGCACCAAACTCAAAATCTAATCCCAATAGAACAAACATGTTCACTACAAAGAATAACAACAGATGATGAGTCTGAGGAAATATGTAACGATTAGTGCACCATTCAGGTGCAGAAGCGTACAATATTGTGATTTTCTCATCCTCGCACTATTAACCAGATTAAGCCAATGAACATGCCAGATCCATTCACAATCAAACGGTACAGCTAAGTGGTATTCTAAGTCTGCAAACTCAGCTTGTTTGGCAACAGTTTTTTACCTCTGGAAATAGTAAAACATGTAATTTAACCAAAACAAATCATGAATAAATACTGCTTGAAGACCATGGAAAAAATACCATACAAACAAATAATGTGTGATGCAAAATTACCTGTAAATGATAAAATGGCACGTTCCAAGGCAAGACCTTCATATAGAACGCGATTTCTGTCAATCACTTCAAGGAATTTCAGCAACTGCCTCGCTGACGCAGCAAGGTCCACTCTCAGTGTTACCTTATGTTTCTCAGACCACTCTCTCCTCCATCTTCAGCTACTAAATTTATATTCCTGAAAAGATTACAAATATTATTGTTAGACCTGTAGCTCCATGTGAAATAAACCCACGATTAATTTTCTCGTAAATTTTAACATGTCCAACATGTTGATCTGAGCAAGGAAGGTTAAACAAATTGAGTATATAAAGTTAAATAACTCGTACTGGAGTACTTTAACTAAACCTAAACAAAATTAAAATATAAAAATAAAAGAAGGATATGGATAAATGGAAAGGTGAGAGAGAAAAAGAAATACCCGCTAAGATATTCCCGTCATTCGTCTCTACATTGTTTACGGAAACTAATTTTTTTGGGCCATAGATTTTTTGTTGGCAAGAGGACATGAAGGAAATTAAAACAATAAGCCTTTTCTTGTCGTAGTGGCAAGATGATGAGCTAGGCTAACAAAAGATCTATCTACTTTAACTATGAAAATAAAAGTCAACTTATGAATGAGATCGACAAAGGATATAGTTGATAGTTATTTTGTAATTCCATCTCTAACGTTGAATTGGATGTCAGAGTTCTTCTCATTCCGCTCTTCACAAATGAAAAAATTCAATATTTATCTTAAATGAAATTAGAGTACTCTAACTAAACATCATGAATCAATGTTTGAGAAATTAAACAAATGCAACATGAAGGTTTTTTCTGTGTTATTCTTATCAAATTTGAGTGAATTTCACATGAGTTGACATAATTATTTTGAGTCGATCAATTGTAGATATAAATTTTATGTGATATGAGCTTTTACTATTTAAACATCTAATGTACTCCTTCCTACTAAGGAAAAGGTTATTTCATGTCGTGTAAAAGATCCCTAAAATATGTGGAGTCATGCTTATAGACTGCTTAGGAGAGGGTTACCATATTACTGTGTCTTTGCAGATTGAAATTGTTTTTGAGTATTCGCGATGTCTAAGTCTAGAGCATAGGAAGAGTATTTGTTACAAATTTGAGGTGTTACCATTCAAATTGATGGATTTAGTCCATTAAGGCTCCGTTAAGTAGGGCGTAAAACATTTTTAGCTGAAAATGATTTTCCATGAAAAATCTTTTACAGTGGAATTATTTGGTAGCATGGAAAATGATTTTACATTTAAATATTTTTCGTTATTTGCTTGAACTGAAAATCAATTACTCCTATGAACTTTTCTAATTGTATTCACTTATCATTTTTTAACTCTTTTTCCGTTGTATTTTCTAGTTGTTTGCCATTAGTTAAATTTGTTATGCTACAACAAATATTTTTTTATAAAATCTACAATATATTTCTCTGTATATTAATAACATATTAAATTATAAAGAATAACACCATAAAACTAGAAAACCCTAAAAAATCAGGTTCAACATTATAAAAAAACATTAAGCTAACTATAAAGGAGTATTCACAATAAAATAAGCAAACCAATCAAATAGATAAATGTATTTGCAATCAAACAAGTAAACAAATTTATTGGTTGTAATGTAATAGTTTGTACTTTTACATTTTAAATTCTAATAAAAAAAAAATTATACTCTAATTTCAAATAAACTATTGGTTGCCCACGCTTCATGAGTAACTTTCATGATTCAATCGAATCGGGGGAGAATCTAGGTTTTTTTATTTTCAACTAAAATGGATAAAAGTTGTTTGAATTCATAAAATAGTACGATAATTTAATAATTAAGACATGATATTCAAAGAAAACATACTGAATTGATGATATTCAAAGAAGATCGATGAAAAAAAATTGTGGATTTTCCCCCAATTTTAAGAGAGAGAAAATATGGAGTAGAGAGAGAGGCTACTGAGAAGATATGAAATGAAGAACGCATGAGTAGAGCAGGGCATGGGTCGGGCCAGCACGCGAGCCGAGCAGACATCCTTTTGGCACGGTACGGCACAAACATGGTTGTGACATGACAAGCTATCCCTGGAGTGGGCCACAGGTCAGGCCATGGATAGCAAAAAATTTAGGCACGAGCACCCAAGCGGCACGCCAATTTGGCATGAGAAACGATCCGAAGACCGCTATTATTTTGTTTTATTTAATACTATTATTACTACTACAATTAGTATTACTATTATTTTTAATATTATTATATTCTTATAATATAATTTAAATTATCTAAAATTATTTTTTTTCAATTCTATTATATACTTTATTTTTATTTTTTATTAAAAAATTAGGCTAGCAAGAGATATGCCATGCCAAGTACGTGGGTCGTGCTTGAACATGGACCGAGTCTTAGGAAAAGGTAGCATGATACAACATTGCACGACCACAATTAGGCACGACACAACAAGAGGCCAGGCACGAGCTGACACAGTTCATGGTGGGCACGACACAACCCTTACCCACCTCTATGCGTGAATTGATAATGTTTAAGTTGTTTGTTAGTTGATATGTTTTTGAAGTAAATGGATGTAAAATGGTTTTACTCCTAGTTTTGGAGGAAAATGTTTTCAATAGAGTGTAAAATAAATTTATATTTCAAGTTTACATTTCATAGTTTACTCCAAACCAAACAATGTAAAATGGGAAAAACAGTTTTCAGGGAAAACGTTTTACACCCTACTAAACGGAGCCTAAGTAGTCGATGCATGCGTTGAAGATGCTATTATGCTATCCCATTCAATTTGTGGCAATCGTCCACTAAACACTTCTAAAGCTTGTTTAAATTGTGGACAGTTGCTCCTTTCACTACATTGCTAATTTGCTACCCCCTAGGCCCCTACAAAGTACTATACTCTGTATTGGTAAACGTCAAAAAGGGTTCCAACTTTATATTACGGAGGGCACGGGCACGCACTTAATTATTTTCAAAGTATACTTATTATAAATTACATTGATAGGAATGTTAATGATAGTTGTATTTGGTTCTTGAAGGTTTAAACTTTAAATCTTGGTCACAATTGCAGTTTGATCTAAAGAAAACTAGGAAACTCGTTTGCGTAGGCTAAACACTGTTGTTACCGTTTAGTTACCTAACGCAGTCTAACGCAGTAGATAATGCTTGCATTTGTTTGTCCCACTCCCACTTAAATTTAAAATGAATTTGAAGCACTCAAATTCCTACAACTTGTAACGTCTTCTAGACTACAAACCAGAATTTTATTTAAAAATAGACTCCAAAAAAAGGAAGAAAAGTTTTTCATTCATTTGTTTGTTTGTTCCATTGACATACTATGAAGTTACGTTGTTTAATTTAAATTCTTCGAAAGTTCAACCTCATTCTCCAAGTCGTTTTCATCAAATTGACAATTAACGAGAAAAACTAGGTCAAATCCTAAACATCTATCTTAACAAATCTCATAATCAATCTATAACTATAATTAAAACAAAATCTCACAAACTTAATCTTTCTCTTAACTTATTTCTAAGTCACTTTCTCAGTAAAAATTTACAGTTTCTAGTAAGATACTCTTTCCACTGATTATTTTCTTCAAACAAGTTTATAACGATGGTTGTTCATTCTTAAATTTTCTATTTTTCTTGAATTTTTTGTTCGTCATTCTCAATTCTCTTATATTCGAAAAAGGGCTTTGGATCAGTTAGGCAATAGGGAAAAAAAATGCTCCAAATATAATGTTTTATAGTCAATAAGTTCTAGGACCTTATTTTTTATTTCAAAGCATTTTTTAACAAAGGCATTTTCAATTTTTAAAGATTTGCTATAATAAAAAATTTCATTGAAATTGTAAAATAAAGTTTTTCAAATCGTGCATCACACGAAATAACCTAGTTCTTAAGAAAAGCAAATTTAATCATCTTATCTTTTTATCCTTTGGCACTACAGTTTACCTCAAAGCTCACTCATTTTCTTAGAAACAATTATATTATTTATTTATTTCTCTATCGCCCAAAGTAGCTCTAGATGTTTGAAAGCGCACACATATTAATACAAAAATTAACTAGCAAGGGAGTACATATACGTAGGGGTGTCAAATCGGGTCAATGGATCGGTTCTGGGTTGATCCATCGCGGGTCGGTTCTTATCAGGTCAATTTGCCTATCGGGTCGAGTCGGGTCATTATCGGGTCGGGTTAAATCGGTTATTTGCTTGGTCGGGTTGTATTCGGATCGGGTCAATGTCGGTTCGGGTTGTATTCGGTTCAGGTCAAGGTCGGTTCGGGTTGTATTCGGTTAAGGTCAAGGTCGATTATAGTACAATCGGGTTGGTTCCTGAACGAGTTATAGCGGGTTATTTTGGGTTCGGATTAAGGTCGGTTCTAGTAAAATCAGATCGATTCCTGAACGGGTTATAACGGTTTATTTTGGGTCAAGGTCGATTTTGATAAAATCGGACAATGATGCATGATGGTTAATTCATAAATTGGACAATGATGATGTCGATAAGTCATTTAAAAACAAAATATTTATGAGGTAATAATCATTAAATGTGTATTATCCTATTAAACTAGTCTATAACATACGATGTTAAGTTTATATATACATAAGAACTTGTAATAGAATTCCTCTATTTATCCCAATGTGTATTACTATTTAGTTGTCGAATATAGATGATAAATGATTAGGGAAGAATTTGATACCTTAAAAGAATAAGAGATTAACTTTTAAATATAGAGATAAGTAAATATATAACAACTTAACATATAAACAATCATATATTCACATCGGTATAAATAGAGAAATTATATGAAAACTATGTTTTAGTTTTTTTATTTATTGTTATTTAAAGAGTAGAAAAATGATTGTCATTTTGAAAAAAGAAGGACGTCAATGAGATTTATGAAACAATAAAACCCCAAATTGGAAGACTCTAATCTCACTTTTAATAGGCATAGACACGATGATTTTGCTTTTATTTGAATATTTAGTAATCTTTTAAAAATTTTATTTTCATAAATATACTTATTAAATAATTAAATTAATAAAAAAAATTGGTTTCAAAGTTAATAGATATTAGGTAAAAAAATAGGTCTATCAAGATTAGGTCATATTAACGTATATACAGATTATTAACACATCTAGTGAATTCGGGTAACGAATCGTTATAAATCGTGTTATATCAGTTATGTGTCGGTTTCAATTGGTTTCAGGTTCTTTTCGGGTCGGGTTTGTAACAGGTCGGGCTCTTAATAGGTTGGGTCTATAACGGGTCGGGTCACTAACGCGTCGGACACGGATCGGGTTCAGGTCTTTGAATATCGGGTCAAATCGGTTTCGGGTTAACTTCAGGTCGGGTTGGGTCAGTTTTTGGGTCTCAATTTTCGGGTCATAATCAGGTCGGGTACGAGTCGGTTTCGAGTAACTCATCGGGTCGGGTCTGATTCTGACAACTCTACATATACGTTGGACTACCTAGCCGAGTAGCTTGTAACAATTTATTTATCACTTAGTAGGTCAATAATTTACGTCTTTCGTATGTTTTACTCCATAATAAGATAATTACATAGTGTAGGTTTCTTATGTTTGACTTTATGTCTAGATAAACTTGGTAAATTTTATCACGTAACACAATTTATCGATTAGGATATTCAATAGCATAGTTACCAAATTTTGAGGGAAAATCAATTCATTTAGAAAAGTTAACATGTGATAATATAATTTTGCTGCTTTTATTAGGTAATGAGGTATTTTGGGAGAAACTACATCTTAACAACTTCAATGTTGTGTCATTTACAACTATTAACACAAATATAACACCTTAGTAAGAGAAACACCATTAATTAATCTAATTGAAGAGAGAAACACAAAATAGTTTGTGTATTCAACAATGCATTTTAAGCAAGTATTACTTACGATTGATCTAGCAACTAATAGTGGTTTGAGAATTAACTTGGTAATTTATCACCACGCACACAATAATGTAACATAATAATAGGGACAAATTCATACAATCATATATACATGATAACTTGGTCAAACCCAATTACGTCTTTATTCTTACTTTATGTCATTAAAATGCTAACAAAATGCAAAGACAGAAAAAGCAGATTAAAAAATGGGCAGAATGGACTAATAATGAAGAGATGCTATTACAGAACAAATCTTGTAGTATAACAGGTAGAGCATTCATTAACTAACTACAAACTTAGTAATACAAGCCTTTTAATTTGGGTTATGCTGTCAATCATTTCATCATCGCCTATATTATCTTAGTTGTAAACATTAATGACAAAAATTAAGTAAACATTTGATCTATAACTATTACTAAAACAAAACCCATGTTGACATCATATTAACACGTGTCACACTATTATAAAAAAAAATCCGCCTTTTTTAAAGGTTATGTCATCGATCAACTTTTATTTTCTACTTTACATTAATATTATATTGAAAATGTTATACATAGAAAATTGTGTGACTATAAAACTACTTTTATTTATTCTTTTTATTTCATGTTTCATCTCTATCTTTTTTATAATATTTGTTTCATCTAATATGATAAAAAGTATTATCCCAATTAAATTTTATAATTCTATAAAACCTATAAGTTTTCACTAATAAATGAAAATATTCTTATAATTGAAATATTGGACAAACGTAATTTATTATCAAATCGTGCATCGCATGTACTAGTTATTAACAAAAAAAAAAGATATTGTATGCACATGGGGTACAATAAATTATATATATATATATATATATATATATATATATATATATATATATGTATATATATATATATATATGTATATATATATATATATATGTATATATATATGTATATATATATGTATATATATATATGTATATATATATATATATATATATATATATGAGATCATATGAGAACCCCTTAGTTATATAAAAATCTTTATTATATAAGAATCAATCTAATACCATTAATCTAGTGAATTTAGATGGCTGTGATTCAATCTACATTATGGCAAGGTTGTAATTTATTTAAGTCAAATTTGGGAGTTAAGATTGGGTAGTTTCCTAGATGTCCGTTTATATTCCTAAAAATCAGTTGTTTTCCTACTCTTCATTTTACTCTATATTCAAATACGAAAATTCGAATTCTTCTTTTGCTATATCTTTGCAGCAATGTAAAAATTTGAAGTCAATTGCTTGATTTGTTGTTGATCTAACACAACAATTTATGGCAACAACAACAAAATTGACAAGAAACTCATCACACACATCAACTCTCTTTTGCTCTTCAATTACAGAAATTAGAGCTGAATTGTTAGGACTTTCATTTTTCAATCCAAACATATTCCTCCATCTTTGTAAGAAAGCTTGTGCTTTTTAATTTCATCCTCGTCTATTTGCTCATTAATGAGCTTACCTCCAATGGGTAGTCCATATACCATGTGAACATCATCTGCAATCATTGGTATCTCTCTCCTTTGTGAGAGTACTAATGTTGACCTATCCGGGTCAAAGCTATTGATCAACTCAGCACAGAAACTAGATTTATGTGAGTCTAAATCCAGGGCTAAAAATCCTCAAAAGTCAATTCTTCTCTCGTGTTGTTCAGGAATGTCCTTCAAGACAATAGACATAAATTTCTTTGGGGGTACTCTGTGATTTAATACATTAGTATCATGAGTATCCTTTCTTTTTTCTCTTTACACTGTCTTACAACAATGTCCAATTGTTTCCTTTATTTCACAATTTATTTTTCAATTTTTTCTGTTTTTCCTGACTTGGATGGATAATAAGTGCTTGTACTGTTCCTTTTTGTTCTTCTTGTTCTTTTTCTTCAAAGGTACACTACAAATGATACAAGATATAGGAAATAATAAATTATCATAAGAACAATCAGTAAAAAATATAGTATAATATATATATATATATATATATATATATATATATATATATATATATATATATAATAGAACAACAATTTATTTTTTTAGAACATTAGTTCATGTATGGTTTTATAGAACAATTGCTTGTCATGTATGGTTCATTAGAACAACAATGAATATTTGTAGAACAAAAAGTCATAAAAATAGAACAATAGGTCATGATTTTAGAAGTAGAGTATATATCAAACGTTTATTATCATAATCTATTATTCTGATTTAGATAACCAACAACAATAGATTTATGATACAAGATATAGGAGATAATAAATTATCATAGGAACAATTAGTAAAACATATAGTATAATATATATATATATATATATATATATATATATATATATATATAAAATAGAACAATAGTATATATTTTTTAGAACAGTAGTTCATGTATGATTCTATAGAACAATTGATTGTTATGTATGGTTAATTAGAACAATAGTGTATAATTTTAGAACAAAAAGTCATTAAAATAGAACAATAGGCCATGATTCTATAAGTGGAGTACTTGCCAAACGTTAAAAGGCCAAACATTGTGTAATAATATTATGAACAATAGGCTATAATAATAGAACATCATACAATAATATTTTCGTGGGTTAATTTGAAGCATTATAATAGTGTGTCATTGATGGATCTATATGACAATATTGTATCAAAATATTATGTACATTAGGATATATTAATAGAATATAATACAGTAATATTTCGTGGGTTATTATAATAGTGTGTCATGGATGGTTCTATAGGACAATAATGTATAAATTCAGAACAATAAGTCACCAAAATAGAACAATATATTATATTTTTTAGGACATTATCACTCGAAAATACAAGTAGAGTTCAGTACACACGTATAAATAATAGAACATTATAAAAGAAACTTTTGAACATTAGGATAAAATTTCAGAACATTATACAAAAATATTTTAATTATGATATTACATAAAAAATTTTGGAGTATATTTTGAAAAAATAAACCATACTTTTCGTTTTATTCGATTTCTAAATCCACTGGGGGAAGTGAGAGTATAGGGGAAGTATCTTTGTTAATCCTTTGCCTGAAAAAATTAAGGAATTATTAGAATTATATCATCATAATAGAATTTTTCCAGAAAAAATGAACAATAAACTTACAATAGGTTTTCAATGCTTTTCTTCTTTGATTCAATGAACTTCTGTACAGTGCTCACTTCTTCCATGGCGTTCGTCGTCGTCTCCATTTGTAATGATACTAAAAAGGGAAATTTTTTAATGAAATTTTCAGTAGAAGATTTAGATTTTTTTAGCTGTTCGATAAAGGAGATAGTGTCGGTTTGAAGGTTTTGACAAGTTTGGAGAAATTTATAAAGTCTGAAACTCTGAAATAGGAAGCTAAAAGGTTGCAGCAGTTACTTTAGAGTATTGCTTATTTTTAGGCACACTAAAGAATTAGAGGGAAAATTTCTTTTTTTTAATTTTTTTAAAAAATGTGGGAGCTTTAGCAGTTTTTGTTTTGTTTCAACAAAAATCTTTTAAAACGGTCTAAAGCTATTTCACAACGAATGATCTATTCTTAAGCCTTAATGTTCTGAATATTATACATATTGTTCCAAATAATAAACGTGGGTAGTAATTACTTGACACCGAGGAATCTATATTTTAACGCTTTAATATTTTAAATGTTAGTACTAATGTTCTAATTTTATTTTAACACTTCAATCTACGTTGTTCTTAGAACATTAATGTGTATGGCATTTGAACAATAGTTTATATGTCTTGAACAGTAGTTTTAGTAGTCTCGGTTATTGTTCTCGAATAACAACATTTTATTTATATGGCTTTATATTATAACAACAGTTATTTGCCACGTTGTTTTTATTTTTCCCTTGTGGGAAACTTTATTTTTAAAATTTTTTTTTGAAAATGTGACAACTTTAGGAATTATTGATTTGTTTGAGAAATAAATATTTTCGAACATTATGACATTCTTATTCGACAACGAGTGATCTGTTTTCAAGACTCAATGTTCTTAATAATACACCTACTATTCTAAATTCTTATTTGACAACGATGGATCTTTTTTTTAATCATTAATGTTCCAAATATTAGTACTAATGTTCTTAGTATATTTATGCGGCCTAATATTATAGCCAATGTCCTAAATTTATTACTAATGTCATATGATGAGTCACATGTTCTTAATATTATTTTATATTCAATGTTCTAAATACTATTTTATATTCAATGTTTTTAATATTATTTTATATTCATTGTTCTTAATATTCATTTATATTCACACATGTTTTAATATTCATTTATATTCACACATGTTCTGAATATTCGTTTATATTCAATGGTCTGAACAATAATATGAATCTTTAGAACAATGACGTCAATAAAATAGAACAATATAATAAAAATTTAGTACATTAATATAGAATCATACAATAACATATTGTTGAACAAAAAGATACAAAATACAAATAATTGCATATACATCTAGAACATTAGATCTGTTATTAAGAATAACTGAAGACAATAATAACTATGGATATTTGAAACAGCATATCCAAACTAGCATATCGAACAACTTCGTACGTATTTCGAACTGTAGTACATCAACAAGTCAATAAATATGTTGTACAATAGTATATACCGAACAATTGGTTTAATAAGTAGAACAACTACGTATGAATTTAGAACATTAAATATGTTAATAAGCATATTACTTTTATAACATGTATGATATCAAAAGTTTAGAACAAGTAGTCATGATATTTAAATAATAATATACCAAATATGAATAAATGCACATAAATATAAAACAATAACCACGTTAACTATAATAAATTTAAATAATATTATCCACCGAAAGAAGGGATTTATATTTAGAACAAGGGGATTATATTTAGAACAATTACCTATAATTTTTTTACTGCATTATCTATATTAAGAATATGGCAGTTTTGTAGAAATAAAAAAACAAATATAAATACCAAAATATGGTATTTGACCAGAATTGCGGAAATGAAGGGAAGTTTAAAAAAATAGATTGAAGTTGCATTTAATACGGTTTATAGTTATTAATAATTGACCAAAAATTAGATTATTCCATTTGAAATCAATGCATCTAAGCCGTTAGATTTTCTTATTTTAAAGGCCGAAAATGGGTTTTTATATACAAGAAGTTCTTATATATTAAGGGTTTTCACCAGAACCCGCCCACTTATATATAAACATTGATTTCATTTTCTTTGGCTGGCAGAGTCTACTCAGACAAAAGTATTGTTGTTTTCTTCGGTTGTCAGTGACTTTTTTGTTTGGCTGGCACTTTTCCCTCTACAAAAGTATTGGCTGTCAGTGACTTTTTTGTTTGGCTGGCAGAGTCTATTGAGAAAAAAGTATTTAGTGCATTGCCCTTTCGTATAGGTTTAGAATATTATGTTCACTAGTTTAGAACATTATGTTTACCAATTTAGAACATCATGTTCACTAGTTTAGAACATTATGTTCACTAATTTAGAACATTATACTCACTAATTTAGAACATGATGTTCATTAATTTGGAAATACCCACCAAACTATTTTGAACTAATTACCAAGCGTTTAGAACAAGCAAGTAACCATTTTAGTATATTATGTTGATTACTTTAGAACAATATTTTCTAAATTGTCAGTCCATTGAGGCTTAGAACATTATGTTTAATACTTTAGAACATCATGTTCACTAGTTTAGAACATTATGTTCACCAGTTTGGAACATTATGTTCACCAGTTTGGAACATTATGTTCACTAAAGAATATTTAGTCCATTGACGTATTATGAAAATTAAAGAATATTTAGTACATTGTCATTTCGTAGAGGTTTAGAACATTATGTTCACTAGTTTAAAACATTATGTTCACCAATTTAGAATATGATGTTCATTAGTTTAGAATATTGTGTTCACCAATTTAGAACACGGTGTTCATTTAGTGATTTTTGAATATTTTTATATTTTTTGAAAGTTTACCAGTTTATATTTTTATATTTTTTGAAATTTTATGAAATATTAGCTTAGTTTATTTGGAACAAGCAAGTAACCATTTTAGTATATTATGTTGATTACTTTAGAACAATATTTTCTAAATTATCAGTCCATTGAGGTTTATAACATTATGTTCAATACTTTAGAACACCATGTTCACTAGGTTAGAACATTATGTTCGCCAGTTTGGAACATTATGTTTACTAAAGAATATTTAGTACATTGACGTATTATGGCCACATCAAGTTTGGAAATAAAACATTTAGTAATTTCAGTCCATTGAGGTTTAGAACATCAAGTTCACTACTTTAGAACATGATGTTCACTAGTTTAGAACATGATATTCAGCAGTTTGAAAATTCCCACCAAACTATTTTGAATTAATTACCTAGCGTTTAGAATTAGAAATTAACCATTATAGTATATTATGTTAAAAACTAAATATTTCTAAATTAACCATTATAGTATATTATGTTGGTTTTGAAATGAGTGAATTTATGAAATTATATGAGTACAATTATATGTTTAATAGTTTAGAACATTATGCTCACTCTTATAGAACATTATGTATACTAGTTTAGAACATTAGTCAAGAATTACGAAAATAAAAAATTTAGTAATTTCAGTCCATTGAGATTTAGAACATCAAGTTCACTAGTTTAGAACATCAAGTTCACTACTTTAGAACATGATGTTCACTAGTTTAGAACATAATGTTCAGTAGTTTGGAAATGCCCACCAAACTATTTTGAACTAATTATCTAGCATTTAGAATTAGAAATTAACCATTATAGTATGTTTCCTTTTACTGAAGTGAATGAAAAGTGATGTGTGTTTCCTTTTACCGAAGTGTCAGTCACATTTTTGAAGCACAAGCTTTTTGTCAGTTTTTGGGTTAATTACGGATTTGTCATTATGCTCAATTAAATGGCATCCATTAGATCTGCCAATGTGTGTGGTGTTAGATGGGTTCTCACCCTTTAAAGGGTTTTCATAGTAGGGGGGTTCTCACATGAACCCACCCCTATATATATATATAGACATATGCGCGCGCCCCCAAAACCCACATCCAAAACCAAAACCCATTGCATGTGAAGATGTGATGTCTCTGACTGAAAAATGCAAAGTAGAGAAAAATATATCAGGGGCCTCCATCTAAATATCACATCCAACACCTAAATAGCATAAAAGCCGAAGTAAAGTCTGCTCCAACAATAATAACACTTTTAAGTTTTTTTTTTCCCTAATTAACTGAACGAAATGTTTCTTTACAATAAACCTTGTATTTCAAAAATATTATTTTTAATTCAGTGTAACTTATTTGGGGTTGTCCAAATATATATCCAAGATATACAATATTATATATCTCAGAGGGTAAATCAATAAAAAATAAAGTTGTACTTTTAAATATTAAAGTTATACCATTGCAAAAAAAGTTTTATTTATAAAATATATAACTGCACTCTTAGATAATTTTATCATTTTCGCGTGACCCTTGATTTTATCTTTATTTTATTTTTTTTGAAGTTGCTATTTTGATAATTGAAATTGTACTATTTCCAAATAAAATTATACTTAAAAAAATATGAGGTTTCACTATTAGGAAATTAAAATTATACTAATTGTAAATAAAGTTGTATTTAAAAATATAAAGTTGCACTATTAGGAAATGAAGTTATGTATAGTTTTACTATTTTCTTTGTTTTATCTTTATTTTTTTTTAATGTACTAATTGTAAATAACTTTATTAGTAACTTAACTAGCCTATAAGTAATGGAATTTACAAAGTATTGTATACACATGGGACACAACACAATAAACTTATTGTATCCCAAGTAAAAATGACCCCTTGAAATAACAAAAGTCACCCCTTTAAAGTTGATAAAGATTGAGATATGTTGTGTTGAGTGATAACTTTTATTATATTGAGAAATCACTTTTATTGGGATACAATAAAGTTAATGTGTCTCGTATGTATATAATAATTTTTGACTAAAATTAAAGGTGTTGAATTAAAAATAAAAAATCACACTTTTAATTTTCTTATAAAATCAAAAAAATAATAACATTATTCTTGAAAAAATAAAACTATATTTTTATTTTAAAAGAAAAAGTAAAATAGATTGCAGGGTGTTAATGTAATGAGGTTGCAGGGTCAAATCCTCTAACCAAGTGAATGTAACACTTTTTGCTCTTATTCTTCTTTCTTTTGCTTATTTCTGTAAGATTTAATCCTCCTTTTTCCTAAAGTGAAACTCTAATTACCGATATGTAAATACATACTAAAAATTGTACAATAATAAAATATCAAAAAGAGTATTTTGAAAAATAATACTCCCTCCGATCTTTTTTGTTCTTCCCATTTTAAATCAGTGAATAAATCAAGACTTGAGTAAATATGAGTAAGATTCATTAAAATAAATTTAAAATAATCTAAAAAGAAAATCATATTCCCTTAAAAAGAAGCGGTAAGTGGGACCTTTTTAATTATCAGAGTTTTAATGATATATTCTTATAATGTGTTCGTGTACGGAGACTAGAACTGATAATTTGTGGAGTTAAGGTTGCTAAAGATTTTGCGGAGGGTTGTTGGGTAGAGCTTGCTCTTGAGTTACGTGTGGAATAGCTTAAGATATGTTAACTGACCTCGAGGGTATGTTTTGAAAAAAAAACCCATTCCGATGCCCAAGTCAGTTAATATGACTATCTAGGATCTTGTTGTTGAATGTCTGAATGATAGGAAATGAATGCATGAGAATGTCCTACTCATTTGTGTGTGAATTCTTCCTCTAATGTCCTCCATTAAGGCTTCAAAGTTATATTTTAATTTATAGGCTGGTCAAGTGAAGAATGTAGGCATATGTGAACCTTCTAATTTGGAAGGAGCAAGCTAGGGCAAAGAGCCATCCTACTAGATCCTTTTTAATAATTATCAAGGTTCTTCATGATATAACCTTATAATGTGTTAGTGTACAGGGACTAGAACTGATAATTTGGAGGTAAGGTTGTTAAAGAATGTAGGCTTATGTGAACCTTCTAAACCCTTCAAAGTTCTATTTATAGGCTAGCCAAGTGAGGAATGTAAGCTTATGTGAACCATAGTATTGAACTTGATTTGCCACTTAATAGGACTTAGTCTTGATATAGCTAAGAAAATTCAGTATGCAAAGTAAAGTCACCCACACATAATGCATTTTTCTTGTAAAGGTACAAAAAGGAATTTTACAGATTATTAATATTAAAGAGGAAATACATATTAATACTAGACATGAAATACATATTAAAGCCTTCAAAGTTCTATTTATAGGCTAGTCAAGTGAGGAATCGGTGCATGCTATAGAAATTTCTTGGCTACGAGGCAAAGAGGATTTTTCTTATGCATAGCAAGACCAGGGAGTACTTCAGTGTCAATGTCTTCCTTGTTCAAACCAGCAGGCAATTCCCAATCAAAAGAGTACAACAAATTGGCAAGTGCGAGCTCCAAGGTAGCAATACCAAGTTGCATCCCAGGGCACATTTTTCTTCCAGCTCCAAATGGAATTAGCTCAAAGTGATTTCCTTTGTAATCTACTGAGCTCCCTAAAAACCTCTCAGGCAAAAACATTTCTGGATCTTTCCAAAATTCAGGGTCTCTTCCTATAGCCCATGCATTTACATGTAGAATAGTTTTAGGTAGAATATCATATCCTTCTATTTTGGTTTTTTGGTTGGTTATTCGCGGCATTAGCAGTGGACCTACTGGGTGTAATCTGAATGTTTCTTTCAACATTGCCTTGAAGTATTCGAGTTTTGACAAGTCGTCTTCTGCTATGAAACCCTTGTGTTGAGCTGCATTCCTAAGCTCTTCTTGCACTTTTTTCATTGAGATCGGGTTCTTTATTAGCTCTGTCATTGCCCAAATTACCGTTATAGTACTTGTGTCAGTTCCTCCTATGAAAATATTCTGCCAAAAGTGTTTTTACATTTATTTCAAGTCTTCACGTACATCAACCAGTTTTCTCTAAAAACAATTAATAATGATAATAATAATAATAATAATAATAATATTATTATTATTATTATTATTATTATTATTATTATTATTATTGGCCCCTCATGTGTAGTTCATGAGTACCATTAATATTGCGCTTAACATAATTACGAGTATATGAAAGTAATACTAATTGCGCTTACCATTAAAATTGCTTTGATGTGTTCCAACGTAATCTCAAATCCACTAAAATTATCGTTCCTAAGGCCAAGAAGAACATTAATGACATCTTCTTGCTCAGGTGTAGGACTCTTCTTGTCAAGATGGTCATTTATAATCTCTTCATAAAATTCGTCGAAATCCTTGAATATTTTCTCAAGTCTAGAGAATTGTCCAGTAAGCTTATCAAGCCATCCAAAGGTAGGAAAATAGTCACTAAAGAAAAAGGCAGTGAACACTGCTCCAGTTTCAATTGTAAGGTTATGAAACCTGCTCTTTGTTTCTTCATTATCTCCGTACCTGTTCGTTTCATCCAAGCAACAAAGCATAATAATCATAATTAAGTTTAACCATCTCTCCCTTTTGTTTTAATTTTGCCATTATGACAATGTAAAGTCAGAAGAAAAAAAACTTATTTAGATGTTATTAATCAATCCACAATATTAAATATTGTTAAGATTTTATAAAAATAATTAAAATTAATCTAAAAATAAGAGTAGATTCTATTAAAAAATTATGCAAGTGGGTTGAACATTAAATAAGTAGTGAAATTTCTAAAATACATGGTATTAAATAATAGTTATACCAAAATATAAATATTTCAAATGAGAACAATATTTTAAAATTTTTGTATGGAAAAATGAGAAGAAGAAGAAAAAAACAGAAAAAGTAGCACCTTTTATTTTTTCTTAACATATTTTGTGAAATAGCACCTTTTCAATTTTTTTCTTCTTCTTCTAAATAGTATATTCATTTCACATTAATTAAAAATGACTCCATTTTCCGGCCAAATTGTCAGCTTTGCAACAGTTGACTTTGACTATGATCCACTATCAGCATAAGCTCGTTTAACTATACGAGAATTGATCATTAGATAAAAATACGGTTTATGATTTAGGAAAATCATAGTGTATGTATATCAAATAAGGTTGAAGGGGAATGTCATAAAAATTTAAAAAAAGGTTGAAGATCATTTTCCCATTTTAACTATGCATTAGATCAGTACATAGTATTCGTATTAGGTACCTCATGCCAAAAGCGATCCTGCATATATGGGAGCATGCAAAACTCATTAGCAATTCAGACAAGTTAACAATTTTAGAAGCAGAAGATAGGGAAGAAATCTTATGCATAAGCCTCAACACTTCTTCGCGTCGAATTGGAGCAAAAGACTGCACTCTCTTAGTGCTAAACAAATGAATAGTACATATCTTCTTTACTTCTCTAAAATACTGGCCGTAAGGGGTAAAAGACAAGTCTAAGCCATTGTAACTTAGCCGTTTCGGTCCGAGCGTTAATGGCCTACTGCAGAAGTTGAGATCCTGTGTTTTAAGGACCTCTTTGGCTAGCTTAGCTGATTGAACCACAACCATGGATTGGCTCATAATTCGGCACGATAAGATTGGACCATAAGTCCTAGCTAGCTTGGCAAAGTATTCATGAGGTTTTGAGGAGTCATACTGATGGAGGTTTCCAATAAGGGGAAGCCCTTTAGGGCCAGGAGGAGGATGCAATAGTTTATATTTTTTGTGTTTTGGAAGAAGAAGAAAGATTAAAGAGAGGACTATTAAGAGGAGGAGAAGGAAGAGTAGCATAGTTCTTAACTGTTTGAAGGCTTGGAGTTGTCTTAGGCTCCTATCTATTCTGAACTATAAATAAACTTGCCACCATCTATATATAATACGAAATGGCTAGAAGCAAAATATCAAGTGTAAGTGTAAATTAAAACTTTAATTCTAAGATAAGAAAAAGATTAAACGTTTTATTGACTATTTTATTTCAAAAATTTACGACCGTCATTTCATTTGCAATGTCTTTTTATTCGTTTCAAATATAAAAAAAATATTAAATTTTATATTGTAATGTAAAATGAAAACTTATTAATTTATATTTGATATAAATTACTATTTTTATATTATATTAGGGGATAAAATTGTTATTTTAGTTTATTTTTTATAAGTTGAATTATTTAGAACTAAAGTTGCATAATTTGAAACTAAAATTATACTAATAAACATTTAACTATACTATTAGAAAATAAAATTGTATATATTTTCATCATTTTTCAAAAGGCTAAGTAGTTAACAATTTGTCTAAATATTTACATATATAAGACATACATTTTCATTATTTTTAAGCATGATATAGGAGAGCATGCAATACTCATTTTATAAAACACGACACGATACGACTACAATTAGACATGATACAACGCAATAAGAAATGAGACATAGATGTGTGCACAATCTGTCAACCCGTGACACCTCTATTTGACATTTCTCAAAAAACAATTGACACGAAGTACTAAAAAAAATTTAGTTTTATTAACAAGTGGATGAATCTTTTTTGGCAAGCTAAGACCCTAGGCGTAGTTATATATTTGTATATATTTAAAAGCATCAGCCAATTATTGCAATGCTCATCATTTCTTTTCTTTTTTTTCTAAAAAAAAGTTTCCGTAAATGATTAGGAGTATTTCTTACTATCTATAGTAAGATTACAGATACGTAGCATTTTTTTTTTATTACAAAGGATTAAAATTTTCATGTCCGTTCAAAATTTCAGAAGAGACAAAGCTAGTAAAATATCTCAAAGATCCTCTATTTCAATCTTATAATTTGGTAATACTCCTCCGGCTCATTTTATTTGCTATATTTGACTATTTACGGTGTTCAAGACACAACTTAAAATATTTTTTTCTTAAAATTTGTAAGACAAAAATTTATGAAAATTTAATATTTTAAAAATTTACATCGAAATGCATCCAACAAGATCTCATTTGAATATATTATTTGTTATAATATAATTAGAATTTATGGTCAAAATTTTTAAACTTTAACTCTCAAAATAGAAATATAACAACTAATATGAGACGGGGGAGTAAACTCGAAGATCCTCCGTATTTTTCAATCTTATAAGTTTTATTTTTATTTCTACTGAAAAATAGTTGTGGTTCTGATGGGATGGACAACGAGAAGAGCCATTTGTGTCCACAAAAACGTATGTATTTTTTCCATGTCCATTCAATCTTTCAAATGGACAAAGCTAGTGTTATGTTAAAGATACTAATATTACAAGTTAAACCACGTGGGGCTGGGGCGAACCATGTCCGCTTTAGACCGTGACAGGACGTCGTGCCATGTCTAACTGTCTGCCCTAATACAACGTGCATTATGTGATCTAAATATTTAATAAAAAAATAAAAATAAAGTATATAATAGAATAAAAAAATTATTTTTAGATAATTTAAATTATATTATAAAAATATAACAATATTAAAAATAATAGTAATATTAAGTGGAATAGTAATAATAATACTACCAATACTAAATAATAAAGTACTTCGAATCATAACTCGTTTCAAATTGGCGTGCCGCTCATGTGCTATGCCGTGCTCGTGTTTAAAATTTTTTGTTGTCCATAGCCTGGCCTATGACCCACTTCATGAACAGCGTGACGTATTATGCCATAATTGTGTTTGTGTCATGTCATGCCTAAAGCGTGTCGCATCTACAATGTTTCACTATTTCTTCAGCAAAAAAATATTAAAAAAAATCAACAAAAGGGGCATCAACAGGATTGAACTAACTATGGCTAAAAGCCATTTAAAATCAAAAGATTTCAACTAGTTAACTCGTAAAGAGTATAGAAGTTGTGCCTATACTGTCGTTGAAAACATTATTGTATCATCGGGCTAAGTGCCTCGTAGCTAGTCAATCTTACATTCGTTAAAATCTGTTCAAGATAGATCATAATTAGAGTAGAACAAGGGCTCTTACAAAACACAGCTAGTACTTAGAGTACTTTTGAAAAGCCTATATTAATAGCTGCCCAAAGGATCAGCAATATAAAATGCTACCAATACCTGTCAGCAGTTGCTAACGGTTCCAGATTTTTGAGATATAAAACCAGTATTCACTTACGAACTTGACATCAAAGAAATGTTGAGTTTAAGCAGGGCATACGGCCAAGTTTCGGAACAAAGAAAGGACCAGAAAGTGATGGCAGTATAATGTTTTCCTTGATGTCTGATTCTGTGGAAGTGGTACAATACAATAATAGATTCTAGGAGGATGAAGAAGGAATGGTGTCAAGAGAAGTGACTTACCATGGTTGATAAGGATGTGGTAGTCTATTATTATGGTTTATCTTATCAACCATGTTAGAGGTCCTCCTTAATGCGGTTTGGACAGTTCAGTTTGGCTTGCAATAGGACATGTATATCATGATCCATATACAAACACAAATTGCTCACTTAGATCTATCTCAATTTTAATTGAAATTTGAGGGCGGGTGATGACATTTGAATAAACTTGTCTTGAACAAGTTGTGACCCATGTACGTTCGACTAAATTGCCACCACCACCACATTCACAGACAATTTACGCCTTCACCCAACAAACTCAAGTCTTCATACAATTTCATCACACATGCTTAACTTTTGCCTCAAAACCGGGTAACTGGCAATAAATCACGCTTTTCATACACAATTTCATGCTTTTATCTCTCCGGTGTCCTCTTTGTTGTGCAAACAACTTCAAAGAATTGACAATTACATCAGCCGGTACTTTTTCTGCACACTTTGAATCTTCAGTGGTACACTGGTATGCTACTTGTACTTTTTTTTTTGGCAATTTCCTTTTCCGGTAGTACTCCGTACATGGTTAACATGGTTAATAATACAGAGCTTTTCATAGAATTGGAATTTGATTCCTTCATTAAATTCATGGAATTTATTTTGATATTATTGATGAAATTTTCAAAATTAAGATAACAGAGTGTTTATAATAGTTGATATTTTCATTTATATTAAATTTTGAGTTAACATTATATTCTATATTAATTTATTTTTTCGTGAGACAAAACACTTCATCCTTTCCTTTCCTTTCCTTTTTGTTTTTCTTATTGTTTTGCATATATTCCAAAATAAACTTAAATTTAAAATATATTCAATTGTATATTTGTAAAAATTATAAAAATTTGATATTTGAAAAATATATTTTGAGACGAATATTTTAAAATTCCATATGATTATATTTTTTCTTATGGATTGGGAATAATTTATAGTCAAAATTTAGCTCTAAAATTTATAGATTCCAAACGAAAAAAATAAAAAGAAATGGAGAGAATATTATATAAGAACCCAAACATGTGATCTGATACACAAAAAAGCGAAGTTTATTTTTTAAATTGACGTGGATTTGTTTTATTTGCAAATTTTGTACATAGATAATTTGTTTACTCAAATATAAAAAGTATCAATATTTCACATAATCTAAGTTTTAGTTGGGGAAAGAGGTATCACATAAAAAGTATCAATATTTCATATAGATCCTATCACCGATTTCCTGACTCATCTAGAATAGAAGTGTAGTTGGGGAATAGACCTGTTCACATGGGTGGAGCCTCGTTAAGAGCCCTTGATCGACTCGTCTGTAAAAGAGTCTAATCAATAATGGGTCGGTCCCTTAAAGGGTCATGTTTTATTGGGTTTTAATGGGTCAAGTCGAGTCAATAATGGACCTATAGTTTCCAAAACTTTTAAACACTATCAGGTAATGAATTATTTTCACTTACTTGTCGATGGTCCACTTCCAAAGATTGGAGGTGATACATGTAAACTATCACCCTCTATAGATAAAAAACTATACTCTCTTTGAACAACCCGGCCCGACTCGATCCGTTATATATCTCTTTTGGCCCGACCCGACCCATTTTGCATCTTTTTTGACCCGGCCTGACCCGTTTTTCTTGTGACCCATCTCGGCCCTGACCCGACCCAATGCACAGGTCTATTGAGGAAAGAGGTATCATTGGAAGGAACTAGGTAGAGCACATACGGGGCACAATAGGAGTGTACAAAAGAGACATTCTTAGACTTGTATCTATAGTTTTCGAGGGTGGAAACAACTCTAACCATTGGTCTACAGAGAGCTCTTGACCAGCATTCACAACGTCTACAAGAGAAATAGTTCTAATTCCAATTATTTTAGCTGAATTTCTGTTGTCTCTAACAGTGATGCACGGATACGGCAAAAGGCCACCCCGTATTACTGCTGGGTACGTATCGGGTATGTATTGGGTACAGTTGGGCTAAACCAAACCCGTATCCAACCCGTCCACCTAGGGAAAAAAAAAAATCAACCCATTTCACTTTTCAGCCTAGCCAATAGCCTAGAAAAGAAGAAAAAAAAATATATTGAATGACATAAATAACATAGGCCCAGCTGCCAACAGCCCAAAAAAAAAGAACAAAATTTGAACATCTCAAATATAAAGTAAGGCATTAAGCCCAGCAAGCCATTTGCCATTCCTCAGTCTTTAACTCTCAATCTCTCTTTTCTGACTCAGTCACTCAACCTGTCAACCAAGCCAACAGCCGAGTTCTTCACTTCACCTGACGCCCGACAGTGCTTCACTTGACCCAACGCCTGACAGTCATACTTATATGATGAATATTTGTAGTATGAATTAGGCTAAGAAATTAGTCTAGTATGACTTTGATTTGTGGAATGGCTAAGTGGGTTATATGATGAATATTTGTAGTTTTGTACTAAGAAAGTAAGAATGATTATAGATTTATAGTACACAATTTTATTTGTGGTTTTTGTTTGAGTATTTGTGAATTGCAAAAGGAAACATATTATTTCATTATTGTGCTCATGTGCTGGACTGCTGGCTGCTATTGTTATTTCATTATTTCAATTTTCAAAGTCTTCTTAATTTTTTGTGTTGGATTAAGAGTTATGGCTTCCGAATCTAAACATCAAAGTCATAATATTGGTAGTACTCGTAGTAGCACCGGTAGTAATCTTTGCGGTACCCATATCGTACCCGTATCTATAAATTTTGATTTTGCGGTTTTTTGTACCCGCATCCGTATTTGGATTCGTATCGGTGCAACATAGGTTTCTAGTGCTTGAGAAAGACTTCAATTCAAAGAGCAGCTCTGCAGTTGGTTCAGATTGGAAATATTCCACCTGTTTATTCCCCGATTTGGACAAAGCATTGAGCCTTTTTTGTCTGTACTGCGAAAATTATTTTGGCATCTCTGGCTGAAATGAATGAAATACCCATTTCCATGGCCTTGAGGGATTCCACTTGCACCCACAATCTCCAGTAGAACCAGCAAATGTTTTGCAGGGGAAAACTACGGTTCCTAAACTTGTTTACATAACATCACTATTATGTAAGATTACAAGAAAAAATGATGAAGGAATATCTTCTGAAGAATTGCACGAGGGATATTCATAAGGCTAATCATTCAAGAAGTGTTCCATTGCTTCATGATCGACTTCAAAGTGCTATTGCATTTTCATAAGCAGATATTAATTAGCATTATATTTGAAAGAAACAGTGCTGGTATGAAGTGTACGCACATTTTTGGAGAAGTAATACAGTAACAACTTGCGCACGGTCAAAACGCACCTCAATTATCATCTTCTTTGGAAAATGAATGACATTTTGACTTTCTTTTGTTATGATATCTTTCATATTAGCTTCCTGTAACGGCTAAGGATCAACTGCGATAGGTGAAGGTGCATTGCCTTTATACATTGCCCCTGCCCCAGTACCTGAGACCATATTCCTCTTCCCACTGATTTGTAGTCTCCATCAACCCGATTCAGTTTCATACGTTCTGTTCTATCAGAGTCTGTATCATCATGATCAAGTACCTCGCCACAAATTGTAGCAGTGTCTTACAGTAAAGAGGCTTGATGCAACTGGTGAGCATGCCAATGAGGTCAATATCATATGTTGGAAAAAGCACTATAGATGCCTCACTTATTCTTCTTAATTATATGAGGAAAACCCTTGTATCTGGCTACTGCTACCTTTAAGAAATTTGTCACTGCTCATAAACAGCCAAGATACCAGTGACAGTAACATAAAAGTTGTAACAATGTTTCCCCTCTGAAACTTGGAAAATGATTATTGTTTCTGGTATTGCAGTGAATTTCAGTGCTGACTACTGAGATAGTTATAGTATTCGAGGAAAGTGCTCTGCCTTTGCTATTTAAGCATCTAACGTACTCCTTCCTATAAAGGAGAAGGTTACCTTATTATTGTGGTTTCTAGATCGAATTTTTTTTTGAGTGTGCGTGACGTCTAAGTTTAAATTTTTGGCGCCAATTGCAGTTTGATCTATAGAAAACTAGGAAACTCGTTTGTGTAGGCTCTACTGTTAGTGTTTAATTACCAAACACAATAGATAATGTTTGCATTTGTTTGTCCCACTTCCACTTAAATTTAAAATAAAAAATACAATCTTTGACTCATATTGTCCATAAAAGGTCAACCTTTATTTTATTTATGAAAAATCTCACCTTTATAAGTTTTGTATTTTAAAGGGTTAAATGAAAATATGATTGACAGTTTCTTCTTCAAATGTCTAGATTGCCTTCTTCTTCAAAGCACTATCCCCACCATTTCAACTCTTTCAACAAACATAATCAACAGCAATACTGAAATTATACTCTAATTTTACAAATTAGTCAAAACCCATCAATGTAACAACAGGGCCACCATCCAAAACATGTCAATCAGGCAAGAGAAACAACATTTCCAGAACTTCTTTCGAATAAGCTCTTTTGAAGCAACATCAATGTAATAACAGGCCACTCTTTTTCGAATCAGATGTATGATATGTTGCATCTCATGAAGAAATCCAATTAGTGTCGGAACTAATACGGATTAATTAAATAAAGTATACACCTTTTATAAGCTCTCACACACACAAGCAAAGTAAATAAACTAATAAAATACAAATGAATAGTGAACTTTTTTCAAATTTACATGAAAACCATTTTATAAAGAAAGTAATCTGGTGTCTAAGTTCTAGACAATTAGCAGCATGTAGTAATAACAAAATATTGTTTTTCTTGCTAATTGTGGCAGAATGTAATAACATTCTTGTATACATGAAAAAGACATTCAATTGGATGCATAATCAACCCAATTGTGAAATCAACAACTACCCCAAATCCCAAAAGCCAATAAATTCTTGATTTAGCTAAAAAAAAAAATTGCAATATCCATTTATAGATTTACCAGAATTATGTCAAATTTGTATTCAATTTGAATGAGATATTACCTCCATCATAACATATTGAATAAAAAGATGGTCTTGAATTTGATGAAGATAAATGTCTTAAATGGGGTGATAGAATGAGCAAAGAAGAAAGATATAAAGTAGCTTTTCCCATAAATGCATGACATTTTTGAAAATATTTGATAAATTTTGAGTAAAAAATTTACGGAACTTCTATGGGTTTAATGTTGAAAAAAAAGCATGAATAACACTATGGAGTGAAGGAAAAGGTAAAGATATGAAGATATGAAGTCCGGTGATCAGTTCAATAGGTAATCGATCAATAGTATCTTTAAAATACACACATACAAATGTGAGATTTTTCAAAAATAAAATGAAGATTGACTTTTATGGACAATATAAGTCAAATGTTATATTTTTTATTTTAATTTTTCTAATTAAAATGAATTTGAAGCACTCAAATTCCTACAACTTGTAACATCTTCTAGACTACAAACCAAAATTCTATTTAAAATTAGACTCCAAAAAAAAAGTTATTCATTCAATTGTTTTGTTTGTTTGTCCCATTGACAAACTATGAATTTGTTTAATTTAAATTCTTTGGAATATGGTAATGCTTCAAAGTTCAAAATCACTCTCGAGTTGTTTTTATCAAATTGACAATTAACGAAAAAACTCGGTTACATCCTAAACATATATCTTCACGAATCTCATACTGAGTGAATCAATCTATAATTATAATTAAAGTAAAATCCCACAAATATCATCCCTCTCTTAAATTGTTTATAAGTCATTTTTTAGGAAATATATTTATCACCTAAATAGTTTGTTGACATCATTATTCATTTTATTTATTTATTTTAATTTCATCTCCTTCAATACTAACTAATTAATCAACTTATTATTATTTTAAACTCTTTCCAAACACTCTACCTACATACCTAAACTCTTATTTTGTTTACACTTCCTAATAAGATACTCCTCCCAACGTTTATTTTCTTGAATCAAGCTAGTTTATAATGATGGCTGTTCATTCTTGAATTTCCATTTTTCCTAGGTTTTTTATTCTTCATTCTCAATTCTCTTATATTGGAAAAAAAAAGAGCTTTAGATCAGTTAGGCAATAGGAAAAAAATTTGCTTCATATAATGTTTTATAGTCAATAAGTTCTAGACTTTGTATTTTTAATTTCTAAGTTTTAGCAAAGGCAATTTCAATTTTTAAAGGTTTGTATATTATAAATTTTATCAAAGTTGTAAAAAAAAACTTTTCCAAATCATGCATCGCACAAAACTAGCCTAATTCTAAAAAATAAAAAAAATCAAACTTAATCATCTTATCTTTTTATTATCCATTGGCACTGCGATTTGGCACTACAGTTTACCTCAAAGCTCGCTCATTTACTTAGAAACAATTATATTGTTCATTTCATTTATTTATTTATCGCCAAAGTTGGCAGCTCTAAGCCTCAAAATGACTGAAAACAAAGCATACATATTATTCATGCAAAAATTAACTAGCAAGGGAGTACATATATGTTGGACTACCTGTCTTCGTAGCTTGTAAGTTGTAACAATTTATTTCTCAATGTAAAACTTCATCACTTAGTCGAGATCTATAGTTTACGTCTTTCGTATATTTTACTCCACTCCATAGTAAATTTTAATTGGTAAATTTATCACCACGCACACAATAATGTAACATAATAATAGCTCATACAATCTTACATGACAACTTGGTCAAACCCAACTACAACTTTATTCTTACTTTTATGTCATTAAAATGCTAACAAAATGCAAATAAAGAAAAAGTAGATTAAAATATGGGCAGAATGGAGAATGATGAGATGCTATAACAGGACAAATATTGTAGTGGACAGGTAGAGCATTCATTAACTAGCTACAAACTTAGTAATACAAGCCTTTTAATTTGGGTTATGCTGTCAATCCTTTCATTATCGCCTATATTATCTTAGTTGTAAACATTAATTAATAACAAAAATTAATTACAAATTTAATAATTAACAAATTAAAATCTTGATAATTAACAAAATATATTCTTTTCAAATCTACCAAAATTTCAACCTAACTTTAGACCAACAAATACATCATGCGTCGCCTCGACCTATAAAAACCAAAACCCAATTTACAGTTCTTGCTTTTTCTTGCTTTTTATGGGACTAGATTCACATTCAAAGTTCCTTTCTTTATTCCTAAAACCCCATTTTTATGGGACTAGATTCACATTCAAAGGAATGCATGCTCATTTCAACTGTTGAATTTCTTGAGATAGAAATTGTGAGAATTCAGAGAGAGAAAGTGTGGTGAGAATGGTGGTGAGGAAAGTGGGGAAGTATGAGATAGGGAGAACAATAGGAGAAGGGACATTTGCAAAGGTGAAGTTTGCTCAGAACACTGAGACTGGTGAAAGTGTTGCCATGAAAGTTCTTGATCGAAACACCATCCTTAAACATAAGATGGTTGAGCAGGTGAATTTTTCATTTCTCTTTTTTGTTTGACTGAAAAATTGGGTGAATTTAAAGGAATATTTTACTTGATTTTGTCAAGTATATGATATAAGTTGATGTTTTTATGATTAAGCTGGGAATTTGGTGAATTAGGCAGTTTTTTTTTTTGTATAAAATTTTGTCGATATATGATTTGATTTGGTGGTGTTTATGTTACCAAGCTGGGAATTTTGGAACTTGGGTGATTTATTGTTAAAAAAATGTGTTGTGTATACGATATGATTTGATGTTTCTATGTTTAAGCTGAGAATTTGGTGAATTTGGTAGACTTTTGACTTGTGATGTATTTCTGTGTGATGTGATATTCTTATGATGGTTGTGTTGATTTGGATTTGCGGAGTATGTGTTTTGGATGGAGACTACCATTGACGTCTGATTGGCTATTTGACAGGCCGTCCTCGAGCCTAGTCAAAAATAAATTACTCCGTACTAATCAACATAGTAGACTAAGTTTTTTTTTTTTTTTTTTTTTTTTTTTTTTTTTGCATGTGATTTTTGTGTGTTTTAAGTAGTGATGAACCCTGTTGAGCCCTACAGCAATTGCAATATGATGCTTTGCAGTGTTCTATACTGCTGCTATTCGAACTAAAAATAAGAAATTGAAAGGGAAATTACTAAGGGTTCATTTATTTTAGGAAATTGCTTTCTCAGGTTTGTGATATAGTGACATGAAAAAATACTCTTTGTTTGGTTAGCTTAGAAGGGAAAAACAACTTTCCTAGAATTTTCCTACATTGCCCAAATTGCTTGAGTTGGTGGTTGACGTTCGACCAGTAGGCTAATGATGTCAAACAATTATGATCAGTGAGCAAAGTTCTGTGAATTTAGACAGCCCAAGTCTCCCTCCACCTGCACTCCCTGAGCTGAGTTCAAGTTGAAACAATTTAGCCTTAAATGTATAATGACATAACCTTGGGACCCATCATCCTACCACAATTTCTTTGCCTCTCAAGCATCCAACTCTGTGATTTACTCCTGAAAAAGTTGTTTGAATCGATTCTTGGTATTAGTTAATTTTGTGTCTTTTGTCGCCTTGTAGATGCTTTTAGTGCTAGTTCTATGTCATCATATGCTAGGTCAATCTTGACATTGCTAACATCTGCTACCCTCCACCCACCATGATCAAAATGGACAAAAATATGGGCATATCCTATAATCCTTTATCATGCTCATCTCTTGTTAGTAGTATCACCTCACACCCAACTCAATGCCCTGTTAGGTGCAGTGTACACTTTGTAATCATGAATTTCCTTAAGTATAATCTGGGATGATATTAGTTACCATTTCCTACTAAAGAGTTTCACCACTCAGCAACTAGTCTCAAGTCCCAATTGCTACTTCAACAGCAAATTTTTGTTCACCATTTGTTTCTAACTTTCGGTTTCCTTCTGACTCTTCTACTGAATCCTCACGCTGCAATGGTAATCAATACAAGATGAACTTATCCCTTTTTTGTTTGAGTGTTTATGTACTTTATGGCATTCCAGGCTTTAACATAATTTATATTTTAGATGGATCCATAAGAGTTTATATCATAAATTGGCCTCAATCAAACCAAATTGCTTGGATTAGTTTATTATGAGTAGTTTTTACTAAATGTTATCTCAATTGCTGGTATATTGTCCAAATGTGGTTGTATTATGCTGTGAATTTATCCAAATTTGTTTGTTTAGGATTTTGTTTCATACTGAATTTTTTAGCTAAGATGTGAAATAACTTATTGATCAAACGGAAAATAATAACAAAGTATCTGGGTTGATCTCGAAAGTCACGGTTTTGAGGGTTTTTTTTTAAAGATTCAGTTCAATATGCACAAAATTCTCAGTTTTGTTTTTAGGTTAAACAACCAGTTTTCAAGCACAAGCTCTGAAATTTTCATATGACTTAACTCTGTCCAACAGAATGCCCAAAGACCGTTAGTATAGGGTTGTTAGGCTAAGAAAAACCCTAAAAAGATATATACTGTAAAACTAATGAAAGATATTGAACTCTAGTTATGCTAGTAAAATAAAATAAGGAACTATAATTAATAAAGAATCCTAATGTGTAAAAACGTCTACTCATTCCCGCATCTGTAGATTCTTTCTTTCATTCTCTTACCTCCACCCCATCTTTAGTTGCTTCTATTCCTTCTAATCTTTCAGATATTACGTAATCTTGCAAATTCTACTTCCCTGCATTTCTCTTCTCGTTAGCTGATTTGTTCATATTTATATCATTTGGCAATGAGCATATTTGTCCTCCTGCAGATAAAAAGGGAGATATCCATAATGAATCTTGTAAGGCATCCACATGTTGTTCGATTACATGAGGTAAGGATGCTTGGTCAAGGTGTATTTCTTATGTTGGGTATTGTAAGTTAGGCGTAGTTGGTCTTCCATGACAAAGATTGGTGTGCTAAAACATATATAGGCTGCACTGTGAATGCAATTCGCCGAAAATGGAAGGATATTTTACTACTTGTTGTGAAAATAGTCCTCTAATAAAGAATCTATGCTTTGTGTTTTGTGAGGATGCATAGCTTTCCTTGTAATATAATGATTGTGTCAGCTGTGCAGGTCCTTGCAAGTCGTACAAAAATCTATATCATATTGGAATATATCACGGGTGGCGAATTGTTTGACAAAATTGTAAGTATTTTGTGCTTAGATATTGTTTTTCATATATGACCTTGTCATGATTGTGTACCCCCAGTCCTTGTCTCACACTAAAATGGAAGGGTTAGAGAGAGTTACATTAATATCTATCATTATTTTTGCAGGCTCACCATGGACGACTCAGCGAGTCAGAAGCTCGCAGGTATTTCCAACAATTGATTGAAGGTGTAGAATTCTGTCATTGTAAAGGGGTTTACCATAGGGATCTGAAGGTGATTTTCTTATTGTTCTCATAATGATTATGTTGCTGGTATTGCCTTATGAGGTTCCTAAACTCTTCTACTGTTTTTGTTCAGCCTGAAAACCTTCTCCTTGATTCCCAGGGAGATTTAAAAATTTCTGATTTTGGACTAAGTGCACAACCTTCAGAGGTAAATGTTTTATATATTTTTATTTTAGTTGAGAGAAGTTTTATATATCAGAAGATTTTCACTTGGGTCTTTTATATGTAGGGTCTTAGTCTCCTAAAGACTACATGTGGGACTCCTAACTATGTGGCGCCAGAGGTAAAAATGGCACTTTAGAAGACTACTGAATATGAACAATTGTGATCCTTTTATGTCTTAGACACATAATCTATCTTCAAATCTCCTACTAGGTTCTCAATCACAAGGGCTATGATGGTGCCCTTGCTGATATTTGGTCTTGTGGGATCATTCTCTATGTCTTGATGGCAGGTTATCTCCCATTTGATGAACTTGATCTCACGACACTATACAGTAAGGCATGAACATTTTTATTGGAGTTGTCATGATTTCTTTGTTAACATTGACCCTTTGTGAAAGTTATCAGACAATTGGTTACATTAACCCTTCTTAGACTGGTCCTTCTCCTTTTCCTATTCTTGTTAGATGTGTTTGTTTCTCTTTTGATAATATTCACCACTAAAGACTTCTCCCATATAAGACTTTGATCAAGTATCAGATAATTATATTTCTGGCTTGGCTCTTTTAAGCCTTAGCTATCTTTGCTCTTGACTTTTACTGTCTGATCTGCAGATAGCAAATGCTGACTTTACATTTCCATCTTGGTTCTCCATGGGGGTGAAATCTTTGATCAAGCGAATATTGGACCCAAATCCTCAGAGCGTATGTTTTTTGTCAACCTTAAGTTGTGAGTGCTGAGAAGGATCACATGCTAGGAAGTATTCTGCCTAGCTGTGTGCTTGCGTCTTCAAGATAGGAAGTAGTGTGTGTTGCATGAAATGTGTCTTTTTGAACTCCTTTTCACAGCGTGCTTTATGCTCTTCGTGCTCAGACTGTGTCTCTATGACTTTATACTGCTGAGAATCTCTCCTTTCTTTTCTCCGTCTCTGCAGCGTATTAGGATGGACGACATTAAAGATGATGATTGGTTCAAAAAAGATTATGTTCCTGTTAATTATGTTGAGTATGAAGATGTCAACCTGGATGACATAAATGCTGTTTTTGATGAGACTGAGGTCAGTGAGAACGTGAGAAGTTCATTCTAGTTCTATCTTCCTTAGCTCTACTATAGTGTACAATGTGTGCATTGTGCAGTTCAGATAAGGCCAGCTATTTCATAATGGCAGCATACTTAGGATATCATTCAGATATGACCTCATTACATCCTATATAAGAATAAACGAGGAAAAATTCAAGTGTAAAGGGTGAAAAAGAACTCTCATTAGAACTTGAAAGCTTGTGCAGTTATGTTGCTTTACTAAAAACTAACTCATAAATTTGTGGCTCCTGAGCTCCTGTTTCCTGTGAATCAGTGATGCTTCCCTGGTGTGGTATTTTTCTCATTGGACAAGATTGTTAGTGCTCAAAATGTTTTATTTAGACAGTGAACAATTAAGCTCATTGCCTAGATTTTTATGTTTATCCTAGATCTTTGCTACATGCCTACATTATGTAACATTCATTGCAGAATCAGCAAGAGTATCAGCAGCATGGAAATGATGATGATGGACCATTAATTCTCAATGCATTTGACCTAATCATTCTATCACAAGGATTAAATCTTCAATCCTTATTTGATAAAGGAAAGGTATGAATCTGTATCTTGATGCTCTTCTCAACTCTGTCATATGTCTGTGTGGTTCTATTTTTTTTCCTGGATTTCCTATGGTTTCTGAAAATTGTCTTTTCTCATTAGACTGGAAGAACCTTTGTAATATCTTTTTCACTGGCCTAAGTCAAAACCTTTCTGTACTTTCTAGCAGGATTCAGTGAAACATCAAACACGCTTTATTTCACAGAAGCCAGCAAAAGTTGTCTTAACAAGTATGGAAGTAGTTGCCCAATCAATGGGTTTCAAGACGCATATACGGAACTATAAAGTAGGAACTGGAATTCTTGAAATCCTTCTCAACTATAGTTTCAGATTTGATATTTGTAATACACAGTGGTGGCATTTGTCTATGCTTGCCAATATTAAAAATTTTGTTAAATTCTTATTCCAGATGAGGATAGAAGGTCGATCACCTAGTAAAACTGTAAATATCACAGTGATTCTCGAAGTAAGTCTTTGTTGTGGTTGGAAATTTTGTTCTGTTGGAGATTTTCATTGATGAGAACTGATCAGATTCATTATCAGGTGTTTGAAGTTGCACCTACATTTTTGTTGGTGGATATTCAAAAAGTTGCTGGTGATCTTAACGAGTACCTCAATGTAAGTGTGTTTACTTGCTTTTATTTATTTATAGTTCTCAAATTTATCGTTGGCTGAAGAGTTTCTCATCTTTGTTGGCCTTATTATTAGTGTCAACATTAAACATAACTTTTTCTGGATTGCTGTTTATGCCATTCAATTTATCCCTTGTCTCTGGTGGAAATGAGTCAATAATATGGCCAGAGGCTGTTGCATTTCTAAAGATACTTCATAGGGTCATGAAACTGATTGGTGCTTTTTCATGTTATAGTTTTACAAAAACTTCTGCGAAAATCTTGAAGATATAATTTGGAAACCACCTAATGACTCGGGAATATCAAGAATGGGCAAAAGCAAAATGAGTAGAAAGCGTCCATAGCCTTTTGTTTGACCTCAGAGATAGAGTAAGAGGCATTCGGATTGTATGATGCTGTACTTGTGATATCCTGCATCAACATCAGTTGAAAACACGATGAATACTTGACAGTTGTTGACCGTTGACTTGCCAAATCCATTGAGGAGCAATTTTCACCTCCTAATCATGTTTATAAATCTTAGGAGAATAGGCTATAGAATTTTCTTTACTGTAATTCATAGATCTTAGCAAAAATGATACTAATTTATGTGGTATTTGTAAATTTCTTGGTCTTTCTTTTACTACATGAGAGGCATGTTAAACTTTGAATTTGCAAGTGTGTTATACATATAATGTAATAGAGAGCTGATTGTCTTGGGTATATTCGACATTGTCTGTTTGCTTTATTCTATGTAAATGTACTTAAATGTAACAGAGTGCTGGAAGTACGGAAATCTCTTTTATAGTCAGACATGAGATGCAGTATATTAAACTTTCTGTGAGACCATTGACATTAATGAGGAAAAAAAAACCTCTCAATCTCTCTCTATCCACTTTTTCACTCTTCCCATCCAATTCCTCTCATGAGAGGTTTTTTTTACCACATCAATTCTTTAAAAAAAAACTCTTCATCACTCTTTCCTCCACTATTTTCTCATAATACACATCATCTTATTTATTTTCTCTTTAGTTTTTTTTTTAATAATGTTTATACTACATATTTAACTTTCAATACAATTAAAATGGCTTAAAATTAATAATATTTTATTTTTTGATTACGATTTATATTTTAATTTAATAAGTTTTGTATAATTTGAAAAAATATATTACGCTTAAATTTTAATAATAATAATAATAATATAAGAAGTTGAGAATTTAATTTTAATTTTAATATATTTTAATTTAATAATAATAATCGTAAATAATAATAATAATCGTAAATAATAATAATTGTAAATAATAATAATAATATAAGAAGTTGAGAATTTTGTGAATATAGGAGATGTGAAGTTCAATGATGGGGCCCACAATCATTTACTGTTCACCCTTAAAACCCCTCACCTGGTGTGTGGTTTTATTTCCCCTCACCCGTGGTTTTTTTTCCTCTCACTGATGTGAACCTCGAGCATTTATTTTACACCCTTACTTTTACTCGTGAGGGGATTTTCTCTCACTGGTGGGAGTGCTCTAAGGGATAACAAAAACTTCTCATCTTGATACCAAAAGGAGAAACCAAGGTATAAAATATCTGCTGACAATGGTGACATCTAGACTTATCGTCATTATTACATGCTTGATGCATTTGCATCAAGTACAAATTGAAATCAAACTCTGGGAACTCCGCCTGACATCTTCTAGTCCTCAACCTTAAGACTATTGACAATAGTGAGATGGAAAAAAAAAACTCTCAATCTCTCTCTAGTCACTTTCTCACTCTTTTCATCTAATTCCTCATATGAAATTTTTTTTTAGCACACTAATGTTTAAAAAAACTCGTCATTAGTCTTTCCTCCACTATTTTCTATACTCCACCATAATATACTTCACCTTATTTATTTTCTCTTTAATTTTTTAAAAAATTTTATGCTACATATTTAACTTTCCAATACAATTAAAATAGCTTAAAATTAATAATATTTTATTTTTTTTAATTATGTTTCTAATATAATTAATTAATTTAATAAATTTTTAAATTTTTTTATTACACTTAAAATTAATAAATATAATTTTTAATATAATTTTTATTTAACTTTTCAATACAGTTATTGTGAATATAGGAGATTTTTATAGTTTATGAAAATATATCAAAATATAACAAAATAGATGTTTATTTATAGAGTAAAAAATTTTATGACTGTTTGTAAATTTTTTATTTTTATTTTTTTACTTTAAATGGTAATATTACCATTGCAATTTTTTCATTGGCCAACACCAATACACTTGGCGACATTTGATTCGCCCATTCAATGTTCTGTTTTATGATCCCAAAATCAATGCTCAGTACGAAAAAAAACAATTCTAAAGTGGTGGGAACCACCATTGAAATCAACCCCTTTTCCCATTTCCATGCAATTCCAGTGGGGCCCAGCCATTAATTTAATCCAATCAAGAGCTCTCCACGCGTGTAAGGTTGGCCCACAATCAATTATTATTCACGCAACATTTCCCTCACCCGATGCGTTATTCTATTTCTTTTCACCCGTGTTTTTTCCCTCGCATGTGTGAAGCTCGGATATTTATTTTATACTCTTATTTTCACTCATGAGGGATTTTTTCCTCACTAGTGGGAGTGCTCTTATATCATGCTAATTTTTCCACTGTAAAGAGTCTGAATGCAGATCTTATCGACATTCTTAACCTACATTGGTTGCAGTTTTTTGTTTTTTTGTTAAATGTCTAATCCTTGTATTTCATTGTCTCTTTCTAAACCAATTGTTGGGTATTGTTTAGCAAAGTCCTCAACATCATGGTGTAGCTTCTTTATCTCTGAATGAAAGTTGGCGTTTGATAGCATAGTTGCTACAAAATCCTTTATACCTTTAAAACAGAGGTTTCAGATGGACTGAATCAGAACCTGTATTGTTCAATTTCACTGTGATGGCTATAGATGGGCAATGTTTGAAGTACTAACCTTGTGTATCGACTTTTTATCTTTAATGCCAATTTGTGATGCAAGACCGAGCTAAATGGAGTGCCTCTGTTGTGTAGGAACCGGTGCAAGGGAGTTTGGCTATGGTAGACTCCAATTCAACCTCAATGAAGAGATATGCCCAGAATTCACCAATCTAGTGGAAATCCAAAAGAGAAGAGAATCCACTAGACAATGATCAATGAGAAAGCTTATGTAGAGATAGATAGAGAGAGAGTAAGGAAAAACTGATTGTATTTCATATATCCTTTCTATTACAATGTATTGTATTAAAATAGCCTCATGCCATGTAACAACTCAACTAACTTTAAATAACAAAAATGCTGAATTTCAAGGAATGTTTGTTACTATTATTCTTATTCTAGAAAGTTACTCTAGCTCAGCTTTCCTGATTGTCATTCCTACCCTTTTGTAACTCCATATGCTATGTCATTATTCACAACAATGCCCTCCCCTTGAGTTGATACTTGTCCTCAAGGATCAAATGCAGGAAACCTCTGCTCAATAACAATTGCATCTTCCCATGTTGCGTCTTCTAGTGCCAAATTAGACCACTAAATCAACCATTGTACCACAACCTCGTTGTTCCTCTTATCTCTTATTTAGTAATGTCATCGAGTGTGAGGTCTTACTCTGAGTTGGAGCTGCAAAAGAGGTAGCATCTATGGGAGAAGGGAGAGGATCATGGTATGTCTTAAGTTGTGATACATGAAAAGTTAGATATATCTTGGATGAGGGGGGTAACTGAAGAGTATAGGATACTTTCTCCACCTTTCTTATTATTTGATAAGGACCATAGTATCTCATTGCTAACTTCTTTGTTCGACTGATTGTTGCCTATAAGGCTGGAGCTTAAGATACACCCAACTTCCCTCCTTAAAGTTTCTATCACTTAAATGCTACCAATAATTCCCGTTTTTCTGAAACACAAACCTTTAGGAACTACTGGTGTGCTACCACCACGTGTTCAAACGTTAAGGCTATAAAACAGAGTTTTGCAGCGAAAAACCAAAAGACTTATGAAATAACATTAAACGTAAATCAACTCCTGGTGTAACAAACTGGAACCTCTACGGCCCTTACTTTAATGTACCAAATATGTTTACCTCTAATTCAAATCCAACAGTTTAAAAACCAAATCAAACCAACATAATTTATTCTGAAATTTAAATTAAAATAACGTTTCTCTCCAACCCGCCCATGCATGAATGCTTGTTTAGATACCTGTTAATAATTTGCTCCCCAATAATACAAATGTAAGTATTGGATCATTACAGAGTCATTTATAGGCGAAAGCCATGACCAAAAACACACAAGGCACGTAATCAGTAAGTTGAGTACATACGAATTACAAGGTACGACAGTTGAACTGATAATTAAATAACTATAAAAATATAAGAACGTATCACGCAACATTTTACTCGACTGACACGATAAATTGATTAATGATTTGTATTAAGAAATAGACTAGGTTGTCTCCCCCATGTCCTGATTTGGACATCAAATAATTAAATAACCCATGCACTCCCGTCGGAGAGCATCAAAATACAGTATAAAAATCCAGATGGTAAACGGGCGGGACTCCGTTACCATAGCTAGATGAGATCTCAACTAACCCCAATTTTAAGTTTAAAACTTTATAAAAGAGAGACTCGTAGATCACATGGTCTCCAACAAAAGCCACGGATAATACCCCGTGAACTCCAACCCCTGATTGTCAATACTCTAGACGTGCACTAGCCTAGAGTTTTATTGCTTATCCTCTTTCTCTTTAAGTGATTTACTGTTTAAATTCAATAAACACAATCACTGCAGCACACAAAAGCAAATATTACAGTTATTCAATATGTCTCTGTTATACTGTAATTTTTAACTTTTTAATTTCAAACTCAACTGATAAAACTGTTGAACTAAGTCAACTACCTCGTCATTAAGACTTATAAAATACACCTTTACTCCAATTATACTATCAGTAATGAAGGAGTAATAATAAACAACCTCATGGATTAATTAATAATTAATACCAATTAATAAATCACGGTTTCTCACAAATAACACCAAAACATGCCCATAATATAAAGAACATGAATTCTTTCAAATGGATAACCAAACAATCTCATCCAAAGGGTTCCCTAAACAGGATACTAAGTTTATGTTTCACCCTAAATCATGCTCCTAATTAAAAATAATGTTCTTCGTAAGTTGTACGTACCTGGTGTAAAATGCACGGGTATCCACTTTCTCTATTTTTTAAGGACCTTTTTCAAATTGTTCTCCTACACCAAATAATATAATCTAATTCAATATACCAACAATACCAAATTTACAACAACCATACTAACTTTTCTAAGACTTTAAAACCATCCTAAAATACGTTTTTAAGTCTCCCCAAAACACAAGTTAGTAGATAAAATGTAATACTACTAGTGTTAACTGAAAGATTATAATACACACCAATGCTCATTAATTAGTATCAAAGTTTATCGATCATAAAATTCTACGACATTTTCCACAAGTATAATTTATGAAATAGGCTACAAAATACAATATGGCTACGCACAATTACTCATAGTCAAGGTCATGTGTCCAATAACTCATTTATCCTCATACATCTTGATTTATACATTTAAAACGCCTCATACGAGAACAAAGACGGGGTGGACAACTAATGAGCGAATACAAAACTATAAAAATAAATAACTAACTGTATTCCAAGACCAACTCACGAAAATAAGAAAGGTGGATGACAGAAGATGATCCCATCATTCTATAGCTAAATTTCAAACACTTTACCAATCAAACATACACACCTTTACACTGAGACATCCTCGATTCTTTACCATCCCAACATTCCCATTTAATTCAGACATGAAATTATAACACCAGTCATAATGCCTCAAATTCCATGGCACATCAAATACATTATCCAACCTGACAACCTTAATGAACACACCTTTAACTAAATCATTCATCCCAATCAAAATTACAACCCCAAAAAAAAAACCATAAATCACAACCCAAACAATATAAACAAACACAATTATATAATTTAATCTCACATACATATGAATACATAAAATCAAGAAAACCAAAGTGAAAAAGAGAAGGAAGAGGGATGGGGGTGGCGTGCTCACCAGCCGACGAAGGCGGGGCGGCGGCTGGCTGGCTGGGGCACGACAAAGCAGGCAGCGATGGCAGCAGTGGGGCAGTGGCTGGGGTTTGCTGGGGGAAGGGTTTCACGGGGAAGAGGGTTGCTTTTATTTATTTTTTTCTTCTTGCTTTTGTTCTCTACGGTATTGTGGGGGTTTCTTTGTTTTCTTTGTTTTTGACTTTGAGTATTTGTGTTTTGTGGGGTTTCACGGGTAGGTTGGTATATGGGGGTTCTTTTCTTTTTTTTTTACTTGAGTATTTGCGGAGGAATTGGCCACGGTGGGATTTTAATAAGGGTGGATTTTCTTTTTTTTTTTGTAGTATTTAGGTTTAGGTAAAATGTGTTTAGTTTTAGGTAAAATGTGTTTAGGTTTAGGGAAAATTCTTAGGTTTAGATAGTAAGATAGAGCTTTGGGTAATATAAAGTTTTGAGTAGGATAGAATTTCGATAGTTTAGGCTTAGCGGATTACTTAGGAAAATAAATAGATAAAAAAATAATTATAGAATTTCGGGGGATTACAGCAACCATGTGAGAATCTTTTCCTTGAGTTCACTACTATCAGCAATAACCAATTTACCCTTTATCCTTAGCTGCCCTTCCTACCAAGTATAATGTTTTTATGAACATACATTCTTCTATAACTCCTCTATGATCTTCTTCATGTTTGGAACAAATTCCCATACACCTTGAATTTCCTCCAATAGAAAAGTATGAAGTGAAGTAACTAGCATTTGCATGAGCTATTATTCTGATATTAAAGAGAGAACATCAGCTACCTTGTACTCAATCACATAATCTAGCCTAGCTAGTTTAGAGAGTCACTTCTGTTGAAAAGGAGTGACCACCTTGTGATCTAATCTTGAGGCTTTGTTGATCTATTTTTATGGTGAATGGCATTATCATCAAGTAATGATGCCACTTCTGAACTGCAAAAATAATAGCCAGCAACTCCCTCTTATATGCTGATAGGTTCAAGCTTTTTTTTTTTTACAGTGCTTTGCTAATATAAGCTATAAGGTGGACTTTAGAGTTTATCAAGGATTACCATTTAGACATAAAGTATCATGAGGGAAAGACAAATATTGTTGCAAATGCTCTTAGCAAAAAATTGAACCATAGTTTCAATACTTTGATAGCAATCAATGAGTTGTGTCATGATATGAAGAGGTTAAACCTAGAAGTTATGAGTCATGGAGAATTGGAGGAAATTAAGGGAAGACACACTAAGGATGAATCTTTACAGAATATTAGAGATAGGGTGACTATCGGTTCAAATTCTGAGTTCAAGATCCATGAGGATGGTAGCCTAAGGTATAAGGGAAAATAGTGTGTACCTCAAAGCTGTAATAAAGTTAAGAGCAGAATCATGGAAGAAATTCATAATACTCTATATTTAGTTCACCTTGAGGGAAATAAGTTGTATAAGGATTTGGAGTAGATATATTGGTGGCTGAATATGAAAAGAAAAATAGTTGAGTATGTGTCAAGATGTCTAAAATGTCAAAAGGTCAAAATAGACCATAAAAGACCCATGGGGAAGATGCAACCACTAGAAATATCTGGATGGAAATGGGATTCAATTTTCGTGGACTTTGTGATTGGTTTACCAAGGACTAGAATAGGTAATGATACGATTTGGGTAATTATGGATAGACTCGCCAAGTCTACAGTGTTCATTGCGATAAAGGATACTTGTAAGAAAAGCATTTAGCGAAGGCATATGTGAAGAATGTAGTGTGTTTACATGAATTTCCTAAGGATATAGTGTCTGATAGAGATTCGAGGTTCTTATTTAAGTTCTAGTAAAAGGTACAAGACAATCTTGGGATTACTTTGAAAATGAGTGCAGCTTTTAATCTTGGGATAGAGAACATGAACTAGACAATCTAATAGAATTCTTGTATAATAATAGTTATCATGCGAGTATTGGAATGGCCCCTTTTGAGGCACTGTATGAAAGGAAATATAGAAGCTATAATTGTTGGAATGACTTTAGTGAGCGCATTACCTTGGAAAATCGAAGATGTAATGAAGCAGAAATACCCCGAGTTACTTGTTGAGGCGAGTTACGAGGTCGTAACTCTTTTCTTTTAAGGGGGGTAGAATTCGATGTAATTTTGCATTTTTTATTGTTTTGATTGCATCTATCTAGAATATGCAAGGCATCTCGTTGCATTGCATATAGTTTACATTAATATTCTTTCAAAAATCTTAAATTTTAGGGTTAAGTTTCGGGGGCGAAACTTCTTTTAAGAGGGTTAGATTGTAATCCCCCGCAATTTTATTTTAAAATCACCAATTTTGAGTTAAGTTTCAGGGATGAAACTTCTTTTAAGAAGGGTAGATTAATCCTCCGTGAATTTACGAGATCTTAATTGCATTTTACTCTAAATATAATTTTAGTACAAACTAAACAAGATTTATTTTACAAAATATGTGTTTAATTATTTACCTAAAATAATCATGAGATTTATTTTTTATAAAAAATATTTTTTAAGCCATCATAAATCCAAAAGCCCAAAATATACCCAACCAAATTTAAGCCTAATTGCTCATTTACTCACAAATCAGGAAAAAAAGAGGAGGGAACCCTAGGAGCAGCCAATTCTATTTGCTTCCATCTAGTCGCCACCCTGCCGCCAGCCACTGTCGATCCTTCCTTCTTTTCCTTTTCTTTCTTCCTTATTTTTATGCCCCTAGAATTCATAATTTGGGAAAAAATTTTCAATAATTGTTTTCAATGATTAATTATATGTTAAAAGTATTTATAGTCATAAATTTTATGAATTTATATAAGTTTAAACAAATTTTTAGATTCTTTTTACATGAATTTATGGATTAAATGCATTAGTTTTCATTTTTTAGGGTTTATGATCATATATTAATGGTTATTTCTTCAAACTAAGTGTATTTTGTGATTAATCTAATGATGATATGTTCAAAATAAATTTTTATATTTCAAGGGATATGAAATTTGGAATTTTTTTATGTTGAGAATTTGAAGGATTTTATTATTTTAAGTGTAGTATATGATCCTAATCAATATAATACATGTTTTGAACATTATAATCAACATTTTGCAGACTTTGGAAATTCTCCAGAATTTATAAAACTAATTTTCATTATATTTCAAGGATTTAAGTATTAAAAACAAAGGTTTAAAGAATTTACATGATTTGGGTATAATTGTTGTAAACTTGTTTGTTAAGGTATTGATTAAGATTGCGTTATTTGGTTTAGGAAAGAGATTCATAGTTGTGAAAGTGGCAATTCGATTGTTCTATTCAAGGTACGTACAAGGAACAAAAACCTGGCCTTTAGGAGCATGATCTAGGGTAAAAGGAAGACTTAGTATCATGTTTAGGGAACCTTTTGGTTAAGATTGTTTAATTACGTATTTGAAAAGATTCATGTTCTTTGTTTAGAAGCATGGTTTGGTATTGTTGGTAAGTTATGAATTATGATTTGTTAATACTAATCAGGAAGAATTATGTATGGTTGAGGAATCTCATTTGATTCGAGTGGAATTAATTTGCTAATTAATCCATGAGGTTGTTTATTATTACTCCTTCATTACTAATGGTATGAATTGAGTAAAGGTGATTTTTAAGTTTTAAAGATGAGGTTAGTTGACTTTGCTCAACATGTAAAAATTTGATAAGGAAATCAATGGGTTAAACTTTTAATATAAAGGAGGTTGATTGTGTAATTGTGATGTTTTACATGCGTGTTCTTTGATGAAATAGAACCCAAATGTTAAACTGTAAATCACATAAAGTGAAAGAATGATAAGCAATAAAACTCTAGGCTATTGCATGTCTAGAGTATTGATAATCAGGGGTTGAGGCTTCACGTGGTATTATCTGTGGCTTTTCTTGGAATTCGTGTGATCTACGAGTCCCTTTTATAATGTTTTAAACTTAAAATTGGGGCTAGTTGAGATATCATCTAACTATGATGACAAAGTCGCGCCCGTTTATCATCTTGATTTATACTGTTTTTGATGTCCTTTAACGAGAGCACATGGGTTTATTTATTTTGATGTTCTTGATTGGGACATGGGGAGACAACCTTGTTTGTTGCTTAACCCAAATTATTAATTAATCAAACAATGAGCTAATTTGAGTAAAGGATTGTATTATATGAGTAGGAATGTAATGCATTTACTCTTATGAATCATCACATTTATTTTGTTCTTCGTAACCTTTATGTACTCAACTTCACTGATTACGTGCTTTGTATGTGATATTTTGGTTGTGGCCTTCTCCTTTCAATGATCCTGTAATGATCCAATATTTACACTTGTAATTTTGGGGAGCATAATTCTAACAGGTATCGCAGGGATTTGCATGCATTACTGGGATTAGTGGAGAGTAATTTATTTTCTTTGCTTTGTTTGACATGACGTTTTCTAGATATTCTAAAATTGGTTTAGATTTGGCTTAATAGGTGTTTCATATATTTTAATAAGGGTTGTAATGGTTTCGCATTGTATGTTTGATTCAGTTTGACATTTTGAAGTTTTATTTGAAACTTTTATGTTTTTCGTTGCAAAATTCTGATTTAAAGCCTTAACGTTTGAACACGTGAAGGTAGCACACCGATAGTTCAAGGTTTTGGTTTTCAAAAAGAGGGAAGTATCAGGATATTACATTCTTGCATCAACACATCCCCTAAACGTGTTCCTTAGGCATCTGTCTCTATTACAAATGGTTTATGGAAGTCAGGTAGAGCAGTACTGGTGGTGAGGTCATAGCCAACTTCAACTCTTCAAATGTTGCTACTGCTTCTTCATTCTATTGGAATGCTTCCTTTTTAATAAGATTGGTAAGTGGTTTGCAGATCTTACCACAATCTCTTGTGAATCTCCTGTAATATCCAGTCAGCCCCAAAAATCCCCTTAGTTGCTTGAGAGTTTTTGGCTTTGGCCACTCTAGGATTGCTCTTATCTTCTCAAGCTCTATCTTTCACACCCTCTGTTGAGATAATATGCCCCAAGTACACAACCTCAGTGAACCCAAAGGAACACTTCTTGAAGTTTCCTTTCAGAGATTGCTCTTTCATTACATCTAGGACTATACACTAAGATATCATCAAAGAAAACTAATAAAAATACAAATTTAGGACTATACACTAAGATATCATGCCTCAAGTGCTCTTCCCAAGTAGGGTTATACACTAAGATATCATCAAAGAAAACTAATACAAATTTTCTTAAGTCTAACTTAAATACAAAATTCATTAGAGCCTGAACTGTTGAAGGTGCATTAGTTAACCCAAATGGCATTACCAAATATTCAAAATGTCTGAAATGGGTTTTAAATGTTGTTTTGTGAACGTCACTAGGATGCATTCTAATTTGATGGTAACCTGATTTAAGATCAATCTTAGAAAAATAGGTTATACCTTTTAACTCATCAAGGAGCTCTTTAATCCCTAGAATAGGGAACTTATCTCTGATGGTTTCTTTGTTAAGATCCCTGTAGCCAACACACATTCTCCAACCCCCATCTTTCTTCTTCACCAACACCACCAGGCTGCATAAGGGCTATTGCTATTTCTGATGATGCCCTAGTCACTGAGTTCTTGCACCAGTTCTTCAATTACTGTCTTTTGACTAGCTGAGTACCTATATGGCTGAATATTGATAGTATTGGTTCCTTCCTTGAGAGGGATCTTGTGGTCAAAACTGGCCCGCACAGGAGGATGATGTTGCTCTAACACCAGTGATGCAAGACCAGGCTAAATGGAGTGCCTCTATTGTATAGGAACCGGTGGAAAGGAGTTCAGCTATGGTAGAATCCAATCTAACCTTAATGAAGAGATATGTACGAAATTAATCAGTCTAGTGGAAATCCAAAACAGAAGGGAATCCACAAGGCAATGATCAATAAGAAAGTTTACGAAGAGAGAGATAGGGAGAGTAGGGAAAACTGATTGTATTTCATATATCCTTTCGATTACAATGTATCATATGAATATAGCCTCATGCCATGTAACAACTCAACTAACTTTAAATGACAGAAATGCTAAATTTCAGGGAATGTTTGGTACTATTGTTCTTATTCTAGAAAGTTACTCCAGCTTAACTTCCTAATTATCATCCCTACCCTTCTGTGACTCCATATGCTACGTCCCTATTCACATCAATTTGACATCAGCATCAAAAAAGTCGTTGTTATTCTAGATGAACACCGAGGGGGTGAATTGAAAGTGTAAGATTATTGACACTTTTTGTGTAATTTCAATCGAAACTTGTAAATGAAAGGAACTTGAAAAAGGAACGCAAGAGATTTATAGCGTGAAAAACCTTTATGCCAAACTCAAGGGAAAAAACCCGACCTACTAATAAGGCAAACCTCAATCACAAACTATCGTCACTCTTAACTCGACACTCTGAACAGGAGTTCCTTTCTTCATCTATGTTGTTCTCTTCTCTTTCTCTTCTCCTTCCTCTCTCGAGACTTAACTTTAAGTCTTTTACAAGACCACTCAATCTTACCTCCCTAGTACAACTCAAGAGTACTCTCAAATATTACAATATAAACTAAGTTTGTGACTTTGGAACTAAGTTGATAGAAACTTGTGATTTTAAGCCTTTTGAAAAACTGACAGAAATATTTTCACTCAAGAAAAACATTTAAGTATGTGTGTCAGTGTTTTTGATTTGTGAGAAAGCAAAGCCCTTTTATAATGTTAAGCAAGTACATCATTATCCCATGATTCCCTTAAAATAAGCCACTAAATACAAATCACTCAACAAAAAAAGAGACATGCAAATAAAGTGGTTGTGCTACATTGTTGTACATGCATAGTAGTGAGTAAATTCAGGAAACCACTTTTTTCAAAATTTATTTTTCAAATTAAAAATAATTAATTCAATTAAGATAATCTTTTTACTAGTCAAATCCACCAAATAAATTAAAGATAAACTTAATTTTTTAAAATGTCTCATAAAAATTTTTCTAACATTTTCATTTGTACGTTAAAATACAAAGGAACTTTGATTCAATTTATTAGGCTTAATTTGTCACTTGTTCTAATTAGCCATATTCCTATTCACTTACACAAATTCTAAGTACTACTACTTAGTCTTCATGTCTTCTCATCTTGAAGCTACCTCGGCGTTGCTTCAATGTAAGCTCCTACTCTGGAACTTGACAAATGGCATTTGTTACTTTTATCCATAATTTGATCCCATTCGACTTTGTTCCTTAGTGACTTTGAGCTCCCCTTTGCTTCTACTACGAAACACAAATCAAAAGCCTTCACACACTAGAACAAACGTCAAATATGTTTGCAAATCTTGTCATCATCAAAACCAAACAACAGGCGGCTACTTGTGCAAATTCCTCTTCCATAAATTCCCATGATGTTAGAGCCAATGTTTCTATTACAAGAAGATATAAAAATTACGCGATGGCAGTGGATGCATAATTCACTAACCAAAGTACAATAGGTGATGAGGGTCTACCCGTACGGATGCCGCCAGTAACCATGGCTGAAACATCACCAGGAACTGTGTTTTTATTAGCTGCAATATGAACTGCTTCCATGACCTTTTCAACTCGTGATCCATCAATACCCTATCCACAGGGGAAAAAAGAGAAGAAACAAAGGAAATCAATCCCTCTGTGATTATTGAAAGACAAACTGATTGCTTATACCTTACTTTAAAGGTCACAAATCCCATCATGAGTTGGTGGAGGAAAGGAGAATCAGCTAGTATATACTTTCCAAGAATCACCATATATTTATGCACATTATTTAACTTACACCAACTGAAGCTAGTGGTAGGATGCAAGTTTTCCTACTCAATACCGCAAAGCCAGCAAAAAATGCAGTAATATAAACTAGAGATAGAGGCAATATATTCCAGTTTTATAAGGAGTTTGAAGGTTCTATCTTAAGGAGATCAGTTACGTTAAGTAGACCAAAATCAATGCACGTAGACAATTACAAAAACACAATCATGAGTTACATGGTTATCAAATAACACGCAGACTCAAACAATAACAAAAACACCAAAAAAAAAAACCTTTCACCTTGTCTCTCAGATTCACCAAAACTACATGGTTATCAGTTCCACCTGACACCAGGTGCAGCGCAGTTACTTAGTACCTGCTCCTGATAGGCTTTGTACTCTTGAGTCATAGCCTACACAAATACATATTAATTAGAGTAAACCATGTAAATTGACGTATATTACAAGGTGGGAGTTGAACCTTCTCTTGTACATTCACGTGCAAAGTTAAAGATAAACCTATTTCAATGCAATGGCTAAGCCAGCAATAGTGTGATTGTGTGATCCACACTGAAGTCCTGGAAGGACAGCCTGATTGATTTTGTCTTCAAAATCATACATTACCTGCAAGAAGAACTCTACTACTCAGAATTCTGTACATACTGAAAATAAACCATTCACCAATTTTCTCATTTATGAAATAGCAGACTAATAAGTATTCTCCAGTTATAAGAACTTAGCATCTGAATCAAACAATGGATAAAAAGTGCCTTAGTGGAAAAATGATCTCAGCATTCAACAGTTACAAAGCAATGTGCTGCTACAGTAGGAAAGTGATAAATATATGTATAGCCGTCTAGCCGAATTAAAAAAATGAAAAAGAAAAAGGAAAAAAAATAGGGTAAACCAAAGGTGCAAACAAGTCTGAAATGAATGGATTATACAGACATGGGGTTTCAGAAGTGCAGTATAAGCTTAGAAGTTGGTAAATGATCCAGATATAGACTCTACATTGACTGCAAAAAATAATAAGAAAAGTTGTATGTTAAGCACGAAGCAAGAAGAAAGAATTTTCCAGCGGATCAAAAATTTAATTATAGGTTGCTTAACTGGGTGAAAGGGGATCGTCAGAATGGAAGATGGTATTTTCACCACGACCGAAAAATATAATGCCCACAAAAAGTAGTCATGGTGATGCTTATGCACAAAAACGTAATTCAGCAGAGGAAAGTGAAAAATTCAAAAGAATTTACTACTCACAGCTGAAATGCTCCCAGCAATATGCTCACTTCCCCATTTCGCAGGATCCTGCTGAACTGCTTCCAGTGCTATCTTATGAGTTCTGCCAGAACAACTCGGCCATATCAATGTACCTGAGATGCATGCACTAATAGAATACGACACAAAACTACGACGTTTCATAATTGCATTGAACTGTATGGAAAAAAATGTGGAGGATGGAGCCTTGTCATACTCATTTCCTCCATATATAGTATCTAGCCCCTGTATTTGTTAGTCGTGACAGACCCATTCTCCGACGGTATAAGCTCAAGCCCCTTCAAAACAACCATAAACTTCCAATGTAAGACTAGAAACAAAAAAGTTTCGTACACGGCCTATTTGGTAGGCGATAATAACCAATGATACTGAATTTGTGTAATTTTACATAGAAAGTCATGAATCATTGCACACAAAAAACAACAAATTCAATCCACATAGCATGAAAAAGTGACTTCTATTTCCAGTTTTCCACAGTTCCACTTCTCAGACTATGATGGCAAGTCTAGTTGCTTATTTTATTAAAACTTACTACGTTTCAAAAAAACATCGGAACGAAACTGCTAGGTATGAACAAATTTTCAAATATAGAAAATCAATAGTACAAAAGTTACAGTAACATCCATTGGCAGCTTTTTCGAGCTCGATTATGTCAGTAACCTCAGGATCAATAACCTCAAGCGGTTCATTGAGCTGCTTTATCCACAAAATCCACGTAAATTAAAAAACTTTATAATAAACAAATCAACAAACCCTAAATCATCATTTTGCGTAAATAAATTGATAGAATATATAAAAAAGAAATAGTTCATATTAACATGAGATCGATTGCTTTCTGAAGAAGATTCATGTTGAGCCCTGTGATGGAGAGAAGCGGCATTGAAGAGCGGGCTGATGGTGATAGATGGGGGAGAAGAGGATGAGAGTCTATGAAGCGTCAGTTGCATCGCCATTGCGTAATGTGAGGGGGGGTTGATTGGAATGGTGCTGCGATGGAGGAGTGTGCGTGTACTGCGTGTCAGGCTGTCAGCAATCAGGGTAATGAGGCACCTTTGCTACTTTTGCAGTTTTGTTCGGTGGGTTGGTGTCGTGGCGGTTGGGTTTTTTTTTTTTTTTTTTTTTTTATGCAAGTATCTACCCTACAAACATTGTTGTTAATTCGACCTATTTCTAATTTCTATACTACTTACGAACTACGAAGTGAGTATTTGTTTTAATCTAATTTCCAAACTAATTTAAAAAATAATTCAATTTAGAATCGGATAAAGCTAGTAATTTGGATTAGGAAAAGGGAAAAAGTTGGGTCACGAGAAATCGTTGCCTTTAGCTCAAAGATTATATATATATATATATATATATATATATATATATATATATATATATATATATATATATATATATATATATATAATCGTTGCATCATGCAACGGTTTTCATTGAGCTAAAATCAACAATTTCAGTCAGATGAAAATCATTGCCCAAGGCAACGATTTTCCTTGGCCCACGTTTCTCTCATTCCCCTATTCTAACTTATTACAAACCGTTGCATGAGGCAACGATTTTTGTTCGAAGCAAAACTGACTTATTTTTTAAATTAGTTTGAAAAGCAGCTTATTTTAACAACAGAAATAAAAAAAAAAATCTTTTTTTAGCAAGGGAAGGAGATGGGCCGAACTTGCTAAAAGAGGCATGAACTTTGATTGGGTCCAGCCTCGGAAAATTAGGAATAACTTCCCGATAACTTTTGGACATTAACGGTTTAACTAATCAAAACACGACTAGCATTCAGGGGTGAAAGTTATTCGAATAAAAATCAAAATTCAATGCAAATCGAATCAAATTATAAATTTAGATTAGATTATTTTGTAATTCGATTCGAATTGGATTAAATTTTTTATAAATTTAGATTTTTGAATTGGACCGAGGTAAGTAGGTTCATATCCAAATAAAATATGTATATATTAGGCTATACTATACTCTTAAACGACATTTTGAACACCTAATTATCAAACCCAAGTGGCATGTAATATTTTATGTTTTTTATAGGAATTGTATTGAAAAATACTTTTATGACATGTAATATTTTATAATAAGTGATTTTGATTATGGATCACTTAAAAGAACCTTTTTAACTTATTAAAATATGCAATTTAGTAAAAATAATATGCCTAGAAATATTTCGATTTGAATTTGAACATGCTCAAATTATTTTAGATTGGTTTACATAATATCTAAATTATAAATAGTTTGGATGGGATTGAAAAATCCAAAACCTAATTATATTGTATTGGGTTCGATTTGGATTAGACTACCTAACTTTCACTCCTACTGGTTTTAATGTTAGGCAAGGTAGCTTTTACAATAGTGTTTGCCAAAAGCTTAAATTGGTTTTTTTCCTTTGTGGCTTTTGCATATACGTTTTTAAAGCATGCACCAAGCTACTTAATAATCAAACACTAAATCATGAAAAAAAATTATTGATGGGTAAAAACTAGTTGTATAGCTAATACTTAATAAAAATCTACTTTTGCCAAATAGACCAAGGTATGGTGGGGTATAATTGTATAGTTGTATTTGACTATAAACTTTCATTTGATTAGTTTTATCATGATTTTATGTGTATTTTTTAATATTAGTTGTGTCCCGAGAAATGTCTCGAGTTTACCATATAACTAAAGTTTTTCAAAAATAAACAAGTTTTTTTTTTAATCTCAAGCGCAAGTTTTAAGATAAAACTTTTTTAAGGAAATTTTTTTAAGGAAGTTAAACTATAATATGTATTTTGAATAATAACAAATATTAATCTTAATTAGTATTTATAAAGTATGTACTTAGAAAAATGAATTTGAAAAGAATTTTTCATAGTTTTCTAATTTGAAAAGAATTTTATATTTTTGCTTGATAATCAATTTTGAAATTTTTTCTAGTCCACTTAGGACACTTCTAAATAAATCTAGTATAAATACCCAATTTTTCTCAACTTTAAAATTGTACAAAAGGTACTAGTAGCCAATAGTGTGATCGGGCGACCTTGTAAGGTTACTGCCTCATCTCCGGCCTTATCCTTAATTTTATTTGCATTTTTTTATTAATTAGCTTAGGATAAGAAAATTTTGGCCATACGTGATCCAACAGTAAGTTATGACATCGGGAACAACTCTAGATTCCTTGAGAATTTCCAAAACCTAGTAGCCTTCCTAGTTTTACTAATCCTACAAAACCCGCAAATCAAACTAGTAACAAAAGAACCCAAAGACGAACTATCATCATCAAACCGCTTATGTGAGTTCTTTTCTTGGTGCAAAACTCTACCAATAATAAGCTAAGGCTCATTCTTGAAAACAACACAAACCAAGTTTTTCTGTTGCTTTTTAGACACCATATCCTTCATCAATTTAGGATAATTGATAAAGCTTATCTTATATGCTAAATATCTGTTTTCAAAGGTATGATTAGTTGAAATCCTAGTAATAGTTCTAGTTCTTGAACCAAAATCCCTTATAGTATTGCTATGCACACACTGATATGAGAAAAAGCCTTCATGGGTTGGCTTAGCGGGTACCATTACATCTATAAGTACACCTTAATCGTATAATATATGATTTATTAACACATAATTTATCACAAAAATGGAAAGGGTGTTTAAGTTTCACATAAATAGTAACAAATTAAATTGAAATACCAACCAAAAGTGGAACAATATGAGGGTGGAGTGACATAGAAGCTTAATTTGGTGGTAGATTGACTGGTTTCTTATCTAGTGAGTGGGGCTTATAGTGGCGATTGTGGTTTAAAATGAGTGCTTTGAAGGTGACAAAGAACTTTGTGAGGGAGATTTTAGTAAGGATTTAGAGTACAAGAAGTTGGTGATGTTGTGTGGAACTATGGGAATCATGTAACGTAGCCCAAAGGACCTTCAAATAGCTAAATAAGATCAAAAGGTGTGGTTTGGTGTTTTGGCTTTTGTGTATGAAACTTAATAATCCATGTTTTATAGTTTTGTGGATTGGATGAGAGTTAGAATATTCAATTAAAAATGAAAAACTAAGGTAGTTTTTTTTTATATCTTAGAGCACTATGGATATTTACGGTATGATTAGGGACATAAAACATTAAAAAATATGTTTTGATATAGTTCATTGCTGAGTAAGTCAAACCAAAATATGGTTTCATATAGTTCATTGCCTAGTAAGTCAAACCTCATATTCATTTGAAGCATCTATATTCTTCTTCCCTCTCTCCTTCCTAAATTTTCATTCGAGACTTTAGGTTTTTGTGATTGTTTAAGCTGGAAACAATCTTATTTCTTATAAAGTTAGACTATTTTCGACCTTATTTCATATTTTTTAGGGTTATTACCTGATTTTGATGATTTCCTCACTTTGTTATTTCCTTCTATGTGAATTTTTAATTATTTAATTGAGGTATTGGTTCTCCTAATTGGTATAAATTTTTTATTTTCAAGTTGTTAATAATTAGGAAGGTGATTTGAATCCAAGAAGGTTTGAAATTTTGGTTAATTTCTTGATTTAAACAATTTTGACACAAAGTCAATTTCTGAATACCCCTCTGTATGGAATGTTGTGAAGTGTAATTCTACGTACTTTTCAGTAATTATAAATATATATTTATAAAATATTTACTTAGAAAGATAGATGTGTTTTATTTTTTAAAAAAAAAGTGAAAGGAATTTAAAATAGTTTCCTAATTTAAAAATGATTCCATCTTTTCATAGTTTTATAATTTTAAATGAATTTAAAAAGTAAAAATATAATCATCAAATTTTATAAAGTTTCCTAAACTATTTAGGACTCTTCTAAACAATTATAATATAAATACCCAACTTATTTCAACTTTAGAATTTTATAAATGGTATATACATTATAATGCTCTCTATTTTTTTTACTTTTTAAAGGCAATACTTAATTTATTTTATAAAAAATTTAACCCTATTTAGTTTTGTAATTATTTTTATAGCAAGTTATTATTGAAAAAAATCAAAAGCATTGCAAGTATTAAAATATAAAGGGGTTTTGGGATTTTAAATTAAGGAATTGTGTCCTAGTAGTGAAATAAAATTTTAACCCTAATTCACAAAATTACAATATATTTGAGGGATTTTAGAATTTTATTTAGTTGTTGTAAATTCGTTAAATAGAGGATTAAATGAGTTTTTTTATTATTTAGGAGAGGAGTACTATTTGGACAATTTATAAGTTGCTAAAATAGATAAAATAATTATTTATTTAAGGTACATATATGTTGGAAATATTTGTATGTATAAAATCATATATACGAGTTTACCTCCTTTTAGACAAGCAGATAAACTCTTCTCGTTCATAGGCGAGCGAGTATGAATAAGCTTATGGGAATGGTGCAACAAGAGACAATGTTAACAGTGACGAGGAATCGAGGTTTTTGAACAAAACTTTGATAAGCGAGAGGTGTTAAGAAATTCCTATTATTTATTTCACGAGATAAAGCCTTTTCTCTGGTTGCCCATGGAACAACTACTAGCGACTCCTCTTTATTGGCTGTCGCGCTAGAAGAAAGATTCGATCTTGTCCTTTCCCTTTCCTTAATTCTTTACAAGCAACACTTCAGGTTTACTTCTTTTGTTAGGTCTTGATTTTTCCCACAAAGTGGAACCGATAGAGACGTCGTACTTCGACAATTCTATAAGCACGGTGGTGGTAATAGTTTCTCGGGAATCTGGTGCGGCAGAACCCATAATTACCTGACTTCCCTTGAACTGAAAACAGAGAACCCCTAAGGAAAGAAACTATTAGGGAAAGTAAGAGAGTTTATTGTTGCTCAATTATATTTTTATGTAGTCTCATACTTAAAATTGGAATTGAATTTTGAGCAATGTTGAATGCATATTTATTGGCATATTTTGAAGGAGTTAATATATTCGTATGAATTTAATATGCAAACTTGAAGAAGGTTTCATGCATGCTAAGCATGGTGTATAAATTATCTCCATAATAGTAATTTATGTCAAGTAATGGCAACTTTAAGTTCATTTATATCATAAGTTTTAAAATGAAATGTAGGGAAGGAAATATTTTATGAAAATATTTTTTTTACATAATCTATTAAGCTAGCAAAGATAAAATAGGAAATTATATGATGATTATATTTTGTCATGTTTTTTCAAGTATTGTTTTGAGTCATTTAAAATATTAATTACTTAGAGTGAAAGAGGTTACACAATATAACTCGAGTGCCAAATTTACCTTGAGTATTGAACAATGAGAAGGCACTTGGTGGTAGCCCAAGGTTTTAATTGGGTAATATGATGATATTAAATTTCTCTATAATAGGGCTCGGATCATGTCACTTCCATAATAGTGATATAGCAGTAATAATATTGGTTTTGACTTGGACTGTTCCTTACTAGTCCCATATGAACCCCACAACAAATCAATTCATTACTATATATTATTAATTTTTAGTTTAAATAAAGTAAGCCTAGAGCTTAAGGTTTTGTTATAATGCTAAATTATTCTCATTAGCAAGTTGAAGCATGAATTATAATGTATGTTCGATTGTTCAATTCTTATATGTGACCAACTATTTATTTTGGAATGATGTATGTTAAGTTTAGGTTGTATTCTTAACACAAATTTACTAAACTTTACTGATTGTTTGTATTTTCTTGTTGGTCATTATCTATTCCTAAATTGAGCCTATGATAACCCAATTCAACACTTATATTATTGGTGAATAGTCATCACCAAGGTTAAAGGTTTATAGCCTTTGTAGTGTCAATTCACATAGAGACTTGAGTAGAGTTTCTTTACTTTATTGGTTTTGGTTTAAAAATTATTATATATTGGTTTTGGATATATATTGTTAATGATTTTGGTTTTTGCTTTACATTAGTTTGAAGAATAGTATTTAAAGAGTTTGTTCGTCTTATATATATGAATTTTAAAAGACTTTATAAGTGCTTTTGAGTATTTTGAATAAAGTTTTATAATAATAGCAATAGTTAGTTTTTTCTTTTTTGCAAAACTTTGAAGAGTCAATCAATCATTTTTATGAGGCGATAATATTCTCACAATTTTCTTTATATGTTTTTTTATTTGAAAATAATTTATAAAGGTAGAGAATTATGATGGGTTACCTAAAGTCACTGAAAAACACAACTCGCATCAAGTTTGAAGCAATGGAGTTAGAGTTGTGCTTGTATATGTTGAAAATTAATTATTTTGTTGATTTTACACGTGTTTTACATATCTCTTTTATCATTATAGATGATGCCTGGCTTATTATTAATGATATTATTTTTCTTCGCAATATATAAATAATATAAGAAAAAGACGGACCTCATTGTATAAAATTGGCTTAATATGGTAGGAAGACATGAATATTGGCTTATAGCTTAAGTGGGTTTGCTATTTTGTACTCATGGATTTGGTGAGGTAGAACGACACAATCTTTTTTTGAAGGGGGAATGACTAGGGGTGGCAAAAATTGATCTAACCTGAAAACTCGTTTCGAACCAGACCCGAAAATAGCGGGTTAGAGTTGAGCTTATCGACACAAAAAATTAAATGGGTTGACACGAACCCGACCCGAAATTAAATGGGTTAGGTTAAGGTTGAAAATTCCAACCCGAAAATGACCCACGTAACCCGAAATTATTTTCGGGTCAAAATCAGGTCGGGTTAACCCAAACCGACCTTATAACCAAACTATATTAAGTAAGTAAAAAAAAATTTATTTAGCCAATCACCCACTTTACCCAAACCCAAGCCCAAATTAAAACCCTAAAAGATAATTAAACTACTACTATCAACTTGTCAGCCATTTTATCTCAACTTTGGGTGAAAAACTGACTCAATTGACCCAAATCCGACCCGAAAATAGTGGATATGGTTGATATTTTTGACACAAAAACTTAAATGGGTTGACACGAACCCGATCCGAAATTAAATGGGTTAGATTTGGGTTGGGGTTTTTAACCCGAAAACTTAAATGAATCAGGCTTGGATTGGGGGATAACTGACCTGAAAATAGGTGATTTGAATACGAAACCGACCCGACCTGATCCGTTTTCCACTCTAGAAATGACCGAAGAATGACTAGATGAATGAATAAATCTTGGAGGAGATTGCCAACACATAGGCCACGGCATAAGCCCAAATCACATAGGAAATTTATCATGGTGCAAAAACATGACTTTGATACCAGCTAAATTAGATGTAAGAGAGCCAATAAGGAATGAATAGCTTATTAACATGGTCTAATTAAGATTCCATCTTAAGAGTTAATACTGTATTTTATAAAAAAGAAATAGCCTAATTGGATTGTTAAATATTACTATAATGCACGATTTTTAACACTAATCTCGGTTTATCAATAGAAATAAAATCATAAAATATTAATATTTAAAAGTATAAGTGAAGATGAATTTATTAAGATTTATTATGTAATTTCTTAGGTATATAGTACTGCCTCTGTTCTTTTCTATTCGATCTTCCCATTTTTTTTACACAAATGTTAAAGCAAACTTAAATTTTAAATATCTTTAATTATGTATTTATAAATTATAAAAAGTTAATATTTAAAAATATATATTGATACGAATCATTTAAGATCCTATGTTATCATATTTTTCTTATATATTAGGAAGAATTAATGATCATAATTTAACTTTAAAATTTATAGATTTCAATTGAGAAAAATAAAAAGAAACAAAATAAGTAGTAATTTGACTCAACTATTCCGTATACAAGTAATAGTCATTTTCCCTTAATAATTACAAATCTCTTTTACGAAAAATCTCATTTAGTAAGAGTACTTTCAAAATTAGTATTTTAAATTCAAACCTCTCTTCTAGTCCCCTTACATTCTTGATAAAGATTTGTTTATGTCTGCCTTTCGTTTTACCCCAAACATAGCCACGTACACCAAGCCAAATAAAATAATTGTTTAAACAGAGCCAGGAACAGTGTGGAAACCTCGTAAATGATCTTAATGAAAAGAGAATGAAAAGAGAATGAAAAGAGATTAGCAATCCAATTGACAAGCTAAACTATTCTACTACACGTCGGCAAGCAAAGCCAATTGGTCAGATAATTGTTGAGTCTTGGGTTAAGCGATATCCACTGTAAGTAACTAGTCAATCATAGGTTACTTCCCCACGCTTTTTTATGCAGCATTTCATGATTATTACTCCGTATGTGGACATGTGACATTTGGCAGACGACCCCCCAAAAGAAGCATCCTGCTCTTACCTTTTTAAAAGAGTATTCACAATAATCAATAATCAATAATCAATAATCAACCAAAAATATCTCTCAAATGACTAGTAAAAATATCTGTTACTATAGATTAATTATTATATTAATATTTATATGATCGTCGTACTTAACTCTCTAAACAATAACACGTGCCCCTCTAGATGTCGGCAAGTGTTGCAAATTGCAACGTATGTAAGTATATACTTCGTCAATATTTAGAGATTGAGTTATAGGAATATTTTTTGGTTCTAGAATTCCCTCTGTTTCTTCTTAGTTGTCAGATTTGCTTTTACACAGTTTTTAATATACATATTATAACTATAATATTTATATATACATGTTATAAAAAAATATAAAATTTGCATATTTAAAAACTATACTTTGATACGAATCAAACAATATCTTATATGAATATATTTTAACTTATATATATATTAATAAAAAATCATATTTAAGTTTTGATTAATAATAATAGATACTCCGTATTAAACATAAGGATATAAAGCTAGTTATGTGTTCATCTCTTATTAGCTAGTTTGCTTCATTTGTATAATTAGATTTGTTAAGTCAAAGTTGAAAGACAAATCATGGTTAGAGGATTAGAGCCTTGGAGGAGAATTCATTATCCATGGCTAACTAATCTGGTTGTTTCAAGAATTTGCTTGCCTTTTGCCTATACTTGGAGGAATTAGAGATACCACGTGTTTCCACCTATCTTCACTACATAATATTGGTTATCAACCCCTTACAAAAATATAACACCAAAATCAAAATTATCATAACCATGGATGTTGAGTTGTATATTTATGTGCCTTCAATTTAATTTTTTTTTTTTTTACATAAGACTGTCAGAGTAGAGGCTAACAACTTTTGTTTCTTTACTTGTTTTAAATTTTCTAAATTACTTGTTAGTTCGGCCTATAAACTAGTTATTACAACTAGGATTAATTTGTAGTAGTGTATTTTATTTTGAATGTTGCCCAAAAAATAACTACGGTGATTGATGTTGCTCAAGTTAATTAGTGGAATCATAGGGTGTAAAATGGATTTGTATGCTGGAGAAGCATGTAGAAAGCAGGGAAAGGAGAAGAATGAGTAGTACAAACGTGCTGAGCATAGGCATGTTTGTGCCAATAATGTGATATGGTAGTAATAAATAAAGTCAGTTGTAAACCGTGCACCAAGCATGACACAATATTCGTTTGTCTTTTAGCAAAGTTGTTAGAAACCGATTCTGTTATAGGAGCACAGAGATGGGATATAAAGTAAGTGATGTAAAAAGGGGGATACAAAATATACATAATACATATTTCTTCTCTTTATTTTCTCCCCTTCTCCCCTTCTCCCCTTTTTCTCTGTTTCTCTGTCTCTTATTTTCTGTCTGTCCGGTACTGTTTCATTGCTTTGGCACTTCGTTGGATCATCAACGACATCTCATTGTTGTTCGATCGAGCATCCATATAATTGGTATCAAAGCCTATTTGTTGCCTACTCTAATCCTCAAGTCTGGCACCTACCATTGGTACTCGTGTCAACAAGATGGAAGAGCAAATGGTTGTGTTAGATAGCAAGTTGAAAGCACAGACCATGACTTTAGCCCAAAAGATGGAAGAATTGATGAAAATGATACAAGTCATGAAGGATAGCATGGTGTTGTCACACTCTAATGATCGAGGTTACCAACAAAAATTGGGATATATTCTTAAACTTGACTTTCCTAAATTTGATGGTAATCAACCTAGATTATGGATTAAAAAGTGTTGTAAGTATTTTACTCTGTGTAAAATATCCGATGAGCAAAAAGTGGATCTAGCTTCACTGAACATGGTAGGTAAGGTGGAGAATTGGGTGGTTAGCTATTTGGCGTGTAGGGGGACAATGGACTAGAATAACTTCATTATTGATGTAACATGGAGGTTTAAAGATGAGAGTAGAGTGAATGGTGTAGAGGGATTTAATAGATTAGAGCAAACCAGTAGTATTGAAGAGTATGTTGATAATTTCGAGAGTTTGAGATCGATAATGCCGTAGAATAGCTATGTTCATTGGGGGTCTAAAATCTGGTATTAGGCCTTTTGTGAGGGCGTTTAAACCACATACTATACCCTCATCCATTGAATATGCTAAGTTACAGACTGAGTCACTAAACATAAATAAACCAACTTTCCAGAAGAATTTCCAACCTCTGAATACCATAAACACATCCAAACCATCGCTATTGCCTTTACCTAATATCAAACATGTAGCCTTTTACAATCTACAAAGCAAATCAGTACAGACCACTAATGCCAACTTCAAACCATTTCAAAAGCCTCGATTCATTCTGCAAAAGTGAGGGCAGAGAAGATAGAAAAGGGTTTGTGTTACTATTGTGATGCTCCTTACAATAGGAATCACCATTACCAGTTCAAGGAACCCCAATTGTTTACGGTGGAGATACCTAGCATGGATGAGTATGATGTTGCGGTGGTAAATATGGAGGAACAAGAGGAGCTATTAGAAGAACCCCCTTAAATATCTGTGAGTGCTTTGTCTAGTAGTCAAACTTTTCATACTATGAGGGTGAAAGTTGTGGTGAAAGGAAGACCGTTATAGATTTTGATTGACTAAGGAAGCACTCATAATTTCTTGGACAATCAGTTGGCTGTGGAGCTAGGGTGTGAGATTGAAAGAATCAGGTAATAATCTTATATGCAACTTAGTATGTAAGGATTTCTCATGGAAGCTAGGAGGACAGGTGTTTATCACTGATGTTATGCTCATACTATTAGGGAGCTGTGACATGGTGTTAAGAGTTCAGTGGCTTAGTACATTGGGGTCAATTTCTTGGGATTTTAGCAAATTAACTATGAGATTTTGTGTTGATAATACCTGGCTAGAATTGAAGGGTATGTCAATCAAGAGATTGAAGGTGTGTAGCAAGGATATATCTGCTAAGTGGATACATAATGCAGCACAAATATGCTTATTACAAGTGTCGGAATATAACATGGATGCCACTAATTGTCTTTTGCAATTACGAGAAGCTAAGGAGAATGGGCAAGAATTGGCACAGTTGCTAGACAAATACTCTAATGTTTTTAAGGAACCTGTTAATCTACCTCCTAGTAGCAGTAAGTATAATCACAAGATACACCTATAAGAGGGAAGCAGACCTGAGCATATAGGTATCCATTGAAGCAAAAAGATGTTATTGAGCAACTAGTGCAAGAGATGATGGAAAGAGGTATAATTCGAAGTAGTACCAACCCTTTTGCATATCTGGTTGTTTTGGTGGGTAAAAAAGATGGCACGTGGCGGCTTTGTATTGATTACATGGAGTTAAATAAACACACAATAAAAAATAAGTTTCCTATTCCTATGTTAGAGGAGATTATTGATGAACTAGCAGGGGTAGAGGTGTTCAGTACAGTTGATCTAAGAGCTAGCTATCACCAATTAAGAGTCCATCTTAAGGATGTTTTTAAAATAGCCTTTTAAGACTCATGATGGGCATTATGAGTTATTGGTTATGCCTTTTGGCCTAACTAATGCACCGTCCACCTTCTAGAGTTGGATGAATGCAGTTTTCAATCCTGTGCTTAGAAGATTTGTATTGGTATTCTTTGATGGTATCCTTGTTTATAGTAGAAGCAGATCTAATCATTGGCAACACCTTGCAACATTCTTTGAAATTATGAAGCAAAACTCTTTGTAATTATGAAGCAAAACTCTTTGTATGCTAAAGAGAGTAAATGCATTTTTGCCACCAAGAAAATTGAGTATTTGGGGCATTTCATCTTGGGGAATGGGGTGGAGACATATAGACAAGATTGATGCAGTGATTTCTTGGCCAGTGCCTTCCACAATTAAAGAATTGAGAGGCTTCTTAGGACTCACAATGGTACTATATACGCTTCGCGAGGAACTATGCCAATATTAGCAGGCCACTGACATATTTATTGAAGAAAGGAGCATTTGGGTGGGATGAAAATGCACAGACATCTTTTAAAGCTCTTAAGAAGGCCTTAACCTTTGTACTTGTGTTGGCAAGACCTAACTTCATCAAAATACTTATTGTGGAAACATATGCTTCCCATTCTAGAATTGGAGTAGTATTAGTACAAGAGTCCCATCCTATTGCGTTTATAAGCAAATCACTTGGTCCTAAGTGGCAAAAATTGTCTATATATGAGAAGGAATTACTGACAATAGTATTTGCTGTCCAGAAATGGGAGCAATACCTTATGGGAGCACACTTTATTGTGAAAATAGATCAAAAGAGCCTTAAGTGGTTACTTGAGCAAAAAATTTCGACACCTTTCTAGCAGTTTTGGCTTTCTAAGCTCCTTGGGTTTAACTATGAAATACAATATAGAGCTAGTGAGAAAAACTTGGTTACATATGCGCTCTCTAGGGTCCAAGGATCTCAACTGATGTTGTTGACTATATGAGTGGTGGATTCTAATTTGCTGTCAGATATTAAAGTAAGTTATGGGCTTGATGATAACATTAAAAACATATTTGATTCTCTTCAATCAGGAGCAAGTGATCCTTCTAGGTTTTCTTTACAAGGTGATTTGCTCAGAAAAAAGGGGAGAATTGTTGTGGGACATGATGATACTCTGAGACGGAAGATAATTCATTAGCAACACACATCTTTGAAAGTAGGTCATTCAGGTAGAGAACAAACTTTAAAGAGAATGCAAAATATGTTTTATTGGAGGGGAATGACGAAGGATATCAGTTAATTTGTTAGGAAATGTTTGGTGTGCAAATCTTCTAAATATGATACTACGGCCAAGCCCGGAAAACTTCAACCTTTACCTATCCCTGAGTTAGTATGGACAAATGTCTCCATGGATTTTATTACAGGGTTGCTTCTATCTATGGGTAAGAACGTCATATTTGTGGTGGTGGATAAGCTTAGTAAGTTTGCTCACTTTATTGCACTAAAACATCTTTACATAGCTATAAAGGTAGCCTAGGTTTATTTGGATTGTGTTTAAACTTCATGACTGGCCTAGGAGCATTGTGAGTGATCGGGATGCTATTTTCTTAAGCCAGTTCTGGAGGGGATTGTTTTCATTACATGGACACAAATTTTATGTTGTCTTTAGCATACTATCCAGTAAATGATGGAAAAATAGAGGTAGTGAATCGTTGTCTTGTGCTGCATGACAAGTGAAGCACCTAAGGAATGGTGTAAGTACTTACCCATAGCAGAATGGTGATACAGCACCCACTTTCACACTGGAGAGTCCTTATGAGATTGTGTATAATCAACCCCCTCCAATTCACTGGTCGTATTTGCCATGAGAGTCTAACATTGAGATAGTTGACAGGAGCATGATAAAGAGAGAAAGTATGATAGCTTCTCTCAAGCATCACTTACAATAAGCTCATAATTGAATGAAGATGCAAGCAGATAAGAAGAGTTCTGAGAGAACGTTTGAAGTGAGAGAGTGGGTATGGTTGAAACTTCAAAATTACAATATAGGAGTCAGTCTATTACAGGAGCAACAATAAGCTAGTTGCATAGTATTATGGGCCTTTCTTGGTGATATTCAAATAGGGCTTGGAACAATACTTCAAATATCTAGTCCTCTTAACGTGTCTAAGAGTTCTAAAAGTTTCAATTATCATGCATTGTTAATAAGGCTCATAGCAGTCAAAAGAGAGAAAGTAGGGAAGGTTGCTTATAAGTTACAATTACCTTTATAGACCAAGATACACAACGTTTTTCATGTGTATCAACTTAAGAGATTCTATGGACAACTGCCTACAGTAGCTACCATTCCTTACTAGCAAGACTCTTCAACATCTACCACATAAATACCTGTATCTATTTTGGACTCTAAGGTTCAGCAGAGAGCAATTTCTGGTGCATTGGTCTAATTCTGCAGCACATGAAGCAACTTGGGTTGATATGGCTGATATAGCAGCATGGTTGTTAAACTTTCTTATCCATTGATTTGAGGACAAGTCAGCCTTGAAGGGGGAGGGTATGATATGGTATTAGTAATAAATAAACTATGATATTAGTAATATTGTGCACCAAGAATGACACAATATTCATTTGTCTTTTAGCAAAGTAAATGATGTAAAAAGGGGAATACAAAATATACATAATACATATTTCTTTTGTCTAGTTTCTCCCCTTCTCCCCCCTTTTCTCTGTTTCTCTGTCTCTTATTTTATGTCTGTTTGGTACTGTTTCATTTCTTTGGCACTTTGTTGGATCATCAACAACATCTCATTGCTGTTCGATCAAGCATCCGTATCATAATGAATCGGTTTTTCAGTAACTTTTGTTTCCTCTTCCTACTTGTGCCTCTAAGGGGCATATCCGCGCCAAGCTCAACTCGCTCTAGACAAGTGTTATAATCTCCTCTATTAATCAATCTTGATGTAAACCTAGGGTATATCATCTTGTAGCTACCTTTATGAAAAAAAGAAAGATCTAAGTTGAGAGAAAACCTATAAGTAGAAACCCTTTAGAAAATACATAACCTATCTTTTGACTAATATAAAAATCAATCCCCTTCTAATTCTCTTGTATGCTTTAGCTTTGTTTTGTTTATCATTAATTGGTTTTCATTTTGTTGCCTTTAAAAACGAAGAATCAAGTATCCAAATTTTTGAATTAGAATTATCTAATTCATAACAAAGAGTATACAATTTAACCAAATGGGGTTAAATCTTTTTCAGTTTGAGAAGATTGGTGTTAAAAATCTAGAGTTTTGATTTATTTCTAGTACAATAATTTTATCTCAAACCTCATGTTCTTAATAATCAAACTTCTAGTTGATACAAAGTAATTACATTTTAAAATAATGTGATTTCATGTGTGCAATATTTTGTAAACTTGTTGGTGGTATAATACAAATAGAACTTATTGGAGGTATAATAAAAATAGAAAATATTAAACCTTAATTAACCGGTGGTGATGAGGTATATTAGCTTACTTATTAAAGGAAATGGTTACATATTACTCCATATAAGATACTTCGTAAGTCATCTGTTTCTTATTTAGAAATAATATAACCATGATTTATTATAATCAGGTTAATTGGTAAAAAAATGAATTGTATTAATGTTAATATTTGCAAGTGTTTTACTATGCCTAATTAATTGGTGGTGATGAGGGATGATAAGGGATGGATTGCGTTGTGTGCTACAAGGAAGGAAGGTACCACATGAGATGCGGCGATGGCGGAAGCAACAACCTTACGCTATGGGATGCATATTGCGACAAGGTTTGGCTTCCTGAAGGTGGTGTTTGAAGGTGATGCGATTAACGCAATCGACCCCCGTAGTAAAAAAAACATAACTAATCTTTATTTTATTTGATGAAATTAGCTCGTTAAAATGTTATTTTGATGTATATTTTTTCTCATGTATGGAGGGTCAGGAATACAGTGACACATCTGGGTCTGCATGCCATATGGGCTTCAAAATATATGTAATGAACCGTTATTACGGGGATTTTCTCCCTAGTGGAGGCTGATTTGAATTAATTTTAATGAAGTATTTCATTTTTAAAAAACTATTTTATTAAGCCTGTAGACTACTATACAAATAAAAGTGAAATACGTACAACCTAATTTTAATTATAGCTAATTACATAAGCTCGGCCCACTAGCCTTACAGAAAAATTGTCGAGTTTGGGCAACTGTTTTGGGCCCAAATTTTAATCTTGGTCCAACCCAAATTTTAATATAAAAATGGGCTTTAAGAAACCTAAAACTAGCACTTTAGTTCAAATTTCAGGCTTGTCCTAAAAAAGCCTACTTTTTGAGCCTGAAATTATAAACTTGGGCAAATAAAATTCGCTCAAAGCTAAACCTAACCCGCTTATTAGGCCTGAAATGGGCATATTTTTTGGGTCAAGTCTGTCATGGATCTATATTTAATTACCTCTAATTACTGTATATTCCATAAAATTACAATGGGTAGATAATCTATTGTGTGTTAATTTAATAAATAAATTTTATATAATAAACACCTATAAATATGCATATCATACTTCCAACACTAAGTATTTACAAATTTACTACTTGATGCCTTTTTCATTTTGTTTTATCCTTCTTGTTTGAAATTAGGAGGAACCACATAAGATTTAAAGAAAAGTGAGATTCCACCTACTTCAAAGAGTAATAAACAACTAAAACAAATCCTAAACAACATACATTACCTCATTTGAAATTAGTTGAGAAAATAATAAATAACATAGGAAAAGAATTTATTCAATTAAAATAATATAAGCATAAGTTTGAATAAGGGCATAAGGGTATCATAAAACTAAGGTTATTTTAGTTAAAATGTAGATCATATATGAAAAATACAAGAAGAATAATTTCCCCTCAATATCAAAGCATGCAGAGTAGCATTTACATATCTTATTTAACATTAAATCAAGCAAACAAGTGTTAATGAATAAAATGTAAATTTTTATCTATAACTCATGGGTAGTTTCATGAGGTATTTTGAATATACTCAACTCAGTGTTAACAAATGAAATGCAAATTTTTATCTACAACTCATGGGTAGTTTCATGAGATCTTTTGAATGTACTCAACTCATGTATTAAAATATTCAAGCAAAATGACTGAACTTATAAGATAAGATTGAAAAATAGACTTTTATTTTCTTATATTTATGATAGTAACAAAGAGGATAGAGAAAAAACTAAACAATTCTTCTACCTAGAATTTCACCTAATTTATCATCGAAAATAAAAAGGGAATACAATATGTCGTCATAGAGGTGGTTGAGAAATAGAAATAGAAATAGAGGAGGAGCAACTACTTACTTTTTTCTATTTCAAAATTGGCAATAACTCTTTTTTAATATCTAGTGTAAAAATAAATTAAATTATTAAACATCACTCGTGATTACTTGAAATCTCCCACAAATTTCACTTGAAATTCTCATGTTGCTCTTACCTCTTCAATAACTGTAATTTATCTATTATCATATTTTATTTCTCTCGCATAAACTCTAAGATCACTTAGAGCAGAGAAAAAAAATTTCCTCTTCCTGACTCTCTGTCTACATTTTTCATCTCTTCCACATCATATTTTTAGAGATTTTTTTTCATATCGCCATAAAAAATCCAAAAATTCCCCCACTAATCTCTCTCTCATACTTTTTACTATATCCCACCATATTCTCTCTCCTACCCATTTTTCAATTTTTAATCATTACTCATTAAAATTATCATTTTTCCTACTTATATACTTCATAATAATTAATCATAATCATTAATATTAAATTATTAATTACTTAATCACGGACTAATTACACAAAAAATCACCAATTTAATTACAGATAGAAACTATTAAAATAAATAACTTAAATGACAATAGAGAAATAAACCAACAGTATATAATGTAAGAACATGGTACATGTAAATTAAAGCGTCACAGGAATAAAATTAGAGTGCAACATAATAAAATTAAAGCATCTTAAAAACTAAACAAAATAACACAAATATTTTTTTGGAAATATTAATTAAACAAAAAATAAACAATTTTAATGAATTCGAAGAGAGAAATGAGAATTTTTAAAGTGTGTTAAAATATATCAAAATAGGTGTTTTTTATAGAGAATTTTTTTATAATTGTTGGTGTAATTTTTTTATTAAGCATAAATATAAGAAATAACCAATACAACAACGCAACAGTTAGATTTTTTCAAAAAAACTAATTAATTAAAAGTTGTATAGGCAATAAAAAAGGGCCCTGTCAGTTACCCAAAAGAACAAAAAATTTGAAAAAGATGCTATGAGATCCACAAAAGTTTTAAGGAATTTACTTATGTCCTAAAAGTTTTTCCCAATGTTGTTGATGAGATTTTTTTTCTATTGAAAGGATAAATAAAATTTCCATTAAAAAATATTTTCTAACAAGGGCGACAATTGAGGTTATTTTTATAATTTTTTTAATTTCATACAATTTTCCAGAGTAGGTTTTAGGGTGGAATGGTGGTTTTCATTGGGAATTTGTTTTCGGCTATCACAATTCACAATACCTATTGAATAACAACGACAGTCGGCACAAAGTCAGGAGTACACTATTACTAAATTACTAATTAAACATCAATTTACTACCAAATAAACCTGTGCAGTAGGTCGGGTCAGGATCGGGATGGATCACAAGTAAAACGGATCGAGCTGGGGCGGGCCAAAGGAGATATATAACGGGTCGAGTCGGACCGTCCAAAGAGAGTATAATTTTTATCTATGGAGGATGATAGTTTACAAGTATCACCTCCAATCTTTGGTAGTGGACTATCGGTAAGTATGTGAAAATAATTAATTACCTAATAGTGTTTAAAAGTCTAGGAAACTATAAGCACATTATTGACCAATTAAAACCCAATAAAACATGACCCTTTAAATGACCGATCCATTAAACCCGTTATTAATTATGCCCTTTTACAAACGGGTCGGTCAAAGGCTCTTAACAGGCCCCAATCCATTTGAACATGTCTACTACCAAATCACGTAATTAGGCGGTAATCAACTCATTAACAACGTAATCAATGAAAGTCTAAACGGGTCCCCCAGTTTCCCCCACCCCTACCCGGCTACCCCCACCCCCAACCCCCATCTATATAATATGAAGCGTATCACTATTCTAGATATTTTCTCTGGTTCCTTCTTTCGCTTTCCCCGAACCCAAAGGTGTGGTTTGTTTCTCTCTCCTCCATGCTTCACTCAAGGAGACACAATAGTCCTCTCTCCATTCCTCTCAATTGCGATTCCTGCGTCATTTCTCTTCGACAATCGCATTTCAATGCCTCACGTTCGATCAAACTTCGCTTAATTTCACATTAAATTCGTCTCATTTCCATAGAATTTCGACGTTTTTTGGTTCAACTTTTGCTTCCGCTACAATCGATTTTCGTAGAGCTATGATGTCGTTGATCGTGAACATCCGGTGCGATTTTTGATCTAATTTTCTCGTTTCTAGAATCGCTGATATATTGCATTGTTCGTAACGCTTCGCCTCCGTTGTAATTGCATTTGTTCTTCCGGTTTTGGTGAATTCTGATGCTATTTCATGTGATAATGTATACATTTAGTTTTTTGGCACATTTCATTGAATTTATACTTTCACACTATGCTAAATTTGGCATTAAAATGCTGTCTGTCTCTTAATTTTAGGTTATGAGTGATGAAACTTTGAGAATAATAAATTGTGGATGTTTTTGTGGCAACAGGACTTGTGTTGATAGAATCTATTATTTTATCACCTTAATTTCGTCTTCGACCTCAAAAAACGGACCTTCACTGTAAGTGCGCGGTACATTTTGAGATTCTGTTTGTGTTTTTTTTTTTTTTTCTTCTTGATTGTCTATCTAATTGCAGAATATGTTTTTTTTGGTGTTTATGTTGAAGGTGACTGAGAATCATTTCGAGTAATGCAATTCGAAACACATGTTGCTCATTATTTGATGTTTACAAGGTATTATTTTCTAGACTGTCCACTTTTTGTTCAGTAAATATAATATGGATTACTTGTATCCAACTTGCGCATTAGCTTTATCAGAAATGAAAATTTTGGCATTTTAAACTCTGAAATATCCATAAAGTTTTAGATTCTATGTAATATGTGATGGTAATGGAACTGTTGATTGTATGTTTCTAGTGTGGCTACCTAGTTAAGAATTCGACGATAACTGCATAAAGTATTGGGTTCAACAATTAACGTTTTGAATTTTGATTTTAGCATTTAAGTTATTCACTGGCTACATGCGGTGTGGTTAACTTATTAACTTACTGCTTTTATGATTTATATTTGAAAACTTTGCCCGCCACAGTTTAATTCTCCTTCAAACTGTAGAATTCTATGTCTAGGCTTCCTAGTATTCCAAACTGTCATTAAAATGGCTCATTTCATTCATCCTTGTTAAGCTGTGATAGAAGATGCTTAGCATAAAGGAAGCATTGGAACGTGCTATGTGATAAGCATTATACTTGTTCAAATAAATTTAATTAATCACTTGTAGGGGCTTTTTTTCCGTTTTTATTGAGAGCATGAGGTGAGAAAGGGTTACTTTGTATTGGAATAAGAGACAATGTCAAAAGTCCTCTTTCATATTGGTTACTAAGTGGACGATGTGTGGCTCTCACTTAGACAATAGGGAGCTTTGGGAATATTATGGAGCAATATGATCATGAGACTAAGATGAGAAAAGAAGCCTACAATGCTTTTGATTATGGGATTTTTGAGACCAGTGTACTAGATAAATCTTTTTAACTTTGTTCATTTGCTAAATTAGTCAATTAAGCACTTTTAATATGTGTATTTTGTCTATTAGGATAGTTACGATGATATTGTGGAAATAATAGTCAGTTTGTCTATCAAACAATGGTGTGGTATCATGTTCTTAATATGTGATAGACTTCATAGTGCTTAGTATGATTAAATTTTCAACCAAGCATTAGATATGTGAGCATGCCCATGTATGCTACATGTAGTTACACTTCTTAGTAATGCTTACTAGAAACTTCCCTTTAGTCTTAAGGCTTTTATAGGTTGCTTTACTAAGTTTAGTATTACTTGTCAAGTTGTTTTTATTTTTCATATTGTTAGAGTTATGTCAAAGACAAGTACACCATGGTACATGGGTTTTTAATATAAATATTAGACTAACTTTTTATTTTTATTTTTAATATTAGATATTCTTCCTTAATCTAATGTGAAGACAAAAGTTTATGCTTTCATTTTATAGTGTTCTAAATAGCTTGTATGTCCCATTATCTTTTCATGGTCATGTTCTTAAATAAGTTATGCAATTGGGATTTTTATTACTTGTCCTAGGATTATCGCACTCATAACCCTTAAATTATAAATATTCCATGAAGCCTAAGCGCCGGGAGACATGGTGAAATGGGGACACCTTTTCCCTCTTCAAAAGGATGTGAAAATGACAAGTTAATTGGCAAAGTCTCATGTTAAATTTTAAAGGATACTTCTTAAGCAATCTTTTGAGTTTGCCCCAAAGAATAGCTATTAAAATTATGGTCTAAAGGAGGATGGTATTACTATGGCTACTCTAATAATACCTTGAAAGGGTTTCCTCATGTTTTGGCATAAGTTGTTTGGTGGAGGTAAGAGGTATAACTATATAATAAAAAGGCTTGCCATTGCTAAGGTCAAGCGTTAGCTTGTGTTCTCTCCATTCACAATAAACACGTCATGTCCACTAAATAAATTCTAGACCTTGCTACTTTAAGATACTTTGATGAGTTTTTTGGTTAAATTCATATCCTCTGAGCAATAAGAAATGTACACATTTTTTTTTATAAAGAGAATATAAAATCATGTAAAGTATCCACTCTATACCCTTCATTCCTATGCTCCTTTTCAATTAGTGAACTGGTTTTCTTTTACGTATTAGTGGTCATGGTTAATTCAACTATAGTTAGTATCTCTCCACTTTTGTTTGCTTGTAATCTGTCTAAATTTTTCACATCTTGTATTTGTCAATAAATCTTCTATCCATGATTCTTTTAAGAATAATCCTCTATCCATTCTTCCTCCATTAAAAAAAATCCCTTTTGTCCATTTAGTATTTCTCATAATACTTTTTGTGAAATATTTAATAAATTATTTAATCTTGTCCAATTTCTCTATTCAAAATGAAAAATTAGCTTTTAAAAAATTTAATATTTATTTCTTCTTGGTATGAAGAGTCAGATTTACACTCTTTGTTTCTTCTTTTTTCAAGGCTAGGAAGTGAGTAAACTTTTGTTCACAATTTAGAATAATTTTTTAGGGTCCTAATAATAAATCATAATTGTGTATTGGAAATTTTTGTACATCGTGTTAGCACAATATCAAGTGATCATTTGTGCAAAGAATTTTTTTGATAATGTTATGAATACAAACTCAAGCAAATTTAAAATCATACATTGTATAACCTAGCATTTTTAAAATATGGTATTCACTCTTTTTTTTTTTTTTATCAAACCCTTACTATAAAAGTATCTTATGAGGGGCCGAAATGTGTGTTTCTTAATCCTCATTCACGTCAGGATGAAGCTCATTGATTACAATCTCCAGCGTATATGGCCTTTCCAAAACCAACAACCTTTTGTGGCTATGGTTGACATAGTGTAGGCTTAAAATAGTTAAAGTCTAGGGGCCTAGTAACAACCAAACAATTCAAAGAAGATGGAACATGTTATCACACTACGTATACTTCAAACATTAGAATTTTAAATTTATCTTGGTTTAACTATATTCTACAACTATTCCTTTTAAATTTGATATTGTTACTAATGTATTTGATTTTAAAAATAATGGAGTATTAAACTTATAATAGGAATTGTGACATTAGATTTGACAATGTTTACACTCGATAAAATTCGAATAAAATGCTCTACAAATGTGACACCAAGACCTTACATAGGATTTCTTAGTCTATAGTCTAGTTATATAAATTAAATATGGCGTCATGAATTACTTTATGATTTTTTTTTGTCTGAGTTGGTTATATGTAGTTTGACGTGACAGTTTTTATTATTGTGTGATTACTTTTCTAGAGTAGGATAATGTGATTATTGTTTACCAATGAAATTGCTTGTTTTTGCTTTTAAATTGAGTAGTATCATTGAAATTGTGAACATTGAACAAAAGTAGTGACTATGCTACACTTTGATACATGATACTTTGTACATCACATTAATACCTATTCTTTAAATGGTCACCTTGGCCAAAACTAGCATTAATAATATTACCATTATAAAATTTGTTTATTACTTGTAATAATAACCTTCTTCAAAGGTAAAATACCTTTATGGCCACTTTTCACTAAAACCAAAAAATGTATCTACCTTTCAACTGTCGTAGTATTTCTTGTATGTTGGCGAGGCCTTGAGGCTAATAGTTTTATCCACCTTTCCTTTTCTAACTAGATGGGCGGTCCATTTTCAAATTAATATATTTCTTATTGAAAATAATACTATGTTATTGATTCACTTTGAATAATAGAATAATGAAATACTTTGAAATAACTGTTATAGTAATATTCTACTTTATATAGAGTTTAGAAATTGCCAAAGTTTTACCTTAATCATTGTTCTAGAAGGCTAAGGGAAATTTTATTAATCACATATTCACATATCTGTATATACCATGCTATATCTTTTTAGCGTCACTTCATAGAATTTGTATCTACTTTCGTATACCTTACTATTTTGTGTACTTTCCTTAGACAAATATTTCATAGTGTTGTACATTTTTTTTAGGTAAACTTTATTAATCCAACCTATAACTAATTGACCTTTGATTTAATCTTTTTTATAGTTTGTACCCTTCTAATTTTACACATTTACTTTTATAATTGACTGCCCACAATTTTCTTTAAATATTGTCGAAGCCTTAAAGATGGAGGGCTTTTTCGATATGCAAAATCTTGTCCAAAGACCAAATAAGCGCAATAGTACGGGATAAGGTGTTTGCTATAATCTTTGCTATAGAAAAAGGTAGTGTCACAATCGCACGATTCCAAGGGCAAAGAAGCTTTGTGAAGAGGCTTAGAGTTTCATTCTAACCATATTAATTATATAATATTCATGGAAGCATTATGATGTGATACCTTGATTGGTATCTACTCACGTGATTCCACCTAGTCTTGTAGCGTACCTACTTTAAATGCGCACATGTAGTGCTTTAGTCTTTAGATCGTGAATCATTTTATGGAAGAGTCCTCTAATGAAAATAGGACTTTGTTTAGGTGATTGACTCTTTCTAGATCGTGTATACTAGCTTTATGGCTTGCGAACAATGACAACTATGAATAAGTAGGTCATCTTTGGAGAACCTTGCTTTGAACAACCCTGGGAAAATATAGGTGGTTAAAGCATTATGGAGATAGGATAAGGGATAAAAAATAGCACATAATAAGGAATTAAATATGGTAGGATTGTTGTAGAAAAATTAGCTTCTTTTTAGCCACGAGTCCCCACAAGGTCCCTCTTGGTGAATTCATCCTACCTTTTACTCTATGCTCTAAGGATTATGTCTTAATGGTTTGGGTTCTTTATATAAAAGGTTGATATATGGGAGATTTTTAATAACACAAATTGGAGTGGCGCACACATCTATAGAAGAGTCCAAGTTTGTCGATCCTTTAGGGACTACACTTCCCTTGGTTTATAAAAACTTCTACAATCTTAGAATTAGTGAGAACATGGATCATATCTTCAAAATAGAATTGACAATATTCACAAACAAAAGTTGGGATGGAAACAATCAATGACATATTATTCATCCTTACCTAAAAACATTGTGGTTTTAAGGATTATTAGCATAGAGACGTCTTAGAGGGTAAGGTCCAAGTAAAAAAGAAAGGGAGAGAAGCCTTTGCTTCAAACCTTGGGAAGTCTAAACTTTGATTTGGCCACACCACCCAAAGCCCACTAAAGATAAGTTCCTAGAAGTCCACTTTCTCTGCCTAGAGCCAATTTTAACTTCATTAATATGTTTATATATTAGCCCCACTTTTGCTTTTGCAAAGTTTAAAAGACACCCTTTTCCTTAATATTCACTGCCCTTCTCCATCATGAATGCGATTTATATAAAAACATTGTGGTCATATATTATTATAATTTTTTAAAGGTTTCTCTCGTTGGTGAATTTTAAATTTTGTAGCCAAATTCTTGCTCTTGCAAAAAAAAAAAAAAACTATAAGAACTTGTCCTTGTGTGCATTCTAATGATAGAAAATGTTAAAGTTGTAGAATTTGGTGCTGACAATTTTTAAACAACTCAAAGCATACCGAAGCAATAAAGGTCCTACAACATCTAGGCACGTTTTTGGGGTGCCTCACTTTTGTGAGACGAACGATATGAAATCAAAAAATTTACTAATGTATGTCATTGTATGCCTTGTGCTATTAATGTGCGCAATGCCCTTAGTGTCTTAAGTGCACTTTTTAATACACTTGGTGTGGTATTGAGGATATTTTAGCAAACAAAAACTTAGGCAATTTATTGTTGTAAAAATTGGAGCATACTCAACAAACTGGTTAAAAAGTGAGCTTTAGTGACAATTAAGCTTAAAATTAACGATTTTATATTTTTAAAATTTCCACCTATCTGCTCTCTTTCTTATTGTTACTTTGGCTAAATAAATTATTTCTTTTCTAGTGGTTAAAAAATTAAAATATTTACAGATTTTATATTTTTCTTTTTGGTTAGTGATGAAGACATGTAATAAGTTTCTTACCATGACATTTGTTTGTTTTATATACTTATTAGCAATCAATAACACAATTTGGTTAAATATTCAATCCAATTATCCTACATTGAGAATACTTACCCATTTACTATAAAGTTCTACGCTATGAAATTATTCTAGGTATAAAGACCTATATTGTTACTTGGAAATACAAATTATCTTGTGAAGTTTCAATTTTTCTTTGATTCTTCGAAGCATTTTGAATACTGGTAGCATCTAAACTAATCTTGGCAAATGAGTAGAGTGATTAATTTGTTCAAAAAATATAGTTAAAGTAGAAAAAATGCCAACATGGCATTATTTAAACTTTTGTCCCCGCTTTAGGCCTTTTTTTGGCTTTAGTATTATTTGTTCTAATTTTTTAAACCAATTTTTCGCTTTAACTTTACCAATTTGTTGCAAAAGGTTCTTTTTAGCAATCTGCTGTTGACTCCTATTCTTTTTACGTCTTTGATTATTTGGCCACTATCGGTTTCATGAACAATTCATTTATCATTTGTTGACATAATTATTTTTTCAATTTTTTTACTACTTTGTGGAGAAAATATAAATCTTTTTGACTAAAATTTTAAAACATATCTTTAGATTCCTTGATATAATTTGAAAGGAATTGCTTCTATGTAGACACATATGATGAAACAAAATATTAAGTCACAATTTAAAGTACTTCCAAGTAATAGATTCACCTTAACACTGTTTGGCCCATCATCTTGTAGTGTATCCTACTCATTAATATTTGTGAAAAAAATACGAATGCTAGAAGTTTACAAGTGCTACAAACTAGAATCATGAGAAAGATATAATTAATAAAGCAAGAATTAACAACAAAACATCATCACCTATGTCATGATCATAATTATTTCATTAAGAAGTG